>JAQSUU010000647.1:0-1200000 GCA_038087645.1 Saccharum hybrid cultivar R570 | reverse complement strand
GTGTAGGTAATGAGCAGCTCTGCTGCACAGCAAAGCCAACGGCCAAAACAGCCAAAATAATCAAAAGCAAGGTCAGTAGGTTCTAAGCCTGTGATCCTTACAATACGTGTCAAAGCAATGGAAATTCATCATCATCTTCATCTTCAGGAGATTATGTACCCCCACCACTAGTGACATTCACATGACAACAATAGCCTCCGTAAGCAATCCTACTCAATGTTTCCTATGGAGTTTCCATTCGAACCGATGATCCAAGTGCACCAACCTGCTATGCAATTAAACAAATGAAAATGCAATTAGATAAGCATAACGGTTATGATTCCATTCACTACTTAGGCAACTAGCAATAGGTCAAACACTACTAGTAGATGATACTGAAAGGATCTAATAGGCCTAGAGGGGGGGGTGAATAGGCGGATCTAAAAACCTGAAACTCAAAACTCAACGCGGAAGTTAAAACACTGACCGGTACTACCGGTGAGGGATCACCGGTACTACCGACGCTGACCACCGGTACTACCGGTACCCTACTGAAACTAAGAAATCAGAGATTTGCGAGTTGTGATTTCAGATCTGAGTTTTACCCCACTACCGAAGATGATGTTGATGAAGTTTATGAACTCTCCTTTCTTGTTCCTTTACCAAGAGTAGATCGAGCACCCACAACCTATGAAAGAGATATGAAAGAGGGAGAACACAAAGAACAAGTAATATCTCAAGTGAACACGAATAACAACAACAACAAGCACACAGGACGCACGATTTAACCCGAGGTTCGGCAACCCCACAAAGGAGTTCCTACGTCCTCGTTGTTGAGGTGACCACTAAGGTCGGAGTCTATTCCACCTCCTTGCCTCCCTCAAGCAACCACAAAGGTTAGCCCAAGATTTCCACTAAGAATACAAGGGTAATACAAACTCTTCGGGGTGCCCTCACAAGTACAACAACACGGGCAACCACGAAGAACACCTAGACGGCTAGGGTTCCAAGAACCCAAGAGTAACAA
The DNA here is from genome assembly GCA_038087645.1 of Saccharum hybrid cultivar R570. Lineage (NCBI taxonomy): Eukaryota > Viridiplantae > Streptophyta > Magnoliopsida > Poales > Poaceae > Saccharum > Saccharum hybrid cultivar. The sequence goes on along the minus strand of JAQSUU010000647.1, from coordinate 1,198,994 downwards.
ATACAAACCAAGCCAACTAGAAGGGGAACCAAGTGCTCAAGATGTGAATTGAAGCTTTCCACTCTTAAATCTCTCCTCTCTACTCAGATCTTGCAAGGGATTGGATTTGAGAGCAAAGAGGAAGAGAGAGGGTGAGTCAATGCTTGAGAGCTGTTTGTCTGAAGGTTGGTAGGAGTAAAATGACGTGTGTAACGGTTAGAAATGAAGGGGAGAGCTATTTATACTCTTATCTTCGAAGCGGTACCGGTACTACCGGTGAACCCACCGGTACTACCGATCCTAAGGGTTTCGACCGTTACAACCAACCTACTGGAGACTATTACGAGAAAATAGCCTACCGGTACTACCGGTCTATCACCGGTACCACCGGTCAACGACCGGTACCACCGGTAGTACAGATTTTGGCGAAGACAAGTTTTGCGGGAAAAAGACTTACCGGTACTACCGGGCTTTCACCGGTACCACCCAAAGGCCGGTACTACCGGTCAACCACCGATACTACCGCTAGAACAAAAACTCACAGAACTAAGGCGCTGACACCGGCGAGATTTATGCCTACCGGTACTACCGGTGGTTCACCGGTACTACCGGTACTCCCAGGCATAAAACACTTCTCTAAGTGTCCGTGAGTGCAAAGGTGTCTTTTAAACGCTTAAACCAATACACATTGAGCACAAGTTTTCCCTCTAGATAACCTAATTTGTATCCCTCTTGATAGTGCGGCGTTTCTTATAACTCAAGTCAAAAGATAAAATCAAATCTATCCACTTGAGACGGAACGCTTTTCAAACAATGGAATTGAGGGTGCTAACATCACCAAATGTGACCATACAAATTCTTTCATTGAACTAACACCTGCATATTCACTTAGATAGACATGTTAGTCCCTAATTTGATTGTCATTAATTATCCAAAACCCACAACGGGGGCGAATGCACTTACAAACTCCCCCTTTTTGGTAATTGATGACAACCAACTTAGGCTTACATAAGATGTAGAGAATTGAAGATTTTTTGAATTTCAAACTTTACGAGAGGCTCCCCCTCAGTGTATGCATTGAACTTGAATCTCAACATTGATCATAATCAATATGCATACATAAGGGAAGCTCCCCCTAAATTTTGCAATTCGTGGGGTGCCTAAAAGTGTGTGACAAGAATTATATCGTGATGCATGAGACATGACTTATCACACAAAAACAAGAAAGGCTAAGGTAGAAAGAAAAGGACTAAAAAAACAACACAGCCAAACTAAGCCAACAAACAACATCAGAAAAAAAAACATCTAGGCAAACATAACAAATAAGCATAAGTGATTTGCCTACAATCATCCATCATCACACCAATAGTTCTTAGTCCACCATACATAGTTCACCACAGGGTTTGGAATTAAAACACGACTATTAACTACCTATTACATAGATGATAAGCCTAACACTCCCCCTTTGGCATCAAATGCCAAAAAGGGTAGGCACGGAAACAACCAAGGTAACAAAAGCTAATAAGGCTCCGAGAAGTCGCGGTCATCGTCGCTGTCGTCGTCGGTCGAGTAGTCAACCAACCCTGGCGATGGAGGGACCGTCTTCTTACCACGAGGGTCATCGGACGGGCTAGCCTCCTCACTAGGACCAGAGACGGGAGCACCATACGACTCATTGTACTCGACAAAGGGATCCCGAAACTCACGGAGAGGACTCTCAGGAGGATCAATCTGTAGGTGCTGCTCAATACGCCTTAGGCGACGATCATCCTTCTCATCCTTGTAACAGAAGGCCTCCCAAAGCTTCCTCAAAGCATACTTGATGACACCGCCACCACGCCGACGACGCTCCGAGGAGCGAGTAGGAGCAGTAGCAGTACCACCACGGTAAGCACCGCGGGAGGAAGTACGAGTGGCCGGACCACGAGTGGGAGAAGGAGCGGAACCACCACCAACACCTCTGGGGCCCAAATGACGCACGGAGTAGGACTTGTGCACAGTATTGTGATGGAATGAACGACCCACCACTTGCTCAATGATATACATGAGATATGGAGCATATGGCACAGACTTGTGGGGATCATTTGCAGCCTGCTCAATCTTGCGCCACATAAAGTCAGTGATGGAAAAACGATCACCACCAGTTCTAAAACGGCAAAGGACCTTAGGAGCATCAAGCATGAGATGAATAGAATCTCCAATCTTCGGGTCCAAGGTAAGGCGAATGAGATTGTTGAGGACATAAAAGTACGGCTTCAAATGAGTGGTAGTGAAATCAACAGTCGCACCAGGCTTGTATACCTCAGCAGCCTCTAAGTCATCGTGAGAGACAGAGTCTGGAAAAATATCAAAAAGACTAGAAGCACCCCTGTCCTCAGCAGTAAACCCAAGAAGGCGTGAAAAAGTCCGATAATCACATCTGTAATGGATGCCTTGGGTAAGCCAATGTAGTACAAGGTTCTGAGAATCAATCCACAGAGTTGCATAAAACTGACAGATAATCTCATCATTCCAATTATGCTGGAACGTCATAAGAGGAAGCAGACGACAAGCATCAAGATCAGCAACCAAACGGTGAATGTCAGGATTGTTCAAATTATCAAGAGAGGCGCGCTGCACCCACTTGTGCTGGAAGATTGGCGGAGAAGAGCCACGCTGCCCAGTCTTGAAAAGAACCTTGTAATAATAATCCGAATGCATGCGGCTCCAAAAACGAACATCCACACTAGGATTGCGGATAAACTGATAGGGATTCTCACTGCGCTGCACCCGTAAATCACCCGCTCTCTTAGAATAATCAACAGGAAGAGAGGGTTGATAACCACCTTGATTCTGAGGACCGGACATACGAGGATTTGCATTTTGATGAAATAAAAGCATCCGGTTGGCAGTGGCAAGACCAATTTGTATAGGGGATTGAGCCACAATGTTAGGGTCAATAGAGCGACCCTCAATTTGTATAGCGGCAAGCTGTGGATTCTCACCTGCCGGACGCTGCCCCTGTACTTGCTCGCTATGACGACGCGGAGGATTGGGGCGTCCCATACTCGAGAGAGGAGCAGGCACACCCTGGGACTCAACATCATCTTCATCTCCAATGCCGCCACCACCTCCACGGCCGCTAGAACGAGCGGCAGTCCTTCCACGGACAGGCCGAGAAGCACTACCACCATCACCTCCACTGGGACGAGCGGCCCTCTTGGGGTTCTTCCTTTGCATGCTTGAAGATGAAAGAAGATTGAATCACAGCAAAGGAAGAAAGTTTGGGCAACTCCAAAGCACCTCCACGCGATCCCCACGACAAGGGGAAACTTCTCCTCAAAGATCGGCAAGAGTGGTGGAGGGAGGAGGGAGATCGAGTGGGGGTTGGAAGGGGCGGCGCCGTCGGTGATGGTAGGATGCGGGCACGGGGAAGACGAATGAGGGAAGAAAGATCACAGCCCCTATTTATACCCAGCCGCAACTTACACTACCGGTACTACCGGTGGAGAAGCACCGGTACTACCGGTCAGGTCGACAACGGCGGACAGGCGCCGCGAGAAAAAAAAAGAACTACCGGTGGTACCGATGTCTAGTCGGTACTACCGGTCACCCGGCTGTACCACCGGTGGTTCCAGTGCAGGAAGAAGTGAGTGAGAGATGGTGAACATATATGATGAACTAGAACTAACTCAAGCATGTCCAGATTTCATAGAAACAACACAAAACTATGAACATGCTTAAGAAGTGAAAATAGATTTTGAAATCTCATCCAATTTTTTTAAAGAGTTTTCGCCTAGCTAGAATCAAACAAAATATGTCCAAAAAATCAAGCCACGTTACGAGAATCAATGATATTTAGTTCACTCCTCAAAGCACAAAATCTTGACTCATCTAGGGGCTTTGTGAAGATATCGGCTAGTTGCTTTTCGGTGCTCACATGATGTAAAGCGATATCTCCTTTGGCTTCATGGTCTCTCAAGAAATGATGCCGGATGTCTATGTGCTTTGTACGAGAATGGTTTACGGGATTGTTAGCCAATTTAATGGCACTCTCATTGTCACACAAGAGGGGAATCTTGGTTAGCTCACAACCAAAGTCTTTCAGGGTCTGCTTCATCCAAAGTAGCTGGGCACAGCAAGCACCGGCCGCCACATACTCGGCTTCGGCAGTAGACAAGGCAACACTATTTTGCTTTTTAGAGCTCCACGACACCAAAGACCTACCAAGAAATTGGCAAGTCCCGGTAGTGCTCTTTCGATTTACCCTGCAACCGGCATAATCCGAATCGGAGTAGCCAAGTAAATCAAAAGTGGAGCCCTTAGGATACCACAAGCCAAGATTAGGAGTGAGCACTAAATATCTCAAAATTCTCTTAACAGCCACTAAGTGACATTCTTTCGGATTAGCTTGAAATCTTGCACACATGCACACACTAAGCATAATATCGGGCCTAGATGCACAAAGGTAAAGTAAGGATCCAATCATGGAACAATATACCTTTTGATCGACGGCCTTTCCATCCTTGTCTAGATCAAGATGCCCATTGGTTGGCATCGGTGTCTTGATGGGTTTTGCTTTCTTCATGTCAAACTTCTTCAACATGTCAAGAGTATACTTCGTTTGACAAATAAAGGTTCCTTCCTTGAGTTGCTTGATTTGAAAACCAAGAAAAAACTTCAACTCTCCCATCATAGACATCTCGAATCTATTCGTCATAATCCTACTAAACTCCTCACAAAAAGCCACATTAGTACTACCAAATATTATGTCATCGACATATATTTGGCAAATAAAGATATCATTATTGACTTTGCGAGTAAATAAAGTTGGATTGGCCTTGCCTATCTCAAACCCTTGTTTGAGTAGGAAGTCCTTAAGACAATCATACCAAGCTCTAGGGGCTTGCTTAAGCCCATAGAGTGCTTTGTTGAGCTTATAGACATGATCAGGATTCTTGGGATCTTCAAAACCCGGTGGTTGCTCTACATATACTACTTCGGAGAGGGGGCCGTTGAGGAATGCACTCTTCACATCCATTTGATATAGCTTGAAGTTGTGATGGACGGCATAGGCAAGTAAGATCCGTATTGACTCAAGCCTTGCCACCGGTGCATAAGTTTCCCCAAAATCCAAACCTTCAATTTGAGTGAATCCTTGAGCTACCAACCTCGCCTTGTTTCTTGTGACCACACCATGCTCATCTTGCTTGTTGCGGAAAACCCATTTGGTTCCAATCACATTTTGTTTAGGTCTTTCCACCAATGTCCAAACTTCATTACGAGTGAAGTTATTCAACTCTTCTTGCATTGCAATCATCCAATCCTCATCATCAATGGCTTCTTCAACCTTTTTAGGCTCTTTTGGAGACACAAATGAGAAGTGTTCACAAAAGCTTGCAAGCCTTGACCTTGTGACGACTCCTCTTTGAATGCTTCCCAAGATGTTATCAACAGGATGATCTCGTTGAATGGTATGATGTACTCTTGGGTGAGGCACTTGAGTTCTCCTTTGGATTGGACCTTCATCTTCATCATCCTTGTCTTGGTTGATTGAAAGGTCAAGATTAAGATCTTGTGTGAAGTTGTCTTTATTTCTATTTCGATCATCAACTTGGTTGCTATCTTCGACTTGTGGTGAATTTTGAATGACTTGAACACTTGAATCATGTCCATTTCTTGATGTAGAACCATCATCATGGACATTTATTGACTCATGATACATATGCGGATCATGAATGGTTTGCTCTTGTTCATATTCATCATCTTCTTCAATGGGCTTTACTTCACCGGTAGCAAGCTTCTTGATCACTTGAGAGGATGGTTCTTCTTTACCTATAATGTCAACATTGACTTGCTCCTTTTGAGAGCCGTCGGTTTCATCAAATGTCACGTCAATCGCTATTTCAACTTGACCGGTTGTCTTGTTGAAAACACGATAGCCATGTTCGTTAGTACCATAACCAAGCAAGAAACCTTCATCAACCTTTGGTGCAAACTTTGAGCTTTTGGATTTCTTGTTAAGTATGAAACACTTGCATCCAAAAACTCGAAAGTAATGCACCTTAGGTTTGTTACCGGTAAGAAGCTCGTAGGCGGTCTTTTTCATGATTTTATGAAGATACAAGCGATTGATTGCATGACATGCCGTGTTGACCGCTTCCGCCCAATACTTGTCCGGAGTCTTGTATTCATCCAACATTGCTCTTGCCGCTTCTATGAGCGTTCGGTTCTTTCTCTCCACAACACCATTTTGTTGAGGAGTATAGGGAACCGAAAACTCATGCTTGATTCCCTCTTCATTAAGGAACTCTTCAATATTGGTGTTCCTAAACTCCGTCCCGTTGTCACTTCTCACTTTCTTGATCTTCACTTCAAATTCATTTTGAGCTCTTCTTGCAAACTTCTTGAAGATTACTTGAGTATCACTTTTATCTTACAAAAAGAATACCCAAGTGAAGCGGGAATAATCATCAACAATAACGAAACCATATTTGTTACCTCCAATGCTTATGTAAGCATTGGGACCAAATAAGTCCATGTGAAGTAGCTCAAGTGGTCTCATTGTTGATACAACATTTTTGACGGGATGCTTGGCTCCAACTTGTTTGCCCGCTTGACATGCGCTGCAAATCCTATCTTTCTCAAAAGAGACATTTGTTAGTCCAAGGATGTGTTCGCCTCTTTGAAGGTCGGCCAAGTTCCTCATTCCAACATGGGCTAGTCGGCGATGTCATAGCCAACCCATGCTAGATTTTGCCACTAAACAAGTCTCGGGCTTCACTTTACTAGATGTGAAATCAACTAGATAAAGTTTGCCTTTCAAACGACCCGTGAAAACAATGGAGGAATCCTTCCTTTTAGAGACTTCCACACCCACATTGGTAAAGAGACAATTGTAGCCCATCTCACAAAGTTGTGAAACGGATAACAAATTGTATCCTAACCCTTCCACAAGTAATACATTTGAAATAGAATTATCATTTGAGATAGCAATTTTACCCAAACCAAGGACGTCTCCTTTACCATTATCACCAAACACAATGCGTTCACTTGTACTTTGATTTGGTTGAAAGGAGGTGAACATATTCTTCTCTCCGGTCATATGATTAGTGCATCCACTATCTAGCACCCAACTTGTTCCACCGGAGGAGTATTCCTACAAAAACAAATTAAGCCTTGGTTTTAGGTACCCAAATTGAATTGGGTCCTAAGGGGTTAGTCACATAGGTCTTGGGCACCCAAACACTCCTTATGATTTGCTTCTTCTTGAGTGCACCAACATACTTCACAACAATCTTACCATCCTTGCCCCAACAACACATATAATCACTAGCATAGCTTCGTGAAATGGGTACTTGTTGCTTGGAGGTAAGCACTTGCTTCTTTTTGTTGTTGGCCTTGGTCTTAACAAATGTGCTTGAAGGAGTGGCAACGTTGTTGACCTTGTTGATAAGATCGTCTAGTGCCACACCCTTGTTGAATCTCACACAAGGCACTCCATTGATCATGTTCCTTCTATTTGCTTTACCATCATACCTATTGTATCCAAGTCCATCCTTGATGAGGGGGTGTCTTGATGACTTGTACATGATTGTTGATTGCTTCTCCTTGCAACCATTCTTGATAACCATGTTCAATCTTTGAATCTCCTTATCTTTCTTTTCTAGCTCAACAAGGTTAGTACCACAAGCACTTATATCATGATTACAACATCTTTTACATCCTTCACCAGTTGAAGCATTGGAATCACCGGATTCCTTAGGATGGATGGAAGTGCTATTCCAAAGAGTTTCATAGCTAAGTTCAAGAGTATAATATTTATCTTTGAAGCTTGTGAGGCTTTCTTGAACCAAGCTATGTTCACTCTTTAAACTAGATAAAGAGTCATTAACCAAAGAATGTTCCTTAGTCAAACGTTCATATGAATCTTTGGCTAAGGATAATTCTTTGTTTAATTTCTCAACTTCCTCCTTTTCCTTAGAAAGGCATGCTTCAAGTTCAAGGTTCTTCTCCCTTTCCACTAGGAGCAATTCCCCTTGCGACTCGATGCATGCTTCCCGCTTTTCTAGCTTTTGGATTAGTTTTATTATTTGAGAGCCGGTCGATTTTCCGAATTTCTTTATCATGTTGTTTGCAAGTTCATCATCATTTTCATCACAACTACTACATTCATTACTAGAGTGAGTCGGAGAGTTGTGTGGTACCTTCTCTCCCTTTCCCATAAGGCAAGTAGGAGTGTAGTAGACGTTGTCGATGAGATTCTCGAAGAGCCTAGGTGATAAAGATAAGTCGGTGAACAATGATGGTGACGAAGAATGGTTGATGATGCGCTTGGGTTGAGAGGAAGAAGTCTCTTGAATAGCAATCATTGCTACACCCTTCTTCTTCTCCTTATCTTTGTCATTTGAATCATCACTTTCATCATTTGATTCCCATTCTTCACCAAGATGTGCTTCACCTCTCTTCTTGCCTTTATGCTTCTTGTCATCATCTTTGTTGTGCTTGTGCTTCATCTTCTCTTTTGGACAATCGGCAATGAAATGACCAATATCTCCACAACCATAACAAAATCTTTTCTTGTATGGCTTGGCTCCACTCCTCTTCCTCTCCTTCTTCTTTTTCAAGTATTTTCTATAGTTTGCAACTAATAGAGCTTCTTCCGCATCGGAATCTTCATCTTGTTCTTCATCACTTGACGGATCATGAATATCTTTCTTCTTGCCTCTACCATGAGATGCCTTGAGAGCAATATTCTTCTTTTGACTTGATGCTTCTTTTGCTTCATCTTCTAAGCACTCATGGTGTTTCAACTTGGCAAGCATTTCTTGAGGTGTCATTGTGTCATAGTTAGGTCTTTCCATGATGACCGAAGCAAGAATGTTGTTCTTTTATCTATATACTCTACACAACTTTCTAGCCGCCGAGTTGTCATCCCAATATGTGTCACCAAGAGCTCTTATTCTATTGATCAAGGTCATGAATCTATCAAACATAGCTTGGGTAGTTTCACCTTCAATCATCCCAAAGTTCTCAATCTTGCTTTGAAGTAGCTCAATGTTTCCCTTTCTCACACTTTTATCACCTTCAAATGAAACCTTCAAGGTATCCCAAATTTGCTTTGCACTTTCCATGCCGTTTACCTTGTTGTAATCTTCTTGATTTAGGCATGATAGAATCAAGGAAGCAGCTGTAGCATTTTGTTGTATATCAAGGTAATCTTCGGTTGTCAACTCACCATCTTCTTCCAAAGCTTTAACACCCACTTCCACAATCTCCCAACATCTTGCGGCAATAAGATGCATCTTCATTCTATGAGCCCAATCGGTATATCTAACTCCATCAAATTGAGGTGGTTTACCGGGGTTGATGGTTGGCAAGTGTGTATTGGATTTGCTAAAAGAAGAGTACTCATATGGAACACGAGTAAACCCTTTAGGTGTCTTGATTGCTTCATTCTCACCATCTCCATCACCACCACTTGCCACATCTTCAATCTTCTTACTTACGGCTTCCTTTAACTTATTCATCTCATCTTGCATCTTGTTCATTTGCTCTTTTTGTTGCTCTAGAAGCCTGTCACTGAGTTTCCCGGCAAGCAGCTCAACTAGCTTGTTCAAGGTGTCATCATCAAGGGTAGCCATGCTTTCTCCTCACGCGGTGAAGCGCTAAACACGAGGAAACCTGCTCCGATACCAATTGAAAGGATCTAATAGGCCTAGAGGGGGGGTGAATAGGCGGATCTAAAAACCTGAAACTCAAAACTCAACGCGGAAGTTAAAACACTGACCGGTACTACCGGTTGATTTGGACCGGTACTACCGGTGAGGGATCACCGGTACTACCGACGCTGACCACCGGTACTACCGGTACCCTACTGAAACTAAGAAATCAGAGATTTGCGAGTTGTGATTTCAGATCTGAGTTTTACCCCACTACCGAAGATGATGTTGATGAAGTTTATGAACTCTCCTTTCTTGTTCCTTTACCAAGAGTAGATCGAGCACCCACAACCTATGAAAGAGATATGAAAGAGGGAGAACACAAAGAACAAGTAATATCTCAAGTGAACACGAATAACAACAACAACAAGCACGCAGGACGCACGATTTAACCCGAGGTTCGGCAACCCCACAAAGGAGTTCCTACGTCCTCGTTGTTGAGGTGACCACTAAGGTCGGAGTCTATTCCACCTCCTTGTCTCCCTCAAGCAACCACAAAGGTTAGCCCAAGATTTCCACTAAGAATACAAGGGTAATACAAACTCTTCGGGGTGCCCTCACAAGTACAACAACACGGGCAACCACGAAGAACACCTAGCCGGCTAGGGTTCCAAGAACCCAAGAGTAACAAATACAAACCAAGCCAACTAGGAGGGGAACCAAGTGCTCAAGATGTGAATTGAAGCTTTCCACTCTTAAATCTCTCCTCTCTACTCAGATCTTGCAAGGGATTGGATTTGAGAGCAAAGAGGAAGAGAGAGGGTGAGTCAATGCTTGAGAGCTGTTTGTCTGAAGGTTGGTAGGAGTAAAATGACGTGTGTAACGGTTAGAAATGAAGGGGAGAGCTATTTATACTCTTATCTTCGAAGCGGTACCGGTACTACCGGTGAACCCACCGGTACTACCGATCCTAAGGGTTTCGACCGTTACAACCAACCTACTGGAGACTATTACGAGAAAATAGCCTACCGGTACTACCGGTCTATCACCGGTACCACCGGTCAACGACCGGTACCACCGGTAGTACAGATTTTGGCGAAGACAAGTTTTGCGGGAAAAAGACTTACCGGTACTACCGGGCTTTCACCGGTACCACCGGTCAAAGGCCGGTACTACCGATCAACCACCGATACTACCGCTAGAACAAAAACTCGTAGAACTAAGGCGCTGACACCGGCGGAATTTATGCCTACCGGTACTACCGGTGGTTCACCGGTACTACCGGTACTCCCAGGCATAAAACACTTCTCTAAGTGTCCGTGAGTGCAAAGGTGTCTTTTAAACGCTTAAACCAATACACATTGAGCACAAGTTTTCCCTCTAGATAACCTAATTTGTATCCCTCTTGATAGTGCGGCGTTTCTTATAACTCAAGTCAAAAGATAAAATCAAATCTATCCACTTGAGACGAAACGCTTTTCAAACAATGGAATTGAGGGTGCTAACATCACCAAATGTGACCATACAAATTCTTTCATTGAACTAACACCTGCATATTCACTTAGATAGACATGTTAGTCCCTAATTTGATTGTCATTAATTATCCAAAACCCACAACGGGGGCGAATGCACTTACAGATACTAATCTCTTTCTGAAAAAAGATAATAGCAGTTACGTTGTTACTTTTTTTAGAGAAGCAGTACTAGGACCAAGAAAAGCCATTATGATCATCAGAGTTTGTAATATGTTTCCTTTAAAAGGATTTTGCATTAGGAAGACTGAGGGGTAGGATGATTCTAGAAGTAATGTACTGGGGACTACCAGGACAAGATTGAACTGCAATACATTTTTCCACTGTGAACCATCAGAAACTCAAAAGAGCATCTTATTAACATATTCTGAGAACAAAACCAAAGGAGCATTTTCAACACAAGGCAATCATCCCTAAGTATCTCCCAGCCAATCAGTCACAAAGCACAAGGACAAATTATACTATAGTATCAAATGTTCAGATCAGTATTTAGAGAAACTGCAGCAATTAGTACCTTTTATAAAAGTATACAATTCAAAAGTGAGGTAGTACCTCCATACTCTGAATCTGAGTCCCCAGTCCTGCGTGCCTGTTAGGGATACAAGTAGATTCCAGTATCGTGAAGGCCAAGCCCGCGTGCTTGTTAGGCATGGCCCGCAGGGCACGGCGTGCCTACTCGGCCCAAACCCCATCGGGCCGTGCCGGCCCGTTGCACATCTATACTTATTTGTTATGAAAAACATTGGCTATACATATTATATGCTAGAATCGAGGCAGCTTGTGATAATTCGGAACTCAGAAGGCCATTATGAAAATTACCAATATAAGTCCCTTCGACAAACTTGACCTAGAATAGAGTATTGTGTTATTTTGGTTGAGAGAGGGTTAGGGTTAGAGGTTTTGATTCATCAAATAGGAAGTGAAATCCTTGGTGGATTTGAAGCTTCCCATGGTATTTCTTCATCTTATAGTGGATTGTTCATCGTCGCCTATGGTTTTTTCCGTAATATAAGGAGTTTTCCATATAACTCTTGGTGTCCTGTCTACTGGACTCGTTAATTCTCCTGCTGTATGTTGATAAAGTCACATTCTTGCTTGTTATTGTTCCATATGTGAAGTCATTGCTTGTATGAATAAGTTGGCATGGAAGCCATACGTATCTTTTGATATATTTATTTTAAGATGATGGAGCTGATATTTTAGTGAGCTAATTGCAGCAAATATATGGTTGTTGAAAGATTGGACAACTTGTGGTTGGAAACTTTTAAGCATAGGTCCTGTTTTTATGTTTGTGGGAAATTAGTTTGCTAGTCTTAATTATTCATTTCACTGCTACTCTATTATCATAACATGAGTATGTGGCACGTGGCAGTAGGACTACACAAGCTTCAATTCCCCTAGCCATATAAGTTACTCCTGCCATTCCAAATCATAAGTTGTTTTGATTTTTTAATATACAGCTTTCGTTGTGTATCTAGACATTAGATGTATAGCAAAAGTACAAACCGATTATAATTTAGAATGGATGGAGTATAACAAACAGTTGAGTCTTGCTAGGTGTTGGAGGAAGTCATCCACATATACTCCTTGACGACGATGGAAGACACATTTGCGTCGTCTCTCCCTTTGCACGGCGGCAGCACCCCGAACGCCGAGATGCACAGCCGCCTCCTCCACTTTACCGTGGAGCTGGAGAGCCAGCACAACAGAATAGAGAGTCGGGGAGATGAATGACTAGTTAGGGTTACGTGGTTGGGCTGTTGGACGTGAGGCGTATTGGGCCAACTGTTTCATGGGACAGGAATGTTTAGCCACCGCTAACTCCACTAACTGAAGGCTTGTTTAGCAGCAATCTCCGGATAAACAGCGCTATTAGCGCCAAAGTCTTCTTAGCGCAAAACGATCAATCTCTTAGGCTCTATTTGCATCCGCAAAAACTAGTTGTAGCCCTTGAAGATCCAAATAGGAGGACTAATAAAGTGGGCTTAAGTTTAGCCACAGCCCCAAACAAGTTGTTAACTCACCAGTCCATAGAATTCAACTATCGGGGGCTAAAGTTTCACCAGATTAGGAAAAAAAGACACCGATTACCCCCACCCCCACGTGACCCTATCCATGAGTTTTTTTGTTTCCCCTCCCGCGCCCGCCCGCGCGGCATCTTGTCCGTCGCCGCTGCATTTCCTCTCCCTCCCTCATCCGTCCGCGTTGCATTGTCTCGCCAGCCGCCAGAGCCCTTTCCTCTCCCTCACGCCGCTGTTTCTGGCTCCGGTAGCGACAAGCTTCACCCGGTCGCCTACGCTAAAGGTCGCCTTCCAATGCTGCGACTTGAAGCCCCCACGCCGCCGCTATGCGCCTATGCCTGCATACGCCACGCGTCGCTGCTCTGCCTCTAGATGGCCATGCCCGCCGCTGTAGGCTCCAGATGCCACGCGCCGCCGGACTGCCATCGCGATGAGCTACCTCCGGTCGCTGGAATCTACGAGCTAAGAAACAGGCTCAGGAGCATAAATGACTTTTTATTGAGACTGTACTACTTGTTAGCCCTTGATCCAAATAGGACTAGGCTAATCACTAGTCCTAGTCCATCCAAACAGGCCCTTAATTGCTCCCTTTCTTAGCTGCTAGCCAGAGATTTAAAACATTGGTTGAACGGAAACGCTTAGACGCAGGCATCCGTCCCGTCGAACGTGGCATCCCACTCTGCTTCGCCCGCCTCTCTCATAAAATAAATTCCGCGCCTCGCGCTATCTCAGCTTTACCGCGCCGTGCGGCCGTCCGCCTGCCCCACTCCGCCGCACCGCCGCCGCCATCTCTTGCGGCGCCTCTATCTCGCACTGTGGCCCACTCTAGCGCGCCGCCATCGCCATCCCCCGTGGCGCCTGGTCCCGCACCCCTCGGTGCCTTCGTCCCTCGCAGAGAGAAGGAATCCTCCGCCAAGGTACGCTGCCAGCCGTCCCACTAACTGCAGTTGCTGCTGAACCCGATCACCAGCACCTCGCCCTCTGCCTCTAAGCTCCATGCGCGTGCTCGGCGACTGCAGCGGCGCCTCTGTCCCCACTAGGAGAGGGGGCCATCGCTGGTTGGGCCCAGGGTAGGCGTAGGCGCAACTAAGGTTTTGGGATTCGTTTTGGAAAAAAATTCGGTCCCAACCGAATTGGACGAATTTCAGGAAAATTCGGATGAATTTCAGACTCAATTCGGTGAAATTTCGGAATGTAAAGCATAAAATTCGTTTCGAACCTCACCGAAATGGACGAATTTCGCCAAAATTCGGACTAATTCGGTCGAATCCCATAACCTTGGGCGCAACTAGCTGCGGCCAGGTGAAAGTCCTATGTTTGGTGTTGGTAATTAGTGACAATGCCTAAGTACTAATTCTATGCCTAAGTTGTATGTAGCATATGAGTATTAGTACATTCCAAGGTTGGTGGCAAGATGGACATGGTGATCATGATGGCCACACTTGGATTTGGACGCAACCCTACGTGATCCAGGCAAAGGTATATGCTTAAGAGTTGTGTTTTAGTAATTAAGACACCTAGTGGGTGTGGTTACATTATAGGTTAGATAGCCGTACTATAAAGAGGGGAATGACGTGGCTATTGAACTCCTAAGTGCCTCTAGGTGTGCATTTCATAATCATATGCATTTGAATAGAACTAATATCACCTCAAAAAATAATTGTGAAAATGCTAACACACTCACACTTGACGAGATCACTTAGTGGTGTTAGCACGTTTGCGAAGGCGGTGGAGTTTAAGCGGTAGAGAGGGTTTAGGGTCCTCTCTCCCTCCTGCCGAGCTTATGAGGCGGGATTCATGCGTTTTCGAGTTGAAACGACTATTTTCCACTACGCCGAAAGTCGGAAAAGAAACGGAGGCGAACGGAGGTCACAGAGGTGATCGGACGCTGGACCGGACGCGGTCTCTGTTTGATCGGACGCGTCCGGTCAGCGTTTAGCGTCTACGCGTGTTTCAGTTTGTTGATCGGACACGCAGCGCGTCCGGTCACTGTCGATCGGACGCGTCCGGTTGTTCAGAGAGCTTACTAGACTCCAACCGGACGCTGGCACTGTGGTGTCCGGTCAGTTCTGCAGCGCATCCGGTCGCTGTTTCGTTGTGCACTGCTCTGGCTTGACCAGCGCGTCCGGTCCGTTACGGGACCAGCGCGTCCAATCGAGCTTCGCGCGTCCGGTCGTTGCGTGGAGCGCATCCGGTCGGTGGTTCGCAAGCGTAGTTGCTGTGCGATCGACGCGTTCGGTCAGCGTGACTTCGGCTGTTTCAAGTTTCTAACGGCTATATTCGAAGGGGTACGTCTATAAATACTCGTTGACCGGCTCAAGGCTCTCTCTCTTGAACATTTGACATACTTGTGAGCACTTTGACCAGTGCAATAACAACAGCATCGTGGGCATCCTGTCCCCATATCATTTTCAGCTCTTGCAGTTTATCATCATCCAAATCCACAATTTCCTGATAATGTAAACAAAATAGCCCATTATCCTTGAGAATGGATCAAAAGGAACATGTGAGATACTAGTAAGCTTTCTAGAATTAACATGCCTGATAATTCCCATCAATTGTGACACTCTTGAAGGGATACCAGCTTAGGTCACCAAGCTGCTGCTGCCATGATGAGTACAACTGATCAAATGCCGCACCAACTTCTTCAGGAGGTACCTTGGCACGACATGCAGTCTTGAATGCCTTCTCACTCAGCTCCCCTATTTCCTTTATCCCAAGTTTCCGTCTACCATAATCAATTTCAAGGAATCCCTGAAACACCAAATTGCAGATAACATAAGGCTCAAGTACATTTGATAGGAATACATGCTGGAGCTAAGTACATTGAGCAAAAAAAATTTGAGGGATATGATCGAACCTTGATCAGCTCCACTATGATTGCCTCTAGGTCATCTTCATCGCACAACTGAACACTTGAGGTTTGCCCAGCAGTTGGGTTGTTGGCCACCTCTTGCCTGGGGCCCTCTTTTATTGCCTCAAGATTGTCAGCATCATTACCCAGAGTTCTTTGAGATAGCCTTCTCTTCATCTTAATTGATCTTGTCTGCACCTGCATTCACATTTGTACTTATATAGGCAAGAGAGCTCAGTGGACAAAGAATGAACAGAAATGGAATCTATAGGGATACATTATTATCTTAGAAGTTAGGTGGTCACAGACTGAAATATTAAAGATGGAGAAAAACCAGCATGTGCTCAAGATCCCATACATTAGGATTTCCCAGCGATTCCAAAGGAGACAGCGATCGGTCATCCAATTGGCTTGTAGGTTCATTTGTGCCAGAATCATAGTCCAAAGGTCCTTCAGATGGCCTTTTCCTCTTCTGCATTGACCCTGTTTGCACCTATTTTCACAGTTAACATTTACTGACCTTAATACAATCCAATGTGTAAAAATATTGAACATAAAGATATGAGCATAGATAATAATTTCATCAAAAAGGCGGCAGGAGTTCTGCTATTTAAGAAGGAAAGGATATGAACATATATAGTTATCTAGAAATGTGTAATCTCATTGAAAAATACAAAATGGGAAAACTCAAGCAAGTTTCTTTGCAGAGGATCTATGTGTCAAGGAACTCAGTGTATTCCAAGCAAGGAGAAATTGGTTGTAAAGTTAATATTAAAAAATGTGAGGTAAAACTATCTAGAGATAGTGGATGCGCTAAATATAACCACGACGACAGAACTCTTATAGTCGCAAGCAAGTCTGGTTTAGCTAGATATGAACCCAAGAAGGCATATGATATGAAAAAAACAACAAAAATCCAAATATAAAGATGTACAACATGTTCAGGGGCAGAGCCAGGAATTATATACAAGGGGAGCTAGCTGAAGAATTTCAAAATATGAGAATTAAGTGTAGCTTATTTGTTTAGATTTTTGTCCCGGAGTTAGGGTCCTATTTTTTTGAATTTATTCTAGTATTTGACTATTTCAAAATATGAAGTATAATGAAACATAAGTATTTCAGTAAACCAAAATATTTAATAGATATATCCTAATGTGGTAGGGAAACAAATTTAAATAAATCAAAATATTTTATTCTAATTATATTCAGTGTGATTTTGCTGTCTAAAATATATCAATAAACATTATAACAAGATATTCTTTATTATACTCTTTTAATATAAACATAGACTATTTACTATATATATTATAGGGGGGGAGGGGGAGGGGGTGGGGTTTGAACATGTTAGGCTGCACTGCAGAGTGTGAGTGGACGATGGCATTAAGAAATAATTTAATATTGGAGGCAAAGGCTATAGGTTATCATTATTACCCCTCCTGGTTCAATAGGCTTAGTACCACCCTATTGCTCAGCTTGATTATTCTTGGCTTCACTCTCTTGAAGCTTTTTTTTAGAAACTCCACGTATTTGTCCTTTTGAGAAATCACCTCTGATGATGACACAAATGCATCCCTTGCTTCCACCAATGTTTTCTTGGATGATAAAAGGTCCTCCTTCATTCTTGCTAAAGCCTCTCCATTTTCTGACAAGAAAAAAATTGAGAAACAGTATTTTGAACTGACTAGAAATGTTTGAAGAATGCAATAAGCTCATCATTTTGGACAATATTATACTAGAGAATGAGGGCATGCAAATAAATGTGATATCACACATCATGGTCCAAACAAACTATTCCTTGAAATAGATTTCAACATGCATACAGAACTGACCAAGATGCTCATGCAGGAGCCTCTCCTCTTGCTGGAGCCTCTCCTTCTCTTGTTGGAGACTCTCCTTTTCTTTCATGACCCCACTGATTACTTGTTTTACCTCTCTGTGCTCAACCATGACATCCTTGAGTAAATTCATCTTGAAATCAAATTTTGAAGTCAATGCCTCTAGGGGGTCACTCTCTCCTCTGTCGTCCGCCATTCAGTCTGAAGGATTAGTAGTAATTAGAATGTCAGAACGAAGTTATTTGTATTATGTTCACTTTATGACAGTTTCATCAGGCAGTTTATACATTGTAGAAACAGATTCCGTGAGCCAAATCTCAGGTGATTTTGTAGTTTAGATCACTAGATGTCACTAAATGAACCAAGAGTATGCTATAGTAAGTTCAGCGAACAATAGTCATATGGTACACCTTGGCGTGTTTATTAGATTATTTCACGATTTTTTAAGATTTGAGCAGGCACATCTCGTTGTAGCAAACAGATAGGGACAAGACCTTGTATGCTTTTCTATCTTAATCCCTTTGTAGAAATGTAGGGAGAAACCAAGGTCACATGATGTTCAGAGAAGGTAACACTGACATCTTTTAAACAAAAGGGAACTATGGCATGAGCACTGGCCTGAACAACTGTAGGATGAGAAGGGTTTCTGAGAGCAGTGGCGGAGCTCGTCAATTTCTCCGTCTAGGGCCACTACGAAACCATGTATACTACCAGTCCACCACACCGGATCAAAATACCGTCTGTACGGAATCTAAATACTAATAGATGACAGACTAGCTTACAATTAAATGCATAAGTTTAGCTGATATTCAATTACATGCTTAAATCCACAACATAATCTTTTTTTATCTCAAATGATGGTTTGGCTTAGAAGCAGGAGGGGAAAAAAGGATTTTAATGTATTATCCTTTTTATTGTGCAACTCTAAAAAAATCGACATTTCATTGATGGAATTTTTAGAGAGGGGAAAAGCAAAGAATGTACCACGGCTGATAAGTGACCGTACGAGTAGTCCGTGCTCATGCTCCTGCGGCCCTTGCGGCTGGCGGCCTGGTGCCCTACCCACACGCAGACGTGCTCGTGCGGGCTGCGGCCGGCGCCCAGGCGGGCTAGGCGGCAGACGGGCAACAACCTAGCCCCAGCACTTCTCCGACGGTCAGGCGGACATCCTCTAGCGACTAGCGGCAGCCGGCAGGGGCCGAGACGCCGAGTTGCTGGGCAATGGCTGCTGCCTACTGGGTTGACGAGTGGCGTGAGGAGAGGCGGAGCGCCGGAGTGGGGATTTGCGGCGCGGCATGACGCGGAGTGGGGACTGCGGCGATGCCCGCGGAGTTAGGACTCGGATTGCTCTCTCCTCTGTCTCTACCTGGGCCTTTTGAATTTAGCCCAATGCCTAGAGTTACTTCGAACTGGGCCAGAAATTTACATATGGTATAGGAGACATTTTGGGCCATGCCTAGGGCCATGGCCCTAGTTGCCCCAGGCCCATATCCGCCCCTGTCTGAGAGTGCTTTCTAACATTTGGTTTACCTAGTGATTACAAAGGCAGTCAACACCAAGATTCTAGCACAAACAAAATGCAATCCAGCAAAAATGCCAATCAATCTGGGCATGGTGCAGAGCAAAACCTCACCTGAGCAAAGGGACAACAGGAACTAGCACCCACCAATTCGTAGCCTGGACCCCAGCTAACTATCAGCAGCCCTCAAGTCGACCTGCAGAGGAAATACTCGGGTAGGTAATTAAGGGCATTTTAGCATCACATTAATCAATCTGTAGCTGAAATCTGCAAGAGATGTGTAGAGTATGAAGAGCTTGAAAAGAGCAAATCCCTCACTGAACCCAAAGCGAACAAATGAAGGGCATTCAGAATAGCTGAGGCTCCAATGAACAGAATGTGCAAAAGAAATTGAAGGTTCTTTTTTTGGCAATACAAAGCAATATCAGATCAAATCATGTGCGGAAGATCAGAGAAAGAGAGAGAACTACACTGAAGGGGGGAGGATTTTTTCTTCAAAGACGAACTGTAGAAACTACTGCAGAAAGTAAATCGACTGAGAAAATTGTTGAATCACACACACGAAAACGCACGATTTGTCCGTGTAAAATGGTTACCTTTGACGGATTGAAACGAAAACATCCAACAACCACAGCATTGGGGAAGATCTGCGCTCTAAAGAAATAGCTACCACCTAGTGTGAGATTGAAAAGTGAGAACCTTCTGGTTGCAGCCAAAAATGGCGCTCCCTTTTAACAGCCACAACCAATGTGGGCCCACGTCTCATAGAGACTAGGGGTACAGGAAGCTGTTGGGGTAGTAAAAATTGTGAGTAAGCCCTTATTTAGATCGAAGAAAATTTCAACCCGATGAATAATATCACTTTCGTCTTATTTGGTAAATATTGTCCAATCATGGATCAACTAGGCTCAAAAGATTCATCTCGTGATTTCCAACTAAACTGTATAATTAGTTATTTTTTTACCTACATTTAATACTCCATGCAAGCGGTTAAAAATTGATGTGATGGAGAGAGTGAAAAAACTTAGAACTTTGAGGCAAACTAAAAAGGGCTAACTAGAGGTGGAATTATCGAGGGCGAGGAGAATGCAGACGGTACGGGGAGACTGAGGCTATCCGCACCGCATCCGGTAAAACATCCCCTACCGCCTTTTCCAGGACCGAATGAGCTGCAGCGCCTCCTCTAAACGAACCGCTAAATAACAGCGTCCGCTAAATACAGCGCACCTGCGATCGTCCGCTACGCGCGCGTGCAGCCTCTGCACGCTGACAGAGGGAGAGAAAAAGTAGCGGGCCCCACCATTTTAATCCTTAAAAAATGTTATAACTCACCAACCAAAAATCCAAATTAAATTTTGATTGCACCATTAAATTTGTTTCAATAAATTCTTCAAAATAAGATCTCACATGGATATATTTAGATAAAGTGACAAGTGGACCCCATAGTGGATAGAGGATGATATAGAGGATGGATGAGTGCGGAAAAAATAAGTATAGAGGAGAGAATCTTGATGACCAGGATGTATAGAGGATGAAAATAGAGGATCATGAGTGCGGACAGCCTGAGCGCCTGATTTGTGAGGTCAGTGTACTTCTGGGCCCACGAAGCAGCAGGGGATGGGAAGGGGCTGGATCGCTGTGCGAGGGGACTACACACTGAGGCCTCGTTTAGTTCGGTGAATCGGGGAGAAAAATACTGTATCAGAATTTCTGTAGCATTTCGTTTGTATTTGGTAAAAATTATCTAAATTTTAACTAACTAGGCTTAAAATGTTCATCTCGCAAAGTACAACAAAACTGTGCAATTAGTTTTTGATTTCATCAATATTTAGTACTCTATGCATTTGCCGATATTTTAATGTGACAGGAAATCTTCTTTTTGCATAGTAAAATTTAGGGAGAATCAGGTGAACTAAACAAGGGCTGAGTCACTGACATGTAGGTAGGTTGGGTGGGTAGATTCTAGTGCCAGTTGTATTTGTACGTGGTGTACCAAGAGCTCGTCACCAGACATGTTGGTCTTGAATTACAAAAAAAAACATTTGAGTTTGAACTCTAACCATCCATATTACTAGTACTAATGACACAGTAAGCATGACCAGCATGCATTCCTGGTGTTGCTTTTGTCTCCAACCTCCAACAGTCCAACGGCGGATCGATTAAGGTTCATGGACCTATGGTGTTTAACAAATCTCCTTCACACAAAGCGGTCCTTCAGAGGAAGCTCCAAACATACATACAAAAGGTCTTTCACACAAAAGCTCGATCCAGTGCAAATCAAAGCAAGTTATGACTAAGATATATATGACATCTTTTTAGTTCACACCACCATCGAGGAGCAGGGCTGCAGGGCCACTCATAACTCGTACTGAATTTACAATAATCAAATGCCTGCTTTTTGTCAAAGGATATAGATGATCAAATATCACACATGCAGACATGCTACAGGTTGAGATATTGATGGTCAAATATCAAGCATTACAGCTTTTTCATCCTAAGTAATGTTCACAACAGGATTTGAAGCAAGAACTAGACAACATCGCATGCCGCAATACAAGGCTGGAAGCATCTATTTGGCAAGGATTTGTCCTTACTAACTTGACCATTGCATCAAATGTAAAAGAAGTGAGCATTTTTCTACATTATTTGTTCCCTCAAACTGGTATGTCTGCCCAAGCTAAGGAAAATGGTGGGCGGTCTTTGTCACGTGCAGGCAGCTACAACCATGGCACTCATCTGATGGTCATGATGAATGGAACAGCTGTCGTACTTCCTCCTTTCATCTGGCGCCACCTGGGCATGATGAATGGCGGTTGTTTGCGCCAGAAGCAGGGTAGTCATTGAGTACAAATCCCATACTTCCATCATGCATGAATTCTGCCTCGTCAACATGGATAGCCTGAATGTTTCAAAGGCTTCAAGTCATCAGCTGTGTTCTTCAGAGACAAAAGAATGAACCTATTGTGGTTTTCAGTTCTACTCCGGTGAATATGATCTCCCAAATCACATTATTATTACTGTTCAATTAGGAATTCAATAAAAGATAAATGATATCAAAATGCTACAAAATGAAGATAACACCAAACAAAAACAGTAGAAAGAAGCACATAACCCAGTCACGGAGTAACAACTAGCATTTTCTTTAACAAATAGGCCAAAAACTAACATAAAGGCCTAATCACCTGCGTTGTTGCATATGAGGTCGAGGTTGCTTTCATTCCCTGCAGCATTCTTAGACCTATTGCATGGTAACACAATTTCAACAGTAAAGACAAAGTGTTATGAACAAAGTAGAGCTGAAAAAGATTACCATGCCCTGCTTCAGTACTTGATACATGCAACAGAGAGCTTAAGGTTAAAAGAACCATGGCTATATGCAGTGGAGATAATTTCTTCATCCCCGAACACCTTTTCTTGTGCAGATATAACTACTCTGATTTTAATCATGATTTTATAGGACAGATGATGTGCTATTTTATAGCAGCTCATCACCAAAATAAAATATTGGTGAATTATAGTGATGTGTAGTCTATCGATCAAAGCCCAACTCTTAAGTTAACTTTTCAAGTACAAGAGCAATTTTCTTGCAAGTGAAGTAAGCAGGCAATTTTCAACCCGGACAATAAAATGTCAAGCCAATATCAAATGACATGCTTGTGTCAGTTGCAAGGAGCTCTTGCCTTTACTGAGAAATAACAGGGATTTAAAAGAAGGAATAAGAAAACGACAAAAAACATTTAAAGGCATCAATTTTTATGTGGGTGGATCAAACTTGATTTCAGTGACTATATGTTCTTCCTACTTGTTAGCATAAAGTCCATTCGTTTTCTCTAACAAAGAAATAGGAAGCAACACAATCAAGTAGCATCGCAAAACATCATAGGGAAATGTGATATCCAAGAATAAACATCTCGTAAAAAGGAATAACACTACTCAGGACTGGACAAGCACTCACAGAGAAATAAATGGAACAAATAATAAAATTAGGACCCTGAAGGCTTTACTTAAAGGCATTTACACAGGAAGGAGAAGAAATAAAGTTAGTCCTTGTACTGTAATTCCAGCATGTTGGGAGATGCTGAAAGATTTCTTGTTCTGCGGCATATATTTCAGTTGGATCAACAACCATCATTTTTCCCTATCCTGAAGCAAGCAATATGAGCTGACGGCAAGGTAAAGTTAGTCCTTGTACCAACTAGTTTTCTTCAATTCATATGAGACAAGCTTATGCCTTATCCCAACTGTAACCTTGTGCAGAAAAATCTCTAATGACAACAAGACATCAAAAAATAGAAAAGGCCTGACATCTTAAACTGGAGCATTTAAGTAACCATCTTGTCAAAAGATAAGTCAAAGCAAGATTAATTTCTACCTGGAAAACGAAAATTTTGTCGAGCATAACAAAAGCATTTAATAATTATTGCTTATTTCTCTATGACACAAAAGATAGTTAAAAGCTTTATCACTGTCTCACTGATATATGTCATCATTTCTAGCACATAATTAGTGAGACATGTGCAACACCATTTGCTCCTATTCAAAAGCACTGAAAATCCCAAATTTATTTTATTGGGAATGACTACTATAAAAATAACATTTCCAAAGAAAAAGAATAAGCTGATACAGAAAGATTTAGGATGAGTGAACACAATGGGAGGACTAAATGACAAGTTTTAAACTCTTACTTACATTAAATTACAAGAGAACAGAATGCACCAGCAAAGAAAGAAGAAAAAAAATAGAAATGTTTTATAAATACTTCTAATCCCCAATAATAGATAAGGAGATCATAGTTGCAAGATGAATACCCAGAGAATATCCTCAAAAACTTCCAAAGCATAATAACATATTTCCTTCATCTGTTATTGTCCTTGTACATTTCAGTTTGATTTTGTAAGAATTCAGATAGCACATTAGCTTTGTAAAACACATTTATCCAAGGTAATCATACAAATTTAGACACCGCCGCCGCCGCCTCGGCAACTGTTCCTCGGTAAATGTTCCAAGCTCCTGAACTGCTCCCATGGATCATCATCAGATCTCTCTAATGCTAAGACCAAAACTATAGACTCATTAAACTATTTTCTCTTGATCCCATCACCCTTCTTCCTACCATATTCAGCATAATCATATGTAATCGGTAAAGTCCAAAATTTCCTAGTAGAATTCAATGGTACAGGACCTATCAATAATGTAAGTATTCTTGCTAGGTACCCCCAGTTCCATACAGATTGTTCCAATTACATCTTGCAGAACACAATCCACCTCACCAGCAGGACATTGGAACTTTGGAAGAAATTAAATAAAAGAACGACCCCAGTAAACTATACAGAAAAATATAAATTCGCTATTTTTTAAGATGTACCAATGAATAAGTCATGAATTACACTACTGTTGAACATGAATGTAAGAAGGTAATTACATAACACTAAACAATCGAAAGCAGCGAAATGTCTGTAAACTAACCAGTGCCACGATGTATTCACAAGAAAACATTTCTATATTAAATTAGCACGCACATCTTCTGAGCAAAATGTTCTGATCGTCATAAATTCCACCAAAAAAAATACAATGAGCTTCTGCTGCTGCTCTATCCATCCGTTGAAATCTTGAGGTAATCATTCCACAGCTGCCGGATTTCCTGAACTTGTTACCTGCTTTACTCTCCAGTGAAGGCAGTGCTTATAAGCATACTAGAATTTCTTGAATTAGTCTTGCAGTCTGTGGTAGAATGCCTTGCCAAAATATTTTTGAGAATATTGAACATGATCCATGTCTGTTCATAACAACTGCCATTTTTGTCGCCACAGGCACTTCATGAGCAAGTGTGGTTTCACAATACCACCCACACTCTTCCTGCCTTGGCCACTTACGTCAAACATGAAATTCTCAAACAGTCCTTCCTGGTTACCAGAACCAGTTTGGGTTGGGGTAGCCTGTGGGAATAAACATTGGTACAGCATAGCCGTGAGCGTTTGCTGTATGAGACCACCAGTGTTCCCTTGGGCATAACATTACTCATTTAAGTGATCCGACAAGAAGCTTCATGTTCTCCACATCCTCCTGAGTTCTCTCATGCTTCGCCGGCTTAAACAGTTTCCATAGCCCGGTCGGATGTCGCCGCCTCACCATCTCGTCCCTCTCCCTGACCAGGCCCCCAAAGATCCGCTCACACTCCGTGTACGGCTTGACAAACATGTTGTAAAACCTCCTGCGGGTGAGCCTCACATAGTGCTTCATCTCAACAGGGTCCCCGAGCCCGCCGATAGATTTCAAGTGCTCCACCACATTGTGCCGCGGGATGATCCACCTGTCGAGATTCACGCCCAGGAACTCCGGATACTGCACTAGCCACCCGACCTCGAATCCCATCGTTTCCACCAAGAACCCCACCTTCCTCTCCACGTCCTCCGTCGAATACAGCATCGCCCGCGGCTCGGTGGCGAGCACGCGCAGGGCGTCGTGGTGGGTCAGCCCGCGCGCGCGGAGGAGCTCCACCCGCCGCCGGGCGGCGACGGCGGCGCGGAGCGCGCCGTGGGCGAGGATCTGGTCCCTCACTGCCTCCCGGCACCGGAGGTCGCGCAGGAGGTCGAGGAGGCGGGACGGCTCGCCGGGGTCCATGGAGAGGAGGCCTTCCGGGTCCGACGCCAGGGCGGCCTTGACTTCGCCCCCAGGGAGGCGGAGGCCCGCGAGCTCGTGGAGGAGGCGGCCCAGGCGGGGGTGGGGGTGGGGGTGAGGGTGGGCACCGGGGAGGCGGCGGAGGAGGGATGCGGACTCCGCTGCGGTGAGACCGGCGGCGCGGTGGAGGAGCTGGTGCAGGTCGGTGGCGGCGCGTGGGAGTTGCTGGGGTTGCGAGGGCTGACCGGCGACGGCGGGGCTGTTTAGGATGCGGTCGATGCGGAGGAGCTCGCGGGCGTCGGGAGGTGAGGCGGAGGTCGAGAGAAGGGAGGGGTGGGGGAGGAGCCCGAGGAGGGGGCGGCTGCGGCGGAGGGCTTGGAGAGCGACAGCCATGCCGGCGCGGCGGCGAGGAGAGCTGAAGTGGCGGTGCCTGTGACTAGAGATGGCGACGGCTACCCGAAAGCGACGGGTATTACCCAATAAGAGACGGGTATAAAATGAATTTTCTACCCGTGGGTACGTTATTGGATAAAATCCTATACCCATCGGGTATGCGGGTACGGGTGCGGGTGTATACTACTCATACCCGCATACCCGCGGGTAAGACATACCCGCAAAAATAACTAGCCAACCTCAGTTATTTTAGCACATATAAGTCATGAATTTGGCTCATTGAGACATCCACTGTATTTCTAGTAGATTGCCTTTGTTGTAATGATGCTAATAATGTTTGTTAGCATGTTTGTAACTTGTTGGAAGTTTAGAATGATTTATTTTTGCATGTGACTATTTGATATTTTTAGGTAATTTTTGGGTATGCTATCGGGTACGGGTTACCCGGCGGGTACGGGTATGGAACTAATTTTTTACCCGCGTACGGGTACGAGTAACCCGACGAATAAAATTTTACGGGTACGAGTATGGGTGGGCACTACCCGTCGGGTACGTACCCGTTGCCATCTCTGCCTGTGACTGGGACTCGGGATACAATACTCTCTCTGGAGCCTGGTCAAGGTTAATTAAAATTCCTAAGGCCTATTTCAAGAGATTTCTCCATTTGAAACTGGAAAAGTCAAGGAATTTTGGAGAATTAAAATTCTATACAAGAAATTAATTTTTCCTATAAAAGCCTTGGGAACTTGATTGGATTTTAAAAATTCCTTTGAAACCATCCAAACGTTTTATTTGCATCTTTCCCGTATTCTACACTCCTATATAGGATTTTTTGTTTTTTTCTATTCTTATGTTTTGATAATCCTGTATTTCAAAGAGAACATTATATAATTTTTTAAAACAGGTTTATAAGAAAATCAGCACATAATCGCATGGTATGATGATCGATCAATACAAATCGATGTTGTCCTGAAACGCAGGGTTGGGATTTGTGAAAAACGTAAATATAGGGTCAATCAACAGTAGTATACATGAAAAGAAATGCTAATGCGTCATTTCACTGGATTGAACCCACTTCTTCAGGCTATATAGCGTACATGAACTCATATTCAGTGGACTTGAGGTACTATTTGACTGGAGATTGTGTTCCAGAATATGGATCGGATCTTCCCTCCCTGAATTCATCAGTCAATTCAATTCTGGCCATTGTTTGTTGCACTACTAGTCTTTTTTCTGATTCATGTCATGCACTTACTCTAATAAAATGGATAAAGGAAAGAGGCCTTTTATTCCCAGGCCAAACAAAGAAGGCAAGTTCAGAGTGAAACTAGATATATCAAGCAGGAAGTCAATCAAGGCGTTTCAGAACACAATAACATAGAGTAAGATATAATATAAGAAACACGAACATCATAAAAGTTCATGGTCCATGGGGGTAACACACTAGACACGAGTCATGATCTCATAGTTAGGCTAGGATAAGAGTTCCCTACAACACAATGCAGTCTGGCTCTCCGCTAATCGGAGCCACAGCTCGTGGGTTTCTGACAGAACCGCAGAAGCATTCATACTACGTAGGGCCTTGTTTAGATTGCTCCTAGATTCCAAGTTTTTACACACTCTCTCTATCACATCGA
This sequence comes from Saccharum hybrid cultivar R570, assembly GCA_038087645.1. Lineage (NCBI taxonomy): Eukaryota > Viridiplantae > Streptophyta > Magnoliopsida > Poales > Poaceae > Saccharum > Saccharum hybrid cultivar. The sequence goes on along the minus strand of JAQSUU010000647.1, from coordinate 1,170,965 downwards.
ATCTAGATACACATACATGGAGCAGTAAATGTAGATAAAAAAATAACTAATTACACAGTTTTATTGTAAATCACGAGACAAATCTTTTGAACCTAGTTAGTCCACGATTGGACAATAATTACCAAATACAAACGAAAGTGGTACAGTGCTAAAATTTTCTAACTCTAACAATCTAAACGAGGCCTAGGTCTACTAAAGCCATATGTGTACATAAAAGGAAAGGAGGTTGTTGACTTCCTGTGTTGCTACTTTCATATCCTTCGGGAGTTAGAAAGGTAGCTCACGCTCCGCTGCTCCACCTGCGCAACAACAGGTGAAAGTCAGTTCGATGCAGAAATTAGAGAAGCAGTTTGGTATTGTTCCAAACTTGATTCTCGGAGAGAAATGTGGCCACTTCAAAAAGGGAACACTAATAAGGTAATCCCAGAATGGAAGAATTCACAATACGATTATGAAACCAGAACAAATGATTCTCAAGGACAGGTTTGTGAAAAGAAAAGAACATGTAAGGTGTTTGTTGACTTCACTAACATAAGCATGTCTGATCCAGAATTCCATGTTAACTTACTAAGCATGTGCAAGTCTGATCCAGAATTTCAGAGTATATCAGTTCACTTCTAGTTATCTTCGGTAAGATTAGAGTGGCATTTAAATAACTTTTTTCCATATTTATGCCCAAAATGAAACCAATGTTAAGTTAATTACCAGTAATTTATATCAATACTCTTGTTTCTTCTGCTAGTACCTCTCTTGTCCCTACAGTATGAAGTGTCTGAGTGTCATGCTACTAATCAGACACTCCTATAATGTAGCTCACATTTCATATAAACTATGGAGTCTTTATTCAGCATAAATTTTAAGCAAATTAGCAGGCAGGAGAATGGTTATAGGTCCCAACATGGTTAACTACTAGAAAATGCCTCAGGCTTTCTTTGAGCCATTATTATGATGGAATAATTAAATGCCACAAGTTTATACTCCCGTAGCAATTATACAATAGAAAATCAGTCTAGGACGATGTTGCATTACTTGCATGTCTTTCTGCGCTTCATCACCGCCAGCCTCTTCACCTGATTTGACATGTAGTCGACACACTCCCTTGTAGTAGCCCTCCTCCCCTCCTTGAAGTTCCATAGCTCATAGGCAATGCTTCTGTCGTTCAGACGGACATACTCTTTCATCTCCACCAATTAACCACAGCATTATAAGCACCAGAACCTCATGCCCTCTTCAGCTCTTGCAGCTTATCATCATCAATATCCACAATCTCCTGGTAATGAAGCACCACATGGTCTATTATCCTTCAGAAAACCTGTATGATAGTACCAAGAAGCATTCTAGAATTGACATACCTGGTGGTTGCCATCAATTGTGATAGCCTTGAAAGGATACCAACTTAGGTCACCAAGTTGCTGCTTCCACGATGAGTATAACTGATAAGATGTTGCGCCAACTTCTTCAGGAGGCACTTTTGCAAGACAAGAAGCCTTGAATGCCTTCTCATCCAATTCCCCCATCTCCTTTATACCAATTATCCTTCCTCCAGTGTCAATTTCAAGGAATCCCTAGAACACCAACTCGCGTGTAAGTGTAACATGGACTCCCACAACACAGTTTACATTATGCTACGAGATTGAGACATTGAGTAAATATTAAGGGAAATGATTAAACCTTGATCAGCTCGTCTCTGACTGCTTCTAGGTCATCTTCTTTGCTCACAAAAACGCATGAGGTTTCCTTAGCAGGTGGGTTGTTTACTAGTTCTTGCCTAGGGCGCTCTTCTATAACCTCAAGATTGTCAGCATCGCTGCCCAAAGGTCTTTCAGACAGCCCTTTTTGTTTCTCCATTGATCCCATTGGCGCCTGCATTCACATTAACATTTATCAAGGTAAGAGATAGCTTAAAATGCATGCGCAATGAATGAACAGTTTTCCACAAACTGAAATATATAAAAAATTGGAGAAAACCCATGTACATTGAAAAGGTCCATACACTAAGATTTGCCAACAATTCCAAAGGAAATAGAGATGGGCCATCCAGATGGCTAGTATTCTTATTTTCATCAGCACCATAGTCCGAAGGTCCCTCGGATAATATTTTCCTCTTTTGCATTGATCTTGTTTGCACCTATTTCACAATTAATACTTAATGAGCTTGAAATAATACAATATGGGAAAAGACTGAACACAAATGAAGTTATGAGCATAGGTAGGGGCTCAACCATTTATTAAAGAAAAAGGATATGAACATAGGTAGTTATCTAAGGATCATATAACCTCACTGAAAAAAGAGAAAACTCATGTTAATTTCTTTGTAATTTCTAGAGTTCTGGATCGAGGCACTCCATGTATTCCTAAGAAAGTTTTTTTAAGAAACCAAACTTTACTTATTTATAAGAGTTATTATATAAAAATATATGAGGAAAAACTATACAGAGATATTTAACATGCCAATTAAACCAAGAATCCAGAAGAGCAAGTTAGAGCCATCAACACTAACTATCTCCACATCATCAACACCAAATATGCATTTGAAATCAAGATCACACAATTGAGCAACCGAAAGAAGATTGAAGTTTAACTTTTCAACTAAGAGCACATTGGAAATGCTATGATCATTTGAGATTGCAATCCTTCCAAGAGCCTTCACATCACCCTTGCTATTGTCACCAAATGTGATACTATCAATGCCACTATCATTTGATTTGAGAGAGTTGAACATTCTTGAATCACCGGTCATATATTGAGAGCACCCACTATCAAGCACCCAATGCCTTCCTCCGGCCTTGTAATTTACCTACAAAATAAATTAATGTCTTTTAGGTACCCATACTTGTTTGGGTCCTTGGAGGTTAGTAACTAAGCTTTTTGGTACCCAAATGGCCTTCTTCTTTGGGCCCACAATTGATGTACCAACAAACCTAGCATGCACACCTTTCTCACCCTTGGTAAGCACATAACAAGAATCAAAAGGAATGTAAGGTACATTAGCATTTTTCTTGTTCTTGTTCATTTTGTTGCAATTAATCTCTAGATGCCCAACTTGCTTGCATCTATTGCAATAACGACCATTGCTCTTCACAAAGCGAGACTTTGGAGTAGCAAAGGCTGCCTTGCCCTTCTTGGGAGTATAGCCCAAACCCTCTTTGTTAAGAGAGAACCTTTGGCTACCCAAGCATTTTAGCAAGCGGGCATCCCCACCATAGACATTGCCTAATGCGCGGGTGAGATCATCCACCTCTCTCTTGAGAGTCTCATTCTCAACCACAAGTGATGAATCACTAGTAGTAGAGGTAGAGTTGGTTGCGGTGGATGATGATGAGCTACATGAAGCATTAGTAGGACTAACAAATAAAGAATCATCAATAATATCACATGTTAGTCCAATATCACAAGTGATAATCACTTGCTCTTCCTTAGCTTCCTTCATGAGCTTCTCCAACTTGAGGTCCTTTTTCTTGATGAGCTCAAGTAGAGTGGAGTGGGCTTCCTTAAGCCTAGTGTGAGCAACTTCAAGGTCCTCGTGGTCTTCCTTTAGACACTCACGAGAGGCCTCTAGCTCATCAAAAGATTTCCTAAGAGCTTTGAGCTCTTGTTCAATTCCTTTGCACTCCTTACTCTTTTTGAGAGCAACAAGCTCCTCCATCAAGGCATCATTTTCATTGCTCTTGGCAATGAGCTCTTGTTCCAAGATTTTATATTTTCTTGGTGGTCCTCTTGTAGCCCTTGCTCATTTGATCTATTATGCCCAATAGATCATCCTTGGAGTAGTCCTCATCCTCCTCATCATCACTCCTACAACCATCACTAGCACAAGAATTATCATCACTATCATTATATTTTACCTTGGTAGGCTTGGCCATAAGGCATATCGATGTAGTGTCGAAGATGGATGGCTTGTTGGAGGGGGCGATGTTTGCAATGGCTCACCGAGTGGTCCTCTCATCATCACTAGAGCTTTCATCATCATCACTATCGGAGTTGTCACTATTCCAAGTGACTACATAACCACCACCCTTCTTTTTTTTTGTTGAATGTGAAGCTCTTCTTTGCTTTCTTCTCATTCTCTTTCTTATCCTTCTTGTTCTTCTTGAGCTTCAACTCCCCATCATGATATCTTTTGTCTTCATAGGGGCACTTCGCCACTACATGATCGGGGCTATTGCAATTGTAGCAAAGCACCTCCTTTGCCTTCATGAAGTCCCTTCTCTTTCTTGCACCATAGCCTCTCTTCTTCATGAACTGACCCATCTTTTGCACTAGAAGGGCCATGATCTCATCATCAAATGGATCATCATCATCACCAACCTTGCTCTTGCTCTTGGAAGAAGAAGCCTTGAATGCGGTGGTCTTCTCTTGCTTGACCTTGATCTCCTTCTTCTCATCTTCATCTTCATCATCATCATATTGAGCATCGGTCATGACATCTCCAAGCACTTGGTTTGGAGTCACCTTGTCCAAACCCTCTCTTTGGATCATCTTCCTCAAGATAGCAAACTTCTTAGGTAAGTTCATCAAGAACTTATGTGAGAAGTCCTTGTCCTTGACATCTTCTCCTAGGCTCTTGAGATCATTGACAATAACTTGTAGCCTATAGAACATCTCCGGTATGAACTCATCATCCTTTATCTTGAAGCTTGCAAACTTATCCTTGAGCATATAGAGCTTGGCACTCTTTACCATTGAAGTGCCCTCATATGTTTTCTCTAATCTTGTCCACACTTCACTTGCCATCTCAAGATCCTTGATTTGCTCAAAGACCTTTGCATCAATCCCATTGTAGAGAGTATTGAGAGCCATAGTGTTGCATTAGTTATTGATGCGGTCATTGTTGGTGAGGTTGTCGGGATCAATGATAGCATAATCATGGTGTGTCACCTTCCAAATATTCTTATGAATAGAGCCAAGATATTCCTTCATCTTTCTTTTCCAATGATCAAAAGATGTGACACCATCAAAGAATGGAGGCTTGCCCCCGACATGGTTGAACACAACTTGAGCCATCTTACACCGAGGTTGTTAAGCCTTATAAACGGTGACCACGGCTCCGATACCACTTGAAAGGTCTTGATGGCTAGAGGGGGGGTGAATAGCCTTTTAAAAAACTTTCTACAAAGACAAGCTAAACAAGTTTATCAATATAACAAATAGCGAGATGCGAGTTTTGCTTAGCCTACAGGGAGTTTGCAAGCCACCTAACCAATTCACAATTCTAATATATTTGCACTCAACCGCACAAGTCAACTACAACTAAAGCTAGCTAGCTACACAAGCTAAGAGTTACACTAACAAGCTAGCAAGGTAACTAAGAAAATAATACAAGAGAGAGTTAGGAGGATATCACCGAGGGGCGAAGTATTGAGCCAACCAATCAATATGATCAAGAGATGAATACCACAATATACAACCACCGGGATCGATCAAACACAATAAGAATGATGACACGAAGATTTATCCCGAGGTTCACGTGCTTGTCGGCACGCTAGTCCCCGTTGTGTCCCTCTTCACCACGTGGTTCGGTGGCTAATCGGTCTCACACCGAGCCTCTCAAAAGGCGTCACAAGAACCTACCAAATGGAAAAAGGTTGCAATGACACGAGCAATTCACTAACGTTGCCTTTGGCGCTTCGCCGAGGTAGGCACAAACCCCTCACAATCACCGGAGGTGGCCAAGAACAATCACCAACTCTTGCCAACGCCTCCAAGCTGCTCCAAGCCATCTAGGTGGCAGCAACCACCAAGAGAAACAAGAATCCCGCAGCAAATCAACCACCAAGTGCTAACTAGATGCAATATCACAATGCAAATGCACTTGGATCACTCAATCTCACTTCGAATATGCAAAGAAGCAAGAGAGATGAGTGGGAGGGGAGTTGCTTAGCTCAAAGTGCTCACAAGTATGTCAAATGTTCGAGAGAGAGAGCCTTGAGCCGGTCAACGAGTATTTATAGACGTACCCCTTCGAATAGAGCCGTTAGAAACTTAAACAGCTGAAATCGTGCTGACCGGACGCGCTGGTCCAACTGACCGGACGCGCTGGTCGCACAACGGCTAAGTCACGAAGCACTGACCGGACACGCTGGTCCAACTGACCGGACGCGCTGGTCGCCCAACGGCTAACTGCGAAGCAACGACCGGACGCACTCATCGCGCAGACCGGACGCGCTACGAACGACCGGACGCACTGGTCCCGTGAATGACCGGACGCGCTGGTCGCCTGAGCAGCGCTCAACGAAACAGTGACCGGACGCGCTGAAGAAAATGACCGGACGCGCTGGTCGCCTGAGCAGCGCTCAACGAAACAGTGACATTATCTATCCTATAATGTAACCACACCCACTAGGTGTCTTAGTTACTAAAACACAACCCTTAAGCATATACATTTGCCTTGATCACGTAGGGTTGCGTCCAAATCCAAGTGTGGCCATCATGATCACCATGTCCATCTTGCCACCAACCTTGGAATGTACTAATCCTCATATGCTACATACAACTTAGGTATAGGATTAGTACTTAGGCATTGTCACTAATTACCAACACCAAACATAGGACTTTCAACTGTGAGTTCAAAACAAAGGCCTTCCCATTGGTCTCATATTCGTGGGGATTTGTTCATGGTAGGAGATATATCACAACCTCCGTCTATTTACAACCAGAATGTGCTTGCGCTGCCTCTCCGTCCCTTCTTTTCTATACCTGGTTAATTTGTAAGTACCCTCGCCCTAAAATAATTAAAAAAAATGATTGCACAATAGTCTCAACTCTGGACTACAATATAGTTGCCACGGTAAAAAAAGAAAAATTAAGCTCAAGTAACAATAGGGAAACAACTATAGGCAGCAACCTGCCGTCATAGTTGAACCTCTTGTCAACCAAAGGAGATCAGGATACATATAGCCAGAGGATAATTTAGACAGGAGAGGGCATGGGAATGTCATAAGCATAGCTTTAGTCGCAAAGCACAAGCTTAATCTATCAAAATAATTAAGCAAACAAAAAACGGGTTAGTCTAAAATAACTATACTTCAATGCGAAAGACAACCCGATTAAAAAGCCTTCACTCTGAACTAAAATATTAAATAAAATATCAAAATGTCACAAACGTACCTAATCAGGTTTTCAAAAAAAATAGTGGTGAACTGAGAATCTGAAATTACTTCTAGGATGTACATTACAGCAAATTGGAGTGCACATGATCAGCAGCAACAAACATTGTTTGATGCAGATGATGTTCACAAATTGTAATGTAAAACACCTCAGAACATAACAGTAAAGTACCAAATTGTAGCATATATATTGCACCTAATAATATATGCCATCTAAGGTACTACCCAGCAAATGAACTAACTGATCAACCATTGATAATTACAAAGAAAAGTAAGTTAACTTGAAAATAGCAGATGATAAAATTGCTTGCTGACTAACACAGGAGGCGCATGTACTGCAGTGAGTATCGAGCCCACGGCAAATAACTTTGGCTGGGACGTATAGCTTTTATAGAGGGTTAAAGGAAAATGACTCTCTAAATAATAATTTAGATAATGCGTTTTCTTGAAGATGCTCTAAATTCAATAAACTCACCCCTTAATAATCCACTAAAAAACAATCCCAGATCTCCACATTGCCTTACCACTAGTGAGGCGCAAAACTTTGCCTGTCACCCTAAGCAAGTAACGACCCCTATCTTCCACCTCTGCTGGTCTACTCTCCCCTAAGAGCATAACTAATATTGTGGTCTACTACTGGTTATGTGTATATTTATAGTCCACCCATATAGTAGCCGCCTATAAGGACATATTTCGTCATTAGTACGCCGTTCACTTTCTTCTCTCACAAAATTTTATGAAGCTCGCGCATGGCTATAACTTCACTTATCTCTCCTTTACCTTAGCATAAAATCTACTCACAGTCTTTTAATTTATTATTCTTGCTCTAACGGCATGTGACATTCATGGCAATCTAAAAGCATAGCAAATAAGAATTTGAGAATGACACACTCGAATGAAAAAAATACCTCCTTGAACTGTAGGTCAAGCCTGTATTTCCTCATGCACCACGAAATCAGACATTGTACCTCCTCCAACAATCAAAATCAGTTGTTTTTCTCCTCAACCCAAGTTGAAACCAGTTTTGTTCGACATGACAATGGTTTTAACCATCAAAACCAGTTGTTTTTTCATCCTCAACTTTTTAATTTCCATTCCAATTCACTTAACACATGTGGATTGAGATGGATAACTGCGTATCAAAAGAAGACCTAAGTTTAATCTAGCTTCATCCAACATGGTTTTAATTGTACTTCACACGTGTCCATGGGTCCCACATGCAGGTCATGGTATATCTTGTTGCTCTTTCCTCTCTATTCCATCTACTAGACATTTCTACAAACATGCCAAGGTCACCTCTGGGGCGGCGCATGTCGACGTCCGATTCCGATGTGAACGCGCCGTTGATCACTCTCCTGGCCCACACGCGCCATCTGCAGCACCTGCTCGACCTTGTTGCGTGCCGTCCGCCAGCGCCGCCGGAAACCAGCCACGTCGTGCTTCTCTACCTAGGTTCGAGTCGCGGGACGGAAAACAACTGGATTTGCTAGTTGGAACTTGGAATAGGTGGAATGTCTGGTTTTGCAGTCAAGAAGCAAATTCACATACGGACAAAAGATTTTTTTTTAGAAAGACATACTACGGACGGACAATATTTAAATTAGGAACTCGACAGGCCATCTCCGGCCCACCGGCGCGATACCGGGCAATATGGCTGGAGCGCCTATGAACTCTGCTGCCATCAAGGCCCGGCCCATCACCCACCCCATCTTGCTCCCTACCTCGCTCGTGCGCGCGAGCGTCGCGCTCCAGGCCTTCCTCTTCCTCGTCTGTCATCGCGAACCGCCGCACGCCCGCACCCCCACCCGGCACCCGCCCACGGCCCACCCCCTTCTCCGTGTCTCTCCGCGGCGGCGGGCGCGGTTCTCCGGCCATCACCGGCCGCTCCCGGTAACTCCCTCCCTCACTCCCTTCCTCTCTCCCAGTGCGCTTACGGTGTTCCATAAGTGGGCGCGCTCGTGTGGAGACCTGTCGCTGCAAACCCTAGGTACGTGCGCAGCGCATCGATAGATCCGCTCTTACGGCTTAGATCCGCACGGGACTAGTTGCAACTAGTAATCCCGCAACCAGTAACGCCACGAGGAGCTGTTCACTAGTTGCGGGATTACGAGCGGTGATGTTTCTCCGCTGGGAATTTTAGATCTCGATTCCGGTTGCGACGACTTGTTTGGGTTAGTGTCCGAGCTGAGACTTGTAGGTGCACCAACGCCAATGCTTTCACTAGCCTCGGAAGTGTGTTGTGAGAGGATTGGGCGGGCGCCTCTTGTTATCTTAGGGCGCTGAGTGAGGATTTGCTGGATTATGCTTTTGATCTGTGGCACTCCTCATCTTGTTTTTGTAGGTTTAGATTTAGACCGTATGGCAATTCTTATTTGGAATTGCAATTTAATAATTGGAAAGACCATACCTCTCTAGTTTGGTTGAGTTTGAGCGGAAAGAAGCAATAAGCATACATGTTAATGCAGTTTCCATGGTAATACTAGTCTGCAGCTTGCCTCATCGTGTGGCCTATGATTAGCTTGATCTATTCTATGCCATGTCACTGGTGAGTTTTAAAATTGTTTGTATCTTTCAAGAATATCTGATGAACTGTGCATCAAATGGTGATGAACACACCTTTTGTTTTGTTTTGTTACACATAACTTTAGTGCTCATGAATGATGTTTTATGTTCTAGCCTGTATGCTCAGGTTGACATGATTTGTAATGTGTCACAATACACAGCTCATAAGTCCACTAATTATGTCTGATTTACCATGCCTGTCCTGTTATTAACACAATCTGTTATGTTTCGGTGCAATTACAGGAAAAACTATGAGGTACAGCCCCCCTTATCGAAGCCCCCCCAGGAGGGGATATGGTGGCAGAGGAAGAAGCCCCCCTCCTCCTAGGAGGGGGTATGGAGGACGCAACAAAGAGGGTAGTGGAAGCCTTTTGGTCCGCAATATCCCATTAAGCGTCAGGTACAAAAACTAATACCATGTACTTTTTCCTTCCATCTTTAAAAGAAATATAAAGTGATCACCATTTTTATGACCTTACCATTTTAAATGAAGAAGCAAATTATACTTTGATACTTTCCTCGAGTAGTTGACTTCAATTTGCATGTCAAACTTTGTCAGAGCGGAGGAGCTTCGAGTTCCTTTTGAAAGGTTTGGCCCTGTCCGGGATGTTTACATTCCAAAGGACTATTACTCTGGGTAAGTTGTACTAAATCACCATACTCTGCAATGTATGTCTTAATTACTCAAAAAGCTCGGTCTTGCTGTTTCTGTAATGATTAGAGCTGTAAATAGCTGGAGACCTGTCTAGTTTTTTGTCCATAATCATCAAACTATTTTTCTAGAGGCATGAATTATATGAACAGACACCCTATATTTAACAATGAACACTAGTGCCTCCTCCAGCTGTGCAACGTCTAATTTGCAATGTGTTGGTGTGTTTAAGCTCTGATGAATCTCATGTTGTTTTTTGCAATCGATGTATGATGGAGTATAAGCTTGTACTCTGCATTCTCATATCCAATTCGTCATTGCGCTATGTGGATTATATTTCTAAATGATTCCCAGGATTGTGTTGGTTTGAAGTAGATACATGCTCTTCATTTGTCAAAGAATGCCTTTTAACATTACTAATAACAATTCATTTGCTTGGCAAGATAGAGTCTTGTCCGATGAAGTTCTTCTATGAAGACAAGATTTGATACATTGAGAAAATTAATTTCATGAAGAGAAGATAAGAGATATATACTGGCTGGTACATGAGAAGATAAAAGAGAGTCAAGTCAATTTCAAGTACTTTTGTGACTTTTCAAATGTTGGGGAACTTGAAGCGAATGATTTTATGAAGATGCTCTTTATGAGGATCACCTTATGTAGTTGTTTATACAAGAAACTTGGACACTAGAGCCTGGGCGTCTTACTGCTTTTTGCAACACTTGCTTCCCTTTTGATGGAATGTTTGTAAGTTGTTTGACTGTGTTTCATCGAGAACAGTAGAGGGCAGAGTGCATATTTGAACTTGATGGTAAAACGCCAGCAAGACACCATTGTGCACACTTTGCACCCTCATATTTTTTTTGTCACTTCCTTGAATTTTCCTCGTCATACTGTCTAATAAAACCAACATATGCAGGGAGCCTCGAGGATTTGCCTTTGTGGAGTTTGTTGACCCTTATGATGCCTCTGAAGCCCAGTATCACATGAATCGCCAAGTTTTCTTCGGTCGGGAGATAGCTGTTGTTCTTGCTGCTGAGTCGCGAAAGAGGCCAGAGGAAATGCGCAGCAGAGCTAGAGTCAGGTATGGTATTCCTTTTTGTTGCAGTAAATTTATGCCTCTGTTCTTATTATGTACTCATTTGAAATGACTTCGTGTGATTGCTGTGCAGAGGTTACTCTGGTCATGAAGGTCGCCGATCTTCATATTATGGTAATCTTGCATTTGTATTTTCGTACCATTCATGGTATTGCTGTCCAAGCTGTACATCTGTTGTCTGGATCCTCTGATTGTAGTCAATTATACAATTATATGATGTGTATCCATTTTGTCACTGCTTACTTGTGGATGTAGAGGGGGGATGCCTGGGCAGTCACCTCAAAGTTAGAGGTTTCTGCCCAGTAATCTTGAGGGCTTGGTTATTATCTCAAGTTGAATATTGTTTTGTAATTAGATGGAATGTTTGAGGGCTTACTGCGTAGCCTGTTTATGCCTTTATTCCCATCGGTCCAGTTTATAAGGCGCAATGAAACATGACACGGCCTCCTAAATTACACTTTGGCATTTATTTATTTTATATTATACTGCTTATTGCTTATGATTATAAACTTATGATTATTGGATAGTATATTTGATTACAAATCTAATAGTATCAAATATGTATTACAAGAATTAATAATTGTTGGCTAAATTATTGTTCAAAGGTTATAAAGTTTAACTCTTGACGTATGCGAAATGCCTTATAAACTGTACCAGAGGGAGTAATAGTTTAATTTATGCTGCTATGGTTAGCCCTCTTTTACATTGAAAGGAAAAGCATTGAGTCTCTTTTATGTGGCAAGGCATGATTGGTCAGGACATATTAGATTTCCTTTTAGCCTTCATGCACTGTTTCTCTTGTGTGCATCTTATTAACTTGGCAACACATCATTTTTACATTTTTCCTGTTACTCTTCTGTTACTATGGTGACTGCTATCAAGTGCCTTATCAAACATCACTGTAATACAGAGCACCAATATGTCTGCACCCAGCCAATAAAATTCTAGATCTTTTGCTGCTTCTGATAGGTGATGCACATATGTTTAATAAAGCCCTCTTTTTTTTTTAAACAAATTTGCCATGCACAAGTGCCTTCCAAATTTACGAATAACATCTCAGTACTATGTCTCCAGTCACTATAAAAATTTTCTTGTGAAAAATTGAAGTCTGCAATTTCCTTTTGTTGAGGTAGCAAAGTACTGATAGCCTCTCATCTTCCATATAGGGCGGTCTCGTTCCCGTTCCCGCTCTCCTCGTTATCGGGGCCGTCCTCGGTCGAGGTATGCTTGGCTGACACAAGGCTTCTTGTAAAAGCTTTGAACTTTGGTCTGAGGAACCTTTCACTTTTTTTTTTTTTTTTTAATTCTGTTATGTTTTTCTTTTAAAGCAGATCATACTCTCCTGCTTCAAGGCGGCGAGATGACTACTCTGCCTCTCCAAGGAGAAAGGAAGCACATCGAGCATCTCCTCCCAGGCGCCCGCCAAAGGAGCATAGGGAACCGAAAACAAATTTGCCGCTTCTATGAGCGTTCGGTTCTTTCTCTCCACAACACCATTTTGTTGAGGAGTATAGGGAACCGAAAACTCATGCTTGATTCCCTCTTCATTAAGGAACTCTTCAATATTGGTGTTCCTAAACTCCGTCCCGTTGTCACTTCTCACTTTCTTGATCTTCACTTCAAATTCATTTTGAGCTCTTCTTGCAAACTTCTTGAAGATTACTTGAGTATCACTTTTATCTTGCAAAAAGAATACCCAAGTGAAGCGGGAATAATCATCAACAATAACGAAACCATATTTGTTACCTCCAATGCTTATGTAAGCATTGGGACCAAATAAGTCCATGTGAAGTAGCTCAAGTGGTCTCATTGTTGATACAACATTTTTGACGGGATGCTTGGCTCCAACTTGTTTGCCCGCTTGACATGCGCTGCAAATCCTATCTTTCTCAAAAGAGACATTTGTTAGTCCAAGGATGTGTTCGCCTCTTTGAAGGTCGGCCAAGTTCCTCATTCCAACATGGGCTAGTCGGCGATGCCATAGCCAACCCATGCTAGATTTTGCCACTAAACAAGTCTCGGGCTTCACTTTACTAGATGTGAAATCAACTAGATAAAGTTTGCCTTTCAAACGACCCGTGAAAACAATGGAGGAATCCTTCCTTTTAGAGACTTCCACACCCACATTGGTAAAGAGACAATTGTAGCCCATCTCACAAAGTTGTGAAACAGATAACAAATTGTATCCTAACCCTTCCACAAGTAATACATTTGAAATAGAATTATCATTTGAGATAGCAATTTTACCCAAACCAAGGACGTCTCCTTTACCATTATCACCAAACACAATGCGTTCACTTGTACTTTGATTTGGTTGAAAGGAGGTGAACATATTCTTCTCTCCGGTCATATGATTAGTGCATCCACTATCTAGCACCCAACTTGTTCCACCGGAGGAGTATTCCTACAAAAACAAATTAAGCCTTGGTTTTAGGTACCCAAATTGAATTGGGTCCTAAGGGGTTAGTCACATAGGTCTTGGGCACCCAAACACTCCTTATGATTTGCTTCTTCTTGAGTGCACCAACATACTTCACAACAATCTTACCATCCTTGCCCCAACAACACATATAATCACTAGCATAGCTTCGTGAAATGGGTACTTGTTGCTTGGAGGTAAGCACTTGCTTCTTTTTGTTGTTGGCCTTGGTCTTAACAAATGTGCTTGAAGGAGTGGCAACGTTGTTGACCTTGTTGATAAGATCGTCTAGTGCCACACCCTTGTTGAATCTCACACAAGGCACTCCATTGATCATGTTCCTTCCATTTGCTTTACCATCATACCTATTGTATCCAAGTCCATCCTTGATGAGGGGGTGTCTTGATGACTTGTACATGATTGTTGATTGCTTCTCCTTGCAACCATTCTTGATAACCATGTTCAATCTTTGAATCTCCTTATCTTTCTTTTCTAGCTCAACAAGGTTAGTACCACAAGCACTTATATCATGATTACAACATCTTTTACATCCTTCACCAGTTGAAGCATTGGAATCACCGGATTCCTTAGGATGGATGGAAGTGCTATTCCAAAGAGTTTCATAGCTAAGTTCAAGAGTATAATATTTATCTTTGAAGCTTGTGAGGCTTTCTTGAACCAAGCTATGTTCACTCTTTAAACTAGATAAAGAGTCATTAACCAAAGAATGTTCCTTAGTCAAACGTTCATATGAATCTTTGGCTAAGGATAATTCTTTGTTTAATTTCTCAACTTCCTCCTTTTCCTTAGAAAGGCATGCTTCAAGTTCAAGGTTCTTCTCCCTTTCCACTAGGAGCAATTCCCCTTGCGACTCGATGCATGCTTCCCGCTTTTCTAGCTTTTGGATTAGTTTTATTATTTGAGAGCCGGTCGATTTTCCGAATTTCTTTATCATGTTGTTTGCAAGTTCATCATCATTTTCATCACAACTACTACATTCATTACTAGAGTGAGTCGGAGAGTTGTGTGGTACCTTCTCTCCCTTTCCCATAAGGCAAGTAGGAGTGTAGTAGACGTTGTCGATGAGATTCTCGAAGAGCCTAGGTGATAAAGATAAGTCGGTGAACAATGATGGTGACGAAGAATGGTTGATGATGCGCTTGGGTTGAGAGGAAGAAGTCTCTTGAATAGCAATCATTGCTACACCCTTCTTCTTCTCCTTATCTTTGTCATTTGAATCATCACTTTCATCATTTGATTCCCATTCTTCACCAAGATGTGCTTCACCTCTCTTCTTGCCTTTATGCTTCTTGTCATCATCTTTGTTGTGCTTGTGCTTCATCTTCTCTTTTGGACAATCGGCAATGAAATGACCAATATCTCCACAACCATAACAAAATCTTTTCTTGTATGGCTTGGCTCCACTCCTCTTCCTCTCCTTCTTCTTTTTCAAGTATTTTCTATAGTTTGCAACTAATAGAGCTTCTTCCGCATCGGAATCTTCATCTTGTTCTTCATCACTTGACGGATCATGAATATCTTTCTTCTTGCCTCTACCATGAGATGCCTTGAGAGCAATATTCTTCTTTTGACTTGATGCTTCTTTTGCTTCATCTTCTAAGCACTCATGGTGTTTCAACTTGGCAAGCATTTCTTGAGGTGTCATTGTGTCATAGTTAGGTCTTTCCATGATGACCGAAGCAAGAATGTTGTTCTTTTATCTATATACTCTACACAACTTTCTAGCCGCCGAGTTGTCATCCCAATACGTGTCACCAAGAGCTCTTATTCTATTGATCAAGGTCATGAATCTATCAAACATAGCTTGGGTAGTTTCACCTTCAATCATCCCAAAGTTCTCAATCTTGCTTTGAAGTAGCTCAATGTTTCCCTTTCTCACACTTTTATCACCTTCAAATGAAACCTTCAAGGTATCCCAAATTTGCTTTGCACTTTCCATGCCGTTTACCTTGTTGTAATCTTCTTGATTTAGGCATGATAGAATCAAGGAAGCAGCTGTAGCATTTTGTTGTATATCAAGGTAATCTTCGGTTGTCAACTCACCATCTTCTTCCAAAGCTTTAACACCCACTTCCACAATCTCCCAACATCTTGCGGCAATAAGATGCATCTTCATTCTATGAGCCCAATCGGTATATCTAACTCCATCAAATTGAGGTGGTTTACCGGGGTTGATGGTTGGCAAGTGTGTATTGGATTTGCTAAAAGAAGAGTACTCATATGGAACACGAGTAAACCCTTTAGGTGTCTTGATTGCTTCATTCTCACCATCTCCATCACCACCACTTGCCACATCTTCAATCTTCTTACTTACGGCTTCCTTTAACTTATTCATCTCATCTTGCATCTTGTTCATTTGCTCTTTTTGTTGCTCTAGAAGCCTGTCACTAAGTTTCCCGGCAAGCAGCTCAACTAGCTTGTTCAAGGTGTCATCATCAAGGGTAGCCATGCTTTCTCCTCACGCGGTGAAGCGCTAAACACGAGGAAACCTGCTCCGATACCAATTGAAAGGATCTAATAGGCCTAGAGGGGGGGTGAATAGGCGGATCTAAAAACCTGAAACTCAAAACTCAACGCGGAAGTTAAAACACTGACCGGTACTACCGGTTGATTTGGACCGGTACTACCGGTGAGGGATCACCGGTACTACCGACGCTGACCACCGGTACTACCGGTACCCTACTGAAACTAAGAAATCAGAGATTTGCGAGTTGTGATTTTAGATCTGAGTTTTACCCCACTACCGAAGATGATGTTGATAAAGTTTATGAACTCTCCTTTCTTGTTCCTTTACCAAGAGTAGATCGAGCACCCACAACCTATGAAAGAGATATGAAAGAGGGAGAACACAAAGAACAAGTAATATCTCAAGTGAACACGAATAACAACAACAACAAGCACGCAGGACGCACGATTTAACCCGAGGTTCGGCAACCCCACAAAGGAGTTCCTACGTCCTCGTTGTTGAGGTGACCACTAAGGTCGGAGTCTATTCCACCTCCTTGCCTCCCTCAAGCAACTACAAAGGTTAGCCCAAGATTTCCACTAAGAATACAAGGGTAATACAAACTCTTCGGGGTGCCCTCACAAGTACAACAACACGGGCAACCACGAAGAACACCTAGCCGGCTAGGGTTCCAAGAACCCAAGAGTAACAAATACAAACCAAGCCAACTAGGAGGGGAACCAAGTGCTCAAGATGTGAATTGAAGCTTTCCACTCTTAAATCTCTCCTCTCTACTCAGATCTTGCAAGGGATTGGATTTGAGAGCAAAGAGGAAGAGAGAGGGTGAGTCAATGCTTGAGAGCTGTTTGTCTGAAGGTTGGTAGGAGTAAAATGACGTGTGTAACGGTTAGAAATGAAGGGGAGAGCTATTTATACTCTTATCTTCGAAGCGGTACCGGTACTACCGGTGAACCCACCGGTACTACCGATCCTAAGGGTTTCGACCGTTACAACCAACCTACTGGAGACTATTACGAGAAAATAGCCTACCGGTACTACCGGTCTATCACCGGTACCACCGGTCAACGACCGGTACCACCGGTA
Source organism: Saccharum hybrid cultivar R570 (assembly GCA_038087645.1). NCBI lineage: Eukaryota > Viridiplantae > Streptophyta > Magnoliopsida > Poales > Poaceae > Saccharum > Saccharum hybrid cultivar. The sequence goes on along the minus strand of JAQSUU010000647.1, from coordinate 1,153,556 downwards.
GTACAGATTTTGGCGAAGACAAGTTTTGCGGGAAAAAGACTTACCGGTACTACCGGGCTTTCACCGGTACCACCGGTCAAAGGCCGGTACTACCGATCAACCACCGATACTACCGCTAGAACAAAAACTCGCAGAACTAAGGCGCTGACACCGGCGGAATTTATGCCTACCGGTACTACCGGTGGTTCACCGGTACTACCGGTACTCCCAGGCATAAAACACTTCTCTAAGTGTCCGTGAGTGCAAAGGTGTCTTTTAAACGCTTAAACCAATACACATTGAGCACAAGTTTTCCCTCTAGATAACCTAATTTGTATCCCTCTTGATAGTGCGGCGTTTCTTATAACTCAAGTCAAAAGATAAAATCAAATCTATCCACTTGAGACGAAACGCTTTTCAAACAATGGAATTGAGGGTGCTAACATCACCAAATGTGACCATACAAATTCTTTCATTGAACTAACACCTGCATATTCACTTAGATAGACATGTTAGTCCCTAATTTGATTGTCATTAATTATCCAAAACCCACAACGGGGGCGAATGCACTTACAGATACTAATCTCTTTCTGAAAAAAGATAATAGCAGTTACGTTGTTACTTTTTTTAGAGAAGCAGTACTAGGACCAAGAAAAGCCATTATGATCATCAGAGTTTGTAATATGTTTCCTTTAAAAGGATTTTGCATTAGGAAGACTGAGGGGTAGGATGATTCTAGAAGTAATGTACTGGGGACTACCAGGACAAGATTGAACTGCAATACATTTTTCCACTGTGAACCATCAGAAACTCAAAAGAGCATCTTATTAACATATTCTGAGAACAAAACCAAAGGAGCATTTTCAACACAAGGCAATCATCCCTAAGTATCTCCCAGCCAATCAGTCACAAAGCACAAGGACAAATTATACTATAGTATCAAATGTTCAGATCAGTATTTAGAGAAACTGCAGCAATTAGTACCTTTTATAAAAGTATACAATTCAAAAGTGAGGTAGTACCTCCATACTCTGAATCTGAGTCCCCAGTCCTGCGTGCCTGTTAGGGATACAAGTAGATTCCAGTATCGTGAAGGCCAAGCCCGCGTGCTTGTTAGGCATGGCCCGCAGGGCACGGCGTGCCTACTCGGCCCAAACCCCATCGGGCCGTGCCGGCCCGTTGCACATCTATACTTATTTGTTATGAAAAACATTGGCTATACATATTATATGCTAGAATCGAGGCAGCTTGTGATAATTCGAAACTCAGAAGGCCATTATGAAAATTACCAATATAAGTCCCTTCGACAAACTTGACCTAGAATAGAGTATTGTGTTATTTTGGTTGAGAGAGGGTTAGGGTTAGAGGTTTTGATTCATCAAATAGGAAGTGAAATCCTTGGTGGATTTGAAGCTTCCCATGGTATTTCTTCATCTTATAGTGGATTGTTCATCGTCGCCTATGGTTTTTTCCGTAATATAAGGAGTTTTCCATATAACTCTTGGTGTCCTGTCTACTGGACTCGTTAATTCTCCTGCTGTATGTTGATAAAGTCACATTCTTGCTTGTTATTGTTCCATATGTGAAGTCATTGCTTGTATGAATAAGTTGGCATGGAAGCCATACGTATCTTTTGATATATTTATTTTAAGATGATGGAGCTGATATTTTAGTGAGCTAATTGCAGCAAATATATGGTTGTTGAAAGATTGGACAACTTGTGGTTGGAAACTTTTAAGCATAGGTCCTGTTTTTATGTTTGTGGGAAATTAGTTTGCTAGTCTTAATTATTCATTTCACTGCTACTCTATTATCATAACATGAGTATGTGGCACGTGGCAGTAGGACTACACAAGCTTCAATTCCCCTAGCCATATAAGTTACTCCTGCCATTCCAAATCATAAGTTGTTTTGATTTTTTAATATACAGCTTTCGTTGTGTATCTAGACATTAGATGTATAGCAAAAGTACAAACCGATTATAATTTAGAATGGATGGAGTATAACAAACAGTTGAGTCTTGCTAGGTGTTGGAGGAAGTCATCCACATATACTCCTTGACGACGATGGAAGACACATTTGCGTCGTCTCTCCCTTTGCACGGCGGCAGCACCCCGAACGCCGAGATGCACAGCCGCCTCCTCCACTTTACCGTGGAGCTGGAGAGCCAGCACAACAGAATAGAGAGTCGGGGAGATGAATGACTAGTTAGGGTTACGTGGTTGGGCTGTTGGACGTGAGGCGTATTGGGCCAACTGTTTCATGGGACAGGAATGTTTAGCCACCGCTAACTCCACTAACTGAAGGCTTGTTTAGCAGCAATCTCCGGATAAACAGCGCTATTAGCGCCAAAGTCTTCTTAGCGCAAAACGATCAATCTCTTAGGCTCTATTTGCATCCGCAAAAACTAGTTGTAGCCCTTGAAGATCCAAATAGGAGGACTAATAAAGTGGGCTTAAGTTTAGCCACAGCCCCAAACAAGTTGTTAACTCACCAGTCCATAGAATTCAACTATCGGGGGCTAAAGTTTCACCAGATTAGGAAAAAAAGACACCGATTACCCCCACCCCCACGTGACCCTATCCATGAGTTTTTTTGTTTCCCCTCCCGCGCCCGCCCGCGCGGCATCTTGTCCGTCGCCGCTGCATTTCCTCTCCCTCCCTCATCCGTCCGCGTTGCATTGTCTCGCCAGCCGCCAGAGCCCTTTCCTCTCCCTCACGCCGCTGTTTCTGGCTCCGGTAGCGACAAGCTTCACCCGGTCGCCTACGCTAAAGGTCGCCTTCCAATGCTGCGACTTGAAGCCCCCACGCCGCCGCTATGCGCCTATGCCTGCATACGCCACGCGTCGCTGCTCTGCCTCTAGATGGCCATGCCCGCCGCTGTAGGCTCCAGATGCCACGCGCCGCCGGACTGCCATCGCGATGAGCTACCTCCGGTCGCTGGAATCTACGAGCTAAGAAACAGGCTCAGGAGCATAAATGACTTTTTATTGAGACTGTACTACTTGTTAGCCCTTGATCCAAATAGGACTAGGCTAATCACTAGTCCTAGTCCATCCAAACAGGCCCTTAATTGCTCCCTTTCTTAGCTGCTAGCCAGAGATTTAAAACATTGGTTGAACGGAAACGCTTAGACGCAGGCATCCGTCCCGTCGAACGTGGCATCCCACTCTGCTTCGCCCGCCTCTCTCATAAAATAAATTCCGCGCCTCGCGCTATCTCAGCTTTACCGCGCCGTGCGGCCGTCCGCCTGCCCCACTCCGCCGCACCGCCGCCGCCATCTCTTGCGGCGCCTCTATCTCGCACTGTGGCCCACTCTAGCGCGCCGCCATCGCCATCCCCCGTGGCGCCTGGTCCCGCACCCCTCGGTGCCTTCGTCCCTCGCAGAGAGAAGGAATCCTCCGCCAAGGTACGCTGCCAGCCGTCCCACTAACTGCAGTTGCTGCTGAACCCGATCACCAGCACCTCGCCCTCTGCCTCTAAGCTCCATGCGCGTGCTCGGCGACTGCAGCGGCGCCTCTGTCCCCACTAGGAGAGGGGGCCATCGCTGGTTGGGCCCAGGGTAGGCGTAGGCGCAACTAAGGTTTTGGGATTCGTTTTGGAAAAAAATTCGGTCCCAACCGAATTGGACGAATTTCAGGAAAATTCGGATGAATTTCAGACTCAATTCGGTGAAATTTCGGAATGTAAAGCATAAAATTCGTTTCGAACCTCACCGAAATGGACGAATTTCGCCAAAATTCGGACTAATTCGGTCGAATCCCATAACCTTGGGCGCAACTAGCTGCGGCCAGGTGAAAGTCCTATGTTTGGTGTTGGTAATTAGTGACAATGCCTAAGTACTAATTCTATGCCTAAGTTGTATGTAGCATATGAGTATTAGTACATTCCAAGGTTGGTGGCAAGATGGACATGGTGATCATGATGGCCACACTTGGATTTGGACGCAACCCTACGTGATCCAGGCAAAGGTATATGCTTAAGAGTTGTGTTTTAGTAATTAAGACACCTAGTGGGTGTGGTTACATTATAGGTTAGATAGCCGTACTATAAAGAGGGGAATGACGTGGCTATTGAACTCCTAAGTGCCTCTAGGTGTGCATTTCATAATCATATGCATTTGAATAGAACTAATATCACCTCAAAAAATAATTGTGAAAATGCTAACACACTCACACTTGACGAGATCACTTAGTGGTGTTAGCACGTTTGCGAAGGCGGTGGAGTTTAAGCGGTAGAGAGGGTTTAGGGTCCTCTCTCCCTCCTGCCGAGCTTATGAGGCGGGATTCATGCGTTTTCGAGTTGAAACGACTATTTTCCACTACGCCGAAAGTCGGAAAAGAAACGGAGGCGAACGGAGGTCACAGAGGTGATCGGACGCTGGACCGGACGCGGTCTCTGTTTGATCGGACGCGTCCGGTCAGCGTTTAGCGTCTACGCGTGTTTCAGTTTGTTGATCGGACACGCAGCGCGTCCGGTCACTGTCGATCGGACGCGTCCGGTTGTTCAGAGAGCTTACTAGACTCCAACCGGACGCTGGCACTGTGGTGTCCGGTCAGTTCTGCAGCGCATCCGGTCGCTGTTTCGTTGTGCACTGCTCTGGCTTGACCAGCGCGTCCGGTCCGTTACGGGACCAGCGCGTCCAATCGAGCTTCGCGCGTCCGGTCGTTGCGTGGAGCGCATCCGGTCGGTGGTTCGCAAGCGTAGTTGCTGTGCGATCGACGCGTTCGGTCAGCGTGACTTCGGCTGTTTCAAGTTTCTAACGGCTATATTCGAAGGGGTACGTCTATAAATACTCGTTGACCGGCTCAAGGCTCTCTCTCTTGAACATTTGACATACTTGTGAGCACTTTGACCAGTGCAATAACAACAGCATCGTGGGCATCCTGTCCCCATATCATTTTCAGCTCTTGCAGTTTATCATCATCCAAATCCACAATTTCCTGATAATGTAAACAAAATAGCCCATTATCCTTGAGAATGGATCAAAAGGAACATGTGAGATACTAGTAAGCTTTCTAGAATTAACATGCCTGATAATTCCCATCAATTGTGACACTCTTGAAGGGATACCAGCTTAGGTCACCAAGCTGCTGCTGCCATGATGAGTACAACTGATCAAATGCCGCACCAACTTCTTCAGGAGGTACCTTGGCACGACATGCAGTCTTGAATGCCTTCTCACTCAGCTCCCCTATTTCCTTTATCCCAAGTTTCCGTCTACCATAATCAATTTCAAGGAATCCCTGAAACACCAAATTGCAGATAACATAAGGCTCAAGTACATTTGATAGGAATACATGCTGGAGCTAAGTACATTGAGCAAAAAAAATTTGAGGGATATGATCGAACCTTGATCAGCTCCACTATGATTGCCTCTAGGTCATCTTCATCGCACAACTGAACACTTGAGGTTTGCCCAGCAGTTGGGTTGTTGGCCACCTCTTGCCTGGGGCCCTCTTTTATTGCCTCAAGATTGTCAGCATCATTACCCAGAGTTCTTTGAGATAGCCTTCTCTTCATCTTAATTGATCTTGTCTGCACCTGCATTCACATTTGTACTTATATAGGCAAGAGAGCTCAGTGGACAAAGAATGAACAGAAATGGAATCTATAGGGATACATTATTATCTTAGAAGTTAGGTGGTCACAGACTGAAATATTAAAGATGGAGAAAAACCAGCATGTGCTCAAGATCCCATACATTAGGATTTCCCAGCGATTCCAAAGGAGACAGCGATCGGTCATCCAATTGGCTTGTAGGTTCATTTGTGCCAGAATCATAGTCCAAAGGTCCTTCAGATGGCCTTTTCCTCTTCTGCATTGACCCTGTTTGCACCTATTTTCACAGTTAACATTTACTGACCTTAATACAATCCAATGTGTAAAAATATTGAACATAAAGATATGAGCATAGATAATAATTTCATCAAAAAGGCGGCAGGAGTTCTGCTATTTAAGAAGGAAAGGATATGAACATATATAGTTATCTAGAAATGTGTAATCTCATTGAAAAATACAAAATGGGAAAACTCAAGCAAGTTTCTTTGCAGAGGATCTATGTGTCAAGGAACTCAGTGTATTCCAAGCAAGGAGAAATTGGTTGTAAAGTTAATATTAAAAAATGTGAGGTAAAACTATCTAGAGATAGTGGATGCGCTAAATATAACCACGACGACAGAACTCTTATAGTCGCAAGCAAGTCTGGTTTAGCTAGATATGAACCCAAGAAGGCATATGATATGAAAAAAACAACAAAAATCCAAATATAAAGATGTACAACATGTTCAGGGGCAGAGCCAGGAATTATATACAAGGGGAGCTAGCTGAAGAATTTCAAAATATGAGAATTAAGTGTAGCTTATTTGTTTAGATTTTTGTCCCGGAGTTAGGGTCCTATTTTTTTGAATTTATTCTAGTATTTGACTATTTCAAAATATGAAGTATAATGAAACATAAGTATTTCAGTAAACCAAAATATTTAATAGATATATCCTAATGTGGTAGGGAAACAAATTTAAATAAATCAAAATATTTTATTCTAATTATATTCAGTGTGATTTTGCTGTCTAAAATATATCAATAAACATTATAACAAGATATTCTTTATTATACTCTTTTAATATAAACATAGACTATTTACTATATATATTATAGGGGGGGAGGGGGAGGGGGTGGGGTTTGAACATGTTAGGCTGCACTGCAGAGTGTGAGTGGACGATGGCATTAAGAAATAATTTAATATTGGAGGCAAAGGCTATAGGTTATCATTATTACCCCTCCTGGTTCAATAGGCTTAGTACCACCCTATTGCTCAGCTTGATTATTCTTGGCTTCACTCTCTTGAAGCTTTTTTTTAGAAACTCCACGTATTTGTCCTTTTGAGAAATCACCTCTGATGATGACACAAATGCATCCCTTGCTTCCACCAATGTTTTCTTGGATGATAAAAGGTCCTCCTTCATTCTTGCTAAAGCCTCTCCATTTTCTGACAAGAAAAAAATTGAGAAACAGTATTTTGAACTGACTAGAAATGTTTGAAGAATGCAATAAGCTCATCATTTTGGACAATATTATACTAGAGAATGAGGGCATGCAAATAAATGTGATATCACACATCATGGTCCAAACAAACTATTCCTTGAAATAGATTTCAACATGCATACAGAACTGACCAAGATGCTCATGCAGGAGCCTCTCCTCTTGCTGGAGCCTCTCCTTCTCTTGTTGGAGACTCTCCTTTTCTTTCATGACCCCACTGATTACTTGTTTTACCTCTCTGTGCTCAACCATGACATCCTTGAGTAAATTCATCTTGAAATCAAATTTTGAAGTCAATGCCTCTAGGGGGTCACTCTCTCCTCTGTCGTCCGCCATTCAGTCTGAAGGATTAGTAGTAATTAGAATGTCAGAACGAAGTTATTTGTATTATGTTCACTTTATGACAGTTTCATCAGGCAGTTTATACATTGTAGAAACAGATTCCGTGAGCCAAATCTCAGGTGATTTTGTAGTTTAGATCACTAGATGTCACTAAATGAACCAAGAGTATGCTATAGTAAGTTCAGCGAACAATAGTCATATGGTACACCTTGGCGTGTTTATTAGATTATTTCACGATTTTTTAAGATTTGAGCAGGCACATCTCGTTGTAGCAAACAGATAGGGACAAGACCTTGTATGCTTTTCTATCTTAATCCCTTTGTAGAAATGTAGGGAGAAACCAAGGTCACATGATGTTCAGAGAAGGTAACACTGACATCTTTTAAACAAAAGGGAACTATGGCATGAGCACTGGCCTGAACAACTGTAGGATGAGAAGGGTTTCTGAGAGCAGTGGCGGAGCTCGTCAATTTCTCCGTCTAGGGCCACTACGAAACCATGTATACTACCAGTCCACCACACCGGATCAAAATACCGTCTGTACGGAATCTAAATACTAATAGATGACAGACTAGCTTACAATTAAATGCATAAGTTTAGCTGATATTCAATTACATGCTTAAATCCACAACATAATCTTTTTTTATCTCAAATGATGGTTTGGCTTAGAAGCAGGAGGGGAAAAAAGGATTTTAATGTATTATCCTTTTTATTGTGCAACTCTAAAAAAATCGACATTTCATTGATGGAATTTTTAGAGAGGGGAAAAGCAAAGAATGTACCACGGCTGATAAGTGACCGTACGAGTAGTCCGTGCTCATGCTCCTGCGGCCCTTGCGGCTGGCGGCCTGGTGCCCTACCCACACGCAGACGTGCTCGTGCGGGCTGCGGCCGGCGCCCAGGCGGGCTAGGCGGCAGACGGGCAACAACCTAGCCCCAGCACTTCTCCGACGGTCAGGCGGACATCCTCTAGCGACTAGCGGCAGCCGGCAGGGGCCGAGACGCCGAGTTGCTGGGCAATGGCTGCTGCCTACTGGGTTGACGAGTGGCGTGAGGAGAGGCGGAGCGCCGGAGTGGGGATTTGCGGCGCGGCATGACGCGGAGTGGGGACTGCGGCGATGCCCGCGGAGTTAGGACTCGGATTGCTCTCTCCTCTGTCTCTACCTGGGCCTTTTGAATTTAGCCCAATGCCTAGAGTTACTTCGAACTGGGCCAGAAATTTACATATGGTATAGGAGACATTTTGGGCCATGCCTAGGGCCATGGCCCTAGTTGCCCCAGGCCCATATCCGCCCCTGTCTGAGAGTGCTTTCTAACATTTGGTTTACCTAGTGATTACAAAGGCAGTCAACACCAAGATTCTAGCACAAACAAAATGCAATCCAGCAAAAATGCCAATCAATCTGGGCATGGTGCAGAGCAAAACCTCACCTGAGCAAAGGGACAACAGGAACTAGCACCCACCAATTCGTAGCCTGGACCCCAGCTAACTATCAGCAGCCCTCAAGTCGACCTGCAGAGGAAATACTCGGGTAGGTAATTAAGGGCATTTTAGCATCACATTAATCAATCTGTAGCTGAAATCTGCAAGAGATGTGTAGAGTATGAAGAGCTTGAAAAGAGCAAATCCCTCACTGAACCCAAAGCGAACAAATGAAGGGCATTCAGAATAGCTGAGGCTCCAATGAACAGAATGTGCAAAAGAAATTGAAGGTTCTTTTTTTGGCAATACAAAGCAATATCAGATCAAATCATGTGCGGAAGATCAGAGAAAGAGAGAGAACTACACTGAAGGGGGGAGGATTTTTTCTTCAAAGACGAACTGTAGAAACTACTGCAGAAAGTAAATCGACTGAGAAAATTGTTGAATCACACACACGAAAACGCACGATTTGTCCGTGTAAAATGGTTACCTTTGACGGATTGAAACGAAAACATCCAACAACCACAGCATTGGGGAAGATCTGCGCTCTAAAGAAATAGCTACCACCTAGTGTGAGATTGAAAAGTGAGAACCTTCTGGTTGCAGCCAAAAATGGCGCTCCCTTTTAACAGCCACAACCAATGTGGGCCCACGTCTCATAGAGACTAGGGGTACAGGAAGCTGTTGGGGTAGTAAAAATTGTGAGTAAGCCCTTATTTAGATCGAAGAAAATTTCAACCCGATGAATAATATCACTTTCGTCTTATTTGGTAAATATTGTCCAATCATGGATCAACTAGGCTCAAAAGATTCATCTCGTGATTTCCAACTAAACTGTATAATTAGTTATTTTTTTACCTACATTTAATACTCCATGCAAGCGGTTAAAAATTGATGTGATGGAGAGAGTGAAAAAACTTAGAACTTTGAGGCAAACTAAAAAGGGCTAACTAGAGGTGGAATTATCGAGGGCGAGGAGAATGCAGACGGTACGGGGAGACTGAGGCTATCCGCACCGCATCCGGTAAAACATCCCCTACCGCCTTTTCCAGGACCGAATGAGCTGCAGCGCCTCCTCTAAACGAACCGCTAAATAACAGCGTCCGCTAAATACAGCGCACCTGCGATCGTCCGCTACGCGCGCGTGCAGCCTCTGCACGCTGACAGAGGGAGAGAAAAAGTAGCGGGCCCCACCATTTTAATCCTTAAAAAATGTTATAACTCACCAACCAAAAATCCAAATTAAATTTTGATTGCACCATTAAATTTGTTTCAATAAATTCTTCAAAATAAGATCTCACATGGATATATTTAGATAAAGTGACAAGTGGACCCCATAGTGGATAGAGGATGATATAGAGGATGGATGAGTGCGGAAAAAATAAGTATAGAGGAGAGAATCTTGATGACCAGGATGTATAGAGGATGAAAATAGAGGATCATGAGTGCGGACAGCCTGAGCGCCTGATTTGTGAGGTCAGTGTACTTCTGGGCCCACGAAGCAGCAGGGGATGGGAAGGGGCTGGATCGCTGTGCGAGGGGACTACACACTGAGGCCTCGTTTAGTTCGGTGAATCGGGGAGAAAAATACTGTATCAGAATTTCTGTAGCATTTCGTTTGTATTTGGTAAAAATTATCTAAATTTTAACTAACTAGGCTTAAAATGTTCATCTCGCAAAGTACAACAAAACTGTGCAATTAGTTTTTGATTTCATCAATATTTAGTACTCTATGCATTTGCCGATATTTTAATGTGACAGGAAATCTTCTTTTTGCATAGTAAAATTTAGGGAGAATCAGGTGAACTAAACAAGGGCTGAGTCACTGACATGTAGGTAGGTTGGGTGGGTAGATTCTAGTGCCAGTTGTATTTGTACGTGGTGTACCAAGAGCTCGTCACCAGACATGTTGGTCTTGAATTACAAAAAAAAACATTTGAGTTTGAACTCTAACCATCCATATTACTAGTACTAATGACACAGTAAGCATGACCAGCATGCATTCCTGGTGTTGCTTTTGTCTCCAACCTCCAACAGTCCAACGGCGGATCGATTAAGGTTCATGGACCTATGGTGTTTAACAAATCTCCTTCACACAAAGCGGTCCTTCAGAGGAAGCTCCAAACATACATACAAAAGGTCTTTCACACAAAAGCTCGATCCAGTGCAAATCAAAGCAAGTTATGACTAAGATATATATGACATCTTTTTAGTTCACACCACCATCGAGGAGCAGGGCTGCAGGGCCACTCATAACTCGTACTGAATTTACAATAATCAAATGCCTGCTTTTTGTCAAAGGATATAGATGATCAAATATCACACATGCAGACATGCTACAGGTTGAGATATTGATGGTCAAATATCAAGCATTACAGCTTTTTCATCCTAAGTAATGTTCACAACAGGATTTGAAGCAAGAACTAGACAACATCGCATGCCGCAATACAAGGCTGGAAGCATCTATTTGGCAAGGATTTGTCCTTACTAACTTGACCATTGCATCAAATGTAAAAGAAGTGAGCATTTTTCTACATTATTTGTTCCCTCAAACTGGTATGTCTGCCCAAGCTAAGGAAAATGGTGGGCGGTCTTTGTCACGTGCAGGCAGCTACAACCATGGCACTCATCTGATGGTCATGATGAATGGAACAGCTGTCGTACTTCCTCCTTTCATCTGGCGCCACCTGGGCATGATGAATGGCGGTTGTTTGCGCCAGAAGCAGGGTAGTCATTGAGTACAAATCCCATACTTCCATCATGCATGAATTCTGCCTCGTCAACATGGATAGCCTGAATGTTTCAAAGGCTTCAAGTCATCAGCTGTGTTCTTCAGAGACAAAAGAATGAACCTATTGTGGTTTTCAGTTCTACTCCGGTGAATATGATCTCCCAAATCACATTATTATTACTGTTCAATTAGGAATTCAATAAAAGATAAATGATATCAAAATGCTACAAAATGAAGATAACACCAAACAAAAACAGTAGAAAGAAGCACATAACCCAGTCACGGAGTAACAACTAGCATTTTCTTTAACAAATAGGCCAAAAACTAACATAAAGGCCTAATCACCTGCGTTGTTGCATATGAGGTCGAGGTTGCTTTCATTCCCTGCAGCATTCTTAGACCTATTGCATGGTAACACAATTTCAACAGTAAAGACAAAGTGTTATGAACAAAGTAGAGCTGAAAAAGATTACCATGCCCTGCTTCAGTACTTGATACATGCAACAGAGAGCTTAAGGTTAAAAGAACCATGGCTATATGCAGTGGAGATAATTTCTTCATCCCCGAACACCTTTTCTTGTGCAGATATAACTACTCTGATTTTAATCATGATTTTATAGGACAGATGATGTGCTATTTTATAGCAGCTCATCACCAAAATAAAATATTGGTGAATTATAGTGATGTGTAGTCTATCGATCAAAGCCCAACTCTTAAGTTAACTTTTCAAGTACAAGAGCAATTTTCTTGCAAGTGAAGTAAGCAGGCAATTTTCAACCCGGACAATAAAATGTCAAGCCAATATCAAATGACATGCTTGTGTCAGTTGCAAGGAGCTCTTGCCTTTACTGAGAAATAACAGGGATTTAAAAGAAGGAATAAGAAAACGACAAAAAACATTTAAAGGCATCAATTTTTATGTGGGTGGATCAAACTTGATTTCAGTGACTATATGTTCTTCCTACTTGTTAGCATAAAGTCCATTCGTTTTCTCTAACAAAGAAATAGGAAGCAACACAATCAAGTAGCATCGCAAAACATCATAGGGAAATGTGATATCCAAGAATAAACATCTCGTAAAAAGGAATAACACTACTCAGGACTGGACAAGCACTCACAGAGAAATAAATGGAACAAATAATAAAATTAGGACCCTGAAGGCTTTACTTAAAGGCATTTACACAGGAAGGAGAAGAAATAAAGTTAGTCCTTGTACTGTAATTCCAGCATGTTGGGAGATGCTGAAAGATTTCTTGTTCTGCGGCATATATTTCAGTTGGATCAACAACCATCATTTTTCCCTATCCTGAAGCAAGCAATATGAGCTGACGGCAAGGTAAAGTTAGTCCTTGTACCAACTAGTTTTCTTCAATTCATATGAGACAAGCTTATGCCTTATCCCAACTGTAACCTTGTGCAGAAAAATCTCTAATGACAACAAGACATCAAAAAATAGAAAAGGCCTGACATCTTAAACTGGAGCATTTAAGTAACCATCTTGTCAAAAGATAAGTCAAAGCAAGATTAATTTCTACCTGGAAAACGAAAATTTTGTCGAGCATAACAAAAGCATTTAATAATTATTGCTTATTTCTCTATGACACAAAAGATAGTTAAAAGCTTTATCACTGTCTCACTGATATATGTCATCATTTCTAGCACATAATTAGTGAGACATGTGCAACACCATTTGCTCCTATTCAAAAGCACTGAAAATCCCAAATTTATTTTATTGGGAATGACTACTATAAAAATAACATTTCCAAAGAAAAAGAATAAGCTGATACAGAAAGATTTAGGATGAGTGAACACAATGGGAGGACTAAATGACAAGTTTTAAACTCTTACTTACATTAAATTACAAGAGAACAGAATGCACCAGCAAAGAAAGAAGAAAAAAAATAGAAATGTTTTATAAATACTTCTAATCCCCAATAATAGATAAGGAGATCATAGTTGCAAGATGAATACCCAGAGAATATCCTCAAAAACTTCCAAAGCATAATAACATATTTCCTTCATCTGTTATTGTCCTTGTACATTTCAGTTTGATTTTGTAAGAATTCAGATAGCACATTAGCTTTGTAAAACACATTTATCCAAGGTAATCATACAAATTTAGACACCGCCGCCGCCGCCTCGGCAACTGTTCCTCGGTAAATGTTCCAAGCTCCTGAACTGCTCCCATGGATCATCATCAGATCTCTCTAATGCTAAGACCAAAACTATAGACTCATTAAACTATTTTCTCTTGATCCCATCACCCTTCTTCCTACCATATTCAGCATAATCATATGTAATCGGTAAAGTCCAAAATTTCCTAGTAGAATTCAATGGTACAGGACCTATCAATAATGTAAGTATTCTTGCTAGGTACCCCCAGTTCCATACAGATTGTTCCAATTACATCTTGCAGAACACAATCCACCTCACCAGCAGGACATTGGAACTTTGGAAGAAATTAAATAAAAGAACGACCCCAGTAAACTATACAGAAAAATATAAATTCGCTATTTTTTAAGATGTACCAATGAATAAGTCATGAATTACACTACTGTTGAACATGAATGTAAGAAGGTAATTACATAACACTAAACAATCGAAAGCAGCGAAATGTCTGTAAACTAACCAGTGCCACGATGTATTCACAAGAAAACATTTCTATATTAAATTAGCACGCACATCTTCTGAGCAAAATGTTCTGATCGTCATAAATTCCACCAAAAAAAATACAATGAGCTTCTGCTGCTGCTCTATCCATCCGTTGAAATCTTGAGGTAATCATTCCACAGCTGCCGGATTTCCTGAACTTGTTACCTGCTTTACTCTCCAGTGAAGGCAGTGCTTATAAGCATACTAGAATTTCTTGAATTAGTCTTGCAGTCTGTGGTAGAATGCCTTGCCAAAATATTTTTGAGAATATTGAACATGATCCATGTCTGTTCATAACAACTGCCATTTTGTCGCCACAGGCACTTCATGAGCAAGTGTGGTTTCACAATACCACCCACACTCTTCCTGCCTTGGCCACTTACGTCAAACATGAAATTCTCAAACAGTCCTTCCTGGTTACCAGAACCAGTTTGGGTTGGGGTAGCCTGTGGGAATAAACATTGGTACAGCATAGCCGTGAGCGTTTGCTGTATGAGACCACCAGTGTTCCCTTGGGCATAACATTACTCATTTAAGTGATCCGACAAGAAGCTTCATGTTCTCCACATCCTCCTGAGTTCTCTCATGCTTCGCCGGCTTAAACAGTTTCCATAGCCCGGTCGGATGTCGCCGCCTCACCATCTCGTCCCTCTCCCTGACCAGGCCCCCAAAGATCCGCTCACACTCCGTGTACGGCTTGACAAACATGTTGTAAAACCTCCTGCGGGTGAGCCTCACATAGTGCTTCATCTCAACAGGGTCCCCGAGCCCGCCGATAGATTTCAAGTGCTCCACCACATTGTGCCGCGGGATGATCCACCTGTCGAGATTCACGCCCAGGAACTCCGGATACTGCACTAGCCACCCGACCTCGAATCCCATCGTTTCCACCAAGAACCCCACCTTCCTCTCCACGTCCTCCGTCGAATACAGCATCGCCCGCGGCTCGGTGGCGAGCACGCGCAGGGCGTCGTGGTGGGTCAGCCCGCGCGCGCGGAGGAGCTCCACCCGCCGCCGGGCGGCGACGGCGGCGCGGAGCGCGCCGTGGGCGAGGATCTGGTCCCTCACTGCCTCCCGGCACCGGAGGTCGCGCAGGAGGTCGAGGAGGCGGGACGGCTCGCCGGGGTCCATGGAGAGGAGGCCTTCCGGGTCCGACGCCAGGGCGGCCTTGACTTCGCCCCCAGGGAGGCGGAGGCCCGCGAGCTCGTGGAGGAGGCGGCCCAGGCGGGGGTGGGGGTGGGGGTGAGGGTGGGCACCGGGGAGGCGGCGGAGGAGGGATGCGGACTCCGCTGCGGTGAGACCGGCGGCGCGGTGGAGGAGCTGGTGCAGGTCGGTGGCGGCGCGTGGGAGTTGCTGGGGTTGCGAGGGCTGACCGGCGACGGCGGGGCTGTTTAGGATGCGGTCGATGCGGAGGAGCTCGCGGGCGTCGGGAGGTGAGGCGGAGGTCGAGAGAAGGGAGGGGTGGGGGAGGAGCCCCGAGGAGGGGGCGGCTGCGGCGGAGGGCTTGGAGAGCGACAGCCATGCCGGCGCGGCGGCGAGGAGAGCTGAAGTGGCGGTGCCTGTGACTAGAGATGGCGACGGCTACCCGAAACCGACGGGTATTACCCAATAAGAGACGGGTATAAAATGAATTTTCTACCCGTGGGTACGTTATTGGATAAAATCCTATACCCATCGGGTATGCGGGTACGGGTGCGGGTGTATACTACTCATACCCGCATACCCGCGGGTAAGACATACCCGCAAAAATAACTAGCCAACCTCAGTTATTTTAGCACATATAAGTCATGAATTTGGCTCATTGAGACATCCACTGTATTTCTAGTAGATTGCCTTTGTTGTAATGATGCTAATAATGTTTGTTAGCATGTTTGTAACTTGTTGGAAGTTTAGAATGATTTATTTTTGCATGTGACTATTTGATATTTTTAGGTAATTTTTGGGTATGCTATCGGGTACGGGTTACCCGGCGGGTACGGGTATGGAACTAATTTTTTACCCGCGTACGGGTACGAGTAACCCGACGAATAAAATTTTACGGGTACGAGTATGGGTGGGCACTACCCGTCGGGTACGTACCCGTTGCCATCTCTGCCTGTGACTGGGACTCGGGATACAATACTCTCTCTGGAGCCTGGTCAAGGTTAATTAAAATTCCTAAGGCCTATTTCAAGAGATTTCTCCATTTGAAACTGGAAAAGTCAAGGAATTTTGGAGAATTAAAATTCTATACAAGAAATTAATTTTTCCTATAAAAGCCTTGGGAACTTGATTGGATTTTAAAAATTCCTTTGAAACCATCCAAACGTTTTATTTGCATCTTTCCCGTATTCTACACTCCTATATAGGATTTTTTGTTTTTTTCTATTCTTATGTTTTGATAATCCTGTATTTCAAAGAGAACATTATATAATTTTTTAAAACAGGTTTATAAGAAAATCAGCACATAATCGCATGGTATGATGATCGATCAATACAAATCGATGTTGTCCTGAAACGCAGGGTTGGGATTTGTGAAAAACGTAAATATAGGGTCAATCAACAGTAGTATACATGAAAAGAAATGCTAATGCGTCATTTCACTGGATTGAACCCACTTCTTCAGGCTATATAGCGTACATGAACTCATATTCAGTGGACTTGAGGTACTATTTGACTGGAGATTGTGTTCCAGAATATGGATCGGATCTTCCCTCCCTGAATTCATCAGTCAATTCAATTCTGGCCATTGTTTGTTGCACTACTGGTCTTTTTTCTGATTCATGTCATGCACTTACTCTAATAAAATGGATAAAGGAAAGAGGCCTTTTATTCCCAGGCCAAACAAAGAAGGCAAGTTCAGAGTGAAACTAGATATATCAAGCAGGAAG
Organism: Saccharum hybrid cultivar R570; assembly: GCA_038087645.1. Classification (NCBI taxonomy): domain Eukaryota; kingdom Viridiplantae; phylum Streptophyta; class Magnoliopsida; order Poales; family Poaceae; genus Saccharum; species Saccharum hybrid cultivar. The sequence goes on along the minus strand of JAQSUU010000647.1, from coordinate 1,136,519 downwards.
TCAATCAAGGCGTTTCAGAACACAATAACATAGAGTAAGATATAATATAAGAAACACGAACATCATAAAAGTTCATGGTCCATGGGGGTAACACACTAGACACGAGTCATGATCTCATAGTTAGGCTAGGATAAGAGTTCCCTACAACACAATGCAGTCTGGCTCTCCGCTAATCGGAGCCACAGCTCGTGGGTTTCTGACAGAACCGCAGAAGCATTCATACTACGTAGGGCCTTGTTTAGATTGCTCCTAGATTCCAAGTTTTTACACACTCTCTCTATCACATCGAATCTAGATACACATACATGGAGCAGTAAATGTAGATAAAAAAATAACTAATTACACAGTTTTATTGTAAATCACGAGACAAATCTTTTGAACCTAGTTAGTCCACGATTGGACAATAATTACCAAATACAAACGAAAGTGGTACAGTGCTAAAATTTTCTAACTCTAACAATCTAAACGAGGCCTAGGTCTACTAAAGCCATATGTGTACATAAAAGGAAAGGAGGTTGTTGACTTCCTGTGTTGCTACTTTCATATCCTTCGGGAGTTAGAAAGGTAGCTCACGCTCCGCTGCTCCACCTGCGCAACAACAGGTGAAAGTCAGTTCGATGCAGAAATTAGAGAAGCAGTTTGGTATTGTTCCAAACTTGATTCTCGGAGAGAAATGTGGCCACTTCAAAAAGGGAACACTAATAAGGTAATCCCAGAATGGAAGAATTCACAATACGATTATGAAACCAGAACAAATGATTCTCAAGGACAGGTTTGTGAAAAGAAAAGAACATGTAAGGTGTTTGTTGACTTCACTAACATAAGCATGTCTGATCCAGAATTCCATGTTAACTTACTAAGCATGTGCAAGTCTGATCCAGAATTTCAGAGTATATCAGTTCACTTCTAGTTATCTTCGGTAAGATTAGAGTGGCATTTAAATAACTTTTTTCCATATTTATGCCCAAAATGAAACCAATGTTAAGTTAATTACCAGTAATTTATATCAATACTCTTGTTTCTTCTGCTAGTACCTCTCTTGTCCCTACAGTATGAAGTGTCTGAGTGTCATGCTACTAATCAGACACTCCTATAATGTAGCTCACATTTCATATAAACTATGGAGTCTTTATTCAGCATAAATTTTAAGCAAATTAGCAGGCAGGAGAATGGTTATAGGTCCCAACATGGTTAACTACTAGAAAATGCCTCAGGCTTTCTTTGAGCCATTATTATGATGGAATAATTAAATGCCACAAGTTTATACTCCCGTAGCAATTATACAATAGAAAATCAGTCTAGGACGATGTTGCATTACTTGCATGTCTTTCTGCGCTTCATCACCGCCAGCCTCTTCACCTGATTTGACATGTAGTCGACACACTCCCTTGTAGTAGCCCTACTCCCCTCCTTGAAGTTCCATAGCTCATAGGCAATGCTTCTGTCGTTCAGACGGCCATACTCTTTCATCTCCACCAATTAACCACAGCATTATAAGCACCAGAACCTCATGCCCCCTTCAGCTCTTGCAGCTTATCATCATCAATATCCACAATCTCCTGGTAATGAAGCACCACATGGTCTATTATCCTTCAGAAAACCTGTATGATAGTACCAAGAAGCATTCTAGAATTGACATACCTGGTGGTTGCCATCAATTGTGATAGCCTTGAAAGGATACCAACTTAGGTCACCAAGTTGCTGCTTCCACGATGAGTATAACTGATAAGATGTTGCGCCAACTTCTTCAGGAGGCACTTTTGCAAGACAAGAAGCCTTGAATGCCTTCTCATCCAATTCCCCCATCTCCTTTATACCAATTATCCTTCCTCCAGTGTCAATTTCAAGGAATCCCTAGAACACCAACTCGCGTGTAAGTGTAACATGGACTCCCACAACACAGTTACATTATGCTACGAGATTGAGACATTGAGTAAATATTAAGGGAAATGATTAAACCTTGATCAGCTCGTCTCTGACTGCTTCTAGGTCATCTTCTTTGCTCACAAAAACGCATGAGGTTTCCTTAGCAGGTGGGTTGTTTACTAGTTCTTGCCTAGGGCGCTCTTCTATAACCTCAAGATTGTCAGCATCGCTGCCCAAAGGTCTTTCAGACAGCCCTTTTTGTTTCTCCATTGATCCCATTGGCGCCTGCATTCACATTAACATTTATCAAGGTAAGAGATAGCTTAAAATGCATGCGCAATGAATGAACAGTTTTCCACAAACTGAAATATATAAAAAATTGGAGAAAACCCATGTACATTGAAAAGGTCCATACACTAAGATTTGCCAACAATTCCAAAGGAAATAGAGATGGGCCATCCAGATGGCTAGTATTCTTATTTTCATCAGCACCATAGTCCGAAGGTCCCTCGGATAATATTTTCCTCTTTTGCATTGATCTTGTTTGCACCTATTTCACAATTAATACTTAATGAGCTTGAAATAATACAATATGGGAAAAGACTGAACACAAATGAAGTTATGAGCATAGGTAGGGGCTCAACCATTTATTAAAGAAAAAGGATATGAACATAGGTAGTTATCTTAGGATCATATAACCTCACTGAAAAAAGAGAAAACTCATGTTAATTTCTTTGTAATTTCTAGAGTTCTGGATCGAGGCACTCCATGTATTCCTAAGAAAGTTTTTTTAAGAAACCAAACTTTACTTATTTATAAGAGTTATTATATAAAAATATATGAGGAAAAACTATACAGAGATATTTAACATGCCAATTAAACCAAGAATCCAGAAGAGCAAAGTCTTATAGCCTTTAAGAAAGTTGTGGTTGGCCAGAGATGAAACCCAACAAAGCATAGCATAAATACATATAAAAAAGAGAAGCTCAAATTATAAAAAGCTACAATATATTAGGTTGAACTAGAGAATGTGACTGGCCAATGACATTAACAAACGATTTATTATTGGAGACAGAGGCTATAGGTTATCAGTATTACCCCTCTTGGTTGGACAGACATAGTCTCCATAGCACTTCCACACAGTTGATCAGCTTGATTATTCTTGGCTTCACACTCTTAAAGTTTTTTCTTTAGAAACTCCAGGCAGGAGTTCTTTTGAGAAATCTCCTCTGCTGATGCCACAAGTGCATCTCTTGCTGCCACCAATGTGTCCTTTGATGTCAAAAGGTCCTCCCTCATTGCTGCCAAAGTCTCTCCATTCGTTGAAAGGAATATTTGAAATTAGAAATGGTATTTCGACTCACTATAAATGGTTAAAAGAATGCAAGAGGCATATGATTTTGGTGAATATTAGGCCACAGAATGTGATCGTGCCAATGAACACATATGACACATCATGGTCCAAAGAAACTATTTTTAGAAACAGAATTTGACATGCATATGGAACTGACATTGCTGTCCATGTTGAAGCATCTCCTTCTCATGCTGGAGCCTCTCATTCTCTTGTTGGAGTCTCACTTTTTCTTCGGCTAACCCATTGATCACACGTTTTATCTCCGTGTACTCAACCATAACATCTTTGAGTAATGACAACTTGAAGTCAACCTTTGTAGCCAATGCACCTAGGATCCCACTCATTCCTGTGTCCTCTGCCATACAGTCTGTAGGATCAGTAGCCAAGAGAATGTCATAACATAGTCACCTCTATTCGGTTCACCTTACGACAGTGACAGTTTATACATTGTTAAAAACTGATTCTATAAGGAAAGTTTCAGGTGATCTTGTAGTTTTAGATGGAACTAAATAAACAATGAAATAATAAGTTGAATGAATAATTAGCATGAGGCGCACCTACAGTTTAAATCATTCAGAATTTCATCGGACCTAGATATTATTCCATATAATCAGTTAGCTTAGCAAGTCCATAAGTTAATTATAGATTACCTCCAATTTTTTCATTTAAGAAATGGAAGAAACATGTCAGTGTAGGAAATAGGTAGGGACTATATGATGGAATCTTATTTATCTTAGTCCTTTGTGGAAATAGAGGGAGAAACCAGGCTCACATGATGTTCAGAGAAGGTAACTACGAACTATGACATGAGCCCTGGCCTGAACAATTTTAGGATGAAATGGATTTCTGAGACTATTTCTAGCATGTGTTTTCCCTGGTAATTGTGATTCCAGATGCAATCGGCAAGAAGAATATGTCACAAACTAACGCAATTCAACAGAAACAGTGATTAATCTGGGCATGGCCATGTAACCAAGACCTCACCTTAGCAAAAAGAGACAACAAGAACTAGCACCAATTTGTTGTCCACCACCCCCAGCCAAGCCTTCAGATCAACCTGCAGAGGGTGTAATCGGATAGGTAAATAAAGGAAATTAGCATCACATAAACCGATCCGTGGCTGAAAAATGCAAGAGATCCGTGGAACATGAATTGCTCTTAAAAGAACAACACCCTCATTGAAATCAATGCAGACCCACCAAACACAAGCCCAGAATGCCTGTGCCTCCACTTACAAATGGAAAACAATTTTTTTCAATGCAAAGTAACAAGTCCAGATTGAATCATGTGTAAAAGGTCAGGTCAGATCGAACTGATATAGCCTCCAAACAGAGATAGAGAGGGGGTCAGATCAAACTGATACAGAGAGAGTCCTAAGAGAAACCCTAGATTTTTTTCATCAAAGACGAATTACATAAATTGAATCAACTAACGAATGCTTGACGCTTGAAAAGTGGAAGTGCTCGGATCGCTCTAATAGGCGGAGACAGAAAGATCAAGAACCACAGCGGTGGCAAAATCTGCCGACTCAAGGAATGCCTACAGCCTAGTGAGAGAACTCTTCCTTCCGAGAGCGAAAAGAAGATGAAACCTGAGGTGGCCTGATCAAGTGATCATCCCCAACCAAGAACAACCACACAAACACCTACGGAAAAAACTCTGTAACACAGGGAGAGCCAGATAAAGCGAATGCAAGAAGAAAAATGCCCACCTTGCAAATTACCAAGTTGAACAAGGTGACAAGAGCAGTCTGAATGAATGTTGTACCAAAAGCTTTATGATTTCTTTTGGCTGGGGAGAGGAAGGAGAAAGGAGCCGAGCAGAGTAGTCATGTGCTCAATGCTCTTCTCCCCTCTCGCTCTCTGTGTATGCCAAAAATGGCGCCGCAGAGTCACAGGCCACCAATGTGGGCCCACGTGTCATAGAGCCTAGTAGAGGCATAAGATTCCATTGAGTAGTAAAAGGGGTGAGAGCTGGTGAAGTGAAATTGTTACGGTGAAAAGAATGCAAACCACACTAGGTGGTTGGGTCACTGGTTTGTGGGGGTCAGGGTACCAATAGACCCACAAGTCAGGAGGAGAGGGAGGGAAAGGTTAATTAGTTCACCGTGCTAACTGAATACTGTGCCCTTGCTGTCATTGGCAGAGGAATTTTTTTGAAACAAATTGGCAGAGGAATTACCCAATCGGACTTCATGGGATTATTAGGTCTTGGCTGTGAGCAGAAGTTTCCTGGATCTTCAGCGGATACATATACACAAGTGCTTGCAAAGCACAAATAACTGTAGTGATACAAATACACAACTTGGAAGTTCAGGATCTTCAGCGGAATTTATAAGTTAATAAATTGGAACCTCCAAACCGTGGAATGAGTACCCAAGTTCTTTGCATCTGAAGCCTTCAAACTGTTCAGGTATAGCTAAAACATAATTTGCAAATGAAGGTCGTCAGATTCTAACAAACTTTCTAGGTAAGCTAATTTCTTCATGTATTAACACGTCCATTTTGTAGGTGTTTTTCAATGTGTATCATACATGGCACTGTGTGTTTCTGCAATCATTTGAACTAGGCAGTTCCCCCGCGCATTGCGCAGGGCGAGAATACCAATCTTTAATAATAGCTATAGTAGTCGTGGAGGAACATGCAAAAAGATTATAAAAAGATCGAGTTACATTTTTCAAAGTATACATTAAAGAAAGGATTAAAACTGGACAAGAGCGGAGGGCGGGATGTTTCTAGAGGCAAGCAGGCGTGAACGGATAGGATGGGCGAAGGGAGGCAGACGTGGACGGCTATGACGAGATGACGGTGGATCTACAGGGCAACAATTTACTGTCTCATAAACTAAGGATATGATATGATATGATATGATATGATATGATATGATATGATATGATATGATGAGGAAAAAAAATCCTGAGCGGTACTTAATGACATAGTAAAATAGACTGAAGTCCAATGTCTGTAGATTTTTTAAAGCTACAATATAATGCATGCATGCAGTTTGAAAGCAGTATATATAGTTTTTAAATAGGAAAGTGTGTTGCAGAAATAAAAGTTAAACCAAACGTTCAAACCTGCTGCTTAGTTTTAGTATGTCTAACCGAACTGAACCAAACCTAAACTGCAGCGACTTCCTATTATGACCAAGCACACAGAAAACATCTCCCTGCAGGAACACAATAGCACATAATATCAACAAACCATACATGCCACACATCGAGAAAAAAACAAGTGTGTTAATGATCTTACCCTTCATAAGATTAGCATGAAATCATGTGAACACTGAGAGTTATCAAATTAAACTATTATGAGCCAAAAATCGCGAAGAGAATATATCTCCTTTCAATTGTTATGTGAAGCACTGACCAAATGTATAATCTTTTAGCCACTACAAATGGATCATAATAGTTTAATTGGTGCAAAATAAAAATAAGTTAGACAAATTTGATTAGACATTTGGACTAGCAACTCTCTAAAACCTTCATGCACAAAAACTACTGGCCATAAACCAAGAGGAAGCTCCTTGAAACATCCAACATGAAAATAGATATTAACATATGAATATTGTACTACTGTTGAAAGGTCTTGATGGCTAGAGGGGGGGTGAATAGCCTTTTAAAAAACTTTCTACAAAGACAAGCTAAACAAGTTTATCAATATAACAAATAGCGAGATGCGAGTTTTGCTTAGCCTACGGGGTGTTTGCAAGCCACCTAACCAATTCACAATTCTAATATATTTGCACTCAACCGCACAAGTCAACTACAACTAAAGCTAGCTAGCTACACAAGCTAAGAGTTACACTAACAAGCTAGCAAGGTAACTAAGAAAATAATACAAGAGAGAGTTAGGAGGATATCACCGAGGGGCGAAGTATTGAGCCAACCAATCAATATGATCAAGAGATGAATACCACAATATACAACCACCGGGATCGATCAAACACAATAAGAATGATGACACGAAAATTTATCCCGAGGTTCACGTGCTTGCCGGCACGCTAGTCCCCGTTGTGTCCCTCTTCACCACGTGGTTCGGTGGCTAATCGGTCTCACACCGAGCCTCTCAAAAGGCGCCACAAGAACCTACCAAATGGCAAAAGGTTGCAATGACACGAGCAATTCACTAACGTTGCCTTTGGCGCTTCGCCGAGGTAGGCACAAACCCCTCACAATCACCGGAGGTGGCCAAGAACAATCACCAACTCTTGCCAACGTCTCTAAGCTGCTCCAAGCCATCTAGGTGGTGGCAACCACCAAGAGAAACAAGAATCCCGCAGCAAATCAACCACCAAGTGCCAACTAGATGCAATATCACAATGCAAATGCACTTGGATCACTCAATCTCACTTCGAATATGCAAAGAAGCAAGAGAGATGAGTGGGAGGGGAGTTGCTTAGCTCAAAGTGCTCACAAGTATGTCAAATGTTCGAGAGAGAGAGCCTTGAGCCGGCCAACGAGTATTTATAGACGTACCTCTTTGAATAGAGCCGTTAGAAACTTAAACAGCTGAAATCGTGCTGACCGGACGCGCTGGTCCAACTGACCGGACGCGCTGGTCGCACAACGGCTAAGTCGCGAAGCACTGACCGGACACGCTGGTCCAACTGACCGGACGCGCTGGTCGCCCAACGGCTAACTACGAAGCAACGACCGGATGCGCTCATCGCGCAGACCGGACGCGCTACGAACGACCGGACGCGCTGGTCCCATGAATGACCGGACGCGCTGGTCGCCTGAGCAACGCTCAACGAAACAGTGACCGGACGCGCTGAAGAAAATGACCGGACGCGACAGTGCCAGCGTCCGGTTACAGTCCAGTAAGCTCCCTGAACAACCGGACGCGTCCGATCGTCAGTGACCGGACGCGCTGCGCGTCCGATCATCAAACTAAAAACCGCGCAGAGCCTGAACACTGATCGGATGCGTCCGATCATGCAAGGACCGCGTCCGGTTTAGCGTTCGGTCACCTCTGTGACCTTCGTTCGCCTCCGTTTCTTTTCCGACTTCCGGCGTAGTGGAAAATAGTCATTTCAACTCCTCAAAAACGCATGAATCCCGCCTCGCAAGCTCGGCGGGAGGGAGAGAGTGACCCAAACCCTCTCTACCGCTCAAACTCCACCGCCTTCGCAAAACGTGCTAACACCACCAAGTGATCTTTGTCAAGTGTGAGTGTGTTAGCATTTTCACAATCATTTTTCGAGGCGATATTAGCTCTATCCAAATGCATATGATTATGAAATGCACACCTAGAGGCACTTAAGAGTTCAATAGCCGCGTCATTCCCCTCTTTATAGTACGGCTATCTATCCTATAATGTAACCACACCCACTAGGTGTCTTGGTTATTAAAACACAACCCTTAAGCATATACCTTTGCCTTTATCACGTAGGGTTGCGTCCAAATCCAAGTGTGGCCATCATGATCACCATGTCCATCTTGCCACCAACCTTGGAATGTACTAATCCTCATATGCTACATACAACTTAGGCATAGGATTAGTACTTAGGCATTGTCACTAATTACCAACACCAAACATAGGACTTTTAATCTCCCCCTTGTTGGTAATTGGTGACAAACCTTTCATAAAGATATTATGATAAAATTTTGATTGAACCCATGTCACATTGTCCAAGTATATTACCATGTGTAAGAATTATGGACATGTGATCATGAATTCAAATTGATAGCAATGGCTCCCCCTACATGTATGCTATATATTTGGATTTTGAAAGCATACATGTTAGATAGGAAAGATTAGGAGCATTGACTACCAATAGGTGCTAAGTGTTTAAGATTATAGACCTTTGAAGCGTGATACCATCAGAGTAGCGATAAACACCATCTTAGCACCTTGTGTAGTTAGATTCCACTTGGAAAAACATAAACATAACTAGAAACCTCGTGAGATCAATATTATAAGCAAGGCTCTAGTACCACTTTGAAAAACATGAAGCAAGAAAAATCTAACTACTTCCTATTCATGCTAGTACTTCAATTCATCATTCAAATTATACTAGCAAGTCACCACACAAGCAAAGTATCGGAGAAAAAGAAATGCATAACTATGCATCATACAAATGAAGTGCACATGGAAATGCAACACTCATGTTTAAGAGCTTGCTCCCCCTACTTGTGTGCTCAAAATTTTAGTTGATCCCCTTCTTTTATCAATTCTCCCCTTTGTGCTTCTCCTCCTTTAAGTTCTATCTTTGTGAACAACAATTTCTCCCCCTTTGGCACCAATTTACCACAAGGAGCAAACTTTAGATAGATTATCATGTTGAAATATGGGGTGAGGATCAAGTTTGTGATTCGACCTAGATTGCTTGCATAAATAAAATGCTTCGGTTTGGTCCAAGGGCAAGCTTCTTCACACCTCACTAGAAGGGTTATCATGCACCATGTTGAAGCAAATATTTAGACAAGTTTTCTAGATTAAACACTTAGGATCACAAGCTACTTAAACAGGTTATATGCTACCACTAGATCATACAAGACATGGAAACAATAGTGGCACCATATAAACTTCAAATTCATTTGATTTTCATGAATGAGCCTAGAACATGTAAATTATGACTAGATGCGCTAAACAAGTCCTTAGCATAGAATGTATGACATGTCAACCAATTGTACCTTGGGGCTCGAAGGAGAGGCATGTCATATCATGGAGGTGCATCAACTCATGTTGGAGAAGTCAAGTATGTTCAACTCATTCTTTAGCTTGTGAAATCTCTTCTCATCAAGTGGCTTGGTGAATAGATCGGCTAATTGATCTTCGGTGCCCACACTCTCAATAGCAATGTCGCCCTTTTGTTGATGATCTCTAATAAAGTGATGGCGAACATCAATATGCTTTGTTCTTTGATGTTGAATCGGATTGTTGGTTAGTTTCACGGCACTTTTATTGTCACATAGCAATGGCACATTCTTGAAATTGATTCCAAAATCCTTCAATGTTGCCTTCATCCACAAGATTTGTGCACAACAACTACCCGCGGCGATGTATTCGGCTTCGGTGGTAGATAGTGCAATACTATTTTGCTTCTTGGATGACCATGAGACAAGTGATATTCCCAACAATTGACAAGTCCCGGAAGTGCTCTTTCTCTCCACTTTGTCACCGGCATAGTCGGAATCCGAATATCCAACTAGCTCAAAGCTTGCACCTTTGGGATACCATAATCCAACATCTTGTGTATGCTTTAAGTACATCAATATTCTCTTTGTTGCCTTCAAATGACTTTCTCTTGGTGAGGCTTGAAATCTTGCACACATACATACACTAAACATCACATCGGGCCTTGATGCCGTCGCATAGAGTAGGCTACCAATCATTGATCTATATAGCTTTTGATCCACCATGTTGCCACTCTTGTCACTATCCAAACTTCCACTAGTGCCCATTGGAGTAGTGATTCCTTTTGCATCTTCCATACCAAACTTCTTTAGCATATCCTTTATGTATTTGGTTTGGTTTACAAATGTTCCTTCCTTCATTTGTTTGATTTGAAGTCCAAGAAAGAAACTAAGTTCACCAATCATTGACATTTCAAATTCTTTTGCCATCATTTTCCCAAACTCATCACAATAATCTTGATTGGTTGAACCGAATATGATATCATCAACATATATTTGCAACACAAACAAGTCTTTCCCAATCTTCTTGGTGAATAGTGTAGTATCAACTTTGCCCATAACAAATCCTTTGGATAGCAAGAAGTCCCTCAATCTTTCATACCATGCTCTAGGTGCTTGCTTCAATCCATACAAAGCTTTTCTCAATTTGTAGACATGATTAGGTTTCTTGTCATCTTCAAAACCGGGAGGTTGCTCCACATACACCTCCTCTTGAATGTACCCATTGAGAAATGCACTCTTTACATCCATTTGATATAGCTTGATATTGTGAGCACAAGCATAGGCAAGTAAGATCCTAATTGCATCCAATCTTGCAACCGGGGCATATGTTTCACCAAAGTCAAGACCCTCTATTTGTGTGTAACCTTGAGCCACTAGTATTGCTTTGTTCCTTACTACTATCCCATCTTGATCTTGCTTGTTGCGAAAGACCCATCTTGTTCCAATGACATTGTGATCCTTATGCCTTTCAACTAGTTCCCATACTTCATTTCTCTTGAAGTTGTTGAGCTCTTCATGCATTGCATTTACCCAATCCGGATCTCTCAATGCTCTATCAATGTCTTTGGGTTCTTCCATTGACACAAAAGAAGAGTGAACACAAAATAATGCCAATCTTGATCTAGTTTGAACTCCTCTTTGTATGTCACCAATGATGGAATCCAATGGATGGTCTCTTGCAATGTTAGTTGGTTGAAGCACTTGGACTTGATTGCTTGGATGTTGATGTTGATCATGAGTTGGAGATGATGAACTAACCACTTGTTGATCTTGTTGCACTTGAGATGATGTACTAGCTTGATTTTGCATTAGAGAACCACTAGCTTATGTAATTAGACTTTGGAGCACTTGGTCTTTGTCATCATCCACATCAATCACTTGCTTTGGACTAATATCACCAATGTCCATCTCTTTCATATCATTACTCAATTGAGTTCCTCTCACATCATCCAAGTTTTCTTCTTCATCTTGAGAGCCATTTGTTTCATCAAACTCAACATCATGTACTTCTTCAAGTTGTCCACTAGCTAGGTTCCATACTCTATAAGCTTTGCTAGTGGTGGAGTACCCAAGTAAGAATCCTTCATCACATTTCTTCTCAAACTTGCTCAATCTAGTGCCCTTCTTTAAGATGTAGCATTTGCAACCAAATACCCTAAATATATGCAATGTTGGGCTTTCTTCCATTTAAGATCTCATATGGTGTCTTCTCTAGAAACTTGTGGCAATAGAGGCGGTTGCTATAAAAGCAAGCCGTATTGATTGCTTCGGCCCAAAATGAAGACTCACATTATACTCATTCAACATTGATCTTGCCATATCAATTAAAGTTCTATTCTTCCTCTCAACTAAGCCATTAGATTGAGGTGTATACTTGGCCGAGAATTGATGTTTGATTCCAAGCTCATCACATAGCTCATCAACTCTTGTGTTTCTAAACTCACTTCCATTGTCACTTCTTACTTTCTTGATTGTGGTTTCAAACTCATTTTGCATTCTCTTGATGAACTTCTTGAATATGTCAAATACATCACTTTTGTCCCCAAGAAAGAATACCCATGTGTATCTAGTGAAATCATCCATAATCACAAAGCCATACTTGTTGCCACCAATGCTTGTGTATGTAGTTGGCCCAAATAGATCCATGTGCAACAACTCAAATGCCTTGGAAGTACTCATAATGCTCTTCAATGGATGAGTGTTGCCCACTTGCTTTCCGACTTGACATGCACTATATAGCTTATCTTTCTCAAATGTGACATCCTTCAAGCCTCTAACTAAGTCATGCTTCACTAACTTGTTCAATTGCTTCATGCCAACATGACCAAGTCTTCTATGCCATAACCAACCCATACTTGATTTGGTGAGCAAGCATGTTGAAAGTTGAGTGTCACTAGCATTGAAATCAACCAAGTATAGATTCTCATATCTAAAACCTTTGAAGATCAAGTTAGAGCCATCAACACTAACTATCTCCACATCATCAACACCAAATATGCATTTGAAATCAAGATCACACAATTGAGCAACCGAAAGAAGATTGAAGTTTAACTTTTCAACTAAGAGCACATTGGAAATGCTATGATCATTTGAGATTGCAATCCTTCCAAGAGCCTTCACATCACCCTTGCTATTGTCACCAAATGTGATACTATCAATGCCACTATCATTTGATTTGAGAGAGTTGAACATTCTTGAATCACCGGTCATATATTGAGAGCACCCACTATCAAGCACCCAATGCCTTCCTCCGGCCTTGTAATTTACCTACAAAATAAATTAATGTCTTTTAGGTACCCATACTTGTTTGGGTCCTTGGAGGTTAGTAACTAAGCTTTTTGGTACCCAAATGGCCTTCTTCTTTGGGCCCACAATTGATGTACCAACAAACCTAGCATGCACACCTTTCTCACCCTTGGTAAGCACATAACAAGAATCAAAAGGAATGTAAGGTACATTAGCATTTTTCTTGTTCTTGTTCATTTTGTTGCAATTAATCTCTAGATGCCCAACTTGCTTGCATCTATTGCAATAACGACCATTGCTCTTCACAAAGCGAGACTTTGGAGTAGCAAAGGCTGCCTTGCCCTTCTTGGGAGTATAGCCCAAACCCTCTTTGTTAAGAGAGAACCTTTGGCTACCCAAGCATTTTAGCAAGCGGGCATCCCCACCATAGACATTGCCTAATGCGCGGGTGAGATCATCCACCTCTCTCTTGAGAGTCTCATTCTCAACCACAAGTGATGAATCACTAGTAGTAGAGGTAGAGTTGGTTGCGGTGGATGATGATGAGCTACATGAAGCATTAGTAGGACTAACAAATAAAGAATCATCAATAATATCACATGTTAGTCCAATATCACAAGTGATAATCACTTGCTCTTCCTTAGCTTCCTTCATGAGCTTCTCCAACTTGAGGTCCTTTTTCTTGATGAGCTCAAGTAGAGTGGAGTGGGCTTCCTTAAGCCTAGTGTGAGCAACTTCAAGGTCCTCGTGGTCTTCCTTTAGACACTCACGAGAGGCCTCTAGCTCATCAAAAGATTTCCTAAGAGCTTTGAGCTCTTGTTCAATTCCTTTGCACTCCTTACTCTTTTTGAGAGCAACAAGCTCCTCCATCAAGGCATCATTTTCATTGCTCTTGGCAATGAGCTCTTGTTCCAAGATTTTATATTTTCTTGGTGGTCCTCTTGTAGCCCTTGCTCATTTGATCTATTATGCCCAATAGATCATCCTTGGAGTAGTCCTCATCCTCCTCATCATCACTCCTACAACCATCACTAGCACAAGAATTATCATCACTATCATTATATTTTACCTTGGTAGGCTTGGCCATAAGGCATATCGATGTAGTGTCGAAGATGGATGGCTTGTTGGAGGGGGCGATGTTTGCAATGGCTCACCGAGTGGTCCTCTCATCATCACTAGAGCTTTCATCATCATCACTATCGGAGTTGTCACTATTCCAAGTGACTACATAACCACCACCCTTCTTTTTTTTTGTTGAATGTGAAGCTCTTCTTTGCTTTCTTCTCATTCTCTTTCTTATCCTTCTTGTTCTTCTTGAGCTTCAACTCCCCATCATGATATCTTTTGTCTTCATAGGGGCACTTCGCCACTACATGATCGGGGCTATTGCAATTGTAGCAAAGCACCTCCTTTGCCTTCATGAAGTCCCTTCTCTTTCTTGCACCATAGCCTCTCTTCTTCATGAACTGACCCATCTTTTGCACTAGAAGGGCCATGATCTCATCATCAAATGGATCATCATCATCACCAACCTTGCTCTTGCTCTTGGAAGAAGAAGCCTTGAATGCGGTGGTCTTCTCTTGCTTGACCTTGATCTCCTTCTTCTCATCTTCATCTTCATCATCATCATATTGAGCATCGGTCATGACATCTCCAAGCACTTGGTTTGGAGTCACCTTGTCCAAACCCTCTCTTTGGATCATCTTCCTCAAGATAGCAAACTTCTTAGGTAAGTTCATCAAGAACTTATGTGAGAAGTCCTTGTCCTTGACATCTTCTCCTAGGCTCTTGAGATCATTGACAATAACTTGTAGCCTATAGAACATCTCCGGTATGAACTCATCATCCTTTATCTTGAAGCTTGCAAACTTATCCTTGAGCATATAGAGCTTAGCACTCTTTACCATTGAAGTGCCCTCATATGTTTTCTCTAATCTTGTCCACACTTCACTTGCCATCTCAAGATCCTTGATTTGCTCAAAGACCTTTGCATCAATCCCATTGTAGAGAGTATTGAGAGCCATAGTGTTGCATTAGTTATTGATGCGGTCATTGTTGGTGAGGTTGTCGGGATCAATGATAGCATAATCATGGTGTGTCACCTTCCAAATATTCTTATGAATAGAGCCAAGATATTCCTTCATCTTTCTTTTCCAATGATCAAAAGATGTGACACCATCAAAGAATGGAGGCTTGCCCCCGACATGGTTGAACACAACTTGAGCCATCTTACACCGAGGTTGTTAAGCCTTATAAACGGTGACCACGGCTCCGATACCACTTGAAAGGTCTTGATGGCTAGAGGGGGGGTGAATAGCCTTTTAAAAAACTTTCTACAAAGACAAGCTAAACAAGTTTATCAATATAACAAATAGCGAGATGCGAGTTTTGCTTAGCCTACAGGGAGTTTGCAAGCCACCTAACCAATTCACAATTCTAATATATTTGCACTCAACCGCACAAGTCAACTACAACTAAAGCTAGCTAGCTACACAAGCTAAGAGTTACACTAACAAGCTAGCAAGGTAACTAAGAAAATAATACAAGAGAGAGTTAGGAGGATATCACCGAGGGGCGAAGTATTGAGCCAACCAATCAATATGATCAAGAGATGAATACCACAATATACAACCACCGGGATCGATCAAACACAATAAGAATGATGACACGAAGATTTATCCCGAGGTTCACGTGCTTGTCGGCACGCTAGTCCCCGTTGTGTCCCTCTTCACCACGTGGTTCGGTGGCTAATCGGTCTCACACCGAGCCTCTCAAAAGGCGTCACAAGAACCTACCAAATGGAAAAAGGTTGCAATGACACGAGCAATTCACTAACGTTGCCTTTGGCGCTTCGCCGAGGTAGGCACAAACCCCTCACAATCACCGGAGGTGGCCAAGAACAATCACCAACTCTTGCCAACGCCTCCAAGCTGCTCCAAGCCATCTAGGTGGCGGCAACCACCAAGAGAAACAAGAATCCCGCAGCAAATCAACCACCAAGTGCTAACTAGATGCAATATCACAATGCAAATGCACTTGGATCACTCAATCTCACTTCGAATATGCAAAGAAGCAAGAGAGATGAGTGGGAGGGGAGTTGCTTAGCTCAAAGTGCTCACAAGTATGTCAAATGTTCGAGAGAGAGAGCCTTGAGCCGGTCAACGAGTATTTATAGACGTACCCCTTCGAATAGAGCCGTTAGAAACTTAAACAGCTGAAATCGTGCTGACCGGACGCGCTGGTCCAACTGACCGGACGCGCTGGTCGCACAACGGCTAAGTCACGAAGCACTGACCGGACACGCTGGTCCAACTGACCGGACGCGCTGGTCGCCCAACGGCTAACTGCGAAGCAACGACCGGACGCACTCATCGCGCAGACCGGACGCGCTACGAACGACCGGACGCACTGGTCCCGTGAATGACCGGACGCGCTGGTCGCCTGAGCAGCGCTCAACGAAACAGTGACCGGACGCGCTGAAGAAAATGACCGGACGCGCTGGTCGCCTGAGCAGCGCTCAACGAAACAGTGACATTATCTATCCTATAATGTAACCACACCCACTAGGTGTCTTAGTTACTAAAACACAACCCTTAAGCATATACATTTGCCTTGATCACGTAGGGTTGCGTCCAAATCCAAGTGTGGCCATCATGATCACCATGTCCATCTTGCCACCAACCTTGGAATGTACTAATCCTCATATGCTACATATAACTTAGGTATAGGATTAGTACTTAGGCATTGTCACTAATTACCAACACCAAACATAGGACTTTCAACTGTGAGTTCAAAACAAAGGCCTTCCCATTGGTCTCATATTCGTGGGGATTTGTTCATGGTAGGAGATATATCACAACCTCCGTCTATTTACAACCAGAATGTGCTTGCGCTGCCTCTCCGTCCCTTCTTTTCTATACCTGGTTAATTTGTAAGTACCCTCGCCCTAAAATAATTAAAAAAAAATGATTGCACAATAGTCTCAACTCTGGACTACAATATAGTTGCCACGGTAAAAAAAGAAAAATTAAGCTCAAGTAACAATAGGGAAACAACTATAGGCAGCAACCTGCCGTCATAGTTGAACCTCTTGTCAACCAAAGGAGATCAGGATACATATAGCCAGAGGATAATTTAGACAGGAGAGGGCATGGGAATGTCATAAGCATAGCTTTAGTCGCAAAAGCACAAGCTTAATCTATCAAAATAATTAAGCAAACAAAAAACGGGTTAGTCTAAAATAACTATACTTCAATGCGAAAGACAACCCGATTTAAAAGCCTTCACTCTGAACTAAAATATTAAATAAAATATCAAAATGTCACAAACGTACCTAATCAGGTTTTCAAAAAAAATAGTGGTGAACTGAGAATCTGAAATTACTTCTAGGATGTACATTACAGCAAATTGGAGTGCACATGATCAGCAGCAACAAACATTGTTTGATGCAGATGATGTTCACAAATTGTAATGTAAAACACCTCAGAACATAACAGTAAAGTACCAAATTGTAGCATATATATTGCACCTAATAATATATGCCATCTAAGGTACTACCCAGCAAATGAACTAACTGATCAACCATTGATAATTACAAAGAAAAGTAAGTTAACTTGAAAATAGCAGATGATAAAATTGCTTGCTGACTAACACAGGAGGCGCATGTACTGCAGTGAGTATCGAGCCCACGGCAAATAACTTTGGCTGGGACGTATAGCTTTTATAGAGGGTTAAAGGAAAATGACTCTCTAAATAATAATTTAGATAATGCGTTTTCTTGAAGATGCTCTAAATTCAATAAACTCACCCCTTAATAATCCACTAAAAAACAATCCCAGATCTCCACATTGCCTTACCACTAGTGAGGCGCAAAACTTTGCCTGTCACCCTAAGCAAGTAACGACCCCTATCTTCCACCTCTGCTGGTCTACTCTCCCCTAAGAGCATAACTAATATTGTGGTCTACTACTGGTTATGTGTATATTTATAGTCCACCCATATAGTAGCCGCCTATAAGGACATATTTCGTCATTAGTACGCCGTTCACTTTCTTCTCTCACAAAATTTTATGAAGCTCGCGCATGGCTATAACTTCACTTATCTCTCCTTTACCTTAGCATAAAATCTACTCACAGTCTTTTAATTTATTATTCTTGCTCTAACGGCATGTGACATTCATGGCAATCTAAAAGCATAGCAAATAAGAATTTGAGAATGACACACTCGAATGAAAAAAATACCTCCTTGAACTGTAGGTCAAGCCTGTATTTCCTCATGCACCACGAAATCAGACATTGTACCTCCTCCAACAATCAAAATCAGTTGTTTTTCTCCTCAACCCAAGTTGAAACCAGTTTTGTTCGACATGACAATGGTTTTAACCATCAAAACCAGTTGTTTTTTCATCCTCAACTTTTTAATTTCCATTCCAATTCACTTAACACATGTGGATTGAGATGGATAACTGCGTATCAAAAGAAGACCTAAGTTTAATCTAGCTTCATCCAACATGGTTTTAATTGTACTTCACACGTGTCCATGGGTCCCACATGCAGGTCATGGTATATCTTGTTGCTCTTTCCTCTCTATTCCATCTACTAGACATTTCTACAAACATGCCAAGGTCACCTCTGGGGCGGCGCATGTCGACGTCCGATTCCGATGTGAACGCGCCGTTGATCACTCTCCTGGCCCACACGCGCCATCTGCAGCACCTGCTCGACCTTGTTGCGTGCCGTCCGCCAGCGCCGCCGGAAACCAGCCACGTCGTGCTTCTCTACCTAGGTTCGAGTCGCGGGACGGAAAACAACTGGATTTGCTAGTTGGAACTTGGAATAGGTGGAATGTCTGGTTTTGCAGTCAAGAAGCAAATTCACATACGGACAAAAGATTTTTTTTTAGAAAGACATACTACGGACGGACAATATTTAAATTAGGAACTCGACAGGCCATCTCCGGCCCACCGGCGCGATACCGGGCAATATGGCTGGAGCGCCTATGAACTCTGCTGCCATCAAGGCCCGGCCCATCACCCACCCCATCTTGCTCCCTACCTCGCTCGTGCGCGCGAGCGTCGCGCTCCAGGCCTTCCTCTTCCTCGTCTGTCATCGCGAACCGCCGCACGCCCGCACCCCCACCCGGCACCCGCCCACGGCCCACCCCCTTCTCCGTGTCTCTCCGCGGCGGCGGGCGCGGTTCTCCGGCCATCACCGGCCGCTCCCGGTAACTCCCTCCCTCACTCCCTTCCTCTCTCCCAGTGCGCTTACGGTGTTCCATAAGTGGGCGCGCTCGTGTGGAGACCTGTCGCTGCAAACCCTAGGTACGTGCGCAGCGCATCGATAGATCCGCTCTTACGGCTTAGATCCGCACGGGACTAGTTGCAACTAGTAATCCCGCAACCAGTAACGCCACGAGGAGCTGTTCACTAGTTGCGGGATTACGAGCGGTGATGTTTCTCCGCTGGGAATTTTAGATCTCGATTCCGGTTGCGACGACTTGTTTGGGTTAGTGTCCGAGCTGAGACTTGTAGGTGCACCAACGCCAATGCTTTCACTAGCCTCGGAAGTGTGTTGTGAGAGGATTGGGCGGGCGCCTCTTGTTATCTTAGGGCGCTGAGTGAGGATTTGCTGGATTATGCTTTTGATCTGTGGCACTCCTCATCTTGTTTTTGTAGGTTTAGATTTAGACCGTATGGCAATTCTTATTTGGAATTGCAATTTAATAATTGGAAAGACCATACCTCTCTAGTTTGGTTGAGTTTGAGCGGAAAGAAGCAATAAGCATACATGTTAATGCAGTTTCCATGGTAATACTAGTCTGCAGCTTGCCTCATCGTGTGGCCTATGATTAGCTTGATCTATTCTATGCCATGTCACTGGTGAGTTTTAAAATTGTTTGTATCTTTCAAGAATATCTGATGAACTGTGCATCAAATGGTGATGAACACACCTTTTGTTTTGTTTTGTTACACATAACTTTAGTGCTCATGAATGATGTTTTATGTTCTAGCCTGTATGCTCAGGTTGACATGATTTGTAATGTGTCACAATACACAGCTCATAAGTCCACTAATTATGTCTGATTTACCATGCCTGTCCTGTTATTAACACAATCTGTTATGTTTCGGTGCAATTACAGGAAAAACTATGAGGTACAGCCCCCCTTATCGAAGCCCCCCCAGGAGGGGATATGGTGGCAGAGGAAGAAGCCCCCCTCCTCCTAGGAGGGGGTATGGAGGACGCAACAAAGAGGGTAGTGGAAGCCTTTTGGTCCGCAATATCCCATTAAGCGTCAGGTACAAAAACTAATACCATGTACTTTTTCCTTCCATCTTTAAAAGAAATATAAAGTGATCACCATTTTTATGACCTTACCATTTTAAATGAAGAAGCAAATTATACTTTGATACTTTCCTCGAGTAGTTGACTTCAATTTGCATGTCAAACTTTGTCAGAGCGGAGGAGCTTCGAGTTCCTTTTGAAAGGTTTGGCCCTGTCCGGGATGTTTACATTCCAAAGGACTATTACTCTGGGTAAGTTGTACTAAATCACCATACTCTGCAATGTATGTCTTAATTACTCAAAAAGCTCGGTCTTGCTGTTTCTGTAATGATTAGAGCTGTAAATAGCTGGAGACCTGTCTAGTTTTTTGTCCATAATCATCAAACTATTTTTCTAGAGGCATGAATTATATGAACAGACACCCTATATTTAACAATGAACACTAGTGCCTCCTCCAGCTGTGCAACGTCTAATTTGCAATGTGTTGGTGTGTTTAAGCTCTGATGAATCTCATGTTGTTTTTTGCAATCGATGTATGATGGAGTATAAGCTTGTACTCTGCATTCTCATATCCAATTCGTCATTGCGCTATGTGGATTATATTTCTAAATGATTCCCAGGATTGTGTTGGTTTGAAGTAGATACATGCTCTTCATTTGTCAAAGAATGCCTTTTAACATTACTAATAACAATTCATTTGCTTGGCAAGATAGAGTCTTGTCCGATGAAGTTCTTCTATGAAGACAAGATTTGATACATTGAGAAAATTAATTTCATGAAGAGAAGATAAGAGATATATACTGGCTGGTACATGAGAAGATAAAAGAGAGTCAAGTCAATTTCAAGTACTTTTGTGACTTTTCAAATGTTGGGGAACTTGAAGCGAATGATTTTATGAAGATGCTCTTTATGAGGATCACCTTATGTAGTTGTTTATACAAGAAACTTGGACACTAGAGCCTGGGCGTCTTACTGCTTTTTGCAACACTTGCTTCCCTTTTGATGGAATGTTTGTAAGTTGTTTGACTGTGTTTCATCGAGAACAGTAGAGGGCAGAGTGCATATTTGAACTTGATGGTAAAACGCCAGCAAGACACCATTGTGCACACTTTGCACCCTCATATTTTTTTTGTCACTTCCTTGAATTTTCCTCGTCATACTGTCTAATAAAACCAACATATGCAGGGAGCCTCGAGGATTTGCCTTTGTGGAGTTTGTTGACCCTTATGATGCCTCTGAAGCCCAGTATCACATGAATCGCCAAGTTTTCTTCGGTCGGGAGATAGCTGTTGTTCTTGCTGCTGAGTCGCGAAAGAGGCCAGAGGAAATGCGCAGCAGAGCTAGAGTCAGGTATGGTATTCCTTTTTGTTGCAGTAAATTTATGCCTCTGTTCTTATTATGTACTCATTTGAAATGACTTCGTGTGATTGCTGTGCAGAGGTTACTCTGGTCATGAAGGTCGCCGATCTTCATATTATGGTAATCTTGCATTTGTATTTTCGTACCATTCATGGTATTGCTGTCCAAGCTGTACATCTGTTGTCTGGATCCTCTGATTGTAGTCAATTATACAATTATATGATGTGTATCCATTTTGTCACTGCTTACTTGTGGATGTAGAGGGGGGATGCCTGGGCAGTCACCTCAAAGTTAGAGGTTTCTGCCCAGTAATCTTGAGGGCTTGGTTATTATCTCAAGTTGAATATTGTTTTGTAATTAGATGGAATGTTTGAGGGCTTACTGCGTAGCCTGTTTATGCCTTTATTCCCATCGGTCCAGTTTATAAGGCGCAATGAAACATGACACGGCCTCCTAAATTACACTTTGGCATTTATTTATTTTATATTATACTGCTTATTGCTTATGATTATAAACTTATGATTATTGGATAGTATATTTGATTACAAATCTAATAGTATCAAATATGTATTACAAGAATTAATAATTGTTGGCTAAATTATTGTTCAAAGGTTATAAAGTTTAACTCTTGACGTATGCGAAATGCCTTATAAACTGTACCAGAGGGAGTAATAGTTTAATTTATGCTGCTATGGTTAGCCCTCTTTTACATTGAAAGGAAAAGCATTGAGTCTCTTTTATGTGGCAAGGCATGATTGGTCAGGACATATTAGATTTCCTTTTAGCCTTCATGCACTGTTTCTCTTGTGTGCATCTTATTAACTTGGCAACACATCATTTTTACATTTTTCCTGTTACTCTTCTGTTACTATGGTGACTGCTATCAAGTGCCTTATCAAACATCACTGTAATACAGAGCACCAATATGTCTGCACCCAGCCAATAAAATTCTAGATCTTTTGCTGCTTCTGATAGGTGATGCACATATGTTTAATAAAGCCCTCTTTTTTTTTTAAACAAATTTGCCATGCACAAGTGCCTTCCAAATTTACGAATAACATCTCAGTACTATGTCTCCAGTCACTATAAAAATTTTCTTGTGAAAAATTGAAGTCTGCAATTTCCTTTTGTTGAGGTAGCAAAGTACTGATAGCCTCTCATCTTCCATATAGGGCGGTCTCGTTCCCGTTCCCGCTCTCCTCGTTATCGGGGCCGTCCTCGGTCGAGGTATGCTTGGCTGACACAAGGCTTCTTGTAAAAGCTTTGAACTTTGGTCTGAGGAACCTTTCACTTTTTTTTTTTTTTAATTCTGTTATGTTTTTCTTTTAAAGCAGATCATACTCTCCTGCTTCAAGGCGGCGAGATGACTACTCTGCCTCTCCAAGGAGAAAGGAAGCACATCGAGCATCTCCTCCCAGGCGCCCGCCAAAGGAGCATGATGAAGATAAGAAGCACAGGTCCTACTCTCCTGCAAGTAGAGATGATGCTGACAATGGTTATGAGAAGTAAGTTATTCATTGCTACACATAAATCTGGCTTCCATCTGTCCATGTATATAAATCCAGAGTATTTGTTTTAGTGTGTCCTATACCTTTGCTCCCACCTACTTCATTATCAGTTGCATCATAGTCTAACCTGGCAACTAGTCACTGAAACTAGCTACCTGTTCAAAATATCATTTGATATGACTGGGTTAGGACATGCTAGTAGTGATTTCATTCATCCTCCTAACAGGTGTTGCTGCAGACTCCAAATTCACTTTCACCTGTTTAAACCACAGCTAAGCTATGTATTGTAGTCCCCTAGAATGCTCTTGTAGCAAGGAAATTTTTATTTTGGTGAACCATATTATTGTTGCGTGGGTTGTGAAATCAGTAGAGCAATGTTAAAAAAAAAGCTCTTAAAGTCCCTAATCATGTAGCAACTAGCAAGAGCTCTTAAAGTCCCTAACAATGGTATTAATGTTGATAGGAGGTCGCCCCTACCAGACAGCGATGGATCCCCTCCACACCGCAGGTCCCCCAAGGAGTACTCGGGCTCACCTCCAGGATCCCGCTCCAGGTCCGCCGACGAATCTCCTGTTCGCAGTGACTGACCGACCGGTGGATGCTACAAAAATGATACGCACATGACCATGTCTCTCCAGCATGGTCATGCGGTCAGTCCAATGCCTGTCAGACCGAGCTTACTAAAACTTACCCCTTTTGGGGGTGATGTTGTATTGCTAAGTTCCATTTGTGCTTAGTATTAGCGCATACTGCTAGACTGCCACTGCCGTCTGTGCTATGTACGTGTGCTTTTAATCTTGAGTGAGGTTTGAGGAACCAGTGACGCTGTTGCTGGTGCTGAACTTTGGAACCTGTAGTAGCATGTTGCTTGCTTGCTGGGCCACGGCCCGTTCACTGGGACCTGTTGCGCTTGCCTCTTTTGAGTTTGGTTTGAGGACTGGACTTGGATGCTGCAGGTGCTAGTAGTCCTGTGCTACTACCCCTTTCTGAATTATGGAGCTCTATTGCTGCCGGTCAGCCAGTGGCTGATGATCTCTGATACCTGGTTGGCTGGTTGGGTTGCTTGCTCTGCAACAGGTTTGTCTTTGGGACCCTCGGCCTGGCCGGTCGGCCGGCGGGGCGGGCCGGCGACTTTTGCTATGTACGTGTGCTTTTAATCTTGAGGGTGGAATGCAGTGGGGCTGGCGTTAGCTCTCCGCTTCGAGGCGTGGAGTCGAGGCTGGCGAGGGTTTCTACTGGATCCGAACTCATCAGTGAACCCCGGTCTGCAACTACTCTCAGCCCAAAAATCTAAAACCAATTCCAAGTCGAACCAGCCCGGTATGGCTATTACCCCAGACTGAACCAGCCCAGTACACGTTTCAGCCTATTCCCACCCAAACCTTATGAGCCCAAACAGGAAACCAAACCAATAAAACCGGATTTAGCCCAAACCATTCCCAGGTTTACTGGTGGCGTGGACTCCACTGGCTGGTGGATGACGCGTCCAACCCGGCCGACAGGGGGCCATGCCCCCCCCCCCCCCCCCCACGTCACATCAAAAAAATTTTAGGTAGTATATAATTCAATGATCCATATTAGAAAGATATAATAAAGGTTTTGTCATATATTTTTTGATGACTTCTGGACAATAAAATCACACAAATTTGTATTTTATCTTTAGATGAGTCCATCCATAGTGTAAAAATCCAAACAAATATGCTACACTAAGTTATTTTATGGTTAAAACTCTTCGACCAACCCCCTATCCATAGTTTCTGGCTCCGCCACTGCCCATGTCCATGTCCATATACAACCGGATCCATGGTTTTGGGTGGTCCCTTCGTGCACACACCATAATTCAATTCATTTCCTATTGCTTGTTGGACCCCCGGCCCTTCCGGCTGTCCATTCACTGTTTATATCAATAATAATTAATGTGTCTGTATATGTATGTAGAGTATGCTGGTCACTCTGTTATATATATATATATATATATATATATATATATATATATATATATATATATATATATATATATATATATATTCACGGTTTAATAACTGTTCAGTTTTGTGTAGCTGATGCTATTTTGTTGTGACAAAAAAACACTGTACCATAACTGATAAACAGTTCGAGCGAAGTATAATAACAATAATAATCATCGTCAGTCTCGCTCTCGTAGATATACAGTACGTGGTATAGCAAGTGTATGTACGTACCTGTCTCCATGATTGGCCTCATCAAGCGTACGTTGCGACGTACATGTCACGCATGTGCGTGCATGCACACTCACTGCTGCACAACAGGGCTTTAGTTCCGGTCCAAAAGGAACTCTAGTCCCGGGCTGCGAGCCGGAACTAAGGTTTCGGGACTAAATGTCCCACCTTTAGTCCCGGTTCGCAGGCCCGGGACTAAAGGGGTCCCCTTTAGTCCCGGTTGATATAGGTGCTGTCAGGCATCGACGTGGCACAACACCTTTTAGTCCCGGTTGGTATTACCAACCGGGACTAAAGGTTCTTTTTTCTTTTTCTTTTTTCTTTCCAATTCATTATTGATTTTGGTTTTTAGTTATATTGTTTTTCAATTTATTCTTCGCTGCTATTATCCGTATACGTTGCACCTATACGAGAGCGTTATTATTGCACACAAATAAAGTATGAAACTATATATATATATATATATATATATATATATATATATATATATATATATATATATATATATATATATATATATATATATATATATATATATATATATATATATATATATATTATAGAGCTATACATATACGTACATACACATTACATTTACAATAATATACAAGTAATCAAGTGTTCGGCCGCCGGTTAATGAGTTACACAAATGTTTGCCCGCCACTCAAAGCTCATACAAGTGTTCGTCCTTGTTTGGACTCTTCAAATCCCAACCTAGGATTGTGGTGGAACTCGCCGTCTTTTGGGATGACATGATCGTTGATGAAACCTGCGATCGTCTCCTGGATTGCGACGAGTATTGTGTGCTTGAACACTTGTTCTTTCAATTCCCACTCCTTCCATTTGCATTAAAGGAAAAGATATTAATATTGTTGGGTGAAAAGTTCAGGTCATACGACACGATTCGCACAATCATCAGAAAAATTTTATCCAAGGCAAAATTGCATGTAAAGTTACATTTATTTCATGATCCTACCATACATGTCAGAGGGGTATTTATAGGGCCCTAGCCTTCGTATTTTACATAAAATAACTATTTTACCCCTGACCTAACTATTTACAACTCTTTATTTACGTAAGGGCGAAGTGGTCATTTTCTCCTAATTCAGTCTTCTTTTTCGCATCCGATCCTCTTTTCCTTCAATGATTTTTTCTTCAGATCATCTTATGTTTCTTGTTCACTTCTCTGTCTAGCGAAGTTGAATTCTTGACGACGAAGTCGACAGGCGAAGTTGAATTCCTGACGACGAAGTCGACAGGCGAAGTTGAATTCTTGACGACGAAGTCGATAGGCGAAGTTGAATTCTTGACGACGAAGTCGATATGCGAAGTTGAATTCTTAACGACGAAGTCGATAGGCGAAGTTGAATTCTTGGTGACGAAGTCGATATGCGAAGTTGAATTCTTGGCGACGAAGTCAAAATACATTCTTCGCTGTATTTTTTCCTGCAAGTGAATTTCATCAGAATATTTTTATATATTTTTTACTCCAAAGTTTGGGCTTGAGTTTTTTGGACGAAGTTAATTTCCCAACAGTAGCCCCTCATGAATGAAGGCCTACTCCAAAGGTCTGAAATTCGTGAATTTTGAATTTTATGAAGCGAAGTCACAAAAAACACCGTCCCGAACTTTGGAGTTGGCCGTTTATGACCGTTATGATATGAACAGTGTTTGTAATGGTTATTTTCCGAAGCCACCTATATATACTGCGATGTGTTCCCTTCTTGAGGGTACGCAGTCGAAGACGGGGAGGTGTTTTTGACATTTTAAGTTTTCGCGAAGTCGATTTTCGTCGAAGTCACTTTTATTCTTTCGTTTCTTCTTTTGTTGTGAAGGTAATTTTTGTGAAGTTGTTTTATACTTTCATATGCTTATTTGTGTTTATATATTGTTTTGTATATATATATATATATATATATATATATATATATATATTCAGATGTCAGACATGGAGAAGAATGCTTCTGAAAATTCGCCTGCTGAAACTGAGCATTCTGTTTCTGGTGAAGATCTGTCTAATGTTTCTGCATCGGAGTCGGAGCTTGTTGGTGATGATACGAAGTCTCTGATTTTTGGAAAATCTTTGTTTGATGAGTCTGAATTGCAGTGGATGGTAAAAAATAGAATGCTTGAAAAAGCTGATGTTAGATTACCTACACAGAATGAGACAATTCGCAGGCCAGAACCTGATGAATGTGTTGTGTTTCATGACTATTTTGTGGCTAGTCTTCGTATGCCATGTCAAGATTTTGTGGAAGAAATTCTGAAAGCTTATAACATTGAGATGCATCATTTGACTCCAAATGGTATAGCAAAAATCACTCTTTTTATTTGGGCAGTAAAATCTCAGAGAGGAAATCTAGATATTGGAGCTTTTTGTTCTATTCATGAGATGCATACTCAATTTCGGAGTAAAATGGTTGATGGAAAAAGTGTCATCAAATATTATGGATGTTGCAGTTTTAAGCCAGCTCGTGGTGCTAAATAGATAGCTCCTGCTTTGAAAAATAAGTGGGTTGAAAATTGGTATCGATTTTGGTTTTATCATAAAGTTCCTTTAGTCGAAGAGAAGAATGAAGCTAACAGGGTTGTTAGAAGATATCCTTTGGCTGCAAGGATGCACAAGAACAGTTTTGACTGTAAACCTGAATTTTAAAGTTCAAGAAGTTCTAAATCCTGTGAGAAGTTTTATAAGCTTGCTACAAGTATTCAAAGTGCTCGAGATCTTTGCGAAGAGTATATTGCTGCTCGGATTTAGCCTTTGAAGAAAGGTTGGAGCTTTGTTCGATTTCATAAAAAGGTTGTTAGAGGGAAAACCTATATCTTTCCAGATAATGAAGTTTTTCGTCCAAAGAAATATACCGAAGACAAATAATTTGTTTCTGCTGTTGAAGTTAAAGCCGTTGAAATTTTTGGGAAATTTTTGAAGAAAGAAAAGGATTTGATGGATAAAATCCTTGGTTCAGATTACAAGAGACTGAATAGAGTTTTTGATATTGCTCAGATAGAATATGGTGAAAGGTCAGCTCCTGCTTATGCTAGAAGTGCGAAGCCTAGTATCGATAATGTTATAAGGAAAAAGAGGAGTGGGCCTCCGCTTATTAAAAAAGTTTCAAAGAAGAGGGCGAAGACTGCTGGTTTTTCTGATTCTGAATTGTCAGAAAGTTTTGTTGACGAAGCTTTGAAGAAAATGTCTTGTGATGAAGAGGTGAGAATGTTTAGTTTAGTTTTTGATTCTGATGGGTTGACTCCTCCTATGTTGACTCCACTTGATAACTATTTTCAGAATTTGATGGCCAACATTTCCCATGGTGGTGGTGTTGAAGCTATCTTTACTTCGTCACAACAAAATGTTGTCGAAGATATTGTTTCTGATCCAGTTAATCTGGTTTCTTCTCCGGTTACTGTGGGCGCCACTGTTGGTGGTTCACAAGGAGAAGGTGAGGTGTTGGCTTCGCAGGAGACTGCTGGGCCATCCTCTCAAAGATTTTCTATTGAAACTCCCCGAGATGAGGTAAGAAATTTTGGTGATGAGATTGAAGTTGTGATTTTGTCTGGAGGTGCTAATTTAGGTTGTGAAGTTTTAGAGAATGTTTTGCGGGTCGAACAAGATGCTACGGTTGTTGGTGAAAAAGGTGCTTCTGAAGTTGTTGTGCCTATTGCGAAGGCACAAAAAATTAAGGGTACCACAACTCTCGCCCTTGATTTTGATGAATCTGATGATGAAGTTCATGACGAGGAGGCTAAAACATGATCGTGTTTCTCGTCTTTCTGAGTCTACTATCAATGTGATTACTGGTGAGAGGGTGTCCTTCCAGCTTGAAAAGGGTGTTTCTACAGGTGATTTTTTTTTCACTTCGCGTATTTTTGTTTTGTTTGTCTTCTTTTAATGTTTTGATGTTTGTCTTCGCAGAGAAATTTTTCCCTGATTTTTCTTCTCAGAGGGAGGCAACTGTTGATATTGGAAAGATGAAAGAAGTTGCCCAGGAACCTGTGACTCCAGCTGAAGTTTTGGAAACAGTTCCTGATGGTGTAAATCTTGAAGCTTATAAACGTTGTATGGAGTACTGCCAGGCTCAAGGTGTGAACTTAGATACTTTCAAATTTGTTGGGATTGGTTTGGACAAACTTTGGATTATGCCGAAGAAACCAGAATTAAAATTGTCAAAGTGCATTGATGATGCCTTCACAGTTCCTGATGCGGAGGCCGAACTTGTTGGCAAGTCTTCGCTTGAATTGGCTGATGCCAGTGTTTCCATGATTTACAAGGTTGGATCATTTTAAATGTTCATCTTTTTTGCTTAAATTTTATTTTAGATTTGTTATTTTGATTTGTAATATATTTTTGACTTCGCATGTAGAATGCACTTTTGTAAAGGAATTTACGTAAGTCAATTGAAGATGATGCAAAAAATGTTGCACTTCATGAAAAAAGTTTGGTTGAAGAGATTAATTCTCTGAAATCTCAACTTGCTGCTAAGGAGAAAGAAAGAATAGAGACAGTTGAGGCTCTTCATAATATGGAATCTAGATGTATTTCTGTTGGAGCTAAACTTGAAGCGAAATCTCAACTTGCTGCTAAGGAGAAAGAAAGAATAGAGACAGTTGAGGCTCTTCATAATATGGAATCTAGATGTATTTCTGTTGGAGCTAAACTTGAAGCGAAGACTGAAGAATACGATAATTTGAAGAAAGATATTGAGAAAGTTGTGAGAGAGAAGAATTATCTTGAGAAAAAATCTCTTGAAAAGGATCAGAATTTTCATAATAAGTGCAATCGCTTGTGGGAACTTTGCAAAAGTTGCTATGATAAATTTGGTGCGAAGCCAGAAGATCCTTGTTGGGAGGTTGGAGAATTCGATCCATTCTTTGCTTGGCTTTGTCGTCAATATGAAGATTTGCCTATTGTTTTACAGACTTCTGCTGATTTAAGCTGTATGTATTCAAGTCGTGCCATTTTTCACTTGATGAAGGAGGCTAATGATCCCTTGTATGAGAAACTGTATGATAAAAGTTACAAGTTTTCGTCAGTGGAATCTCTTAACCAAGTTTCTTCTCGTACTCAAATGCTTTGCAAGAAGTATTTTCATGAATACTGGAACCAAGGTGGAAGGGAGCATGCCTTTATGAAAGCTAAGCAAAAGATGAAAAAAGTATGTTATCTATATGTGATTTTTGATTCGTTATTTTTTCCTTGTGTTTTTTTCTTATCTGTTGTTTTATTTTGTTTTGTAGCAGCTTGAAAAGATAATTGCTTCTGATATGGAGGCAGAGAGGAGGCAAGATAGAATTGAATAAGAGAGGACGAGGGACGATGATGCTCGTGATCATGTACTTTAGTTTGTCGTAGTTTAGATTTTAGCTTCGAGGGGTAAGGTTTTGATAATCCTTTAACGTTTTTGTAAATGTTGAACTTTGAACAGGATGGAGTTATGGTTATGCCCTTGTTAATGTGTAAAGGTAACTTTGTTGCTGAGCCTACTTTATGGTTGGAGTATGGTACTGAAGAAGCAAAATCTTCTTTTGATGTGCTTGTGAAACATAAGCAAACATAAATTTTCCTGTTTGTGATTTTTTATATATATATTTTTCCTGATTTGGACGTGATTGTTTCTAGAATTTGAGACTGATTTCTCTATTGCTGAAAATGGAAGATGTTTGCCTCGTGTTGTTGATTGCAGCAAATTTTCTCAGGTATTTGTGCTTTTGTTGTGATGTGGAGACATTTGTAAAGTGAATTTTGATGCATTTTTCTTGTGTGTTTTCAGTCTTCGTGTTCAAGTGCTTCGCCAAGCTTTATTTCCGAAGACTATCTTAGTTCGAAGGTAGATCAAGTTTTAGATAGAGTTGTTGAAGATTTGATTGATGAAGCAGAAGCTATTGTTGCTTTAGAAAATATTTGATATGTATATTTGTTGACACAATAAAAAAATTTATGTGTGTATTTGTGCAGATATTTTTATGTAATATGATTTATTAAGTGAAATGAATGATGTTCCCTTATTTTTTAGCGAGGGCGAAATACATCTTTTTTTATTAAGCGAAGGCAACTCATATACTTTGTTATTTTGTGAAGACATAGTCTTAAGTAAAGGCAATGTGTTGACTTCGTATTTGGTGAAGTCAGATTTTTCCTTGGTGAATCTGAAAACATCATTCTCTAATGAAGGCAATGCCTAAGCTTCGTATTTTGTGAAGTCAAATTTTGCCTTATTAAATTTGAAAACACCGTCCCCTCACTTTTTAAGCGAAGGCGATGAATTGTCTTCGTATTTTATGAAATTAAATTTCACTTTAGGGAAATTTGAAAAACACCATCCCCTTACTTTTTAAGCGAAGACGATGAATTGACTTCGTATTTTCTGAAATCAAATTTCACTTTTGGAAAATTTGAAAATACCGTCCCCTTACTTTTTAAGCGAAGGCGATGAATTGACTTCGTATTTTCTGAAATCAAATTTCACTTTTGGTAAATTTGAAAACACCATCCCCTTACTTTTTAAGCGAAGGCGATAAATTGACTTTGTATTTTCTGAAATTAAATTTCACTTTAAGTAAATTTGAAAACACCGTCTCCTTACTTTTTAAGCGAAGGCGATGAATTGACTTAATATTTTCTGAAATCAAATTTCACTTTAAAGTTAAAATTTATCTGACTTCATTTTTAAAGTTAAATTTTACCTTAGTGAATTTAAAAATACTTATTTGATGTTTCTAGCGAAGATAACATGCGGACTTCATTTTTTAAGTTAAAAATTCACTTTAGTGAATTTGAAATATTGTTCGCTCTTTTTGGCGAAGATAACATGTGGACTTCATTTTTGAAGTCGAAATTTACCTTAGTGAATTTAAAATATTGTTCGCTTTTTTTGGCGAAGATAATATGCCGACTTCTTTTTTGAAGTCGAAATTCACCTTAGTGAATTTGAAATATTGTTCGTTCTTTTTGGCGAAGATAATATGCAGACTTTTTTTTTGAAGTCGAAATTCACCTTAGTGAATTTGAAATATTGTTCGCTCTTTCTGGCGAAGATAATATGCAGACTTCTTTTTTGAAGTCGAAATTCACCTTAGTGAATTTGAAATATTATTCGCTCTTTCTGGCGAAGATAATATGTAGACTTCTTTTTTAAAGTCGAAATTCACTTTAGTGAATTTGAAATATTGTTCGCTCTTTTTGACGAAGATAATATGCAGACTTCTTTTTTGAAGTCGAAATTCACCTTAGTGAATTTGAAATATTGTTCGCTTTTTTTTGGCGAAGATAATATGCAGACTTCTTTTTTAAGTCGAAATTCACCTTAGTGAATTTGAAATATTGTTCGCTCTTTTTGGCGAAGATAATATGCAGACTTCTTTTTTAAAGTCGAAATTCACCTTAGTGAATTTGAAATATTGTTCGCTCTTTTTGGCGAAGATAATATGCAGACTTCTTTTTTGAAGTCGAAATTCACCTTAGTGAATTTGAAATATTGTTCGCTCTTTTTGGCGAAGATAATATGCAGACTTCTTTTTTGAAGTCGAAATTTACCTTAGTGAATTTGAAATATTGTTCGCTCTTTTTGGTGAAGATAATATGCAGACTTCTTTTTTGAAGTCGAAATTCACCTTAGTGAATTTGAAATATTGTTCGCTCTTTTTGGCGAAGATAATATGTAGACTTCTTTTTTGAAGTCGAAATTCACCTTAGTGAATTTGAAATATTGTTCGCTCTTTTTGGCGAAGAAATTCACCTTAGTGAATATATTTTATGATTCTTTTGATAGGTTAGCATCGTTTTTTGCTTGTTCGAAAATTGATGCTACCTACTTTGCGTGTTTTGCCGATACATGAGTATATTTAAAGTATACTCTTCGGTCGTTGATAAAATTATTTTTTAGGGGAACTAGCTTTCTCATTTATACTTTGATGAGAATTTACAATGGAGACTGCCTCGTTAAAAAACCACTCACCCTGCGAAGGGTTCCCCTTGACTGAAAAAAGAGTGCAGCTCGTTTACATTTGAATTGAAATTTCTCAGAATATAAAAGCTAATCTATTTTGTACAAAGATGAAAGCAAATTCTAGGGATAGTATCTTCGTAAGTCTTGAATATTGAATGTGTGATCAATTTCCTTCCCACTCATGTCTGTCAGGTGAAATGCTCCTGGCTTGTTGGTTCTTATGATGAGGAACGGTCCTTCCCATTTTTGCTGAAATTTTCCGACTGTGTCTTTATTTCTTTTTCTTTTCAAGACAAAGTCTCTTGGTGATAATTGTCTTGGTTTGACTTTTTTATTGTACCAACTTTCTGTTTCCTTTTGATATTTCTCAAGGTTCTGAATCGCCTTCATTCTTTCTTCCTCTAGTAAATCTTTGCTTGTCATTTGTTGGTCTTCATCTATTATTTCAATATTTGTTCTTGGTCCTTGAAATTGTATCTCTTCAGGTGTTATCGCTTCTTCTCCATAAAGCAATTTGAAAGGGGAGAAGTTTGTTGATCTTGAAATTGTGGTGTTATGTACCCAAACAACTTTAGGTAACTCATCCACCTATTTGCCTTTTGGTAGTCCCACGAGGCATTTTGATATTCCTATGCATATAATTCTATTTGCTCGTTCGACTGCACCGTTTGACTGTGGGTGTTTTACTGATGCGAAACATAATTGAATTTCCAGACTTTCACAATATTCTCTGAAATTTTGGCTGTCAAATTGAGTTCCATTTTCTACTGTTATGTGTCTTGGAACTCCGAAACGACAAATAATGTTTTGCCAAAGAAATTTCTTCATTGTGAAAGATGACATGTTTGTCACTGGTTTAGCTTCGATCTACTTAGTGAAATATTCAACTGCTACTACTGCATATTAAAGGTTTCCTTGTGCTGTAGGTAGCTTTCCAATGATGTCAATTCCCTATCTTGCCAATGGCCAAGTTGGTTCTATTGTTTGTAAATTTGTTGCTGGAGCCTTTACTTTGCTTGCAGACATTTGACAATTATGGTAAGATTTGACAATTTCTTTGCTGTCATTTTGGGCTGATGGCCAATAAAATCCTTGGCGGAATGCTTTTCCTGTCATTGTTCTTGCTCCAGGATGTGTGCCACAAATTCCTTCGTGTATTTCTGATAATAGCTTTTCTTCCTCTTCTACTGATATACATTTGAGTAATGGTGCACATATTCCTTGTTTGTATAGCTGATTGTTGATGATCTTGTCATTTCTTGTTCTTTGCTTCATTCTTATGTTGTTGACTTCATTTTCAGGCTCATAGTGCCCACAAAGGTAAGCCATAATTGGGGCTCTCCAGTCTTCACTTTGTATTATATGGACTTCTCTGGGTGTAGCTTGCAATGCTTTGATGGATGCTTGTTTCAAGATTTGATAGAAAATATCTTGAGGGAGACCTAAATTTTATGCTACAGCTTTTGCTAGTTCGTCTGCCTCTAAATTGTCATTTCTTGAGATGTTTCTGACTGTGAAACCTTCAAAATGTTTCTCTTGATCTCTGAGAAATTGCAAGTATTTTGCTAATTTTGGATCTCTTGCTTTGTAGTCTTTTTCAATGTGTCCTGCTACAATTTGTGAATCTGTTTTGATTACCAATCTTTGGATTCCCATTGCTTTTGCTTTGTGAAGTCACAGTAAAACGGCTTCGTATTTTGCTATGTTGTTTGTGCACTGAAATTCTAGTCTTACAGCATATTTTATCTTTATGCCTGAAGGTGAGGTGATTATTGCAGCTGCTCCAGCCCCTGCGAAGCCCCATGCGCCATCGCAATATATTGTCCATTCTGGTTGCTTCTTGTCTTCTCTTAAACTTTGGGAGGGTGTCCAATCTGCTAAGAAGTCTGCTAGGACTTGGGATTTTATTGATGTTCTTTTTTCAAATTCTATAAAATATTGAGATAATTCTGCTACCCATTTTCTCAATCTTCCTGTTGTTCTGCAACTTTGTAATACTTCTTTCAGAGGGTAATTTGTAAGAACTCTGATTTTGTGGGCCTAAAAGTAGTGCTTCAACTTTCTTGATGCTGTTAAAACTGTGTATGCGATTTTCTCAATCTCAGAGTAGTATACTTTTGATCCAGATAATGCTTCTGAAACATAGTAGACTGGTACTTGATATTTTGAATGATTTGTTTCTTGTTCTTGGACTAGTACTGCACTTACTGATGTTTCTGTGACTGAGACATATAATAGCAAATCTGCTTCTGGTGTTGGTGAAATCAATGTGTTTGGCTGTAGTAGATATTTTTTTTATCTCTTCAAATGCATGTTGCTGTGAAGGTCCCCATACGGAGTCTTTTTTGGATCCTTTGAGTGCCTGAAATATTGGTAAGCTTCATTCTACTGATTTTGAGATAAATCTGTTTAAAGCTGCAAGTCTTCCAGTCAATTTTTGAACATCTTTTATATTTGTAGGAATTCTTATGTTCAAAATTGCTTGAACTTTGTCTAGGTTTGGATCTATCCCTTTTGCTGATACAATGCAGCCTATAATTTTTCCTTTTTTTACTCCAAAGGTATATTTTTCGGGATTTAGTTTCAAATTTCCTTTTCTCACGTTTGAGAATGTTTCTTGAAGGTCTTGAATATGATCTTGTCTTTTCTTGCTCTTGACAACTATATCGTCGACATAAGCTAGCAAGTTTTTGCCAATTTGGCTTTTGAGCACTGTTGAAGTTATCCTGACAAATGTTGTGCCTGCATTGCGAAGCCCCTCTGCCATTCTTACAAAGCAGTATGTTCCAAATTGTGTGATGAAACTTGTAAATTCTTCATCTTCTTTTCTAATCTAGATTTGATGATATCCTGAGAAACAATCTAGGAAACTTAACATTTCACTTCCAGCCGCTTGATCAACTAATGTGTTGATTCTTGGTAGTGGGAAATTATCTTTTGGGCATGCTTTGTTGAGATCTGTAAAATCGATACACATTCGCCATTTTCCGTTCTTTTTCTTGACCATGACGATATTTGCTAGCCAAGTTGTGAATTGGACTTCTCTTATAACTTTTGCATCTAGCAACCTTTGGACTTCGGCTTTTGCAGCTTGTATTCTGTCTTCAGCTAATTTTCTTAGTTTCTGCTTTTTGGGTCTGAAATTTTGATTGATGTCGAGTTTGTGCTCAATTATATCTCTACTGACTCCTCCTAAACCATTGGATGTCCATGCGAAGACATCTTTGTTACTTTAAAGAAATTCTATGAGTCTGTTTTCTTCTTCTTGAGAAAGTTCTGTCCCTATGATTACTTGTTTCTCTGGGACTAATAAGTCAAGGGGTACTTTCTTTGTTTCTTCGACTGCTTGAGCTTTTTCTTGTGGCTTCGCATTTTTGTTTCTTCTTTCTCTTCTTCTTTGATTGTATGAACATTTTTCCGACTAGGAGTGTATTCTTTTTCAATGTTTCTTGCTTCGGTTTGATCTCCATGGACTGTGATAACTCCATTGATTGCAGACATCTTCATACATAAGTAAGAGTAGCTTATTACTGCTTCAAATGCATTCAGAGTTCCCCTTCCAAAAAGTGCGTTATAGGGATAATGGATGTCCACCACATCAAATGCAATTTGCTTTGTTCTTGTATTGTTCACTGTTCCAAATGATACAGGAAGAACTATTCTTCCTATTGAGTGAATTGGCTTCCCACCGAAGCCGTAGAGTGGGTGCTCAGCTCTTCCTAAAAGTTTGCGATCAACTAGAATTTTTGCTGTATCATTTGTTGCTGTAAATATAATATCTGCAGAACTTCCACCATCAACTAGAATTTTTGAGACAGCCCATCCATCAATATTTGCTTCAACTACCATTGCATCCATGTGTGGATAGTCTTTCAGTTGCAAATCTTTTTCTGAGAATGTGATTGGTAGATGAGACCATCTTGTCTTTTTGTATGGGCCTTCTGTTGAGATAGAGTTTACTCTTCGAAAGTAATTCTTCTTTTGATTGTTGTTTTCATTATCAATATTGTTTCCTCCGATGATTGTCATGATTCTTCCTTTGCTTGCCATTGAAGTTGATGAAGAGTTGTCTTGTTTGTTGTTTCCTTGTGGGTTGCTATTTGCCACAGAGGATTCGGGCTATATTTGAAAATTTGTTTATTGTTGATTTTGCCTCCATTGATTTGGGTCATATATTGCCACTGGTCCATAGCTATATGATGATGAGCCTGGGATCATTGCTTAGGAGTGTCCAAACTGAATTGGGTAATAAGAGTTTTGTTGGCCTTGAATCATATGATTGACAGCTTTTGATTGACTTGAGATTTTGTTTTCTTCTTGTATTTCTTTGATGCTTTTCTTTACTTTTGGACATATTTTTGATGTGTGTCCAGTCCCTTTGCCATGAATGATGCAATACATGTCTTCTGGTCTTAGGGGTGTTCTTCCTCTTCCTCGTCCTCCTCTTTCTCTTGAATTGAAGCCACCTCTTTCGAATGTCCTTTGGTTGTACTGACTGCTGTACTGATTTTGAGGTGAGAAAGTGTTTTCAGTAGCTGAATTGCTATTTTCAACTTGATTGACTTGGGTGAAGTGTCTTCGCTCAAAGTTGTTTTGCTTTGGGGGTTGAAAATTGCTGCTTTTGTTTTGATTTCTGAAGTTGTTTTCTTCCTCAATTCTTTTTCTGTAATCTTCATCGGACTTGCAGTACTTTTGGATTTCTTCGTAAAGCTGAGCCAGTGAAGTTGGCTTTTCTCGAGTAAGGTGTGCTGCACATTGTCCTGCCCAAAGTCCCTTGATTGCTGCAATTATGACAACTTCGTCTAGGATATTTGTGATTTGAGATTTGATTTGAATGAATCTCTTGTAATATTGACTTAGAGATTCTTTGGGTTGTTGTTTGCAGTTGAATAAATACATGTCTATAAGACCAGTTGGTTAAAATCCTTGGAAGTCAACAAGTAGATTTATCTTTAATTGTTCCCATGAATGTATGGATCTTGCTTTCAAAGATGAATACTAGTGTTGTGCTGGACCTTTTACTGCCATGACAAATGACTTTGCAAGTGTGGTTTTGTCCCCTCCACCTGCAATTACTGCGGCTTCAAAACTCATTAGAAATTGCCTCGGGTCTGATTCACCATCAAATGTTGGTATCATGTTGAACTTGTACCCTATAGGCCATTGAGCTAGCTGCAAATTTGTTGATAGTGAGGAGCTTGTATCAATTGATATGAATGCTTTCTGAATATTTCTCTCTTGAGAGATTCTTGTTGCTGGATGCGATTCTTCTTGATTTATAACTTCATGATTTGCATTTTGTAGTTGCTCGTTTAAATTACGAAGGGTAACTTTGGCCTCTTCTATTCTTTGTTTGAGTGTCTTTTCTCGTGCTCTTACGCGACATTCTTCAAGTTCTTTTTGCCTTCGTAAAACTTGTTCTTCAAGTTATTTAAGTCTTTGTTCTTCAGCTTCGGGCGTTCTTGAAGAATTTACACCTTGAGAGACTTCTTTTGTAAGACCTCTGTCTTCTCCGAGTGGTTGTTCGTCTTCGGTTTCTTCATTGACTGTATTCTTATTTGGTCTTGCTATTTTATTTCTTGTGGTCGTGAAGATCTTTAGATGCACGCATAAACGGTGGGCACCAGATGTTGGGTGAAAAGTTCAGGTCATACGACACGATTCACACAATCATCAGAAAAAATTTATCCAAGGCAAAATTGCATGCAAAGTTGCATTTATTTCATGATCCTACCATACATGTCAGAGGGGATATTTATAGGGCCCTAGCCTTCGTATTTTACATAAAATGACTATTTTACCCCTGACCTAACTATTTACAACCCTTTATTTACGTAAGGGCGAAGTGGTCATTTTCTCCTAATTCAGTCTTCTTTTTCGCATCCGATCCTCTTTTACTTCAATGAATTTTTCTTCAGATCATCTTATGTTTCTTGTTCACTTCTCTGTCCAGTGAAGTTGAATTCTTGACGACGAAGTCGACAGACGAAGTTGAATTCCTGACGACAAAGTCAACAGGCGAAGTTGAATTCTTGACGACGAAGTCGATAGGCGAAGTTGAATTCTTGACGACGAAGTCGATAGGCGAAGTTGAATTCTTGACGACGAAGTCAATATGCGAAGTTGAATTCTTGACGACGAAGTCGATAGGCGAAGTTGAATTCTTGGTGACGAAGTCGATATGCGAAGTTGAATTCTTGGCGACAAAGTCAAAATACATTCTTCGCTATATTTTTTCCTGCAAGTGAATTTCATCAGAATATTTTTATATCTTTTTTACTCCAAAGTTTGGGCTTGAGTTTTTTGGACGAAGTTAATTTCCCAACAAATATACATAAGATTTATTTAGTTTCAACAAATAAATAAGATATGAATTTACTGTATACACATGTTACTTACTTTTAGCATCTCTTTAGCAGGTGTAAATTTGCTACACCGCATGTACTCACAAACGTAGTATCCACATAAATTGGTTACGTACGGTTGTCTGGGCACCCACTTATGTAGAATAGGAGGGGGAAGTGGCACTTTCAGATCCGTATGATATCTTTGTTGTAGCAAGCCCAAGCCCTGTCCAATAAGTCGGTTGTTGATTAGGTATAGCATAGTAAAGTAAAGGAGAAGACATCAATATTTAAAGAATGATAGAACTTACCTATGGATCATGTCTATCATGTCTTGGTACATTGCCAACTCTTTTCTCATTGAGTCCCACACATTTATAGTTTGTTCCTTGATCTTAATCTCAATGAGTATCTAGTGATCCCTGCATTTGTTTATAGAGTCAACTTATATATATATATATATATATATATATATATATATATATATATATATATATATATATATATATATATATATATATTAATGTTGGATTGACTAAGACATGATATAACACAACACTTTACCCCATATTGTAAGGGAAGAGTATCAACTCCTTATGCCTTTGGTTATAAAAGAACCTCCGGAGGTTTTTCTCCATTTCCTTGATCTTCAGATTGAATGGATCTTTAGTCTTTGTGTCCTTGTACACGACATATGGATCCATAAAATCAATTTGATTGTCTTGTTTCAATTTGAGTTCTCTTATCATGTGTCTGCACATCGTGAGCATAGTTATTACGAATACATACATATGCTAGAGTGGGATTATTGATTAAAAGGAAGAATCACTTACAGACAGTAGCAGCTTATGAGAGATTTGTCGAGAGCATCCATATAGAGAAGCCGGTGTACTTCCCTAAACTCTACCCAGATGATGTCATCTCCACGGAAGTAGTGACGGTCTCTGACTTGGACGCCCAGATATTGTTCAATTTGATGTTGTGCACAGAATCTCAAGTAGTACTCGTGCAGCTTGTATATTTGTGTACCAAGATTTTTTACCTTTACAGGGTCGCATAGACTCCTGCCATATAAGTACTTCCTCCGCCATTCATCAACAACTTTGGACTCTTTACCAGTTCTCAGTTCCTCCCGACCGAGAAGTTGTTCTAAGGAACGCCCAGTCACATTCATCCACTTGGAGAGTTCATCTAAGTCCACATCATTAGGTACCAACAATTGCATCAAGTTTATGTTGGAACCATATTGATTCTCAACCACTAGTGGCGGCACTGATTGCTGCGCTTGTTGGCTGAGCTGTGCAACATCTTTCCCGGCCGCCTTCTGTTTTCTTTTGTCCTCCTTGATTTTCTTTGTGATAGTACGCTCAAAGTCTGATAGTGGCGGCGCTAGTTTTTTACTAGCGGCACGCTTCTCGTCTTGCATAGCCTGCACCACTTAACGTAGCTTTACACGAGGATACATTAGGTATGGCTTCTCTTGCTTTGCTCGTGCGTCATCTTTGGTCTTTTCGAAGAACGCTTTTAGTTCTGCCTTGATTGAAGCATTAAGTTCTTCATCAGTCTTCTCGTATGAAAGCTTGGTCATCTTCAGGATCTTCGTGACCACAACTTGTTTCTTCGGCGGAGGTGGTGGGACCAATCTCTGTGGGCCAGCGGGCCTCTTGTTCCTCGATGGACCGGCCGATGCCGATGAGGCGACCGTTGTTGGCATTGGCGGAGGCGGCGGCGGCGTGGTTGGAGCTTGCTATTGTGGAGGAGATTGGGCCGCTGGCGGCGTTGGAGTACGTCTTGGAGGAGATACGGCCGGCGGTGGGGAATGGATAGACGGACTTGGGGAGGTCTTGGGTTTGAAAAAAAACGAACAAGGTATATACATGAGTGAACCGTAATTAGATACAGTACATAATTATTGAAAAACAATTGCGTTCACAATCATCCACACCTAGGGTTCGGTTGTGGTGGCGGCGCCCTAGGAATAATGATGTACCGTTTCTTCCAACATATGAATGTCTTCTCTGCTTCACCTAGGGTCTTCTCCCCATCACCACCTTCGATATCCAGAGCCACATTTTCATGGCCTTTGACCACTCTATCCACTGAGACACTAGCATATCCGGGTGGTATTGCGACCGAGTGGATCCTTGGTGTCTTGGTGGGATCGATTTGCGATACAACACCGGTAGCCACCTTGACTGTGGCATTCCCCTCCAGAATATGCAGCTCATAGGACGTCAACAGAGCGGTGATGTCATCCACTGGGAAGCGCATCCCTGTGCCATCATCTTGCCTCATAGGCACCTCCGTAGAAGCACAACTGCTTTTCAACTAAGCTGAGCCAGGACTGATGTTGGTGGCTGGCTATGACAAGCTCTGGAGGTGGGAACTTACAACTTCCTCCATGGCCTTTCTGATTTGCTCATTTATAGTGGCCTTAAGCGCTTCCTCCCGCTCTAGTGCCTTACGAGCCACTTCACTAGTCTTCATAACAGCCTCCTCCAACTTGTGTAGTCGTTCCCTGTCCTCTTCCTTCTTTCTCTAGTGGCTTCTATAAGTTTCTCTATCCTGAGGGAAGGCATGCTCCCACAACACAGAGCCATAGCCTCTCGTCTGTCCACCGTGCTCAGGGTTCCTCAGGGCGTATGTCTGCTCATCTTTATCTCTGTTCGGCTGCCACTCTCCACTTTGAGCGACGGAGCGGGCTTGATAAAATCTTTCTGCTACAGCTTGGATGCATTCCCCATACATGACCTTTTCGGTCTCTGGGTCCAGGTGGCCTCCGTGAGCGAAAAACCAGTGCTTGGCGTGCTCAGGCCAGTCGAGGAATTCTAGCACCAACCCCCTGTCAATTAGCTCTTGTTCGGCTTTTTCCCACTTAGGAATGGCAATAGGGTAGCCACCTGATCCCATCGTATGGTGGTAGGTCTTGTGTCAGGCATTCTCTTGGTTCCTTCTCGCCCATTGCTGACCCTCTTCCAACGTCTTGAACTGTATAAACTCGTCCTAAAACGGCCGCAGCTTGACAAAGTGCTTACAGTTGAAATCCGGAGTCTTGTTCTTCTTGATATAGTCGTTATATAGCTTCTTCTTAAAGCACTGGAATGTGTGGCCATCTTCTTCATAGACCAATCCCGAACTCTTTCCTTCAACTGTTCATCGTTTGTGTCTAGCGTGAAATGTTGCAACACGTCACCCCAAACTAGTTCCTTGTCACGGTCGGAGACATAACTGATTTCTGGGTGTTGCTTATTTTTCTTCCATTCACGGACATTGATCGAGATCCTATCCCGGGCAAGGTACCCTAAGTGGTTGACAAAGGCCCTTGCATGGGTCCACGTGACTGTCCTGTTCTCTCATCGAAATCCGTGATAACCAACCGGCCCTCCATCGGCTTCTTCGGGCCTCGTACTTTTCTGCTGGTCCCTGTGGTTGTCGTCGAGCCAGAGGGCTATGTAGGTAGAAATAAGACAATTAATAAAGGATTTTTTTTGAATTTTATGTATATAAACATAGGAGGCTACATATATTACAGACCTTGTAAACATTGTCTTGGTCATTCAGGTCAACCAAGTACTGAGAACCGTCATCGATGCCCTCAGGGTTCTCATCGCCTTCGTGATCATCATAATGACCTTCTTCAGCGCTACCGCGGATCATGTTCAACAATATTTCTTTGTCTTCTCTCGGGTCGGCCATTTCTGCAAAAATATGTGTGTACGCGTGACGTCAATTAGGGATTTGGGTTTACGGCTTAGGGTTTAGGGCTTAGGGCTTAGGGTTTACGGCCTAGGGTTTAGGGATAAGGGTTTAGGGTTTACGGTATAGGGTTTAGGGTTTAGTGTATGTCATTTGATTATGAACATCATTTGCTAACAAATATACCCCTAATTTATATCACTAATTGTACCACTAATTATAGCACTAGTTTAAACAATACCTGTATTTTGAAGCCGGTGAGACGGCGGAGAGATGATGTCAGAGAGACGACGGTCAGTGCGGAGACGACGGGGACTTCAGTGACGGCGGTAGAGAGACGTCGATCTAGAAGGAGGAAGAAAGAGGGAACAAATGTATTATAAGAGTGTGTGTTAATACATATGAAATATTATATCACATTTATATATATCACATTATTAATATATATGTGTGTGTGTGTGCTAGTGTGTGTATCCCTAATTATCCCTAAATATTAATTATTATATCACTATTTATATGTATACTAATTAATATATAATTATTATATACTAATGTATTTTTCAATTTTTTTTTCTTTTTTTACATCATTTTTTAGTAATGTATATTTTCCATGTTTTTCGTGTGGGTCCCACGCGTCATCCTCTCCCTCCTCTCTCTTCTCCCTATGTTCCCTCTCTCTGTCTTCGACGGCGGCGGAGACGGTGGCAGGGCGGCGGATGCAAACGCCGGTGGCGGCGGATGCAAACGCCGGTGGTGCCGCGCGAGCGAGGCGAGGCCGGTGGAGGAGGGTGCGCAGAAGGAGGAGGGTGCGCGCTGCCGCGCGCCGTGATCCGAAATAAGTGTTTTAATTATTATATGCATTGCAAAAAAATTTTGAAGTGTTCATTTGCATTTTTTGG
Source organism: Saccharum hybrid cultivar R570 (assembly GCA_038087645.1). NCBI lineage: Eukaryota > Viridiplantae > Streptophyta > Magnoliopsida > Poales > Poaceae > Saccharum > Saccharum hybrid cultivar. The sequence continues at coordinate 1,092,183 of JAQSUU010000647.1, read as the reverse complement.
AGTGTTAATTTGCATTTTTTCCATAAATTTTGGAGTGTTCATTTGCATTTTTTTTCATAAATTTTGGAGTGTTCATTTGCATTTTTTCTCTCGGCGTCGTCTTCGGCGTGGGTCGGCGCGGGGCAGCCGCGCTGGGGCCGGTGGTGGGCCGCGCGCACGCGCCGGCGGCGGCCACACTCGCACGGCCCGGACGACAAGACGACTCATGCGCGGATGGCGAGTCGACCCGGCGCGGCGGCCCGGACAACGAGCGAGACGACGCACGCGCGCGCGACGGTGGCGGGCGGCCTGGCCGGCCCCGTAAGGACGAGGGCACCGTGCGCGGCTCACCAGAGGACGCGTGGCTCGTCGGCGAGAAGAAGATAGAGAGAGGCGCCGGGGAGACGTATGGCGGCGGCGGTCCTCGGGGCGGCGCTCGGCGTGGCGGTGCATGGGGCGTTGACGGCGGCGAGGATGACGCGGCGACGAAGATGGCGGCGGCGGTTAGGGTTCGACGATTATAGAGCCGTGTGCGGGTGGAGGAGAAGGAGGAAGAAACCCCTGCCTTTATAGGGTAGGGGACCTTTAGTCCCGGGACTAAAGGTACTTTAGTCCCAGTTCCAGCCAGGAACTGGGACTAAAGGTCCTTCCACCAAATTTTGGCACCTGTTTAGGCGCCAGAATTTGGTGAATTTTATTTTTCACCTTTTTTCCTTTCATCTTTCTAAATATATAGTAAATTGAATATTTATCATAATTTTTTTTTCAAAAATACACATTAGTTTAGTTTGACTCTATTGTGCATTACAAAAATTCTAAACACATTTTTTTTTTAAAATATTTCATATTATCCAAAATAAATGTTATTTATAATGAATATTGTGTTAATGCAAAAATATAATGGATAATTAAAATATATAAAATTATTGGCTTTCGACACAAACTTTATTTTTGGGTCATTTGGACGTTAAACTTTTGTTTCTTCAATAATAATTATCCAAATACGCGACATTGATTGTCTAAATTTTAAAATTTAAAATTTTCAGAGATACACGTCGGTATTTGAAACCATGTATGGTCTCGAATGGAAAACTCATGAATATAAAGTTTGTTCCACTCATCAAGACCTATATTTAGTCTAATGGCCAACTTTTCATTTGCAAAAGTTTGAACCACTCAATTTTGAATTTTGAAAGAATTCATAGTCAAACACCAGTTTTCGGAACCCTGGATGGTCTCGACTGGAAAAGTCATGAGTACCAATATTATTCCACTCATCAAGATCTACATTTCATATATAGACTATTTTTGCATTTGATAAAGTGTTGGCAAAGTGTAGTTGAAAATCCACAATTACCACATATAGTTTCATATAGTTTGTGTGAGATTCAAGATTTGGTGAGTATTGTTTATTTAAACTTTTTCAAATAGAAAAATAGTCTATATAAAAAGTTTGGATCTTGATGAGCTCTAACAACTTGGTATTCCAAAGTTTTTCATTTCAAGTCATTTAGTCTGTCATTTGACCAAGTTTGACCAAAACCCGTCTTCGATTTTGAAAACATGTGCCTGGGACTTGCTAAAATTTATCCATATGAAAATATGGTTCATGTATCAAATGTAGATCTTGATGATCTCTATCAACTTGGTATTCAAAAGTTTTTCATTTGAAGTCATCAAATGGGTCATTTGACCAAGTTTGACCAAAGTCAAAACATTGGTTTTTAGAAACACACACTTTGACCGAACCCTGGAAGGTCTCGAATGGAAAACTCATGAATACAAAGTTTGTTCCACTCATCAAGAACTACATTTGGTATAGTGATCAACTTTTTATTTGCAAAAGTTTGAACCACTCAATTTTGAATTTTGAAAGAATTCATAGCCTAATGCCAGTTTTCGGAACCCTGGATGGTCTCGACTGGAAAAGTCATAAATATCAATATTGTTCCACTCATCAACATCTAAATTTCATATATAGATCATTTTTGCATTTGACAAAGTGTTGACAAAGTGTAGTTGAAAATCCACAATTCCCACATATAGCAAAGTTTGAACCACTCAAATTTGAATTTTCAACACATAATGTTACAATTATATTACACAAGATGTCAAATACACATTATTAATTTGAGTTCACTACCTATATCAAGCGGGCATAGTGGTAAACTTTTTCTTGACGTAATGCCCTTGGTTATGATCATTCTGTAACCATGGAGTGTCCTCAGCAGCGAGCAGGATGCTTGGGTCTTTGGCCACACAGAAGGGTGGAATTCGTTCATCCTTTTCATAATCCTCTGACACATCTGACTTGTCTTCAATTTCCACGATGTTTCGTTTCCCTGTAAGAACTATGTGGCGCTTTGGCTTGTTGGTTTTTTTTCTCATCGTGTTTTCCTCTCTTGGGTTTTGTAGACATGTCTTTCACATAGAACACCTGATTCATATCAGCAGCAAGGACGAATGGATCGTTTCTATACCCAATATTATTGAGGTCTACTATTATCATTCTGTACTCCTTATCGACTGATACCCCTCCGTTCATCTTCACCCATTGGCATCGGAATAGAGGGACTTTAAAATTATGTGCATAGTCTAGTTCCTAAATCTCCTCTATGCGACCATAATATGTGTGTATATTCCCATTCGGTTCCGTAGCATCTACGCGGACACCACTGTTTTGGTTGGTACTCTTTTTATCTTGGGATACGGTGTAAAATGTATTTTCATTTATCTCGTACCCTTTGTACGTGAGGACATGCCACGCTGGTTGCCTAGCCAACAAATATAGTTCATCTCCAATAGTTTTATCACCCTGATATTTTTTTCGCAACCAATCACCGAATGTTTCCATGTGATGACGCGTAATCCAAGCCTCATTCTTCCTAGGATTCTTGGATCGTACAAAATCCATGTGTTTCTCAATATACGGTTCCACCACAGTGGAGTTTCGAAGAACTGTATAGTGCGCTTTATTGAAAGAATCATCACCCTAGCTGATATATGTTTTCTTTCCTAGTGTACCCTTTCCACCAAGTCTCCCCTCATACCGTGATTCAGGAAGACCAATTGGGTCAAGGTCAGGAATGAAGTCCACACAGAACTCAATGACCTCCTCTGTCCCGTATCCCTTGGCGATGCTTCCTTCTGGCCGGCCCCACTGGTGAACATATTTTTTTAGTACACCTATAAATCTCTCTAAGGAAAACATGTTGTGTAGGAACATAGGACCCAGGATATGAATCTCTTTGACCAGATGAACTAGGAGATGTGTCATGATATCAAAGAAGGATGGAGGGAACACCAACTCAAAGCTGACAAGACATTGAACCACATCATTCTGTAGAGTAACTAGATCAAAAGGATTGATTGCCTTCTGAGAAATTGCATTGAGGAATGCACACAGCTTCACGGTGGCTAGACGTACATGTGGAGGTAGAATTTCTCTTAAGGCAACCGAAAGCAGTTGCGTCATAATCACGTGGCAGTCGTGCGATTTTAAGTTGACAAATTTCTTCTCCGGCATATTTATTATACTCTTTATATTGGAGGAGAACCCAGATGGGACTTTGATGCTGCTTAGGCACTCAAACATGCTTTCCTTCTCCTCATTGCTAAGAGTGTAGCTAGCAGGTCTTAAGTAATGGCGTCCATCATCTATCTTCTCTGGATGCAAGTTGTCTCGTTCTTTCATGCGCTTCAAGTCCTCTCGTGCCTCAAGGGTATCCTTAGGCTTTCCAAACACACCCATGAACCCTAGGAGATTGACACAAATATTATTTGTCAGGTGCATCACGTCGATCGAGTGGCAGACCTCAAGGTCTTTCCAATATGGTAGCTCCCAAAATATTGACTTCTTTTTTCACATTGGGGCGCGCCCCGAAGCGTCTTTCAGAATAGGTTCACAACCTTGTCCCTTTTCAAACACTACATTCAAATCCTTGACCATCTTGAATACCTCTGCCCCATCTCGGTTGCCTGGCTTGGACCGGTGTTCTGCCGTACCTTTAAAATGTTTGCCTTTCTTTCTCAACTGATGGTTCTTAGCAAGAAATCGACGATAACCAAGGTACATGATCTTTTGACAATTTTTAAATAGACAGCCTCAAGGTCACCAAAATAATGGGTGCATGCATTATATCCCTTATTTGTCTATCCTAAAAGATTACTTAGAGCTGGCCAATCATTAATTGTCACAAACAACAATGCTCGTAGGTCGAATTCTTCCTGTTTGTACTCATCCCACACACGCACACCTGGTTTGCTCCATAGCAGCCGGAGTTCCTCAAATAATGGCCTTAGGTAGACATCGATGTCATTGCCAGGTTGCTTCGGGCCTTGGATGAGCACCGGCATCATAATGAACTTCCGCTTCATGCATAACCATGGAGGAAGGTTGTAGATACATAGAGTAACGAGCCAAGTGCTATGACTAGAGCTCTGGTCCCCAAAAGGATTAAATCCATCCGTACTCAATGCGAACCTTAGGTTTCTTGCATCGTCTGTAAAGTCCGGGAATTCTCTATCTATTTCTCTCCACTGGGACCCATCTACAGGGTGTCTCAACATGTTGTCCACCTTACGGTCTTCTTTGTGCCATCGCAATAACTTTGCGTTCTCCTTGTTTCTGAACAGTCGTTTTAGGCGTGGAATTATTGGAGCATACCACATAACCTTGGCAGGGATTCTCTTCTTTAGACGTTCTTCATCCTCAACATCGCTAGGATCATCTCATAAGATCTTGTACCATGACGCATGGCAAACAGGGCATTCATCTAAATTCTCGTGCTCGCCACGGTACAGGATGCAGTCATTAGGACATGCATGTATCTTCTCGATTTGTAATCCTAAAGGGCAGACGATCTTTTTTGCTTCGTATGTAGTGGTGGGCAATTCATTAGGCTTTGGAAACATCTTTTTTTAGATCTTCAGTAATTTCCTAAATGCCTTGTCAAATATACCATTCTCTGCCTTCCACTGTAACAACTCTAGTGTCATGCCTAGCTTTTTCTGCCCATCTTCGGCCGACGGGTAGAGTAACTTCTTGTGATCCTCTAGCATTTGGTCGAACTTAGCCTTCTCCTTTTCACTTTCACAATCTCTCTGTGCATCGTGAATGACATCACCAAGAGCATCGTCATCTTCAGCTATACTATTTTCTGCATCCGCCTCTTCTTCACCTTCCTCCATCGCAAAGTCACAGTATTGAGCAAAAACATTGTCAGGGTCCGCTTGTTCTTCTTCATCTTCTTCCATCATAACCCCGATCTCTCCATGCTTGGTCCAACAAATGTAGTTTGGCATGAAACCCGACTTAAACAAGTGCAAGTGAATACTTCTTGAGCTACAAAATTCTTTCAAATTCATACACACAGCACATGGGCAGCACATAAAACCATCCCGCTTGTTTTCCTCTGCCACTCTGCAGAAAGAGATATGTTAACAAGCTTCAAGCAACACATGTGTCTGATGAGCTATGTGCTGAGTTTGAGCATCTGAACTTAGGAGTTGTTACTAATGCTATGGAGATAGAAGTGACTCCTACCTTGGAGGAAGAGATACGAAAAGGTCAGTCAGAGGATAAGAAGCTAAAAGAGATAGCACAAAATGTAAAATGTGAAAAGGCACCCGGATTTAGCATGGATGAGAAGGGTACTCTATGGTTTGGGAAAAGGATTTGTGTGCCTGAAATAAAAGCCATTTGTGATGCAATTCTACGGGAAGCACATGAATCAGCTTACTCTATTCATCCTGGTAGTACCAAGATGTATCTGGACCTGAAGGAGAAGTATTGGTGGTACGGAATGAAGAGAGATGTGGCAGAGTATGTGGCCATATGTGACACTTGCCAGAGAGTGAAAGCTGAACATCAGAGACCTGCCGGATTATTGCAACCCATGAAGATACCTGAATGGAAGTATGATGAAGTGGGTATGGATTTTATAGTGGGTTTGCCTCGTACTTAGAGAGGTTATGATTCGATTTGGATAATTGTGGATCGTTTAACTAGAGTTGCTCATTTTATACCTATCAAGACTACCTATCATGGGCCAAGATTGGTAGAACTGTACATGGAGAAGATTGTTTGTTTGCATAGAGTTCCTAAGAAGATTGTGTCTGACAGAGGTACACAATTTACATCTCATTTTTGGAGACAGATACATGATTGTTTGGGAACTAGGTTGAATTTTAGCACAGCCTATCATCCTCAGACAGACGGACAAACTGAGCGGATTAATTAGATATTAGATGATATGTTGAGAGCTTGTGCATTGCAATTCGGCACAAGTTGGGATAAGAGTTTGTCCTATGCAGAGTTTTCATACAACAATAGTTATCAGCAAAGTCTCAAGATGGCACCGTTCGAGGCTTTGTATGGGCGTAAGTGTAGAACACCTTTATTCTAGAACCAAGCAGGTGAATCTCAGGTGTTCGGGACAGATGTGCTTAGAAATGCTAAGGATCAAGTGAGAATAATACGAGAGAATTTGAGAATTGCACAGTCTCGTCAGAAGAGTTATGCAGATACTCGGAGAAGGGACTTGGTCTTAGAAGAAGGTGACTATGTATACTTGAAAGTATCACCAATGAAAAGTGTGAAAAGGTTTAATATGAAAGGTAAATTGGCTCCAAGGTATGTTGGTCCATTTAAAATCTTGAAGACATGTGGAGAAGTGGCCTATCAATTGGAATTACCTGAGAGCCTATCAGGTGTGCATGATGTGTTCCACGTATCTCAACTTAAGAAGTGTTTGCGAGTACCTGAGGAGCAAATACCTTTAGAGGAGCTTACTGTCAACGAGGACCTCACCTATGAAGAGTACCCGGTTAGGATTTTGGAGACAACAGAAAGAGTCACAAGAAGTCGGATCATTAAAATGTGCAAAGTTCAGTGGAACCGGTATTCAGAAGAAGAGGCAACATGGGAAAGAGAGGATGATCTGAGAAAGTCATACCCGCAGTTGTTTGAGTAAGTACCCGTCCAATCTTGAGGACGAGATTTCTTTTAAGGGGGGTAGAATTTGTAACACCCAATATTTTCCTAAATTTAAAATAGCTTAAATGGAGTTATTTATGCATTTTTTTTGTTTGCATGGAATATAGTGAATTAATAACTTTTCTTAAATTAAAATCTAATATAAGGAGTAGAAACATGCCTTTGCATTCATGCTGCTGCATACTTCTTTTTGTTTTAATTGGAATTTGTTGTTATTCAAAAGATATTCAAAACCATTTAAAAATTTGCTTTAGGAAATAGAAAAAAAACCAAATCCCCCCTCCTTCTCGGCCTTGGCCCAGGCGCGGCGCGGCCTGCCCCTTCCTTTCCCCGCTTTGGGCCGGCCCAGGCGTGCAGTGGCCGCAGCGGCCCAAGCCCACGCAGGCGCTCTCCCCCTCTCTCGGTTCTCTCGCTGCCGGTGGGCCCCGCCCGTCAGCTCTCTCTCCAAACTCTCGCCGTCCCTCCTCTAACTGAGCTCGTCGCTCGCCTCCGGCACCGCATCCGCACGAGACCCGGCCCGCCGCGGACCAAGCCATTTCCCCCCGCTGCATCCGCCATGTGCCACCCACCGCTCATCGCCCACGCAACCGTTCCCGCGTGCCCCGGTCAAGTCAACGCCGCCACCAATAACGACATGAGGTCGAGCCCGCTGACTGGCCTTCCCACTCACCCCTCCCTCTCCCCGGGCTATATGAGGAGCACCAGAGGTTCTCCTGCATAACCCCGCACTTGCCCTCCCACACCCTAGCGCACGAACCACCACCGCAGCGGCCTACCTTCCCCGCCAGCCGCCCCTCGCCGTCGCGCGCCATCCACGGCTCACCCCGGCCTCTATCTTTGCCCTAGGTGAACCCACGACTCCTCCCTCTACCTCCCGATCCAGTCCACGTGGTGAATCGGTCGCCAGAGCCCCCGATTGAGTGGCGCCGCCGCCGAATCGCTCGCCGCCGGCGACCCACCGCCGTGGGGCACTGTAGCCAGCCGGATTCCCTCTTCTTCCCCCTCATCTTCTAATCCCAGCCACCCATCGCGAGATCAACGGCTTAGGGATAGCCATACCCCTTCGCCTGCGCTTTTTGCTAAAGAGCCCCCCCGTTTTACTAAAATTTAACCCACAGTCTTCAGTTAAGTTTAAAATGGGATTTTTAGATTTTATTTAATAAAGTTTCACTTAATTACAAGTTTGCCACTGGTTTCAAATGCTTATAGAATGCACATTTTAACTCTGATATGACCCGTTCAAATTGCGTTAGGTTCGCCTTCTTGAGCTCTACGTAGTAGAATCATTGTTCAGTAGTTTTGGGAATATTTACTTTTGAGGTTATAATTAGTTAATTATTTTTTCTATAGAAAATCTTTAGAAAATCGTAACTTCCACGTTTTATTTTTGATTTCTGTGAACTTTATGTCTGCGTGATCATAGCGACGTGTAGAATAGTTTTATATACTTTTCACATCCTATTTCTACTGATTGGTGTACTGTTCTAATTCTATCTCTTGTTTGTTTCGTGCATGATTGCTCGTGTATGCTTGTGTGGTGATGTATTCTCGAGTATAGACGGTGAGCAGTACCTTGGTGATTAGGAGCAGTGCTTTGAAGACTAGTAGTGCCAGCAGGAATTTGATAATCATAGCAAGTATAGCTTGGGACTCTCCTTGATTACCTATTCACCAAATATAATATGATTCATATGCATGTGTCCTTTTGTTACCTATTAAGGATGACTTAGTGTTGATTATCAAACACCTTGATGACCTTGGGATATGTGCATCTAGGTAGTACTTGCTAGCGCTGATATTATGACCATGATCTTGTAACATGAATAATGGAATATGCAACAATATTAAAATATGATTTTAATTACTGTTAAAAGGGGGCTATTGTATCTGGCTACTTTCTAGATGCTCTAGTTTCTCTCCATAAGGACTTATCTGTAAGTGATCACCGGGATTTACAGTATAGCTATGAGGGCTACATGGCTCTGGCTCTAGTTGCTTTAGGGACCTTTTATAGCTTGTTAGAGGTTACCTTAATTGGCATAAGAATGGCTCGACGAGCTAAGTATAGTGCGACTTCTGTCCACATGTGTGCAGGCTGCGTGTCATGCGCCATCTGGAAGAGGGGCTCTATATTCCCTTGCCGAGTGAATCTAATGGCCCTAACTTGTTAGACGAACCCTAGAGTAGATTTATATGAATTTATGATGTTTGGGCCTTGCAAACCTACTCATTAGTAAATCATGACTCACAGTGAACGTGTACACCTCTGCGCAGAGTTTTAAAACTGGTTTACTAGTCGTGCCCACGGTTATGGGTGGCTTTGGGGATTCTTATGGAACAGATGATCACTATTGGTTATTGGTTAATTATGTTGTTATGTATTATTCTTTATTCTTGTTTACAAATGATCATGGGGTTATGGGAATTATGCTACCTTGATGCTAATAAATGCTAAATCCTGTTTCACACTTAAAAGCTAAATGCAGTTTAACCCGTGTCAGCTTTTGAGCCTCATGAACCCCTTACTATACTTGTTGAGTACGACATGTGCTCACCCTTACTATTTCACAACACCATAGGTTGGGCACCAGATCAGGATTGGAATGATGAATATCGCTGTGAGTATTAGGCTTGTTGTCTGCCAGTCGACATGTCCCTGTTATGGAGCTTTCGTGATAGAGTCATCTTAGTTATTACATTCTTATGTAAGACTATAAGATGTTTATGTTGCTTTATGTAATAAACTTGGTCATGATGCTATAATAATTTGTCAACTTATGTGTGCGACTGTTTCCTGGGGCGCACATAAGGTTTTTATACATCCTATTTGTTCCTTCAAAATATGGGTGTGACATAAAGTTTGTAGAAAATTGTAAAAGGCTATTCACCCCTCCTCTAGCCATTTAGGACCTTACAAGTGGTATCAGAGCCAAGGCACCATTTGATTAAGGCTTAACAACCTCCGGTAAAGAAATGGCTCAATTGAGTTTGCATATCAACAACACCAAGAAGGCACCATAATTTGATGGTATAAATTATGCATATTGGAAGGTTAAGATGACCGCACACCTTAAGTCAATCAATAGAGAAGTGTGGAAGGTCACCGAAATAAAATTTGAGGTTACAAATCCGGAAGCACCAACTCTGGTGGAAAAAAAACTCCAATGCAATGACATTGCTATTAGTGCTCTTTATGAAGTACTTGATGACAAGACCTTTGAGCAAGTAAAGAACATAGAAGTTGCTCATGATGCTTGGGCAAAGCTTAAAGAAACATTTGAAGGCACCGAAGGCACCAAGACCGCCAAAGCTTATATTCTCCAAGAAAAGTTCTTTAGCTTCAAGATGCAAGAAGATGAGAGTGTGCCGGAGATATTTCATAGGTTGCAAGTCATTGTAAATGAGCTCAAGGCACTTGGAGAAGAAGTGAAGGACAATCAATTCTCTATAAAGTTCTTGAGAAGCTTACCTAAGAGATTTGACACGTTGATCACCGTGCTTGTGAGGACAACCTTGAAAGATTCAACACCTCAACAAGTATTCTAAGAAGTGATGACCAATGACTCATATAGAGAAGATTATGAGAAGGAGGAGTTGGTCAAGAGGAAGAAGAAGGAAAGTGAGAAGAAGGATGATGAGAAGAAGAAGAGTGTGGCATTCAAAGCCACCACATCCAAGGGTAAGTCTAAGATTGAATTATCAAGTGATGAAGACTCAAGCTCTTATGATAGTGATGATATTGATGAGAAGATGGCTCTCTTTGTCAAGTAATTTGGCAAATTCATGAAGAAGAAAGGTTATCGTGTAAGAAGGAGGAAGAACTCATCCAAGAAGAATGAGCAAACTATGAGATGCTTTAGATGTCATAGCAAGGACCATCTCATCGCCAAATGTCCTTATGATAGTGATGATGAAGATGCTATCAAGGAGCAGAAGAAGCAAAAGAAGAAGCAAGAAAAGAAGGAGAGCTCTCATAAGAAGAAGAATGATTCTCATGTTGCTATATGGGATAGTGATGATGAGGACTACAAGAAGAAGGGGCATGCTAGCATTGCTATTCAAGAGAAGAGCTCCATATCTGACACTCCATCATGCTTCATGGCTAAGGCCGCTAAGGTATCATCCAACGATGAGAGTGATCATAATACTGCTAGTGATAGTGATAGTGATGATGATGATCTAACTAAAGATGAACTAATCACTATACTAGAAGATTGCACTCAATATTTTAAAGAATCTAGAAAGGAGTGTAAGGGCTTGCTTAAGGATAAGAAAAACCTTATGCAAGAACTTGATGAACTTAGAGTATCTTATGAGAGTCTAAAGGTAGACCATAAGAAGCTTCAAAAGTCTTACTCTAAGCTTGAAGAAGCTCATTCCTCTCTAGTTGAAAAATGTGAAAACATGCCTACTAATGTTAAGAAAGCTAAAACTTGCAACATAGGCATATCATGTGATATAATTGATGAATCTTTTCATAAGCCTATTATTGTCGCTTCTACTAACCCGTCATGTAGCATATCCACATCATCCTCTACAACAGAGCGATATCTGGCCGAAACGGGCTGCCTGCTGGGCCATCATTTACTGAGGAGGGTTTTATAGTGTAACCACCTCCGAAAATGGATAAGACGACCGCCTCTGAAAATAAATGATTTTTTGAGGCGGTTGGTTTAAGAAGACCGCCTCGGTAAATCGATTTTGTGAGGCATTTTTTTACCGCCTCGGTTAATAAAAAATGCCCGCCTCGGTTAATGTCTCGGATTAACCGATGCAGTTGAAAATGCTGCTCGCCTCCGAGGCCTTTTCCAAAATGCCTCGCAAAAGATTTTTTGTAGTAGTGTTTCTAGAGGTTCTGGATGACTGGATCAAGGCACTCCATGTATTCCTAAGAAAGTTTTTTTTGAAGAAACCAAAGTTTTCTAATTTATAAGAGTTATTATACAAAAATATACGAGGAGAAACTATACAGAGATATTTAACATGTCAGTTAAACCACGAATCCAGAACAGCAAAGCCTTATAGTCTTTTCCTATGTGTACATGGTATTCAACCATACATGTTTGTTTCTTTTCTTATGTTTTGCATCACAAGAAAACTGAATTGTAGCTTGCATGGGCTAACTTCTATTAATAGAAAAGAGAGTCTAAGACGATATATTTAGCAATGCCAATTTTATGTTGTCAATGTATATAAAAATTACCAATATTAGTCAATGACTCAGGGTTACATTCAACCTAGGACAAATACAAATGATTTAACATTTGTGGTCGAATGATGTTAACTGATCAAGGCAAAAACAATACAGAATTTTTTGTGCAAACCGAAACATGTTTGACGGCATGCTAACTAAACATAGAAGCGACCGAGAACATCAACATAATTCTAGGCAGGGCATGTTTATACCCTAGAATTTGGGCCAACAACAAAACAAGCATGCATATATTTTTTTATTTTTTCTTTTAAAAAGGGGGGCAAACAAAAATATAATCATGTGTGTGATGTGTAGCTCCTAATTTCATCATGTGAAGGCTAGTTATCTTATTTGTTATGAAAAACATTGACTATACATATTATATGCTAGAATCGAGGCGGCTTGTGATAATTCGGAGCTCCAAAGGCCATTATGAAAATTACCAATATAGGTCCCTTTGACAAACTTGATGGATTTGATTCATCAAATAGGAAGTGAAATCCTTGATGGATTTGAAGCTTCCCATGTTTATTGGCTTTTACCTCTTGTATTTCTTCATCTCACAGTGGATTGTTCATCGTCACCTATGTTTTTTTTTCCGTAATAAGGAGTTTTCCATATAAACCTTGGTGTCCTCTCTGGACTCATTAATTTTCTTGCTATATGTTGATAAAGTCACCTTCTAGCTTGTTATTGTTCCATATGTGAAATGGTTGCTTGTATGAATAAGTTGGCATGGAAGCCATACGTGTCTTTTGATATATTTATTTTAAGATGATGAAAGCCATATATGATTGGAAACTTTGAAGCATAGGTGTGGTTATGTTTGCGAAAAATTAGTTTGCGAGTCTTAATTATTCATTCCACTGCTACTCCATTATCACAACGTCAGCACATGGCACGTGGCACGTGGCAAGCTTTGATTCCCCTAGTCATATGAATACTCCGGTCATTCCAAATCATAAGTCGTTTTGGTTTTTAATATATTGCTTTTGTTGTGTATCTAGACATGGCGTAGTTTAGATGCATCGCAGAAGTACAAAACCGATTATAATTTGGAATGTATGGAATATATATAAGAGACAGTCGAGTCTTTGCTAGTTTTTCTCGAATACGCACGAGAGTGCATATCATTGATTAAGAAGGATAGAGTTTAAATACAAGAACAAAGGCCGCGAGCCAAAGTAAAACGAAGCGATACAAAACAAATCAAATCAAAACCAATTAGGAGGGATTACATTGCGCGGTAACACGATCCTGACATGCTTGAGGATACCTCCATCACTGCGCTTGCTGCAGCTCTCGTAAACCCCGCGCTCCGGCCTCGATCCAACGGTCAGCCTTGGTCCGTATGATCTGCAGGACGTCGTCGACGGTGGCCGTGGAGTTTCTGAAGCATCGCGTGTTCCGCTCTTTCCACAGCTCCCATGAGGTGAGCGCGAACGGCGAGTCGAAGCCAGCGCGACAATCGCCGGCGAACATGGACCGAAGGCGACGCCACCCTCCGACCGTCGACTGGGCCGGCGGCGGCAGCTGCTTGCCTAGGCTCTGTTTGATGTGGAACCAGGTCTCTCTTGTGAAGGGGCGGGCGACTAGAAGGTGATCGACTGTTTCTTGTCCCTGCTCACAGAGGTAGCACGTCTCTCTCGCATCGATGCCGTGACGCCGGCGTCTGTCGCCCGTCCAATGCCGACGCTTGAACGCAAGCCATAAGAAAATTTTCACCTTCATCGGCGCCCATGTTTTCCAGATGAGTGTGTGACCCCTGAGTGCCACGGAGCCGGAGTGCAGCATGGTGTAGGCTGAGCTGGCAGAATAGGTACCATCAACGATCCACCTCCAGACTGTTTTATCGGGTTGATCAGAGAGCTGGATCCCGTCAATTGCCGCCCATAGATGCAGGTAGTCAACAAGGATCTCAACCGGCGTACCGCTGACTATGTTCCTGACCCAAGCTCTGTTGTGCGGTCCCTCCCTGACTGTTTGCATGCGCCGAACACGCTGTGACACGGACAAGTACAGGTACGGCGCAATGGACTGGACGTCGTGCCCGTCGATCCACCGATCTTCCCAGAAGAGGGTGTTTCTCCCATCGCCAAGCTAAGTATAAGTCGACGCCTTGAAAAACGCCCGCACTTCCTTTGCTGTTTTGATTGGAAGCTCGCTCCATGCACGTGCGTGGTCAGCTCGCTGCAGCCATAGCCAGCGCGTCTGGAGCGCGTAACCGGCCAGTTGAAGGTCGCTGATTCCCAGTCCTCCCAGTCGTGTCGGCCGGCGGCAGGTATTCCATGCCACCATGCACTTCCCTCGGACTGACTGATCACTGCCGGCCCAGAAGAACTTCCTGCAAATGCTGTCGAGTTCCTTCCTTGCCCAAGGTGGCAAATTCTCCGCCATCATGGCGTAGCGTGCTGTGCGACGGAGGCAGTTTCCTTGCGACATTCTCCACCAAGGAGTCTTTGCTAGTTGGAGGAAGGCATCCGCATGCTCCTCCTTGACGATGGAAAACACAATTGCGCCGCCTCTCCCTTTGCACGGCGGCAGCACCCCGAACGCCGGGAAGTGCACCTTCTCTCGTACCGGTGGCGCGATCCTCACCGGCGTCCCACAGCCCAGGTCAACCTCGTCGAGGCCCAGGTTCATCCACGAGGACCCGATCATACTGATCTTGTACAAGAACCCACGTCTCTACCGGCCACCGTGCCGCTCCCGCTCTTCTCCATGACCAGCTGCGCCGTCACGCAGTTGCCGTAGTACCCCCGCTTGGTACATGACCGCCCGCACGGGTGCGGCACAGCCAAATCCACACGACGGCGCTGACGTCGTCGAACACGGTGCACGGCTAGGCACCGAACCGGCCACCGAACTCGGCCCTGATGCGGTCGATGGAGCTAGCTCCAAGGGACGGTGAGTGAAGCCGAGGCAGGCAAGGTCGTCTAACGGAGCCATGCTCTTGAGATGCTGCAGCGGAAGGACGGCCGAGAGACTCGGGAGCGAGTCGTCCCACCTCACCGGCGCGACGGACGGCGGCGGCAGCCCGCGGGCGAGTTCCCCTACGGCCTGCAGGAACTGAGCCAGCCGCTCGGCGACGGCGTGGTTCCACGTCACCCCGAGGATGAAGCCGCCACACGAGAACACCGTCCCCTGCACCAGCAGCAGAGGGTCGGCCGGCGGGGCCGCACCTCGGCGCCGGGTAGTGGACGGCGAGCTTGTCCCGGAGCGTCCTCGCGGCCACAGTTCTTGCCACTAGTTCACGCAACGAACCAAAGGCAATTTCAGAGCAAAAACCAGAGCACTTTCCATATTCCATAATATCACATAACATGTGGTGTTCAAATCAAATCATTCCATTTCGACCACTTCATTCGTAAAAAGATGACATTTCTACCATGATATGGCGCATGAATGAAATCCAAAATGTTTTCATTTTCATTACTCCCTCCGTTCCAAATTATAAGTCGCTTTGACTTTTTTGGTTCGTTCATTTTGCTATGTATTTAAACATAATATTATATCTAGATGCATAACAAAATTGATGGTAAAAAAAAGTCAAAGTGACTTATAATTTGGAACGGAGGGAGTAACAAACTTAAGTCACAGAAAACTGCTGTTTCGTGTCGAGAATTGAAAATCAAACATATGTACAATGGACTGAAAATCAAACATTTCAGAGTTTAGCAGCTTCTGAGCAACTGCTACACAAATGTTTTGGAGCAAGACAGAGAAGGCCCGATCCTGGGCCATTGCAGGAGCCGAACATTTAGTAGTTTTGTTAATCTAACTTAGATCCTCCTAATTTTTTTACATTCCGCTGGCCCTAAGTGATTGTAACTCTGTTCTCTCCTTATCAATCAATGAAATAAGCACGGTCTCCTGCGTATTCGAGAAAAAAAAGAAATAAGCACTGTCTCGTGCTTGTTCGTTCAAAAAGAAAGGTGATAGAATAGTTTCTATGTGACTTTAGTTTGTTAATAACAAAACATTTCAGTTAACTGTATATGCATTAACAAATTAAATGATATCCAGAAATGTTAGCTAAAAGCAATGGAACATGTGTTCTGCGCACTAGCTTCAACATCTGTTGAAACCTTTGAAAACATGAAGTGCTTATACCAAAAGGACAGTCCCGGCCCTGGGGCGGGGCGAGAGGGGCTGCTGTTCCAGGTCCACGCAAGCCGATGGGCCCCTCCCAGTTACGTATAGATTAGTACTAGTATTCAGCAGTTGAGCCCAGTAAACATACGGCAGATAAATCAACACCGTGTATCGTATCTGTGTCTCCGTGATCACGCGACTCATCTCCTATCTCCTCTGACTTCTCGCCTTCCTCACGAGTCATGGGCTCACGGCAGACACCGCAGCCGCCAGGCAGCGAGTCGCCGGCCAAGCACGTCTGCACTGCACGGTGATCCGCATAGGGGGATGACGTATTCCAGGCGCTAGACATTCAGCAGGCAGGTGGCAGCAACTAACCAATCACGTATGAATCTCTGTCATCTCTAATCATGTACGACCGACGCTAGAGTATTCAAATATATTCAATGTGTTAGGCCCTAGGGTAGTATATACTCCCTCTATCCCTGAATAAATACGTTCCTAGAGTTGTCTTAAGTAAATTTTTATGAACTTTGACTGAATTTGTAGAAAAAACATCAAGATTTATAATATCAAACTAGTATCATTAGATGTATCAAAGAAATATTTTCATAATATCATCATTTTATGTCATAGATATTGTTACTCTTTTCTATAAAGTTAGTCAAACTTTTGACTAGCACAGATTCTGGGTATTGATTTATTTGGGGCAGAGGGAGTAATTGTTTAATCTTTGTGATTTTTTTTCTAGCACACTAATATTATTTGAAATTGTATTTACTAATTGTTTCTCGAAACTAAAATTGCTAAAAAACTATTTGAGATCTACAACATCACGAGATGTTAAATGGATTGATAACATTAAGCATTGAGAAGCATTTGTTGGATGCGATTGATATTGACGCTATCATTGATGACTTCGCATCAAGGATTGTTAGAAGATTTTTTTGAGGTATTTTAATATGTATACAAATTATTTCATATGAATAGTGTAACATTCGGTATATGTGTGTATACACTATCAATGAGTAGTAGTGTACTACTTTGTAGTATTATCATGTTTATATAAAAAGGCCTAAAATTTTAGTTTCTTTCTAGGTCCACAAAAACTCAGGGCCGGCCCTGCAAAAGGACGCCTAACAAGTTCATTGTTTTTGACTATCCACATGGCCTGTGATTTTGTAGTTCAGGTCAATGCAGGACAGCTCATTGCCTCCATTGCCATGACGAATGACATAATATCATGTGTAAGTGTATTTCCTCCTGAATCATGATAGCGTTTTCACAACAGTACATCAGTTTAAATACAATGTAAAGTACCTGAGAGTATTCCTGCGCTTGGACCCCGAAAGTTGCTTCACCTGATTGAACAGGTATTGAACACACTCCTTTGTAGTGGCCTTCCTCCCCTCCTTGTAGTTCCATAGCTCAAAGGCAATGCTTCTGTCGCTCAGCCGGTCATATTCTTTCATTTTCAACAGTGCAGTAACGACAGCATTGTGGGCATCCTGTCCCCATACCCTTTTCAGCTCTTGCAGCTTATCATCATCCAAATTCACAATCTCCTGATAATGTAAACAAAACAGTCATTATCCTTGAGAATGGATCAAAAGGAACATGTGAGATACTACTAAGCTTTCTAGAATTAACATGCCTGACAATTCCCATCAATTGTGACACTCTTGAAGGGATACCAGCTTAGGTCAATAAGCTGCTGCTTCCATGATGAGTACAACTGATCAAATGCCACACCAACTTCTTCAGGAGGTACCTTGGCACCAGTGGCGGAGCCAGAAATTATGGACAGGGGGGCCGGTCCAAAGAAATTATGGACAGGGGGGCCGGTCCAAAGAGTTTCAACCATAGAATAACTGAGTGTAGCTTATTTGTTTGGATTTTTATACTGTGGATGGGCTCATCCAAAGATAAAATGCAAATTTGTGTGATTTTATTGTCCAGAAGTCATCAAAAAATATATAACAAAGCTTTTATTATATCCTTATAATATAGATCATTAAATTATCTATTACATAAAAAAAAGTTTGCACTTATGTTTGGGGGGGCATGGCCCCTGCCAGCCCCCCTGGCTCCGCCAGTGCTTGGCACGACAGGCAGTCTTGAATGCCTTCTCATTCAGCTCTCCCATTTCTTTTATCCCAAGTTTTCGTCTACCATAACAATAACCAATTTCAAGGAATCCCTGAAACGCCAAATTGCAGATAACATAAGGATTAAGTACATTTGATAAGAATACATGCTGGAGCTAAGTACATTGAGCAAAAAAAATTGAGGGATATGATCGAACCTTGATCAGCTCGTCTATGATTGCCTCTAGGTCATCTTCGTCGCACAACTGAACACCTGAGGTTTGCTCAACAGTTGGGTTGTTGGCCACCTCTTGCCTGGGGCCCTCTTTTATTGCCTCAAGATTGTCAGCATCATTACCCAAAGTTCTTTCAGATAGCCTTATCTTCATCTTCATTGATCTTGCCTGCACCTGCATTCACATTTATACTTATATAGGCCAAAGAGATCAATGGACAAAGAATGAACAGAAATGGAATCTACAGGGATACATTATTATCTTAGAAGTTAGGTGGTCGTAGACTGAAACATTAAAGATGGAGAAAACCCAGCATGTGCTCAAGGTCCCATACATTAGGATTTTCCAGCGATTCGAAAGGAGACAGCAACCGGTCATCCAATTAGCTTGTAGGCTCATTTGTGTCAGAATCATAGTCCAAAGGTCCTTCAGATGGCCTTTTCCTCTTCTGCAATGACCTTGTCCGCACCTATTTTCACAGTTAACATTTACTGACCTTAATACAATCCAATGTGTAAAAATATTGAAAATAAATGAAGATATGAGCATAGATAATAATTTCATCGAAAAGGCGGCAGGAGTTCTGCTATTTGTTGAAGGAAAGGATATGAACATATATAGTTATCTAGAAATGTGTAATCTCATTGAAAAATACAAAAAGGGAAAACTAATGTAAGTTTCTTTGCAGAGGATCTATGTGTCAAGGTACTCAGTGTATTCCAAGCAAGGAGAAATTGGCCGTAAAGTTAATTTAAAAAATATGTGAGGTAAAACTATCTAGAGATAGTGCATGCGCTAAATTTAACCATGATGACAGAACTCTTATAGTCGCAAGCAAGTCTGATTTGGATAGATATGGAACCCAAGAAGGCATATGGTATGAAAAAGCAACAAAAATCCAAATATAAAGAGGTACAACATGTTAGGCTGCACTGCAGAGTGTGATTGGCCGATGGCATTAAGAAATAATTTAATATTGGAGGCAAAGGCTATAGGTTATCATTATTACCTCTCCTGGTTCAACAGGCTTAGTACCACCCTGTAGCTCAGCTTGATTATTCTTGGCTTCACTCTCTTCAAGCTTTTTCTTTAGAAACTCCACATATTTGTCCTTTCGAGAAATCAACTCTGTTGATGACACAAGCTAAATCCCTTGCTTCCGCCAATGTTTTCTTGGATGATAAAATGTCCTCCTTCATTCTTGCTAAAACATCTCCATTTTCTGACAAGAAAAAAAATGAGAAACAGTATTTTGACTGACTAGAAATGTTTGAAGAATGCAATAAGCTCGTCATTTTGGACAATATTACACTAGAGAATGAGGGCATGTAAATAAATGTGATATCACACATCATGGTCCAAACAAACTATTTCTTAAAATAGATTTCAACATGCATACAGAACTGGCCAAGATGCTCATGCAGGAGCCTCTCCTCCTCTTGCTGGAGCTTCTCCTTCTCTTGTTGGAGCCTCTCTTTCTCTTGTTGGAGACTCTCCTTTTCTTTCATGACCCCACTGATAACTTGTTTTATCTCTCTGTAATCAGCCATGACATCGTTGAGTAAATTCATCTTGAAGTCAATTTTTGAAGTCATTGCCTCTAGGGGGTCACTCTCTCCTCTGTCGTCCACCATTCAGTCTGAAGGATTAGTATCAATCAGAATGTCAGAACGAAGTTAAATGTATTATGTTCACTTTATGACAGTTCATTTGGCAGTTTATACATTGTAGAAACAGATTCTGTGAGACAAATCTCAGGTGATTTTGTAGTTTAGATGTCACTAAATGAAACAAGAGTATGCTATAGTAAGTTCAGCGAACAATAGTCATATGGTACACCTTCACTTTAGACCATTCAGAATTTCATCAGGGCAAGATATAGGTAAATAATCTAGTTAGGTTGGTATGTTCATTAGATTACTTCATGATTTTTAAGATTTAAGCAGGCATATTTCGCTGTAGCAAACAGCTAGGGACACGACATTGTGTGCTTTTCTATCTTAATCCCCTTGTGGACATGTAGGGAGAAACCAAGGTCACATGATGTTCAGAGAAGGTAACTATGACATGAGCATTGGCCTGAACAGCTGTCTTTTTCTTTTCTTTTTTTGTTTTTCCTTTTTGGAAAGATTGTGTGCGGCTGTGTTTAAAGGCTCTGAGCTAGTTGGATAAGGATGAAGATGGTACAAGTTAATGGCAGTGGGTCCCACATGTCAATGTAACAATGCAAACAAAAGTTCATCTTTCATCAGGTTAATGTAGTCACTAAAATCTAGTAATGCGTATATATTTTTATTATCACTTCATTTCATTCATTCCCATGTTATGGATTCCTGCGATCCAAACATCTTATAAAGGTTTCCATTCCTGTATTTTAGAATCCCATGGGTTAATGTTTAACAAATCTCCTTCACAACAAGCGGTCCTTTAGAGGAAACTCCATACATTCATAGAAAAGGGGTTTCACACAAAAGTTCGATCCAGTGGAAATCAAAGCAAGTTTTGATCAAAATATGGGATGTACTAACTTCATGCGCCTGAAAATCAGTTTCCTTTCAGGTGACGGATTTCCACCGTTCCATGAACATCCGACGGATCTCAGGCAGTCACTATTCATCTTCATCCTCCAGCGGTGCGCTTCTTCCAGTGCTCGAGGCTGCAGCACTCAGCCCCGCTACTGCTCACCGCCCCGCCGCAGTGCAATAGGGTATCGCCAGAGCTCCACGGCCGTGCCCGCTCCCGCGACGGCCTCCCTCTTCCTCTCCACCCCTCCAGCCGCCGTTTTCTTCTCCAACTCCGATGAACGGCCGCGACTCCCCAATCCCGACCTGGCCCGGACATCTCCGCCGCCGTCAGGGCCCCGAACCGCCTGGCCGCCGTCCCCACCGCCAAGCCTGCCTACCTCCCTAGGGCCCCTCCTTTTTCTAAGGTCATTGGAGTTGGGAGAGAGAGGGGGGAAGCTCGCCGGAACCCTAACTCGAAGATCTAGGAGGAGAGCCTACCTCGCCGGCGGCGCCGCCGCCTCGTGGGGAGAGAGGGGCCGGAACCCTAACTCGCAGATCCAAGAGGAGGAGCCTACCTCGCCGGCGGCGCCGCGCCTCGTGGGGAGAGAGGGGCCGGAACCCTAACTTGCAGATCCAAGAGGAGGAGCCTACCTCGCCGGCGGCGCCGCCGCCGCGTGGGGAGAGAGGGGCCGGAACCCTAACTCGCAAATCCAGGAGGAGAGCCTACCTTGCCGGCGCCGCCGCTGCCGCCGCGTGGAGAGGGAGACACGTGCGCGTGCGTGTGGGGAGACGCGAGCGTGTGGAGAGAGGGAGACGCGTGCGCAGGCGTCGCGTCACCTGAAATCTCGAGCACCTGGGGCGTAGGAAATGTGTCAAAATATATATGACATCTTTTTATGTCACACTACCATCGAGGAGCAGGGCAAATCAAAGCAAGTTATGACCGAAATATATATGACATCTTTTTATTTCACACTACCATCGAGGAGCAGCCCTGCAGGGCCAGTCATAACTTGATCAAGTATCATACATCGACATGCTACAGGTTGAGATATTGATGGTCAAATATCAAGCATTACAGCTTTTTCATCCTAAATAAATGTTCACAACAGGATTTGAAGCAAGAACTATACAACATCGCATGCCACAATACAAGGCTGAAAACATCTATTTGACAAGGATTTGTCCTTACTAACTTGACCATTGCATCAAACGTCATTTTTCTACATTATTTGTTCCCTCAAACTGGTATGTCTGCCCAAGCTAAGGAAAATGGCGGGCGGTCTTTGTCACGTGCAGGCAGCTACAACCATGGCACTCATCTGATGGGCATTCTTAAGAAGATCAAAGTACACAATGGCTGAGTGGAACAGCTGTCGTAGCTCCTCCTTTCATCTGGAGCCACCAGGGTATGATGAATGGCGGTTGTTCGCACCAGAAGCAGGGTAGTCATTGAGCACAAATCCCATACTTCCAGCATGCATGAATTCTGCCTCGTCAACATGGATAGCCTGAATGTTTCAAAGGCTTCAAGTCATCAGTTGTGTTCTTCAGAGACAAAAGAATGAACCTATTGTGGTTTTCATTTCTCTGTGTGGTTTGTTCTAATCTGATGAATATCAGAATATGATCTCCCAAATCACATTATTATGACTCTTCAATTAGGAATTCAATAAGATAAATGATATCAAAATGCTACAAAATGAAGATAACACCAAACAAAAACAGTAGACAGAAGCACACAACCCATTCACGGAGTAACAACTAGCATTTTTTTAAAACAATTAGGCCAAAAACTAACATAAAGGCCTAATCACCTGAGTTGTTGCATATGAGGTCGAGGTTGCTTTCATTCCCTGCAGCATTCTTAGACCTATTGCATGGAAACACAATTTCAACAGTAAAGACAAAGTGCTATGAACAAAGTAGAGCTGAAAAAGATTACATGCCCTGGTTCAGTACTTGATACATGCAACGGAGAGCTTAAGGCTAAAAGAACCATGGCTATACACAGTGGAGATAATTTCTTCATCCCCGGACACCTTTTCTTGTGCAGATATTACTCTGATTTTTATCGTGATTTTAAAGGACAGCTGATGTGCTATTTATAGCAGCTCATCGCCAAAATAAAATATTGGTGAATCATAGTCGACAGTGATGTGTAGTCTATCGATCAAAGTCCAACCCTTAAGTTAACTTCTCAAGTACAAGAGCAATTTTCTTGCAAATGAAGTAAGCAGGCAATTTTCAATCCGGGCAATAAAATGTCAAGCCAATATCAAATGACATGCTTATGTCAGTTGCAAGGAACTCTTGCCTTTACTGAGAAATAACAGGGATTTAAAAGAAGGAATAAATTTAAAGGCGTCAATTTTTATGTGGGTGGATCAAACTTGATTTCAGTGACTATATGAGTATATGTTCTTCCTACTTGTTAGCATAAAGTCCATGTGTTTTCTCTAACAAAGAAATAGGAAGCAACACAATCAAGTAGCATCCCAAAACATTATAGGGAAATGTGAAATCCAAGAATAAACATCTCGTAAAAAGGAATAACTCAGGACTGGACAAGCATTCACAGAGAAATAAATGGAACAAATAATAAAATTAGGACCCTGAAGGCTTTACTTAAAGGCATTTACACAAGAAGGAGAAGAAATAGAGTTGGTCCTCGTTCCATAATTCCAGCATGGTGGGAAATGCTGAAAGATCTCTTGTTCTTTGACATATATTTCAGTTGGATCAACAACCATCATTTTTCCTATCCTGAAGCAAACAATATGAGCTGACGACAAGGTTAAGTTAGTCCTTGTACCAACAGAATACACTTTTTCTAGACTGATCGTTGGCTGCACGGGTGTTCAATTGAAAATCTTGCGCCAAATGTCTTTGCTTGTGTCTCTCCAAGAATCCACAAAAGCTGGACTGTGGCTGAAGCTCTCACCAATGTGGAACAGCCAAGGGACATTCAAGGAGGCCTGTCTTGGGCTGTTATTAGAGAATTCCTACGGCTATAGGATTGCCTCATGGGAATTACATTGATTGACCAAGAGAATTGTCACACGTGGAGGCTAGATGCAAGTGGATGTTATTCTTCCAAATCTGCCTATAAAGCTTTTTTCTGTGGTGCTGTGACCTTTGAGCCTTGGCGTCGGCTATGGAAGACAAAGGCCCTGGCCAAATGCAAAATGTTCTTGTGGTTGGCAATCCGAAATAGACGTTGGACAGCAGATAGGCTTGCTAAGAGGGGCCTCTCTCATCCGAATAAATGCCCACTATGCGATCAAGAAGATGAGACGATACAACATCTTTTAACAACATGCGTGGTGGCAAGACAAGTATGGTTCAGATTATTCAATCCACTGAACCTAGCAGATTCAGTCCCCCGACAAAATGAACTGAGTTTTGCTGACTGTTGGCGCAAGACGAAAAGGAGTGAACACTTTAATTATTCTAGGTGCCTGGATTATTTGGAAACATAGGAATACATGTGTTTTTGAGGGGGCTTCTCCTTCGATTAACATGATTTGGAGTGAGCCGAAGGATGAGCACAGCCTCTGGTGCTTGGCTGGGACAAAGAAACTACAAGGTCTAGGACTGGTGCTTGCAGCCTAGGTCTGTTTAAGCTAGGTTGAGTCGTGTTTGTTCACTATGTGTTTGAACCATGAGTCTGTAATTGCCTCACTCATATCTGGACCCCCCCCCCCCCCCCCCTCATCTCTCTAATACAATGAAACGCAGCTCTTAAGAGTTTTTTTTTTAAAAAAAAAAGTCCTTGTACCAACAAATTTTCTTCAATTCGTATGAGACAAGCTTATGTCTTATCCCAACTGTAACCTTGTGCAGAAGCAGAAAAATCTCCACGACAACAAGACATTAAAAATGGAAAAGGCCTGAAAACATCTTAAACTGGAGCATTCAAGTAACCATCTTGTCAAAAGATAAGTCAAAGCAAGATTATTTTCTACCTGGAAAACTAAAATTTTGTCAAGCATAACAAAAGCATTTAATAATTATTGCTTATTTCTCTGACACAAAAGATAGTCAAAAGCTTTATCACTGATATATGTCATCATTTCTAGCACATAATTAGTGAGACATGTGCAACACCATTTGCTGCTATTCAAAAGCACTGAAAATCCCATATTTATTTTATTGGAAATGACTACTATAAACATAAAATTTCGAAAGAAACAGAATAAGCTGAACAGAAAGATTTAGGATGAGTGAACAGAATGGAAGGACTAGATGACAACTTTTAAACTCTTACACAAGAGAACAGAATGCACCAGCAAAGAAAGAAGAAAAAACAGAAATGTTTTATAAATACTTCATCCTCAATAATAGATAAGGAGATCATAGTTGCAAGATGAATACCTAGAGAATATCCTCAAAAACTTTCAAATCACAATAACATATTTCCTTCATATGTTATTGTCCTTGTACATTTCAGTTTGATTTTGAAAGAATTTCAGAAGGCACATTAGCTTTGTATAACACCTTTATCCAAGGTAATCATACAAATTTAGAGGTATGGAGCTGTGGATTAAAGATCAAACTAAAACTTTAACAATATGAACAACCCCCCCCCCCCCACCCCACCCCCCGGGTCTCGGCATGTTTGAAGCTCCTGAATTGGTCCCATGGATGTCACTAATGGTATGGTAAGACCAAAACTGTAAACCCATTAAACTATTTTCTCTTGATCCCATCAGCCTTCTTCCTACCATATTCCGCATAATAATCATATGTAATCGGTAAAGTCCAAAATCTTCTAGTAGAATTCAATGGTATACGACGACCTATCGATAATGTAAGTATGCTTGCTAGGTACTCCCAGTTCCATACAGCAGATTGTTCCAATTACATCTTGCAGAACACAATCCACCTCACCAGCAGGGCAATGGAAGAAATTAAATAAAATAACAACCCCAATAAACTATAATACAGAAAAAATATAAATTCACTAGTTTTTAAGATGTACCAATGAATAACTCATGGATTCCACTACTGTTGAACAAGAATGTAATAAAGTAATTACATAACACTAAACAATCAAAAGCAGCAAAATGTCTGTAAACTAACCAGTGCCACGATGTATACACAAGAAAACATTTCTGTATTAAATTAGCACACGCATCTTCTGAGCAAAATGTTCTGATCATCATAAATTCCTCAAGAAATATGCAATGAGCTTCTGCTGCTGCTCTATCCATCCATTGAAATCTTGAGGTAATCATTCCAACAGCTGCCAGATTTCCTGAACTTGTTACCTGCTTTATTCTCCAGTGAAAGAAGTGCTGATCAACATACTAGAATTGCTCGAATTAATCTTGCAGTCTGTGGTAGAATGCCTTGCCAAGATATTTTTGAGAATATTGAACATTATATGTATCCATTCGTAGCAACTGCCATTTTTGTCACCACACAGGCACTTGATGAACAATTATGGTTTCACAATACAGCCCACACCCCTTCGCACCCTGGCCAGTTACCTCAAACATGAAATTCTCAAACAGCCCTTGGTTATCAGAGCTAGTTTGGGGTATCCTGTCAAAAATAGACATTGGTACAGCATAAACGAAAGATCACAATGCATCTTTGGTTTAGCGTTTGCTGTTTGAGACCACCAGTGTTCCTTTGGGCATAACATTACTCAGTTAAGTGATCCCACGAGAAGCTTCATGTTCTCCACATCCTCCTGAGTTCTCTCATGCTTCGCCGGCTTAAACAGTTTCCATAGCCCGGTCGGATGTCGCCGCCTCACCATCTCGTCCCTCTCCCTGACCAGGCCCCCAAAGATCCGCTCACACTCCGGGTACGGCTTGACAAACATGTTGTAAAACCTCCTGCGGGTGAGCCTCACATAGTGCTTCATCTCAACAGGGTCCCCGAGCCCGCCGATAGATTTCAAGTGCTCCACCACATTGTGCCGCGGGATGATCCACCTGTCGAGATTCACGCCCAGGAACTCCGGATACTGCACTAGCCACCCGACCTCGAATCCCATCGTTTCCACCAAGAACCCCACCTTCCTCTCCACGTCCTCCGTCGAATACAGCATCGCCCGCGGCTCGGTGGCGAGCACGCGCAGGGCGTCGTGGCGGGTCAGCCCGCGCGCGCGGAGGAGCTCCACCCGCCGCCGGGCGGCGACGGCGGCGCGGAGCGCGCCGTGGGCGAGGATCTGGTCCCTCACTGCCTCCCGGCACCGGAGGTTGCGCAGGAGGTCGAGGAGGCGGGACGGCTCGCCGGGGTCCATGGAGAGGAGGCCTTCCGGGTCCGACGCCAGGGCGGCCTTGACTTCGCCCCCAGGGAGGCGGAGGCCCGCGAGCTCCTGGAGGAGGCGGCCCAGGCGAGGGTGGGGGTGGGCGCCGGGGAGGCGACGGAGGAGGGATGCGGACTCCGCTGCGGTGAGGCCGGCGGCGCGGTGGAGGAGCTGGTGCAGGTCGGTGGCGGCGCGTGGGAGTTGCTGGGGTTGCGAGGGTTGGCCACCGCCGCCGCCGCCGGCGGCGGCGGGGATGTTTAGGATGCGGTCGATGCGGAGGAGGTCGCGGGCGTCGGGAGGTGAGGCGGAGGTCGAGAGAAGTGAAGGGTGGGGGAGGAGCCCGAGGAGGGGGCGGCTGCGGCGGAGGGCTTGGAGAGCGACAGCCATGCCGGCGCGGCGGCGAGGAGAGCTGAAGTGGCGGTGCCTGTGACTGGGACTCGGGATACAATACTCTCTCTGGAGTCTGGCACTCTGGCCCCACAATTATTTTTACCTGGTCAAGGTTAATTAAAATTCCTAAGGCCTATTTCAAGAGATTTCTCCATTTGGAACTGGAAAAGTCAAGGAATTTTGGAGAATTAAAATTCTATACAAGAAATTAATTTTTCCTATAAAAGCCTTTGGAACTTGATTGGATTTTACAAATTCCTTTGAAACCATCCAAACGTTTTATTTGCATCTTTCCTGTATTCTAGACTCCAATGTAGGATTTTAATTGCATAGACACTTTCGATTTTTTGTTTTTTTTTCTATTCTTATGTTTTGATAATCCTGTATTTCAAAGAGAACATTATATAATTTTTGAAAACATGTTTATAAGAAAATCAACACATAATTGCATGGTATGATGATCGATCAATACAAATCGATGTTGTTCTAAAACGCAGGGTTGGGATTTGTGAAAAACGTAAATATAGGGTCAATCAACAATAGTATACATGAAAAGAAATGATAATGCTTCATTCAGTGGATTGAACCCACTTCTTCAGGCTATATAGCGTACATGAACTCATATTCAGTGGACTTGAGGTGCTGTTTGACTGGAGATTGTGTTCCAGAATGTGGATCGGATCCTCCCGCCCTGAATTCATCAGTTAATTCAATTCTGGCCATTCTTAGTTGAACTACTGGCCTTTTTCTGATTCATGTCATGCACTTACTCTAATAAAATGGATAAAGGAAAGAGGCCTTTTATTTCCCAGGCCAGACATAGAAGGCAAGTTCAGAGTGAAACTAGATATATCAAGGAGGATGTCAATCAAAGCGTTTTAGAACACAATAACATAGAGTAAGATCTAATATAAGAAACACGAACATCATAAAAAGTTCATGGTCCATGGGGGTAACACACTAGACATGAGTCATGATCTCATAGTTAGGCTAGGATAAGAGTTCCTTGCAACACAGTGCAGTCTGGTTCTCCACTAATCGGAGCCAGAGCTCGTGGGTTTCTGACAAAACCGCAGAAGCACTGCTTCCATATATGAAGCAGTATCATAATTCATACTACGTAGGTCTACTAAAGCCATATGTGTATATAAAAGGAAAGGAGGTTGTTGACTTCCTGTGTTGCTACTTTCAGATCCTTCGGGAGTTAGAAAGGTAGCTCACGCCGCGCCGCTCCACCTGCCCAACAACAGGCAAGAGTGAGTTCGATGCGGAAATTAGAGAAGCAGTTTGGTATTGTTCCCAGCTTGATTCTCGGAGAGAAATGTGGCCACTTCAAAAAGGGAACATTAATAAGGTAATCCCAGAATGGAAGAATTCACAATACAATTATGAAACAAGAACGAATGATTGTCAAGGACAGGTTTGTGAAAAGAAAAGAACAACATGTAAGGTGTTTGTTGACTTCACTAGCATAAGCATGTCTGATCCAGAATTTCATGTTAACTTACTAAGCATATGCGTGTCTGATCCAGAATTTCAGAGTATATCAGTTCACTTCTAGTTATCTTCGGTAAGATTAGAGTGGTATTTAAATATCTTTTTTCCATATTTATGCCCAAAATGAAACCAATGTTAAGTTAATTACCAGTAATTTATATCAATACTCTTGTTTCTTCTGCTAGTACTCTCTTGTCCCTTCAGTGTGAAGTGTCTCGAGTGTCATACTACTCATCAGACACTCCTATAATGTAGCTCACATTTCATATAAACTATGGAGTCTTTATTCAGCACAAATTTTAAGCAAATTAGCAGGCAGGAGAATGGTTGTAAGTCCCAACATGGTTAACTACTAGAAAATGCCTCAGGCCTTCTATAAACCATTATTATGATGGAATAATTAAATGCTACAAGTTTATACTCCCATAGCAATTATACAATAGAAAATTAGTCTAGGACAATGTTGCATTACATGCGTGTCTTTCTGCGCTTCGTCACCATCAGCCTCTTCACCTGATTCGACATGTAGTCGACACACTCCCTTGTAGTAGCCCTCCTCCCCTCCTTGAAGTTCCATAGCTCATAGGCAATGCTTCTGTCGTTCAGACGGCCATACTCTTTCATCTCCACCAAGGCGTTAACCATAGCATTATAAGCACCAGAACCCCATGCCCTCTTCAGCTCTTGCAGCTTATCATCATCAATATTCACAATCTTCTTTTAATGAAGCACCACATAGTTTATTATCCTTCAGAAAACCTGTATGATAGTACCAGGAAGCATTCTAGAATTGACATACCTAGTGGTTGCCATCAATTGTGACAGCCTTGAAAGGATACCAACTTAGGTCACCAAGTTGCTACTTCCATGATGAGTATAACTGATAAGATGTTGCGCCAACTTCTTCAGGAGGCACTTTTGCAAGACAAGCAGCCTTGAATGCCTTCTCATCCAATTCCCCCATCTCCTTTATACCAATTATCCTTCCTCCAGTGTCAATTTCAAGGAATCCCTGGAACACCAACTTGCGTGTAAGTGTAACATGGACTCCCATAGCACAGTTTACATTATGCTACGAGATTGAGACATTGAGTAAATATTAAGGTAAATGATTGAACCTTGATCATCTCGTCTCTGACTGCTTCTAGGTCATCTTCTTTGCTCACAAAAATGCATGAGGTTTCCTTAGCAGGTGGGTTGTTTACTGGTTCTTGCC
This sequence comes from Saccharum hybrid cultivar R570, assembly GCA_038087645.1. Taxonomy (NCBI): domain Eukaryota; kingdom Viridiplantae; phylum Streptophyta; class Magnoliopsida; order Poales; family Poaceae; genus Saccharum; species Saccharum hybrid cultivar. Next base: position 1,061,723 of record JAQSUU010000647.1, on the reverse strand, counting down.
TAGGGCGCTCTTCTGTAACCTCAAGATTGTCAGCATCGCTGCCCAAAGGTCTTTGAGACAACCCTTTATGTTTCTCCATTGATCCCGTTGGCGCCTGCATTCACATTAACATTTATCAAGGTAAGAGATAGCTTAAAATGCATGCGCAATGAATGAACAGTTTTCCACAAACTGAAATATAAAAAAAATTGAGAAAACCCATGTACATTGAAAAGGTCCATACACTAAGGTTTGCCAACAAGTCCAAAGGAGATAGAGACGGGCCATCCGGATGGCTAGTATGCTCATTTTCATCAGCACCATAGTCTGAAGGTCCCTCGGATAATATTTTCCTCTTTTGCATTGATCTTGTTTGCACCTATTTCACAATTAATACTTAATGAGCTTGAAATAATATAATATGGGAAAAGACTGAACACAAATTAAGTTATGAGCATAGGTAGGGGCTAAGCCATTTGTTAAAGAAAAAGGATATGAACATAGGTAGTTATCTTAGGATCATGCAACCTCACTGAAAAAAGAGAGAAAACTCATGTTAATTTCTTTGTAATTTCTAGAGTTCTGGATCAAGGCACTCCATGTATTCCTAAGAAAGTTTTTTTAAGAAACCAAAGTTTACTTATTTATAAGAGTTATTATACAAAATATACGAGGAAAAAGTATACAGAGATATTTAACATGCCAGTTAAACCACGAATCCAGAAGAGCAAAGCCTTATAGTCTTTAAGAAAGTTGTGGTTGGCTAGAGATGAAACCCAACAAAGCATAGCATAAATACATATAAAAAACAGAAGCTCAAATTATAAAAAGCTACAATACATTAGGCTAAACTAGAGAATGTGACTGGCCAATGACATTAACAAATGATTTATTATTGGGGACAGAGGCTATAGGTTATCAGTATTACCCCTCTTGGTTGGACAGACATAGTCTCCATAGCACTTCCATACAGTTGATCAGCTTGATTATTCTTGGCTTCACACTCTTGAAGTTTTTTCTTTAGAAACTCCAGGCAGGAGTTCTTTTGAGAAATCTCCTCTGCTGATGCCACAAGTGCATCTCTTGCTGCCACCGATGTGTCCTTTGATGCCAAAAGGTCCTCCTTCATTGCTGCCAAAGTCTCTCCATTTGCTGAAAAGAATATTTGAAATTAGAAATGGTATTTCGACTCACTATAAATGGTTAAAAAATGCAAGAGGCATATGATTTTGGTGAATAATAGGCTACAGAATGTGATCGTGCCAATGAACACATATGACACATCATGGTCCAAAGAAACTATTTTTAGAAACAGAATTTGACATTCATATGGAACTGACATTGTTGTTCATGCTGAAGCATCTCCTTCTCATGCTGGAGCCTCTCATTCTCTTGTTGGAGTCTCACTTTTTCTTTGGCTAACCCATTGATCACACGTTTTATCTCCGTGTACTCAGCCATAACATCTTTGAGTAATGACAACTTGAAGTCAACCTTTGTAGCCAATGCACCTAGGATCCCACTCATTCCTGTGTCCTCTGCCATACAGTCTGCTGGATCAGTAGCCAAGAGAATGTCATAACATTGTCACCTCTATTCGGTTCACCTTATGACAGTTTATACATTGTTAAAAACTGATTCTGTAAGGAAAGTTTCAGATGACCTTGTACTTTTAGATGGAACTAAATGAACAATGAAATAATAAGTTGAATGAATAATTAGCATGAGGCGCACCTACAGTTTAAATCATTTAGAATTTCATCGGACCTAGATATTATTCCATATAATCTAGTTAGCTTAGCAAGTCTATAAGTTAATTATAGATTACCTCCAATTTTTTCATTTAAGAAATGGAAGAAACGTGTCGGTGTAGGAAATAGGTAGGGACTATATGATGGAATCTTATTTATCTTAGTCCTTTGTGGAAATAGAGGGAGAAACCAGGCTCACATGATGTTCAGAGAAGGTAACTACGAACTATGACATGAGCCCTGGCCTGAACAATTTTAGGATGAAATGGATTTCTTAGACTATTTCTATCATGTGTTTTCCCTGGTAATTGTGATTCCAGATGCAATCGGCAAGAAGAATCTATCACAAACTAATGCAATTCAACAGAAACAATGATTAATCTGGGCATGGCCATGTAACCAAAACCTCACCTTAGCAAAAAGAGACAACAAGAACTAGCACCAATTTGTTGTCCACCACCCCCAGCCAAGCCTTCAGATCAACCTGCAGAGGGTATAATCGGGTAGGTAAATAAAGGAAATTAGCATCACATAAACCGATTTATGGCTGAAAAATGCAAGAGATCCGTGGAACATGAATTGCTCTTAAAAGAACAGCACCCTCATTGAAATCAATGCAGACCAACCAAACACAAGCCCAGAGTGCCTGCGCCTCCACTTACAAATGGAAAACAATTTTTTTCAATGCAAAGTAACAAGTCCAGATTGAATCATGTGCAAAAGGTCAGGTCAGATCGAACTGATATAGCCTCCAAACAGAGATAGAGAGGGGGTCAGATCAAACTGATACAAAGAGAGTCCTAAGATAAACCCTAGACTTTTTTTCATCAAAGACGAATTGCAGAAATTGAATCAACTAGCGAATGCTTGACGCTTGAAAAGTGGAAGTGCTCGGATCGCTCTAATAGGCGGAGACAGAAAGATCAAGAACCACAGCGGTGGCAAAATCTGCCGACTCAAGGAATGGCTACAACCTAGTGAGAGAACTCTTCCTTCCGAGAGCGAAAAGAAGATGAAACCTGAGATGGCCTGATCAAGTGACCATCCCCAACCAAGAACAACCACACAAACACCCACGGAAAAAAACTCTGTAACACAGGGAGAGCCAGATAAAGCGAATGCAAGAAGAAAAACGCCCTCCTTGCAAATTACCAAGTTGAACACGGTGACAAGAGCAGTCTGAATGAATGTTGTACCAAAAGCTTTATGATTTCTTTTGGCTAGGGAGAGGAAGGAGAAAGGAGCCGAGCAGAGTAGTCATGTGCTCAGTGCTCTTCTCCCCTCTCGCTCTCTGTGTATGCCAAAAATGGCGCCACAGAGTCACGGGCCACCAGTGTAGGCCCATGTGTCATAGAGCCTAGTAGAGGCATAAGATTCCATTGGGTAGTAAAAGGGGTGAGAGCTGGTGAAGTGAAATTGTTACTGTGAGAAGAATGCAGACCACACTATGTGGTTGGGTCACTGGTTTGTGGGGTCAGGGTACCAATAGACCCACAAGTTAGGAGGAGAGGGAGGGAAAAGTTAATTAGTTCACCGTGCTAACCGAATACTGGGCCTTTGCTGTCATTGGCAGAGGAATTTTTTTGAAACAAATTGGCAGAGGAATTACCCAATCGGACTTCATGGGATTATTAGGTCTTGGCTGTGAGCAGAAGTTTCCTAGATCTTCAGCGGATACATATACACAAGTGCTTGCAAAGCACAAATAACTGCAGTGATACAAATACACAACTTGGAAGTTCAGGATCTTCACCGGAATTTATAAGTTAATAAATTGGAACCTCCAAACCGTGGAATGAGTACCCAAGTTCTTTGCACCTGAAGCCTTCAAACTGTTCAGGTATAGCTAAAACATAGTTTGCAAATGAAGGTCGCCAGGTTCTAACAAACTTTCTAGGTAAGCTAATTTCTTCATGTATTAACACGTCCATTTCGTAGGTGTTTTTCAATGTGTATCATACATGGCACTGTGTGTTTCCGCAATCATTTGAACTAGGCAGTTCCCCCGCGCATTGCGCGGGGCGAGAATACCAATCTTTAATAATAGTTATCGTAGTTGTGGAGGAAGATGCAAAAAGATTACAAAATGATTGAATTACATTTTTTCAAAGTATACATTAAAGAAAGGATTAAAACTGGACAGGAGCGGAGGGCGGGATGTTTCTTGAGGCAAGCATGCGTGAACGGATATGATGAGCGAAGGGAGGCAGACGTGGACGGCTGTGACGAGATGACGGTGGATCTACAGGGCAACCGTGATTTACTGTCTCAGAAACTAAGGATCTTATATGATATGATATGATATGATATGATATGATATGATATGATGATATCATGAGGAAAAAAATCCTGAGAGGTACTTAATGACATAGTAAAATAGACTAAAGTTCAATGTCTGTAGATTTTTTAAAGCTACAATATAATGCATGCATGCAGTTTGAAAGCAGTATATATAGTTTTTAAATAGGAAAGTGTGTTGCAGAAATAAAGGTTAAACCAAACATTCAAACATGCTGCTTAGTTTTAGTATGTCTAACCGAACTGAACCAAACCTAAATTGCAGCGACTTCCTGTTGTGACCAAGCACACAGAAAACATCTCCCTGCAGGAACACAATAGCACATAATATCAACAAACCATACATGCCACACATCGAGAAAAAAAAACAAGTGTGTTAATGATCTTACCCTTCATAAGATTAGCATGAAACCATGAGAGTTCACAAATTAAACTATTATGAGCCAAAAATCGCCAAGAGAATATATCTCCTTTCAATTGTTATGTGAAGCACTGACCAAATGTATAATCTTTTAGCCACTACAAATGGATCGTAATAGTTTAATTGGTGCAAAACAAAAATAAGTTAGACAAATTTGATTAGACATTTGGACCGGCAACTCTCTAAAACCTTCATGCACAAAAACTCATGGCCATAATCCAAGAGGAAGCTCCTTGAAACATCCAACATGAAAATAGATATTAACATATGAATATTGTACTACTGTGAGTTCAAAACAAAGGCCTTCCCATTGGTCTCATACTAGAAAGACAGCGCGGCGTTGCTACGCAATTTTGTTAGTGGGCCAGCCTCTTGTGGCCACGTTGTTACCTCTTGTAGTTTTTTATTCTGAGTCTCGCCAGTATAAAATGCTTTGAATTTAAATTTTTGTTGTGTAACAAAACTTTAGGTTTTGAAATTTTGAGTATTTTTTTTGTATTTAAAACTTTTTTGGCGTAAAGACGTTATGGTGTCCGAACCGCATGTACAATGGATGCTATGTAAATATTTATGCGCATGAATTGTAAAAGCGCTTTGAATTTGAAATTTTACTCTATAATAAAGCTGTAGTTTTGAAATTTTGAACAACTTTCGTATTGAACACTTTTTAATTTGAAAACCTTTCGGTGTCCAAATTGTAGATACAACGGATTGCATGTAAATATTTATGCAACCACATTGCGAAAGCGTTTTGAATTTTAAAATTTGCTCTATAATAAAGTTGTAGTTTTTGAATTTTTGGTAAAATTTTATATTGAACAACTTTTGATTTGAACGCATTTTGGTGCTCAAATTGTACGTATAATGTTGCTCGTGTAAAAAAACAGATGGAACGGGTTGTGATTTGGTTTAAATTAAAATCCGAGGGTTTTTCTAAAAAAACTCCTAAGAGAGGACTAGGATGACGGATTAATTCATTGAAAACTTAAGGATTTCTTTGCAAATTTTCTAGAACCGTGAGGTGGACTGCGGGTTGATTTGGGAAAAGTTTTAGTTTTTTTCGCAAAAATGTCTGAGAGAGGAGGCCAGACTGCGGTTGATTTTGTTAAATATCAAGGACTTTTTTACAAAATGACCGGAACTCGCCCGATCAAGGCCGTCTGCGCGCCAGATCCGACGGCCGGAAACGGCCGGCGACGTGGCCACACTGCCCGCCCGCGGTTTCCTGCGGATTCGATATTAGAAAATTCGTGGGGGTTTGTTCATGGTAGGAGATATATCACCACATCCATCTATTTACAACCAGAATGTGCTTACGCCGCCTCTCTGTCCCTTCTTTTCTATATCTGGTTAATCTGTAAGTACCCTCGCCCTGAAATAATTAAAAAATTGATCTTACAATAGTCTCAACTCTGGACTACAATATAGTTGCCACGGTAAAAAAAAATAAAGCTCAAGTAACAATAGGGAAACAGCTATAGGCAGCAACCTGCCGTCATAGTTGAACCCCTTGTCAACCAAAGGAGATTAGGATACATATAGCCAGATGATAATTTAGACAGGAGAGGGCATGGGAATGTCATAAGCATAGCTTTAGTGGCGAAAGCACAAGCTTAATCTGGCAAAATAATTAAGCAAACAAAAAACTGGTTAGTCTAAATTAACTATACTTCAATGTGAAAGACAACCCGATATAAAAGCCTTCACTCTGAACTAAAATATTAAATAAAATATCAAAATGTCACAAACGTACCTAATCAAGTTTAAAAAAAATAGTGGTGAACTGAAAATCTGGAATTACTTCTAGGATGTACATTACAGCAAATTGGAGTGCACATGATCAGCAGCAACAACATTGTTTGATGCAGATGATGTTCACAAATTGTAATGTAAAACACCTAAGAACATAAACAGTAAAGTACCAAATTGTAGCATATATATTGCACCTAATAATATATGCCATCTAAGGTACTACCCAGCAAACGAACTAACTGATCAACCATTGATAATTACAAAGAAAAGTAAGTTAACTTGAAAATAGCAGATGATAATACTGCTTGCTGACCAACACATATGAGGCGCATGTACTGCCGTGAGTATCGAGTCCACGGCAAATAACTTTGGCTGGGACATATAGCTTTTATAGAGGGTAAAGGAAAATGACTTTCTAAATGATGATTTAGATAATGCATTATCTTGAAGATGCTCTAAATTCAATAAATTCACCCCTTAATAATCCACTAAAAAAACAACCCCAGATCTTCCATTGCCTTACCACTAGTAAGGTACACAACTTTGCCTGTCACCCCAAGCAAGTAACAACCCCTATCTTCCACCTCCGCTGGTCTACTCCCCCCTAAGAGCATAACTAATATTGTGGTCTACTATTGGTTGTGTATATATTTATAGTCCACCCATATAGTAGTAGGCTACAATGACATACTTCGTCATTAGTACGTCGTTCACTTTCTTCTCTCACAAATTTTTATGAAGCTCACGCATGGCTATAACTTCTCTTATCTCTCCTTTACCTTAGCATAAAATCTACTCACAGGCTTTTAATTTATTATTCTTGCTCTAACCGCATGTGACACACTCGAATGAAAAAAATACCTCCTTGAACTATAGGTCGAGCCTGGATTTCCTCATGAACTACGAAATCAGACATTGTACCTCCTCCAACAATCAAAACCAATTGTTTTTCTCCTCAACTCAAGTTGAAACCAGTTTTGTCCGACATGACAATGGTTTTAACCATCGAAACCAGTTGTTTTTTCATCCTCAACTTTTTAATTTTCATTCCAATTTACTTAACACATGTGGATTGAGGTGGATAATTGCGTATCAAAAGAAGACCTAAGTTTAGGGTGTGTTCACTTCGCGAAAAGTAGGCGAAAAGTTACTGTAGCATCTTTCGTTGTTATTTGACAAATTTTGTCCAATCATGGACTAACTAGGCTCAAAAGATTCGTCACGACATTTACAGACAAACTATGCAATTAGTTATCTTTTTACCTACATTTAATGCTCCATGCATGCGTCGAAAGATTTGATGTGATGGGTGAAAGAGAAAATATTTTGGGTTGGGATGGGAAGTGAACAAGGCCTTAATCTGGCTTCATCCAACATGGTTTTAATTGTACTTCACACGTGTCCATGGGTCCCAAATGCAGGTCATGGTATATCTTCTTGCTCTTTCCTCTATTCCATCTACTAGACATTTCTACAAACATGCCAAGGTCACCTCTGGGGCGGCGCATGTCGACGTCTGATTCTAGTGTGAAGGCGCCATCGATCACTCTCCTGCCCCACGCGCACCATCTGCAGCACCTGCTCAACCTTGTTGCGTGCCGTCCGCTAGCGCTGCCGGAACCAGCCACGTCGTGCTTGCTGCACTCTACCTAGGTTCGAGTCGGGGACGGAAAACAATTGGATTTGCTAGTTGGAACTTGGAATAGGGGTGTGTTCACTTCGTGAAAAGTAGCTGAAAAGTTACTGTAGCATCTTTCGTTGTTATTTGGCAAAATTTGTCCAATTATAGACTAACTAGGCTCAAAAGATTCGTCCCGACATTTACAGACAAACTATGCAATTAGTTATCTTTTTTACCTACATTTAATGCTTCATGCATGCGTCGAAAGATTTGATGTAATGGGTGGAAGAGGAAATATTTTGGGTTGGGATGGGGAAGTGAACAAGGCCTAGGTGGAATGTCTGGTTTTGCAGTCAAAAAGCAAATTCACATACGGACAAAAGATTTTTTTTGAAAAAATATATATTTTTTAGAAAGACATACAACGGACAATATTTAAATTAGGAACTCGACAGGCCAGCGCCGGCCCACCGGCGCGATACCGGGCAATAAGGCTGGAGCGCCTATAAACTCTGCTGCCATCAAGGCCCGGCCCATCACCCACCCCATCTTGCTCCCTCCCTCGCCCGTGCGCGCGAGCGTCGCGCTCCAGGCCTTCTTCCTCTTCCTCGTCTGTCATCGCGAACCGCCGCACGCCCGCACCCCCACCCGGCACCCGCCCACGGCCCACCCCCTTCTCCGTGTCTCTCCGCGGCGGCGGGCGCGGTTCTCCGGCCATCACCGGCCGCTCCCGGTAACTCCCTCCCTCACTCCCTTCCTCTCAGTGCGCTTACGGTGTTCCATAAGTGGGCGCGCTCGTGTGGAGACCTGTCTCTGCAAACCCTAGGTACGTGCGCAGCGCATCGATAGATCCACTCTTACGGCTTAGATCCGCTCTTACGGCTTAGATCCGCACGGGACTAGTTGCAACCAGTAACGCCACGAGGAGCTGTTCACTAGTTGCGGGATTACGAGCGGTGATGTTTCTCCGCTGGGAATTTTAGATCTCGATTCCGGTTGCGACGACTTGTTTGGGTTAGTCTCCGAGCTGAGACTTGTAGATGCACCAACTCCAATGCTTTCACTAGCCTCGGAAGTGTGTTGTGAGAGGATTGGGCGGGCGCCTCTTGTTATCTTAGGGCGCTGTGTGAGGATTTGCTGGATTATGCTTTTGATCTGTGGCACTCCTCATCTTGTTTTTGTAGGTTTAGATTTAGACCGTATGGCAATTCTTATTTGGAACTGCAATTTAATAATTGGACAGACCATACCTCTCTATTTTGGTTGAGTTTGAGCGTAAAGAAGCAATAAGCATACATTGTTAATGCAGTTTCCATGGTAATACTAGTCTGCAGCTTGCCTCATCCTGTGGCTTATGATTAGCTTGATCTATTCTATGCCATGTCACTGGTGACTTTTAAAATTGTTTGTATCTTTCAAGAATATCTGATGAACTGTGCATCAAATGGTGATGAACACACCTTTTGTTTTGTTTTGTTTTATTTTGTTTTGTTACACATAACTTTAGTGCTCATGAATGATTTTTTATGTTCTAGCCTGTATGCTCAGTCTGACATGATTTGTAATGTGTCACAATAGACAGCTCATAAGTCCACTAATTATGTCTGATTTACCATGTCTGTCCTGTTATTAACACAATCTGTTATGTTTCGGTGCAATTACAGGAAAAACTATGAGGAGGTACAGCCCCCCTTATCGAAGCCCCCCCAGGAGGGGATATGGAGGCAGAGGAAGAAGCCCCCCTCCTCCTCCTAGGAGGGGGTATGGAGGACGCAACAAAGAGGGTAGTGGAAGCCTTTTGGTCCGCAATATCCCATTAAGCGTCAGGTTGAGAAACTAATACCATGTACCTTTTCCTTCCATCTTTAAAAGAAATATAAAGTGATCACCATTTTTATGACCATACCGTTTTAAATGAAGAAGCAAATTCTACTTTGATACTTTCCTCGAGTAGTTGACTTCAATTTGCATGTCAAACTTTGTCAGAGCGGAGGAGCTTCGAGTTCCTTTTGAAAGGTTTGGCCCTGTCCGGGATGTTTACATTCCAAAGGACTATTACTCTGGGTAAGTTGTACTAAATCACCATACTCTGCTCCCCTCAAAAAAAAAATCACCATACTCTGCGATGTAAAAAAAAATCACCATACTCTGCGATGTATGTCTTAATTACTCAAAAAGATCGGTCTTGTTGTTTCTGTAATGATTAGAGCTGTAAATAGCTGGAGACCTGTCTAGTTTTTTGGCCATAATCATCAAACTATTTTTCTAGAGGCATGAATTATATGAACAGACACCCTATATTTAACAATGAACACTAGTGCCTCCTCCAGCTTTAGTACAACAACAACAACAACAACAACAACATAGCCTTTTGTCCCAAGCAAGTTGGGGTAGGCTAGAGATGAAACCCAAAAGAGACGAGAATCAGGGAGACACATAAAGGGACATAAAGGGCACAAGACAAAAAGAGGTCACGGTTCAGGCACGTTGATTGCCAATCTCCAAGCGCTCCTGTCCATAGCTAAATCCTTGGAGATATTCCACTCCTTAAGATCTCTCTTAACGGACTCGTCCCAAGTTAGTTTAGGTCGACCTCTACCGCTCTTTACATTATCGGCCCGCTTTAGAACTCCACTACGCACCGGCGCCTCAGGAGGCCTCCGTTGGACATGTCCAAACCATCTCAACCGATGTTGAATCAATTTCTCCTCAATTGGTGCCACCCCAACCCTATCCCGAATATCGTCGTTCCGGACTCTATCCCTCCTTGTTCTCCAGCAGCTTTAGTGCAACGTCTAATTTGCAATGTGTTGGTGCGTTTAAGCTCTGATGAATCTCATGTTGTTTTTTGCAATCGATGTATGATGGAGTATAAGCTTGTACTCTGCATTCTCATATCCAATTCGTCATTGTGCTATGTGGATTATATTTCTAAATGATGCCCAGAATTGTGTTGGTTTGAAGTAGATACATGCTCTTCATTTGTCAAAGAATGCCTGTTAACATTACTGATAACAATTCATTTGCTTGGCAAGATAGAGTCTTGTCCGATGAAGTTCTTCTATGAAGACAAGATTTGATACATTGAGAAAATTAATTTCATGAAGAGAAGATAAGAGATATATACTGGCTGGTACATGAGAAGATAAAAGAGAGTCAAGTCAATTTCAAGTACTTTTGTGACTTTTCAAATGTTGGGGAACTTGAAGCGAATGATTTTATGAAGATGCTCTTTATGAGGATCACCTTACGTAGTTGTTTATACAAGAAACTTGGACACTAGAGCCTGGGCGTCTTACTGCTTTTTGCAACACTTGCTTCCCTTTTGATGGAATGTTTGTAAGTTGTTGACTGTGCTTCATCAAGAACAATAGAGGGCACAGTGCATATTTGAACTTGATGGTAAAACGCCAGGAAGACACCATCATGCACACTTTGCACCCTCATATTTTTTTGTCACTTGAATTTTCCTTGTCATACTGTCTAATAAAACCAACATATGCAGGGAGCCTCGAGGATTTGCCTTTGTGGAGTTTGTTGACCCTTATGATGCCTCTGAAGCCCAGTATCACATGAATCGCCAAGTTTTCTTCGGTCGGGAGATAGCTGTTGTTCTTGCTGCTGAGTCGCGAAAGAGGCCAGAGGAAATGCGCAGCAGAGCTAGAGTCAGGTATGGTATTCCTTTTTGTTGCAGTAAATTTATGCCTCTGTTCTTATTATGTACTCATTTGAAATGACTTCGTGTGATTGCTGTGCAGAGGTTACTCTGGTCATGAAGGTCGCCGATCTTCATATTATGGTAATCTTGCATTTGTATTTTTCGTACCATTCATGGTATTGCTGTCCAAGCAGTACATCTGTTGTCTGGATCCTCTGATTCTAGTCAATTATACAATTATATGATGTGTATCCATTTTGTCACTGCTTACTTGTGGATGTAGAGGGGGATGCCTGGGCAGTCACCTCAAAGTTAGAAGTTTCTGCCCAGTAGTCTTCAGGGCTTGGTTATTATCTCAAGTTTAATATTATTTTGTAATTAGATGGAATGTTTGAGGGCTTACTGCGTAGCCTGTTTATGCCTTTACTCCCACCAGTCCAGTTTATAAGGTGCAATGAAACATGACACGACCTCCTAAATTACACTTTGGCATTTATTTATTTTATATTATACTGCTTATTGCTTATGATTATAAACTTATGATTATTGGATAGTATATTTGATTACAAATCTAATAGTATCAAATATGTATTACAAGAATTAATAATTGTTGGCTAAATTATTGTTCAAAGGTTATAAAGTTTAACCCTTGACGTATGCGAAATGCCTTATAAACTGTACCAGAGGGAGTAATAGTTTAATTTATGCTGCTATGGTTAGCCCTCTTTTACATTGAAAGGAAAAGCATTGAGTCTCTTTTATGTGGCAAGGCATGATTGGTCAGGACATATAAAGCCTTCATGCACTGTTTCTCTTGTGTGCATCTTATTAACTTGGCAACACATCATTTTTACATTTTCCTGTTACTCTTCTGGTACTATGGTGACTGCTATCAAGTGCCTTATCAAACATCACTGTAATACAGAGCACCAATATGTCTGCACCCAGCCAATAAAATTCTAGATCTTTTGCTGCTTCTGATAGGTGATGCACATATGTTTAATAAACCCCTCTTTTTTAAAAAACAAATTTGCCATGCACAAGTGCCTTTCAAATTTACGAATAACATCTCAGTACTGTGTCTCCAGTCACTATAAAAATTTTCTTGTGAAAAATTGAAGTCTGCAATTTCCTTTTGTTGAGGTAGCAAAGTACTGATAGCCTCTCATCTTCCATATAGGGCGGTCTCGTTCCCGTTCCCGCTCTCCTCGTTATCGGGGCCGTCCTCGGTCAAGGTATGCTTGGCTGACACAAGACTTCTTGTAAAAGCTTTGAACTTTGGTCAAGGAACCTTTCACTTTTTATTTTTTATTTTTTAATTCTGTTATGTTTTTCTTTTAAAGCAGATCATACTCTCCTGCTCCAAGGCGGCGAGATGACTACTCTGCCTCTCCAAGGAGAAAGGAAGCACATCGAGCATCTCCTCCCAAGCGCCCGCCAAAGGAGCATGATGAAGATAAGAAGCACAGGTCCTACTCTCCTGCCAGTAGAGATGATGCTGACAATGGTTATGAGAAGTAAGTTATTCATTGCTACACATAAATCTGGCTTCCGTCTGTCCATGTATATAAATCCATAGTATTTGTTTTATCTTAGTGTGTACTATACCTTTGCTCCCACCTACTTCATTATCAGTTGCATCATAGTCTATCCTGGCAACTAGTCACTGAAACTAGCTACCTGTTCAAAATATCATTTGATATGACTGGGTTAGGAAATGCTAGTAGTGATTTCATTCATCCTCCTAACAGGTGTTGCTGCAGACTCCAAATTCACTTTCACCTGTTTAAACCACAGCTAAGCTATGTATTGTAGTCCCCTAGAATGCTCTTGTAGCAAGGAAATTTTTATTTTGGTGAACCATATTATTGTTGCGTGGGTTGTGAAATCACTAGAGCAATGTTAAAAAAAAAGCTCTTATAGTCCCTAATCATGTAGCAACTAGCAAGAGCTCTTAAAGTCCCTAACAATGGTATTAATGTTGATAGGAGGTCGCCCCTACCAGACAGCGATGGATCCCCTCCACACCGCAGGTCCCCCAAGGAGTACTCGGGCTCACCTCCAGGATCCCGCTCCAGGTCCGCCGACGAATCTCCTGTTCGCAGTGACTGACCGACCGGTGGATGCTACAAAAATGATATGCACATGACCGTGTCTCTTCAGCATGGTCATGCGGTCAGTCCAATGCCTGTCAGACCGAGCTTACTAAACCTTACCCCCCCTTTTGGGGGTGATGTTGTATTGCTGTTTCATTTGTGCTTAGTATTAGCGCATACTGCTAGACTGCCACTGCCGTCTGTGCTATGTACGTGTGCTTTTAATCTTGAGTGAGGTTTGAGGAACCAGTGATGCTGTCGCTGGTGCTGAACTTTGGAACCTGTAGTAGTATGTTGCTTGCTTGCTGGGCCACGGCCCGTTCACTGGGACCTGTTGCGCTTGCCTCTTTTGAGTTTGGTTTGAGGACTGGACTTGGATGCTGCAGGTGCTAGTAGTCCTGTGCTACTACCCCTTTCTGAATTATGGAGCTCTATTGCTGCCGGTCAGCCAGTGGCAGATGATCTCTGATACCTGGTTGGCTGGTTGGGTTGCTTGCTCTGCAACAGGTTTGTCTTTGGGACCCTCGGCCTGGCCGGTCGGCCGGCGGGGCGGGGCGGCGACTTTTGCTAGCCGCGTACGCCCGGGCGCTGGTGGCGTGGACTCCACTGGCTGGTGGATGGGACGTGTCCAACCCGGCCGCCCGCAGAGCGGCACAGAGCAGGCCTGAGCAGCCATGCCACCGGGTGTGCAGCAGTGCAGGTGCAGCGGCCCCCATGGCAGCCACATGCTGACTCCGTGAGAGAGGAGGCTTGAGGATGATTTCAGCATCAAGGAGAAAGCATGGCCCGCAGAGCAGCAAGGGTGTTGTGGGAGTCAAGAGTCCGTGGGCCGAGTGCAACGTCACGCGGTTCGCCATGCGTTGTGGGCCGCCTACGCCTACAGCCGGGAGCCGGGGCATGGCATATGCGTCGCAGCGGCAGCTTGCGATGCACTGTGGCTGCAGTGGTGGTTCGTGGCCCAGTAGTGCTTACTCCTCTCTCTCAAAAAGACTGTTGCTATTGATTTCAGTTATTTTGTTTGCCATCTTATTCATTTTTTATAAATATCATCCATTTTGATATGATTTATTTTATCATTAGAGATACTTTAATAATGATTTATTTATTCTTTAATTCATATAAAATTTTTGAATAAGACGAGTGGTCAAATATGATGTCTCAAAGTCAAAAACATTATTCTTTTTGAGACGGAGGTGTTACGAAACGGTGTCTCTCAACGTGATCTCATCAAGAAGCCACGGACAGACACATGTTCACGAAGTGATCTCATCCATCAATTACAAGATTAGTGGATAGGATTAGACAGTTAGTTTTACTCCCAAAGGGCATGTCCTTTACGAACAGTCGTGTCCCTTCGTGACACCCCTTCACTTGTATACCCTTCGTGACACCCCTTCACTTGTATAAATATATTTCAGAGATCAATAAAAGATAGGGTTGTTCCTCAAATCACTGTTCATTTACGTTCACCGTTTAACACATTATCAGCACGCTCAGTACCACTGAGTTCGTGAGTTCGCAAGAACAAGCCATACGGCCTCAGAGACTGACGAAGCCGTTCTTCGCTGAGTTTTCACGAGAAGATGCAGTGAGGCCCGAAGGAAGAACAGGGTATCTCATTGTTTCTTCGTTGCATCAGCATGGAGATGATACAGTCTTCATCAACCACGGCAAGAAGTGGGCACGCGACGCCAAATCCTTGGTAAACATGATTTCTGTTGTTTACTTTTCTACGGCGGCGCACACATTACGGCGCAGTTCATCCTGGCCTCGGCGACGCCTGGCTGTGCATTCTTGCAGCCAGCTTGCCTCTCGGCGGCCAGTGGCCCCGCACGGTCTCGCGCCCGTGCCCGGCGGCCTGGCACCAACGGCCGGCTCGCTCGCCCGTACGGACCCTGCCCGCGCCACGCCGCTTGCAGCGCCCATGGTTGAAGGCTCTGCACGGACCCTCCGCGGCCGCGGCCAATCTGCCTCCCGGCGACCAGGCCCGCGGCCAACACTCGCAGCGGCCCTGCAGCGGGCGCTCTAGCGCGGCCTAGCGGCGGCGGGCCCTCCGCTACGCCTAGGCAGTGACCGCGGCTTATGGCCGGCGGCCTAGCCCGAGGTCGGCTGCCCCGTGCCGGCGAAGCTGCGAGTCCCGAGGCCGGCGGCCAGCGCCAGCGTCCTCACACCGCGTCCGGACTGCGATCCTCCGCCTGTGGCCTTGCACTGCGAACAACGACCCCGGTCCCGGCCCTTACTCCCGCTGCCCTGTGCCCCGTGCACTGCGAGCACGGCGAGGCGGCCGGCGACACCACCCAGGAGCAGCGGTTTTTCTTTTGCCCGCAGCAAAGCAAACCGACCGTGCGTGGGATGGGATTTGGATAAGATTGTGCATTTCTGCACAAACACCCTTGTATTTCTGTGAGGTACATGATAGTCCAAATGGATTATTAATGTATTCCAGATTTATGTTTAAGCCCTCAGGTTAATATACTGCAGTGTACTATATTTACCCCACGTAAATGCTCATTTTAGACCCCAGGTTTAAAATGCATTATGATGCATAATATTTACCTCATGTAGATAAGTATTTTTGAGACCCATGTGTCATCAAGAATTGCATCATGGCATGTACTGCTGCAGATGAATTTACCACTGTAAATTCGCTTTCCAGATATTATGTTTTCTGGAATTCTTTAAGTACTGTTCAAAGCGTTTGTCCAAATTGGCAAACCCAATAAACATGCATTACTAGTATTACATTGTTCAAAGTGTTTGTTGAAATTGGCAAACCCAATAAACATGTAATATTATTATCACGGACATGATCTTGCAATTTATTTATTTGTTTCGCAATCGATCATTTTATTTAAGCCCATTTAAGCTTTTCCATTTTAAAGCTCTACCTTAAATTATGGATGCAACATTTTATGTGTATCTTCTCATCAATTGTATAACGCGCATGTTCTATATTTGTTTGTTGGTCATACACAAGATATCACCAAAGTTGCTACTGTGGGATCTACACTAAGTAAACACTTAGTGACTATCCTCAAAGTACGTACCCAACATCACAAATTAGAACATTTGGTCTACATCTTTTTACAAAGATGACTACCATTAATTTGTATTCCTATTGGCCATACATAAGGTAGCAGCATAGTTGCTACTGTGGGATCTACACTAAGTCCACAACTTAGTGACTATCCTCAACGTGCGTACCTAATTCGTTTGCGAATTAACTAAGGTCGTGTTCATACAACTTGCATTAATTACTTGGCATCTACTGTTAACACAGATTATGCCTATTTTGAGGTCTACACCTTTATGGTGACTACCTCCATTATGTTATTATGCATATGAGATTTTTACATCATCATTAATGCAAGATTTATCTTGTCTTTATTTTGCATCCCATTACAACACTACCATAGCAATTTTAATTTACCCTTAAAAGTAAATTCAGAAAACTATGGTTTGCACCTAGTTGGAATAATGGACACGAAAGAGTTTGATCTCTCACTCTTGATGATCACTATTATCCAACATGGACAATGGACGTAAAGTTAAATTTTATTGTTCTATGGATTCATATCAATACTTGATGCTTCTGATAAGAGAGCATCTCCTATTCTAATCAATTTAATTATGATGTTTTATTTGAATAAAACACCATATAAATCTAGATCACAAGATATGTGTATCTCAATGGATATAAGTCGATGCACTATATGGCTAGCTCTCACTGAGTGATACGAACAACATAAGGCAATATTTTGCCCAAATGCCAACTATGATTGGCCACAATTTTATCTCTTGGACTTTGTCAACTTGAGAATAGAATTATGTTGTTCCACAAATATCCTCCATATTGTGTTTTTGTGATTGCCCATAATTTACCACATGAATCCTGGATTAATTTCTACAATACTTCAGGTCCAAGCGTATGATAAACTCTAATTGAGCAATCATCATTAGCATCATAGCGATGCCCTATTGCCTAAAGTATAGTTGAATTTTTCAGAATTTTAACTAATTTGATTTGATGCCATGTAATAATGTCATCCAAAGACTTTTGATGGTAAGATTAACGCAACAACAAGAAGCAGCCCTGTGCATTCCTTAGGGTCAAGGCATTTCCCAAATATGACAACCATTTTGTCCCAACCGTGGATGTAATAGCCACACAACATGGAAATGTCATGCCTTGAAACATTTAATTGATTGGTAAACAAATCCATTGGACATAAATATCTGGCTCAACAATAAAGATATGAAGCACGCTTCTATCTTCAACCTGACACCACTAGGAAGGCCAGTTGTTCACAACAAGTTTCATGAAGAAACCAAGTAGCAACCAAACACTTAATTAATAAGTGGGTCTTATGAGCATGGATAAGACAATCATCAAATTTACTTCACTGGATGGATCCATTTTGGAGACCAAAATTTGTCTCCCATTTACAAAGATACCTAGTATCTACGTCCTATTTTTGTGTTGTAATATAAAATGTTGTCATCAATTCCAATTGAATGTCACAATAATGTGTCATCGCATTTGATATTCCATTAATTAACTTGTATGTAATCTATATATCTGTAAAGAATATCATTTATTCTTTATGCTATATATAGACTTATACGCAAGTCAATCCACATGCAAAGAGGAATTTTGCCTAGTGGATAGTTGTGCCATAAACTCTATACATAGGGAAGCAAAATATTCCTAAACTCTTACATAGAGACAAGAAAATATTTTGTTAATCGCTTGACGCGATGTCATGGTAGTGGGCTTTAGTCGTGCTACTATCATACTCCCTATTGGTACTCAAATAATAATCATGAATCCATTCTTGTATGTTGATTCTATAATGTACCCAATTAAAATTATAGAGACATCCGTCAATGTGGTTTTCATATGGAAACTCCAAGATGACAACTAAGAGGAGTTTTTTTCTCTTAACAACGGATATGGCAATACTTAAACAAAACAACCTGAGTTGGATTGCACTGCACATACATAACCCGTATCCAATGTTGCGTACAAAATAATTCTCTATCTTGATATCAACAAGACTTGGCAGATTTGCCTAGGTTATCCAACCATAGGAATAACGTGAGAATTATTGTCAATTCTATTAGTCATAGCATCAATATGAGCTACTAAATTTCTTGAAGAAATTCAAGAACATACATGTGACTCTATTTACCATTTTATGGACCATAAAGATACTATGTAATGCACATTTATGCATTCATAATATAGTCCCAGGTGTGTCTCTTAGTCATGAGAACTATCACTATACCAAACTTATTGCTCGAGATCTTCAATTTAGAGCAAATTATCCTGGACATGGGATCAAATCCATTTTACATGGAACTGTTTGGTTTTTGGGAACTATATATCGAGTACCTTATGTCCATATCAATAATGGTTTGATTGAATCTCTTATTGAGAATCAAATTATTTGCATGACATATTAAAATAGAATTGTAATTTAACTAAGTTGTTTTCATGCGGCCTTAGACACCGCATCGTTAATTCAAATTCATCAAACTGCACATATACAACTCCCTTCGTTGCAGTACGTAGTGGAACTTTGGCCGCAGCCAAACATTTCCCATCTGCGCATCGAGTATGTTTTCACATGCCCATATCACCACCCCCAACATACCAATGGGCATTAGGGATCATAAAAGGTAACTCTGCATGGGATTTATAAATTGCCCGTATGTTGATCACATTTGAGGATAATTCTAGGCATTAGGTGGAGACTTATACCACACAACGAATGCTAGGAATCAAAAGAGCAATCCTCACATCCACGGACCAAAGAATCTAAACCTAATTGTTTAGAACATCTTATATTTGCATCATATTGCAAAGAATCTGCCAGAAGCATTTACTGATAATAAGGGTGTCACAAAATCCTCTTATCCTTCTCATAATGCGCCCTAAAGAATGGAGGTACCAATTAAAACCATTTAGTTCCCACTTCCAAAGAAGAGGGGGAGAAGTACAGCCGCTCCTAAGGATAATGCTTCAAGTAAGCGTTTGAGGATATCGAGGACAAGATCCTTCAAATTGGTAAATCCAAGCCAACCTCAAGTTGGTAGACACCCAAATTGATGAGCATCCAAAACCCGGATCAAAATCTACCTGGATCAATGGTGCACCCAAATTCTGATCCTGGGACATTGGAACACCCTGACTCCATATGGGAAATGACTAGGAGTCCAAAAGGGTTAACATTTTCACATGCTATATTGATTCCAAGCAATGAATCAATCATTTAAAGACTATAAATTGTTGCGACATATACTCCTCAAAGATTGTTCTTCACCTTACTGGATCCAGACCAAAAGTCCTAGGCAGGGTGTCTTCACACTCCTATTTGGTCAAACTAAAAGGTGGCAATTAAGGAGAATTGCTCTTGTTCAATTATGAGATCGAAGTATTACCATAGTAATGCCTTCTCTCACATAGTTTCTTTTTAGAAGCAAGGTGGTGAACAATGAGAGCTTGTAGCATATGGTTTCACGCAGAGACCCAGCATAGCATACCCATGGTATGTGTGAAAATGAAGTTTTCCAAATTCAATAATTGGCAGATCAAATGAATTTGATAGATTCAGACGTATAAGTCCCAACAGACTTCACATTCTGAATCCAAATACAAATCGCAACATACATTATGTGTATAATTAAGCATGATTGCGCATATTAATTGATGTAATCATTTAAGATACAAATACCATCATATGAATTGGAGATGGAGGATTTGGGTAAGACCAAATATTGCCTAGGCTTACAGCTTGAGCACCGTCCTTCAAGGATTTTAGTGCATCAATCAGCCTATATTCAGAAAATATTAGAGAAATTCAATATGGACAAATCATATCATAACAAAATTCCGATGGTTGTTCGCTCTTTAGAAATAGAGAAAGATCTATTTAGACCACGGGATATTGGAGAAAATATGTTGGGATCGAGGTTCCATATCTTAGTGTCATTGGAGCACTTATGTATCTTGTAAATTGCACAAGGCCTGATATCGCATTTGCAATGAACATACTAGTTAGACATGGTGCAAATCCAACTCACCGTCATTAGACGGGAGCGAAGCATATCCTCAGATATCTTAGTGGCACAAAGGATCTTGGTTTATTCTTTAAGAGAAATCATGATCCCAATATGATTGGATACATGGATGTTGGTTACTTATCTGGTCCCCATTATGATCAATCCCAAACAGGGTTTGTATTCTCATATGGAGGTATAGCTATTTCATGAAGTCTTCTAAACAGACTCTGACGGCGACCTCTACTAATCATTCTAAAATTATTGCTCTATTTGAGGCATCACATGAATGTATATGGCTTCACAGAATGATTAACCACATGCAACAGTCATGTGGTATTGGTTTGATTGAATCACCTACAATTATCTATAAAGATAATTTCGCTTATGTTACATAGATGCAAACAGGTTACATAAAGAGTAATGTCACTAAGCACATTGCTCCTAAGTTGTTTTATCCCTATGAAAGCGGGAATAAACATCTTGCAAATCAAGTCATGAGATAATCTCACGACCTATATACTAAGTCCTTACCAAATTCTATGTTTCAAAATTTGTACATAAGATTGGTACGCGATGACTTCGAAATTTGCAAGAATTAGGGGGAGACATCTCCTAGATGTTGACCTGTACCAGTATCATATTATACTCTTTTCTTTGACAAGTTTTACTCACAAGGTTTCTTGTTAAAGTTTTTAATGAGGTAATATTAACATAAGCATGTGTCATATTTTCTATTTTCCCCACCGGGGTTTTTGTGGGAAATA
The DNA here is from genome assembly GCA_038087645.1 of Saccharum hybrid cultivar R570. Lineage (NCBI taxonomy): Eukaryota > Viridiplantae > Streptophyta > Magnoliopsida > Poales > Poaceae > Saccharum > Saccharum hybrid cultivar. The sequence goes on along the minus strand of JAQSUU010000647.1, from coordinate 1,040,318 downwards.
TCAAAGACACATATTGCCCTCACAACTCATCCATGGTTTTTCCCTGAAAAGGTTTTTTCATGTGAGTTATCCAAGAGGCAATACCAATAATATGTCGCCACATTTTCTCCTAATTTTCCCATTGGGTTTTTACAGGAGTTTTAGCGGCATATCAATTTATATTGCTCCTCATATTTTTCCTGAAAGGTTTTTGGGGGAGTTATCTTTATGTCGTATCTCCAATATTTTTTCCCCACTAGGGTTTTTAATGGGATACCAATGACATAGTGGTTTATTTAAATCACAAACAAATATGTTATTTTCTCCTTATTTTCCAATAAGGTTTAAATGAGTTTTTATAGCATATCTATATATTCCTCAGATTTTTCCCATAGAGTTTTTCAAGGAATCTCAACTTACAGCTACATTGATCTCAAGGAAGATTCGATCAAGGGGGAGTGTTACGAAACGGTGTCTCTCAACAAACACCTCTTCGGTGATCTCATCAAGAAGCCACGAACAGACACCTGTTCACGAAGTGATCTCATCCATCAATTACAAGATTAGTGGATAGGATTAGACAGTTAGTTTTACTCCCAAAGGGCATGTCCTTTACGAACAGTCGTGTCCCTTCGTGACACCCCTTCACTTGTATAAATATATTTCAGAGATCAATAAAAGATAGGGTTGTTCCTCAAATCACTGTTCATTTACATTCACCGTTTAACAGGAGGGAGGACTCCGTGCCACGGCCACGACTCGTCCAACGCTACGCTGCCGGGGGACCAGGGCCTCAACTCAGCTCCCTCCGCTTCATCTGTGAAGCTGTGATTGACCAACCGATCGACCGGTGCGAGCTAGCAGCAGCACCCATGTCCACTGGCGGAGCCAGGGGGGCAGGCAGGGGCCATGCCCCCCACGTCATAGCAAAAAATTTTTAGGTAGTATATAATTCAATGATCCATATTAGAAAGATATAATAAAGTCTTTGTCATATATTTTTTGATGACTTCTGGACAATAAAATTACATAAATTTGTATTTTATCTTTAGATGAACCCATCCATAGTGTAAAAATCCAAACAAATATGCTACACTCAGTTACTTTATAGTTGAAACTCTTCGACCGGCCCTCTATCATAGTTTCTGGCTCCGCCGCTGCCCATGTCCATGTACAACCGGATCCATGGGTTTGGGTGGTCCCTTCGCGCACACACCATAATTCAATTCATTTCCTATTGCTTGTTGGACCCCGTCCTTCCGCCTGTCCATTCACTGTTTATATCAATAATAATTAATGTGTCTGTATATGTATGTAGAGTATGCTGGTCACTCCGTTATATATATATATATATATATATATATATATATATATATATATATATATATATATATATATATATAACCATCCAGTTTTGTGCGGCTGATGCTGTTTTGTTATGAGAAAAAACACTGTACCATAGCTGATAAGCAGTTCAAGCGAAGTATAATAACAATAATAATCATCTCTCGTAGATATACAGACGTGGTATAGCAAGTGTATGTATGTACCTGTCTCCATGATTGGCCTCATCAAGCGTACGTTGCGACGTACATGTCACGCATGTGCGTGCATGCACACTCACTGCTGCACAACAGGGCTTTAGTACCGGTTCAAAAGGACCTCTAGTCCTGGGCTGCGAGCCGGGGCTAAGGTTTCGGGACTAAATGTCCCACCTTTAGTCCCGGTTCGCAGGCCCAGGACTAAAGAGGGACTTTTAGTCCCGGTTGGTATAGGTGCTGACAGGCATCGACGTGGCACAACACCTTTTAGTCCTGGTTGGTATTACTAACCAGGACTAAATGTTCTTTTTTCTTTTTTCTTTTTCTTTCCAATTCATTATTGATTTTTGTTTTCGGTTATATTGTTTTCCAATTTATTCTTCGCTGCTATTATCCGTATACGTTGTACCTATACGAGAGCGTTATTATTGCACACAAATAAAGTATGAAACTATATATATATATATATATATTTATATATTTATATATATATTAGAGCTATACATATACGTACATACATATTACATTTACAATAATATACAAGTAATCAAGTGTTCAGCCGCCGGTTAATGAGTTACACAAATGTTTGCCCGCCACTCAAAGCTCATACAAGTGTTCGTCCTGGTTTGGACTCTTCAAATCCCAACCTAGGGTTATGGTGGAACTCGCCGTCTTCCGGGATGACATGATCGTTGATGAAACCTGTGATCGTCTCCTGGATTGCGACGAGTATTGTGTGCTTGAACACTTGTTCTTTCAATTCCCACTCCTTCCATTTGCATTAATTAAAGGAAAAGATATTAATATACATAAGATTTATTTAGTTTCAACAAATAAATAAGATATGAATTTACTGTATACACATGTTACTTTTAGCATCTCTTTAGCATATGTAAATTTGCTACACCGCATGTACTCGCAAATGTAGTATCCACATAAATTGGTTCCGTACGGTTGTCTGGGCACCCACTTATGTAGAATAGGAGGGGGAAGTGGCACTTTCAGATCCGTACGATATCTTTGTTGTAGCCAAGCCCAAGCCCTGCCCAATAAGTCGGTCGTTGATTAGGTATAGCATAGTAAAGTAAAGGAGCAGACATCGATATTTAAAGAATGATAGAACTTACCTCTGGATCATGTCTATCATGTCTTGGTACATTGCCAACTCTTTTTTCATTGAGTCCCACACATTTATAGTTTGTTCCTTGATCTTAATCTTAATGAGTATCCAGTGATCCCTGCATTTGTTTATAGAGTCAACTTATTTATATATATATATATATATGTTGGATTGACTAAGACATGATATAACACAACACTTTACCCCATATTGTAAGGGAAGAGTATCAACTCCTTATGCCTTTGGTTATAAAAGAATCTCCAGAGGTTTTTCTCCATTTCCTTGATCTTCAGATTGAATGGATCTTTAGTCTTTGTGTCTTTGTACACGACATACGGATCGATAAAATCAATTCGATCGTCTTGTTTCAATCTGAGTTCTCTCATCATGTGTCTGCACATCGTGAGCATAGTTATTACGAATACATACATATGCTAGAGTGAGATTATTGATTAAAAGGAAGAATCACTTACAGACAGTAGCAGCTTATGAGAGATTTATCGAGAGCATCCATATAGAGAAGCTGGTGTACTTCACTAAACTCTACCTAGATGACATCATCTCCACAAAAGTAGTGACGGTCTTTGACTTGGACGCCCAGATATTGTTCAATTTGATATTATGCACAGAATCTCAAGTAGTACTCGTGCAGCTTGTACATTTATGTACCAAGATTTTTTACCTTTGCAGGGTCGCATAGACTCCTGCTAAATACGTACTTCCTCCGCCATTCATCAACAACTTCGGACTCTTTACCAGTTCTTAGTTCCTCCCGACCGAGAAGTTGTTCTAAGGAAAGCCCAGTTACATTCATCCACTTGGCGAGTTCATCTAAGTCCACATCATCAGGTACCGACATTTGCATCAAGTTCATGTTGGAACCATATTGATTCTCAACCACTAGTGACGGCACTGATTGCTGCGCTTGTTGGCCGAGCTGTGCAACATCTTTTCCGACCGCCTTCTATTTCCTTTTGTCCTCCTTGATTTTCTTTGTGATAGTACGCTCAAAGTCTGATAGTGGCGGCGCTGGTTTTTTACTAACGGCACGCTTCTCATCTTGCATAGCCTGCACCACTTGACGTAGCTTTACACAAGGATACATTAGGTATGGCTTCTCTTGCTTTGCTCGTGCGTTAGCTTTGGTCTTTTCGAAGAACGCTTTCACTTCTGCCTTGACTGAAGCATTAAGTTCTTCATCAGTCTTCTCGTATGAAAGCTTGGTCATCTTCAAGATCTTCGTGACCACAACTTGTTTCTTTGGCGGAGGTGGTGGGACCAATCTCTGTGGGCTAGCGGGCCTCTTGTTCCTCGATGGACCAGCCGGTGCCGATGAGGTGGCCGTTATCGGCATTAGCGGAGGCGGCGGAGGCACAATTGGAGCTTGCTATTGTGGAGGAGATTGGGCCGCTGGCAGCATTGGAGTATGTCGTGGAGGAGATACGGCCGGTGGTGGGGATGCAACCTTGTCTTGTATGAAATCGTCTTCATCGTCGTGTCCCACGGCACTGTGGTCATGTGGTGAATGGATAGACGGACTTGGGGTGGTCCTGGATTTGAAAAAAAACGAACAAGATATATACATGAGTGAACCGTAATTAGATACAGTACATAGTTATTGAAAAGCAATTGCGTTCACAATCATCCACACCTAGGATTCGGTTGTGGTGGCGGCGCCCCAGGAATAATGATGTACCATTTCTTCCAACATATGAATGTCTTCTCCGCTTCACCTAGGGTCTTCTCCCCATCACCACCTTCGATATCCAGAGTCATATTTTCATGGCCTTTGACCACTCTATCCACTGAGACACTAGCATATCCGGGTGGTATTGCGACCGAGTGGATCCTTGGTGTCTTGGTGGGGTTGATAGGAGATACAACACCGGTAGCCACCTTGACTGTGGCATTCCCCTCCGGAATATGCAGCTCACAGGACGTCAACGGAGTGGTGACATCGTCCACCGGGAAGCGCATCCCTGTGTCTTCATCTTGCCTCACAGGCACTTCCGTAGAAGCACAACTGCTTTTCAACTGAGCTGAGCCGGGGCTGATGTTGGCGGCCGGCTGTGACAAGCTCTGGAGGTGGGAACTTACAACTTCCTCCTTGGCCTTTCTGATTTGCTCATTCATAGTGGCCTTAAGCGCTTCTTCCCGCTCTAGTGCCTTACGAGCCACTTCACTGGTCTTTATAACAGCCTCCTCTAACTTGCGTAGCCGTTCCCTGTCCTCTTCCTTCTTTGTCTAGCGGCTTCTATAAGTTTCTCTGTCCTAAGGGAAGGCATGCTCCCACGACACGGAGCCATAGCCTCTCGTTCGTCCACCATGCTCAGGGTTCCCCAAGGTGTATGTCAGGTCATATTTATCTCTGTTCGGCTACCACTCTCCACTTTGAGCGACGGAGCGGGCTTGATGAAATCTTTCTGCTACAGCTTGGATGCGTTCCCTATACACGACCTTTCCAGTCTCTGGGTCCAGGCAACCTCCATGAGTGAAAAACCAGTGCTTGGCGCGCTCAGGCCAGTCGAGGGATTCTGGCACCAACCCTCTATCAATTAGCTCTTGCTCGGCTTTTTCTCACTTAGGAATGGCAGTAGGGTAGCCACCTGATCCCATCGTATGGTGGTAGGTCTTATGTCGGGCATTCTCTTGGTTCGTTCTCGCCCGTTGCTGACCCTCTTCCGATGTCTTGAACTGTACAAACTCGTCCCAAAACGGCCGCAGCTTGACAAAGTGCTTACAGTTAAAATCCGGAGTCTTGTTCTTCTTGATATAGTCATTATATAGCTTCTTCTTAAAGCACTGGAATTGTGTGGCCATCTTCTTCATAGACCAATCTCGAACTCTTTCCTTCAACTGTTCATCATTTGTGTCTAGCGTGAAATGTTGCAACACGTCACCCCAAACTAGTTCCTTATCACGGTCGGAGACATAACTGATTTCTAGGTGTTGCTTATTTTTCTTCCATTCACGAACATTGATCGAGATCCTATCCCGGGCAAGGTACCCTAAGTGGTTGACAAAGGCCCTTGCATGGGGTCCACGTGGCTGGCCTGTTCCCACGTTAAAATCTGTGATAACCAACCGGTCCTCCACCAGCTTCTTCGGGCCTCGTACTTTTCTGCTGGTCCCCGTGGTTGTCGTCGAGCCAGAGGGCTATGTAGGCAGAAACAAGACAATTAATAAAGGTTTTTTTTGAATTTCATGTATATAAACATGGGAGGCTGCATATATTACAGACCTCGCCAACATTGTCTTGGTCATTCAGGTTGACCAAGTACTGAGAACCATCATCGATGCCCTTAGGGTTCTCATCGCCTTCGCGATCGTCATAACGACCTTCTTCAGCGCTACCGCGGATCATGTTCAACAATATTTCTTCGTCTTCTCTCGGGTCGGCCATTTCTGCAAAAATATGTGTGTACGCATGACGTCAATTAGGGCTTAGGGTTTACGGCTTAGGGTTTAGGGCTTAGGGCTTAGGGTTTACGGCCTAGGGTTTAGGGTTAAGGGTTAAGGGTAAAGGGTTTAGGGTTTACGGTATAGGGTTTAGGGTTTAGGGTTTAGTGTATGTCATTTGATTATGAACATCATTTGCTAACAAATATAGCACTAATTTATGCCACTAATTGTACCACTAATTATAGCACTAATTTAAACAATACCTATATTTTAAAGCCGGTGAGACGGCGGAGAGATGACATCAGAGAGACGGCAGTCTGTGCGGAGACGATAGGGACTTCGGTGACGGCGGCAGAGAGACGTCGATCTAAAAGGAGGAAGAAAGAAGGAACAAATGTATTGTAAGAGTGTGTGTTAATACATATGAAATATTATATCACATTTATATATATATATATATATATATATATATATATATATATATATATATATATATATATATATATATATGTGTGTGTGTGTGTGTGTGTGTGTGTGTGTGTGTGTGTGTGTGTTAGTGTGTGTATCCCTAATTATCCCTAAATATTAATTATTACATCACTATTTATATGTATACTAATTAATATATAATTATTATATACTAATGCATTTTTCAATTTTTTTCTTTTTTTACATCATTTTTAGTAATGTATATTTTTCCATGTTTTTCGTGTGGGTCCCACGCGTCATCCTCTCCCTCCTCTCTCTTCTCCCTACGTTCCCTCTCTCTGTCTTCGACGACGGCGGAGACGGCGGCAGGGCGGTGGACGCAAACGCCGGTGGCGCCGCGCGCGCGAGGCTAGGCCAGTGGTGGAGGGTGTGGAGATGGAGGAGGATTCACGCGCTGCCGCGCGCCGTGATCCGAAATAAGTGTTTTAAATATTATATGCATTGCAAAAAAAATTTGAAGTGTTCATTTGCATTTTTTTGGAGTGTTAATTTGCATTTTTTTCATAAATTTTGGAGTGTTCATTTGCATTTTTTTTCATAAATTTTGGAGTGTTCATTTGCATTTTTTTCTCTTGACGTCGTCATCGGCGTGGGTCGGCGCGGGGTAGCCGCGCTGGGGCCGGTGGTGGGCCACGTGCACACGCCAGCGGCGCCCACACCCGCGCGGCCCGGACGATGAGACGACGCATGCGCGGATGACGAGACGACCCGGCGTGACGGCCCGGACAACGAGCGAGACGACGCGCGCGCGCAGGCGGCGGCGGCGAGCGGCCCGGCCGGCCCCGTAAGGACGAGGGCGCCGCGCGCGGCTCGCCGGAGGACGCGCGGCTCGTCGGCGAGAAGAAGATAGAGAGAGGCGCTGGGGAGCTCGGGCGCACGTGTGCGACGACGTATGGCGGCGGCGGTCCTCGGGGCGGCGCTCGGCGTGGCGGTGCGCGAGGCGTTGATGGCGGCGAGGACGACACGGTGACTAAGACGGCGGCGGCGGTTAGGGTTCGACGATTATTGGGCCGCGTGCGGGTGGGGGAGGAGGAGGAAGAAGCCCCTGCCATTGTAGGGCAGGGGACCTTTAGTCCCGGGCGGTGGCCAGGCCCGGGACTAAAGGTCCTTCCACCAAATTCTGGCGCCTGTTTAGGCGCCAGAATTTGGTGAATTTTATTTTTCACCTTTTTTCCTTTCATCTTTCTAAATGCATAGTAAATTAAATATTTATCATAATTTTTTTCAAAAATACACATTAGTTTAGTTTGACTCTAAATTCTCATGCTCACTACGGTATAGGATGCAGTCATTAGGACATGCATGTATCTTCTCGATTTGTAATACTAAAGGGCAGACAATCTTTTTTGCTTCGTATATAGTGGTGGGGAATTCATTAGGCTTCTGAAGCATCTTTTTTTGAATCTTTGATAATTTTCCAAATGTCTTGTCAGATATACTATTCTCCGCCTTCCACTATAACAACTCCAGTGTCGTGCCTAGCTTTTTCTGCCCATCTTCGGCCGACGGGTAGAGTAACTTCTTATGACCCTCTAGCATTTGGTCGAACTTAGCCTTCTTCTTTTCACTTTCACAATCTCTCTGTGCGTCGCGAATGACATCACCAAGAGCATCGTCATCTTCAGCGATACTGTTTTCTGCATCCGCCTCTTCTTCACCTTCCTCCATGCGAAGTCACAGTATTAAGCAAAAACATCGTCAGGGTCCGCTTGTTCTTCTTCACCTTCTTCTATCATAACCCCGGTCTCTCCGTGCTTAGTCCAACAAATGTAGTTTGGCATGAAACCCGACTTGAACAAGTGCAAGTGAATACTTCTTGAGCTACAAAATTCTTTCAAATTCATACACACGACACATGGGCAGCACATAAAACCATCCCACTTGTTTTCCTCTGCCACTCTGCAGAATTCTCGCACGCCTTCAATGAACTCGTTGGAGCGGCGATCGACATTGTACATCTAATGGCGTGTCGTTATCTGCATTATATGGCATCACATAATTAAAAGCCCAGCATGAGAAAAGATCGCGACACAACCTTGTCTAATTGAGTTTAAAATTTTATAAGTGGTTCATCATTTCATAAAATTCATTTATGGACGTTAATAAAAAGATAGCAAAATCATAAAATTTGTATTTTTCTATTAAAAGGTGTAATTTGATCTCTAAATAAAATTAATTTGAAGAATTTTTAAAGTTAAAATTAATTTGTTTCAAAATTACAAAGAATCAACATTATTTAATATTTTAAAATGAGAACATGAACAAATTAAAGTAAAAAGTATCCTAAAAAGTCTATAATAGAACTAAACATTATATGTGTATACTACTTTCTAGGTACTATAATTAGCATCATTCATAAAAATTCAAACATGAAAAGTGATTGGAGCTAGCAATATGAAATAAAATAGCCATATACAACATGGATTTACATATGGTGCTGCTAAAACATAGAAGAATGAAGCTAGCAACCTTTCAAACAAATCGATGACGACGTAGAAGCGTTTGAAGTGGATTGATCGCCGGAGATGAGATAAGCAAGAATAATAGAAGAACAAGCAACAAGAACATGAATAAGGAAGCTCGGGCTCGGGCAGGGAGGAAGAAGAGGGATGTTCAATTTATAGGGGAGGTTTTAATCCCGGTTGGTAACACGAACCGGGACTAAAGTCAGTCCTATAGTACCGGTCGGTGCCACGGACCGGGACAAAAGCTGTAGTTCTGGTCGGTGGCACCAACCGGGACTAAAGGCAGGGCTTTAGTCCCGGTTGGTGTTACCAACCGGAACTAAAGGTCCCTCCCGACAGCGCCTGACAATAGAGCCGTTGGCAAGGGACCTTTAGTCCTGGTTGGTAACACCAATTGGGACTAAAGCCCTATTTAGTCCCGGTCGCCGAAATCACCGAGACTAAAGACATTTTGAGCGATCGACGAAAGATCAGTTGTATAGTAGTGACTAGAGTACGTACGTAGCAGTGATCAAGTAGTACTCAGTACTCATCATTCGCTCCGTTCACGCACGTATGTGGTACTGCACGTACGCGCGTGCACCACACACGTAGACGAGGACAGAAAAGACGACGAGGGTCGACAGACTCGATGGAGACCACGGAGCACCGTACCCCTCCCACTTGAAACAAACCGTCCTCTGACCTCCGGCAACCCGCCCCGCGCCCGTGCGACGTGTTGGTGGCTTGTTGCGAGAGCGAGCGGTCGGGACGCGACGACCGCAGACCGCCCTGGTGGTGGTGGTGGTCCGGTGGTGGGCGGCAGCTTAATTATTAAGGCACAACGCATGCATGGCATGCGACGCGAGTACGACAACGGCCGTCGTGCAGGCGCATTCCAACAAAACGGAATTTTTCTATAGATCATGCATGACATATATTTTTCATGCAAAGCACATCACAAAAGAAGACTAACAAAACTAGAACCATATTTTTCTAATAATTATTTTATTTACTATGCATTTTCTAAGATAATAGCAATTACAAGAATTAAATAAAGCCCTATATAAAAGTATCACAAAATTGGCATGCAATATTTTTAAACTGTAGATCTAGTCAGGAGGATCACAACGAATTTTGTTTCATAAATTTTGGAGCCATAAATCTCAAGATATGATTTTTGGAATCATTTACACATTTTCTGGACATTCATTTTTAAATCTCTTTAAAAACCAGCCGCTGAAATCGCTACGCGCACCCAGATCTGTACATAGGGGTGCCCTCCCTGCGACTGACGTGCGGGCCCCTGGCACTGGCTGGACCCACTCGCTAGTGGGCCGAGCCAGGGCGGGCGCTAACCGGCGGCAAGCTCACCGCCAGTGCGACCTCCGGTGATGGGGAAGGCACCAGTGCGCTTCTCGCACCGAGGCGCATCCCGCGCGCCAGCTTCTCAAGGCGCGGGAGTTCCGGAGGAAGCTCGCCGGCAAGAATGGCGGAGCGGTGGCGTTGTCGTCTGTGTGAATGCCGATGCGGGCCACAACGAGGGCCAAGGAGGCACGCAATAGCTTTGCGAGGTTGAGGCGAACACAGAGAAAGAGAAAAAGAGGAGCAGGGTAGGACGAGCAGCTCTGGCCACGGCGACTGAGCTCGGCGGCCATGGCAGGCACGGCGGAGTGATTCGCCCGATTGGGTGCTCACCTAAGCGCGAATGGCGACGCTAGCGCAAGCATGGGTGAGATGAGAGTGAGGCGGAGCCGAGGCCGCGGTGAATCGACGGTGGACGGATCGACAGCGGCACTCCGCGATGGCGGAACGATGGCGTTGTCGTGCGGTGGCGGAGGCGAGCGCGTGAGCGTGCGCTGCTGCTGGCGTGGTGGAAGGAAAATGGGAGAGAGCGCAGTGGAGGCGGGCGCGCGCGGTGTAGGAGGGGGCGCGGGGGTGAAAGCCCAAGTTTGGTTTCGGTAATTAATGACACCAAGTTGCTAATGCCATGTGTCAAAGTGTTCTGAGTTAGGCATAAACAACACATGTGATGAAGGTATATGTGGCAAGGTGTGGTGGCCTCAAGATCACAAAGAGATGGTGCATGGACATAAAATGATGATCATGGTGATCAAGCATGAGGAGATGGACATGGAACAAATTGATCAAGGCAAATGTATAATCATAGGGTTTGCTTTTGCCGGTCTAAGATGAGTAGAGAAATGATTGACCGGATTTAGAATTGATAGCCAACTATCAAGAGGGGCAATCACAGTTAGCTCGTGAATCAAGTGCTACTAGGTCATCGTCTTGAGCATATGCATTAGGATCTAGCAGAGAGCTAACATAACGCTTTGAAAAATAATTGTAAAAATGCTAACACACATGCACATGGTGATATACACATGGTGGTGTTAGCACTTTTGCGAAGGCGGTGGAGTTTGAGCGGTAGAGAGGGGTTTGGGGTCGGAGTTTGAGCGGTAGAGAGGGGTTTGGGTTTAGGCGTTTTCGAGGAAATGAAATACCTATTTTCCATTGCGCCGAAGGCGAGAAAAGGTGGCGAAAGTCTGAAATGTTTATCACTAAAAAAAACTTCGATCGGACGCTGGACCGAACGCGGTTCAGGGTGGACCTACGCATCCGGTTAGTAGCAGCTGTTGCAGAGGCGCGCGGGCTAGGGTTTCGCACCGGCGCGTCCGGTCACTTGTGGGACCGGCGTGTCCGGTTAGGCGCCTAGAGGGACAGCTGTTCGCAAGGTCGATCGGACGCGGTGCGCGTCCAGTCACGATCGACCGGACACGTCCGGTCGCGAGTGGACCCTTACTGGACTCAAACCGGACGCCGGGTATAGCGCGTCCGATCGGTTGAGCAGCGCGTCCGATCGCTCGTTTGACTGTTGAAACGCTGAGTCGACCGTTGAGATCGGATGTTCGGTGTTGAACACGGAGGGACACGTGGATGGCATAGGGCGATCGGACGCGGTGTAGCGCGTCCGGTCAGTTCGACCGGCGTGTCCGGTCAATCCAAAAATTCACCTAGTGAAGGGGTAACGGCCATATTCGTTCGTGGGGCTATAAATAGATGGTGGCCAAGTTTGGGGTGCTAACTCTGGCACTTCTGAACACTTAAGGCATACTTTGAGCTAGAGAACACTCCCTTCACTCATCTCCTTGCTTGATTGCATATTCTAGAGAGATTGAGTGAGATTCATGTGCATTGCTTAGTGATTTGCATCTAGTGGCACTTGATCCTTGAGTTGGCTGTGATTGCTTGTTACTCTTGGGTGTTTCCCGACACCCTAGATGGCTTAGAGCAGCTGTGGTGATTGAGCTCACGATTGGAGACTTGTTCGAGTCATCACCAAGTGATTATGAGGGGTTCTTGATCCTTCCCCGCGGGAGTTCGCGAATTGGATACTCTAGTGGAGCTCGTGGCGTGGAGGATCCCTATCTTATGAGTGGATGTGCGACACCCACTGAGGGTTCAACTTGATAGTTGATTAGCTCGTGATCCATCAAGTGGGTGCATCGCCACAACGAGGAGTAGCTTACCGGGAAGCAAGTGAACCTCGGTAAAAAAATCTTGTGTCATCTCTTGCCGATGATTCTCATTGTGATTGTGTGTAATTGATTCTTTGGATACATCTCATCTTTACACCACCGGTATAAGAATCAATTCACTCCCCTTTTATATTCTTGCACCTTATCTTGTCTAGTGTGCTTAGAGTAGTTTATATCACATAGGAGTAAGTAGCTTAGTGACTTAGCTTGTGGTGTGAATTAGAGATCATAGCCTTGTTAACTAGAATTGTGTAGGTGGCTTGCTTAGCATAGTTGAGCTAGTGCTAGAATTAGCTTCGCCATCTTTTATACTAACTTTGTTGTTGAGTAAAGTGTAACACCCAATATTTTCCTAAATTTAAAATAGCTTAAATGGAGTTATTTATGCATTTTTTGTGAGCATGGAATATAATGAATTAATAACTTTTCTTAAATTAAAATCTAATATAAGGAGTAGAAACATGCCTTTGCACTCATGCTGTTGCATACTTCTTTTTGTTTTAATTGGAATTTGTTGTTATTCAAAAGATATTCAAAACCATTTGAAAATTTGCTTTAGGAAATAGAAAAAAAACCGAATCCCCCCTCCTTCTCGGCCTTGGCCCAGGCGCGGCGCGACCTGCCCCTTCCTTTCCCCGCTTTGGGCTGGCCCAGGCGCGCAGTGGCCGCAGCGGCCCAAGCCCACGCGGGCGCTCTCCTTCTCTCTAGGTTCTCTCGCTGCCGGTGGGCCCCGCCCATCAGCTCTCTCTCCAAACTCTCGTCGTCCCTCCTCTGACCGAGCTCATCGCTCGCCTCCGCGCCTCGCGTCCGCGTGAGACCCGGCCCGCCGTGGACCAAGCCGTTTCCCCCCGCTGCATCCGCCACGTGCCACCCACCGCTCATCGCCCGCGCAACCGTTCCTGCGCGCCCCGGTCAAGTCGACGCCGCCACCATTAACGGCATGAGGCCGAGCCCGCCGACCGGCCTCCCCACTCACCCCTCCCTCTCCCCGGGCTATATGAGGAGCACCGGAGCTTCTCCTGCATCCCCCCGCACTCGCCCTCCCGCACCCCAGCGCATGAACCACTGCCGCAGCGGCCTACCTTCCCCGCCGGCCGCCCCTCGCCGTCGCGTGCCATCCATGGCTCACCCCGGCCTCTATCTTCGCCCTAGGTGAACCCGTGACTCCTCCCTCTACGTCCCGGTTCAGTCCGTGTGGTGAATCGGTCGCCAGAGCCCCCGATTGAGTGGCGCCGCCGCCGAATCGCTCGCCACCAGCGACCCACCGCCGCGAGGCACTGTAGCCGGTCGGATTCCCTCTTCTTCCCCCTCATCTTCTAATCCCAGCCACCCATCGCGAGATCAACGGCTCAGGGATAGCCATACCCCTTCGCCTATGCTTTTTGCTAAAGAGCCCCCCAGTTTTACTAAAATTTAACCTGCAGTCCTCAGTTAAGTTTAAAACGGGATTTTCAGATTAAATTTAATTAAGTTTCACTTAATTACAAGTTTGGCACTGGTTTCAAATGCTTATAGAATGCACATTTTAACTCCGATATGACCCGTTCAAATTGCGTTAGGTTCGTCTTCTCGATCTCTACGTAGTAGAATCATTGTTCAGTAGTTTTGGGAATATTTACTTTTGAGGTTATAATTAATTAATTATTTTTTCTATAGAAAATCTTTAGAAAATCGTAACTTCCACGTTTTATTTCCGATTTCTATGAACTTTACGTCTGTGTGATCGTAGCGACGTGTAGAATAGTTTTATATACTTTTCACATCCTATTTCTACTGATTGGTGTACTATTCTAATTCTATCTCTTGTTTGCTTCGTGCATGATTGCTCGTGTATGGTTGTGTGGTGATGTATTCTCGAGTATAGACGGTGAGCAGTACCTTGGTGATTAGGAGCAGTGCTTTGAAGACCAGCAGTGCCAGTAGGAATTTGATAATCACGGCAAGTATAGCTTGGGACTCTCCTTGATTACCTATTCACCAAATATAATATGATTCATATGCATGTGTCCTTTTGTTACCTATTAAGGATGACTTAGTGTTGATTATCAAACATCTTGATGACCTTGGGATATGTGCATCTGGGTAGTACTTGCTAGCGCTGATATTATGACCATGATCTTGTAACATGAATAATGGAATATGCAACAACATTAAAATATGATTTTAATTACTGTTAAAAGGGGGCTATTGTATCTTGCTACTTTCTAGATGCTCTAGTTTCTCTCTATAAGGACTTATCTATAAGTGATCACCGAGATTTACAGTACAGCTGTGAGGGCTACATGGCTCTGGCTCTAGTTGCTTTAGGGACCTTTTATAGCTTGTTAGAGGTTACCTTAATTGGCGTAAGAATGGCTCAACGAGCTGAGTATAGTGCGGCTTCTATCCACATGTGTGCAGGATGCGTGTCATGCGCCATCTGGAAGAGGGGCTCTATATTCCCTTGCCGAGTGAATCTAATGGCTCTAACTTGTTAGACGAACCCTAGAGTAGCTTTATAGGAATTTACGATGTTTGGGCCTTGCAAACCTACTCAGTAGTAAATCGTGACTCACAGTGAACGTGTACACCTCTACGCAGAGTTTTAAAACTGGTATACTAGCCGTGCCCACGGTTACGGGTGGCTTTGGGGATTCTTATGGAACAGATGATCACTATTGCTTATTGGTTAATTATGTTGTCATGTATTATTCTTTATTCTTGTTTACAAATGATCATGGGGTTATGGGAATTATGCTACCTTGATGCTAATAAATGTTAAATCATGTTTCACACTTAAAAGCTAAATGCAGTTTAACCAGTGTCAGCTTTTGAGCCTCATGAACCCCTTACTATACTTGTTGAGTACGACATGTGCTCACCCTTGCTATTTCACAACACCATAGGTTGGGCACCAGATTAGGATTGGAATGATGATTATCGCTATGAGTATTAGGCTTGTTGTCTGCTAGTCGACATGTCCCTATTATGGAGCTTTCGTGATAGAGTCATCTTAGTTATTACATTCTTATGTAAGACTATAAGATGTTTATGTTGCTTTGTGTAATAAACTTGGTCATGATGCTATAATAATTTGTCAACTTATGTGTGCGACTGTTTCCTGGGGCGCACATAAGGTTTTTATACATCCTATTTGTTCCTTCAAAATATGGGTGTGACATAAAGTTTGTAGAAAATTGTAAAAGGCTATTCACCCCCCCCTCTAGCCATTTAGGACCTTACAAGTGATATCGGAGCCGAGACACCGTTTGATTAAGGCTTAACAACCTCCGGTGAAGAAATGGCTCAATTGAGTTTGCATATCAACAACACCAAGAAGGCACCACAATTTGATGGTACAAATTGTGTATATTGGAAGGTTAAGATGACCACACACCTCAAGTCAATCAATAGAGAAGTGTGGAAGGTCACCGAAACAAAATTTAAGGTTGCAAATTCGGAAGCACCAACTCTGGTGAAAGAAAAGAAACTCCAATGCAATGACATTGCTATTAGTGCTCTTCATGAAGCGCTTGATAGCAAGACCTTTGAGCAAGTAAAGAACATAAAAGTTGCTCATGATGCTTGGGCAAAGCTTGAAGAAACATTTGAAGGCACCGAAGGCACCAAGACCGCCAAAGCTTATATTCTCCAAGAAAAGTTCTTTAGCTTCAAGATGCAAGAAGATGAGAGTGTGCCGGAGATGTTTCATAGGTTATAAGTTATTATAAATGAGCTCAAGGCACTTGGAGAAGAAGTGAAGGACAATCAATTCTCTATGAAGTTCTTGAGAAGCTTACCTAAGAGATTTGACACGTTGATCACCGTGCTTGTGAGGACAACCTTGAAAGATTCAACACCTCAACAAGTATTCCAAGAAGTGATGACCAATGACTCATATAGAGAAGATGAGAATGAGGAGTTAGTCAAGAGGAAGAAGAAGGAAAGTGAGAAGAAGGATGATGAGAAGAAGAAGAGTGTGGCATTCAAAGCCACCACATCCAAAGACAAGTCTAAGATTGAATTATCAAGTGATGAAGACTCAAGCTCTTGTGATAGTGATGACATTGATGAGAAGATGGCTCTCTTTGTCGTTCAAGGAGGAGGAAGAACTTATCCAAGAAGAATGAGCAAACTATAAGATGCTTTAGATGTCATAGCAAGGACCATCTCATCGCCAAATGTCCTTTTGATAGTGATGATGAAGATGCTATCAAGGAGCGGAAGAAGCAAAAGAAGAAGCGAGAAAAGAAGGAGAGCTCTCATAAGAAGAAGAATGATTCTCATGTTGCTACATGGGATAGTGATGATGAGGACTACAAGAAGAAGGGGCATGCTAGCATTGCTATTCAAGAGAAGAGCTCCATATTTGACACTCCATCATGCTTCATGGCTAAGGCCGCTAAGGTATCATCAAATGATGAGAGTGATCATGATAGTGCTAGTGATAGTGATGATGATGATCTAACTAAAGATGAATTAATCACTATGCTAGAAGATTGCACTCAATATTTTAAAGAATCTATAAAGGAGTGTAAGGGCTTGCTTAAGGATAAGAAAAACCTTATGCAAGAACTTGATGAGCTTAGGGCATCTTATGAGAGTCTAAAGGTAGACTATAAGAAGCTTCAAAAGTCACACTCTAAGCTTGAAGAAGCTCATTCCTCTCTAGTTAAAAAATGTGAAAACATGCCTACTAATGTTGAGAAAGCTAAAACTTGCAACATAGGCATATCATATGATATAATTGATGAATCTTTTCATAAGCCTATTGTCGTCGCTTCTACTAACCCGTCATGTAGCATATCCACATCATCCTCTACAACAGCGCGATATCAGGCCGAAACGGGCTACCTGCTGGGCCATCATTTACTAAGGAGGGTTTTATAGTGTAACCACCTCTGAAAATGGATAAGACGACCGCCTCCGAAAATAAATGATTTTTTGAGGCGGTTGGCTTAAGAAGACCGTCTCGGTAAATTGATTTTGTGAGGCATTTTTTTACCGCCTCGGTTAATAAAAAATGCCCACCTCGGTTAATGTCTCGGATTAACCGAGGTGGTTGGAAATGCTGCCCGCCTCCGAGGCCTTTTCCAAAATGCCTCGCAAAAGATTTTTTGTAGTAGTGTTTCTAGAGGTTCTGGATGACTAGATCAAGGCACTCCATGTATTCCTAAGAAAGTTTTTTTTGAAGAAACCAAAGTTTTCTAATTTATAAGAGTTATTATACAAAAATATACGAGGAGAAACTATACAGAGATATTTAACATGTCAGTTAAACCACGAATCCAGAACAACAAAGCCTTATAGTCTTTTCCTATGTGTACATGATATTCAACCATATATGTTTGTTTCTTTTCTTATGTTTTGCATCACAAGAAAACTGAATTGTAGCTTGCATGGGCTAACTTCTATTAATAGAAAAGAGAGTCTAAGACGATATATTTAGCAATGCCAATTTTATGTTGTCAATGTATATAAAAATTACCAATATTAGTCAACGACTCAAGGTTACATTCAACCTAGGACAAATACAAATGGATTTAACATTTGTGGTCGAATGATGTTAACTGATCAAGGCAAAAACAATACAGAATTTTTTGTGCAAACCGAAACATGTTTGACAGCATGCTAACTAAACATAGAAGCGACCGAGAACATCAACATAATTCTAGGCAGGGCATGTTTATACCCTAGAATTTGGGCCAACAACAAAACAAGCATGCATATAATTTTTTCTTTTTTCTTTTAAAAAGGGGGCAAAAAAATATAATCATGTGTGTGATGTGTAGCTCCTAATTTCATCATGTGAAGGCTAGTTATCTTATTTGTTATGAAAAACATTGACTATACATATTATATGCTAGAATCGAGGCGGCTTGTGATAATTCGGAGCTCCAAAGGCCATTATGAAAATTACCAATATAGGTCCCTTTGACAAACTTGATGGATTTGATTCATCAAATAGGAAGTGAAATCCTTGATGGATTTGAAGCTTCCCATGTTTATTGGCTTTTACCTCTTGTATTTCTTCATCTCACAGTGGATTGTTCATCGTCACCTATGGTTTTTTCCGTAATAAGGAGTTTTCCATATAAACCTTGGTGTCCTCTCTGGACTCATTAATTTTCTTGCTATATGTTGATAAAGTCACCTTCTAGCTTGTTATTGTTCCATATGTGAAATGGTTGCTTGTATGAATAAGTTGGCATGGAAGCCATACGTGTCTTTTGATATATTTATTTTAAGATGATGGAAGCCATATATGATTGGAAACTTTGAAGCATAGGTGCTGTTATGTTTGCGAAAAATTAGTTTGCGAGTCTTAATTATGCATTCCACTGCTACTCCATTATCACAACGTCAGTACGTGGCAAGCTTTGATTCCCCTAGTCATATGAATACTCCGGTCATTCCAAATCATAAGTCGTTTTGGTTTTTAATATATTGCTTTTGTTGCGTATCTAGACATGGCGTAGTTTAGATGCATCGCAAAAGTACAAAACCGATTATAATTTGGAATGTGTGGAATATATATAAGAGACAGTCGAGTCTTTGCTAGTTTTTCTCGAATACGCACGAGAGTGCATATCATTGATTAAGAAGGATAGAGTTTAAATACAAGAACAAAGGCCGCGAGCCAAAGTAAAACGAAGCGATACAAATCAAATCAAATCAAAACCAATTAGGAGGGATTACATTGCGCGGTAACACGATCCTGACATGCTTGAGGATACCTCCGTCACTGCGTTTGCTGCAGCTCTCGTAAACCCCGCGCTCCGGCCTCGATCCAACGGTCAGCCTCGGTCCGTATGATCTGCAGGACATCGTCGACGGTGGCCGTGGAGTTTCTGAAGCATCGCGCGTTCCGCTCTTTCCACAGCTCCCATGAGGTGAGCGCGAACAGCGAGTCGAAGCCAGCGCGACAATCGCCGGCGAACATGGACCGTCAACTGGGCCGGCGGCGGCAGCTGCTTGCCTAGGCTCTGTATGATGTGGAACCAGGTCTCTCTTGTGAAGGGGCGGGCGACTAGAAAGTGATCGACTGTTTCTTGTCCCTGCTCACAGAGGTAGCACGTCTCTCTCGCATCGATGTCGTGACGCCGGCGTCTGTCGCCCGTCCAATGCCGACGCTTGAACGCAAGCCATAAGAAAATTTTCACCTTCATCGGCGCCCATGTTTTCCAGATGAGTGTGTGACCCCTGAGTGCCACGAGTGCCACGGAGCCGGAGTGCAGCATGGTGTAGGCTGAGCTGGCAGAATAGGTACCATCAACGATCCACCTCCAGACTGTTTTATCGGGTTGATCAGAGAGCTGGATCCCGTCAATTGCCGCCCATAGATGCAGGTAGTCAACAAGGATCTCAACCGGCGTACCGCTGACTATGTTTCTGACCCAAGCTCTGTTGTGCGGTCCCTCCCTGACTGTTTGCATGCGCCGGACACGCTGCGACACGGACAAGTACAGGTACGGCGCAATGGACTGGACGTCGTGCCCGTCGATCCACCGATCTTCCCAGAAGAGGGTGTTTCTCCCATCGCCAAGCTGAGTATAAGTCGACGCCTTGAAAAACGCCCGCACTTCCTTTGCTGTTTTGATTGGAAGCTCGCTCCATGCACGTGCGTGGTCAGCTCGCTGCAGCCATAGCCAGCGCGTCTGGAGCGCGTAACCGGCCAGTTGAAGGTCGCTGATTCCCAGTCCTCCCAGTCGTGTCGGCCGGCGGCAGGTATTCCATGCCACCATGCACTTCCCTCGGACTGACTGATCGCTGCCGGCCCAGAAGAACTTCCTGCAAATGCTGTCGAGTTCCTTCCTTGCCCAAGGTGGCAAATTCTCCGCCATCATGGCGTAGCGTGCCGTGCGACGGAGGCAGTTTCCTTGCGACATTCTCCACCGAGGAGTCTTTGCTAGTTGGAGGAAGGCATCCGCATGCTCCTCCTTGACGATGGAAAACACAATTGCGCCGCCTCTCCCTTTGCACGGCGGCAGCACCCCGAACGCCGGGAAGTGCACCTTCTCTCGTACCGGTGGCGCGATCCTCACCGGCGTCCCACAGCCCAGGTCAACCTCGTCGAGGCCCAGGTTCATCCACGAGGACCCGATCATACTGATCTTGTACAAGAACCCACGTCTCTACCGGCCACCGTGCCGCTCCCGCTCTTCTCCATGACCAGCTGCGCCGTCACGCAGTTGCCGTAGTACCCCCGCTTGGTACATGACCGCCCGCACGGGTGCGGCACAGCCAAATCCACACGACGGCGCTGACGGCGTCGAACACGGTGCACGGCTAGGCACCGAACCGGCCACCGAACTCGGCCCTGATGCGGTCGATGGAGCTAGCTCCAAGGGACGGTGAGTGAAGCCGAGGCAGGCAAGGTCGTCTAACGGAGCCATGCTCTTGAGATGCTGCAGCGGAAGGACGGCCGAGAGACTCGGGAGCGAGTCGTCCCACCTCACCAGCGCGACGGACGGCGGCGGCAGCCCGCAGGCGAGTTCCCCTACGGCCTGCAGGAACTGAGCCAGCCCAGCGCCCTCGGCGACGGCGTGGTTCCACGTCACCCCGAGGATGAAGCCGCCACACGAGAACACCGTCCCCTGCACCAGCAGCAGAGGGTCGGCCGGCGGGGCCGCACCTCGGCGCCGGGTAGTGGACGGCGAGCTTGTCCCGGAGCGTCCTCGCGGCCACAGTTCTTGCCACTAGTTCACGCAACGAACCAAAGGCAATTTCAGAGCAAAAACCAGAGCACTTTCCAAGTGCAAACGGACAGCAGACCGAACAAAAGATAAAGAGAGGTTCAGAGAACCAAAACACAGTCCTAATACGAAGCATGGAAGTTTATGGGAGTAACATACAGGTCATAGCCAATTAGACATTAGACATAAACCATAATTCCTCATAGTCCCAAAGGAGCTTGTGGCTTCCTGTGTCGCATCAGATTTTTGAGAATTGAAAGGCAGTTTCATGCCCTGCGGCTGGACCTGCACAGCAAGAAGGGGCAAGCATGAGTTCCGTGTGAAAAAACAGTTTGGCATTTGTAATGGATTTGATTGTCGGAGAGAAATGCAGCAACTTGAAAAGAAACATCAACTAAGGTAATCCCAGAATTTCAATTATTCACAATGCAACTTTTTTTTTACAACATTCACAATGCAACTTTGAAACATGAGTGGATTGTTCTGCATTTTTTTCAGAATAGAAAAGAACATAGGTCTGCAGTTGTTATCTACTTGTCCATATTCCATAATATCACATAACATGTGGTGTTCAAATCAAATCATTCCATTTCGACCACTTCATTCGTAAAAAGATGACATTTCTACCATGATATGGCGCATGAATGAAATCCAAAATGTTTTCATTTTCATTACTCCCTCCGTTCCAAATTATAAGTCGCTTTGACTTTTTGGTTCGTTCATTTTGCTATGTATTTAGACATAATATTATATCTAGATGCATAACAAAATTGATGTACAAAAAAAGTCAAAGTGACTTATAATTTGGAACGGAGGGAGTAACAAACTTAAGTCACAGAAAACTGCTGTTTCGTGTCGAGAATTGAAAATCAAACATATGTACAATGGACTGAAAATCAAACATTTCAGAGTTTAGCAGCTTCTGAGCAAATGCTACACAAATGTTTTGGAGCAAGACAGAGAAGGCCCGATCCTGGGCCATTGCAGGAGCCGAACATTTAGTAGTTTTGTTAATCTAACTTAGATCCTCCTAATTTTTTTACATTCCGCTGGCCCTAAGTGATTGTAACTATGTTCTCTCCTTATCAATCAATGAAATAAGCACTGTCTCCTGCGTATTCGAGAAAAAAAAGAAATAAGCACTGTCTCGTGCTTGTTCGTTCAAAAAGAAAGGTGATAGAATAGTTTCTATGTGACTTTAGTTTGTTAATAACAAAACATTTCAGTTAACTGTATATGCATTAACAAATTAAATGATATCCAGAAATGTTAGCTAAAAGCAATGGAACATGTGTTCTGCGCACTAGCTTCAACATCTGTTGAAACCTTTGAAAACATGAAGTGCTTATACCAAAAGGACGCCTAACAAGTTCATTGTTTTTGACTATCCACATGGCCTGTGATTTTGTAGTTCAGGTCAATGCAGGACAGCTCATTGCCTCCATTGCCATGACGAATGACATAATATCATGTGTAAGTGTATTTCTCTAATATATATATATATATATATATATATATATATATATATATATATATATATATATATATACTCCTGAATCATGATAGCGTTTTCACAACAGTACATCAGTTCAAATACAATGTAAAGTACCTGAGAGTATTCCTGCGCTTGGACCCCGAAAGTTGCTTCACCTGATTGAACAGGTATTGAACACACTCCTTTGTAGTGGCCTTCCTCCCCTCCTTGTAGTTCCATAGCTCAAAGGCAATGCTTCTGTCGCTCAGCCGGTCATATTCTTTCATTTCCAACAGTGCAGTAACGATAGCATTGTGGGCATCCTGTCCCCATACCCTTTTCAGCTCTTGCAGCTTATCATCATCCAAATTCACAATCTCCTGATAATGTAAACAAAACAGTCCATTATCCTTGAGAATGGATCAAAAGGAACATGTGAGATACTACTAAGCTTTCTAGAATTAACATGCCTGACAATTCCCATCAACTGTGACACTCTTGAAGGGATACCAGCTTAGGTCAAGAAGCTGCTGCTTCCATGATGAGTACAACTGATCAAATGCCGCACCAACTTCTTCAGGAGGTACCTTGGCACGACAGGCAGTCTTGAATGCCTTCTCATTCAGCTCTCCCATTTCTTTTATCCCAAGTTTTCGTCTACCATAACCATAACCAATTTCAAGGAATCCCTGAAACACCAAATTGCAGATAACATAAGGATTTAGTACATTTGATAAGAATACATGCTGGAGCTAAGTACATTGAGCAAAAAAAATTGAGGGATATGATCGAACCTTGATCAGCTCGTCTATGATTGCCTCTAGGTCATCTTCGTCGCACAACTGAACACCTGAGGTTTGCTCAACAGTTGGGTTGTTGGCCACCTCTTGCCTGGGGCCCTCTTTTATTGCCTCAAGATTGTCAGCATCATTACCCAGAGTTCTTTCAGATAGCCTTATCTTCATCTTCATTGATCTTGCCTGCACCTGCATTCACATTTATACTTATATAGGCCAGAGAGATCAATGGACAAAGAATGAACAGAAATGGAATCTACAGGGATACATTATTATCTTAGAAGTTAGGTGGTCGTAGACTGAAACATTAAAGATGGAGAAAACCCAGCATGTGCTCAAGGTCCCATACATTAGGATTTTCCAGCGATTCGAAAGGAGACAGCAACCGGTCATCCAATTGGCTTGTAGGCTCATTTGTGTCAGAATCATAGTCCAAAGGTCCTTCAGATGGCCTTTTCCTCTTCTGCAATGACCTTGTCTGCACCTATTTTCACAGTTAACATTTACTGACCTTAATACAATCCAATGTGTAAAAATATTGAAAATAAATGAAGATATGAGCATAGATAATAATTTCATCGAAAAGGCGGCAGGAGTTCTGCTATTTGTTGAAGGAAAGGATATGAACATATATAGTTATCTAGAAATGTGTAATCTCATTGAAAAATACAAAAAGGGAAAACTAATGTAAGTTTCTTTGCAGAGGATCTATGTGTCAAGGTACTCAGTGTATTCCAAGCAAGGAGAAATTGGCCGTAAAGTTAATTTAAAAAAATATGTGAGGTAAAACTATCTAGAGATAGTGCATGCGCTAAATTTAACCACGATGACAGAACTCTTATAGTCGCAAGCAAGTCTGGTTTGGATAGATATGGAACCCAAGAAGACATATGGTATGAAAAAGCAACAAAAATCCAAATATAAAGAGGTACAACATGTTAGGCTGCACTGCAGAGTGTGATTGGCCGATGGCATTAAGAAATAATTTAATATTGGAGGCAAAGGCTATAGGTTATCATTATTACCTCTCCTGGTTCAACAGGCTTAGTACCACCCTGTAGCTCAGCTTGATTATTCTTGGCTTCACTCTCTTCAAGCTTTTTCTTTAGAAACTCCACATATTTGTCCTTTCGAGAAATCAACTCTGTTGATGACACAAGCGAATCCCTTGCTTCCGCCAATGTTTTCTTGGATGATAAAATGTCCTCCTTCATTCTTGCTAAAACATCTCCATTTTCTGACAAGAAAAAAAATGAGAAACAGTATTTTGACTGACTAGAAATGTTTGAAGAATGCAATAAGCTCGTCATTTTGGACAATATTACACTAGAGAATGAGGGCATGTAAATAAATGTGATATCACACATCATGGTCCAAACAAACTATTTCTTAAAATAGATTTCAACATGCATACAGAACTGACCAAGATGCTCATGCAGGAGCCTCCCGTCTTTTTTCTTTTTTAGCCCTTTTTTCGAAAGATTCTCTCAAATATGCCCCTTGCGAAAATTTTTTAAAAAATGGACCATTATCTTGGCGCCATTGTCGTTGGCGCCAAGATATAATGTCATGGCGTCATGGTCACTGGCGCCATGACCCTGCCGTCGTGGCGCTGACGTGGCAGGGAGCATGGCGCCATGGATCTTGGCGCCATGCACCCAGTAAAAACGTATCCTCCTTTCTTCTTCCTCTCTTCCTTTCTCTTTCTTTCTTTCTTCCTTCTCCGTTGCCCGCACGGCCGCCCGCCTGCGCGCCGCCACCGGTCGCCGCCGGCCCACCCGCGCCGCCTCCCGCGCGCCGCCACCGGCCCGCCCGCGCCGCCGCTCGGCCCGTGCGCCCGCGCCCGGCTGCGCGCCCCCGCCCGGCCGGCCGTGCGCCGCCGCCGGCCCGCCCGCGTGCCGCCGACCAGCCGTCCGCGCGCCGCCGCCTCGGCCGCACGTCCGTTCGGCCGCCGCCACCCGCCCGCACGCCCGGTGAGGCCGCGCGCTGCTGCCCGTCCCTCCATTGCCAAGCGCCGGCATCTCCAATTCTCCACAAGATAAAATACTTTGTTGTTCTTACTTAACAATAGTTAGTTAGTTATGTAGCTAGTTAGTTAGTGTATTATAGATTAAGATTGATGGATACTTTATATAGGTGCTTAGTTATTTAGTTAGTTAAATAGTTATATAGTTAGTTACATAGATAGTTACTTGATATAGTTAGTTAGTAGTACTGTGCAGTTAGTAGCAGTTATTAGTTATGAATACTTAGTAGTTAGTAGTACTTAGTATTTACTTTTTGTGTATATTGGAGTAAAGCAATTGTGCTTTGTTATGTTTTGAAACTAGATGGACAACCTAGTGAGCATATATCATAGAGGAACTGTGGAATGAGATCGCTATGCATATGTTAAGTTTGTTGACATGCAAAGTGTGCCTGTGCTATTCAATGAGAAGCCATCATTTAGTGAGTTGACTGCAAGGGCTCGTGAGGAGGTACATTGCTATGGAGATGATGGCATCATAGTTGAGGGTGTACTTCACCTAAGTTTTCCTCCCAATATGCTAAGGAAGATTATCCCAATAGGGTGTGCAGATCAGTGGGACAACTATGTGAGATCGGCTATGAAAAGTCAATTCCAAAGTTTGGACGTGGTTGTGTATCGGGTGCTCGTTGATCCCATCCCTCTTGGGTTGTCCCCGCTAATGGGTGAGCAGGCATACTTTGAACCTCCCGTCCCGGAACGTGATGTGGATACGGAGGTTCCGCCTACTGTCCCCAATGCGCAATCTGTCTCCAATGATGTGGCACATCCTCCTCAGGACCTTTGACACAGAATCATCCGAGTAAGTGTCAATTAGGCATCGTTTTAGCTTTGTAGCTTAAGTCTCTTCTTTTTATCCACTTTTCTTATCATCTCCTCTTATTTGTGGCTATGTTGCAGGAGACGTTCCCGATAATAAGGGCGCTCCTCCTGCTGATGCTCAAGTCCAGATTGGAGATGGAATCCGTGCCTCCAATAGTGTTGAAATTATGAATGATTCAGAGCCATATGAGATCGCAAGGGCTATTGATTCTGACGATGATCGTCCCGTTGGAGAGCTCACGGAGAGTGACGTTGAGATGCTGAGGCGTATTTTTCCCGGCCGCCGTGATCCTGTGGTTCATGAGTTCAGTGATCTTACTCATTCAGATCAGGCGTGTGCCGAAGGACGTGAAGATGAGCTGCAGGAAGCTCCAGAGACTGGTCCTAGTATGGAGATGGAGAAGGGGAGGGTTTTCAATGACCTTCCTGCATTGAAGAGATTGTTGCAGGCGTTTGCAGTGATACGCAAGAGACCATACAAGGTCCTGCATTCCCATGTGGAGTGGCGTTATATGGTTGTTTGTGACAAGGAACGCTGTCCATGGAGGGTTTGTGCAAGGAAGCAAAAGGTCTCCGGAAAGTGGAAGATCACAAGAGTTGTCGGGCCACACACTTGTTCTTCACATGACCTCAGCACGAAGCATCGGCAGTTGACATCTACCCTCATTGCCAACTGGTTGATGAAAGTATTACAGGGAGAGCCGAACATGAAGGTCAGGACAATTATCAAAATAGTTAATGAGGTGTATGGAGGATATGACATATCTTATGGCAAAGCCTAGAGGGCTAAGCAGCGGACGTGGAAGATGATATATGGGGACTGGGAGGATGGCTACGAGCAGCTTCTAGTACTTCTCAATGCAATCAAAACAGTAAATCCAGACATGCATTATGAGTACATCCCTAGGCCAGACGCATGAAAGGATGGGAGACAGATATTCTTCCGTGCTTTCTAGTGCTTCCCTCGGTGTGTCGAGGCATTTAGGTATTGCCGTCCAGTCTTCTCCATTGATGGTACATTCTTAATTAGCAAGTACCGTGGCACACTTCTCATAGCCATATCGTGTGACGCAAACAACAAGCTTGTTCCTTTGGCATTTGCTTTGGTTGAGAGGGAGAATAATGATAGCTGGGGATGGTTCTTGAGGCTAGTCCGGATACATATGGTTGGGCCTGGTAGGGAGGTGGGCGTCATATCTGATAAGCACCAGGGCATACTTAATGCTGTGCAAGAGGAGATAGAGGGGTATGCACCTTTGCACCATCGTTGGTGTACTCGGCACCTTGCTGAGAATCTACTCCGAAAGGATGGTGTGAAGGATAATTTTGATCTTTTTCAGGAGGTTGCTCGATAGCTTGAGGAAAGGTATTTGTGGAGGAAGTTTGATGAGAGATGTGGACAAATGGACAAGAGCTCACGACACAGGTGGTTGGAGGTATGAGTTTCAGTGCAGCAACATGGCCGAGTCTTTTAATAAGCTGCTGCTGGGGATTCGTGGTATGCCCGTGAACGCTATCGTTCAATTTACATTCTACAAGCTTGTTGTCTGGTTCAACGATCGGCACGCCCATGCATTGCAGTTGCAGAGTGAAGGTAAGATTTGGGCTCCTACACCACATGCACATCTAGACAAGGCGAAGGAAAGGGCTAGCACACATGAGGTCACATGTTTTGACCATGCCACAGAAAGATATGAAGTGAAGCATACCGGTGGTACTACATCTGATGGTGAGGTCCGAGAGTCGAGGATTCATGTGGTAGTCCTCTAAGATTTCTCATGCACTTGTGGAAAACCAAGGCAGTATCACTTTGTATGTTCTCACCTTGTAGCAGCTGCTAGGCATCGCAACTATGATATTAAGGCTAGGATACCTCGCGAGTTTAGTATCGACACGCTTGTCCAAACATGGAGGCCCCACTTCGTGCCTTTCTAGGACCCTGGAGAGTGGCCTCCATACGACGGTCCAACGTACGTTGCAGATCCAGCTTACCGTTGGGACAAGCGGGGCTCTAGAAAGAGGACGAGGCACAGGATGGCTATGGATCTAGAACGCGACGTGGGAGAGCGACGCCATTTCTTAATGACCTAGAGCAGTACGAGTGTGGCAAGTACGGTAGACTTGGCCACAATTCCCGCACTAGCCATTGGCAAATTAGTGAGGTGCGACTTGTAGTTGTTTCTATTATTTAATACCTATCGTATTTAGTATACAATTCTTGCTTTATGTTTAAATGCATATTTATTTTATAACTTACTGACTATATTCTTTTTGTAGGATGGCGCAATTCCACCTTCTGGACCCGGTGTATGACGAGAGCCACCGAGGACGTCTCGTAGCGTCGGGGCAGGTAATATTTTATACTCCCATATCACATACTTCGAATTATAAGTGCATATGTGTGTGTCAAGTAATATATGTATTTCATTAAAATGCAGGACCTTCCGCTCCTTCGTTCTAGAGTACATGGAGGGTTCTTGGAAATGCGGTACGACGACAGGTACACACCTTACCTATCGAGAGCTGGCCTAGACGTCATATCTTTCCAGGTTCGTCGTGGCCTGCCTTTGTTCAACTCAGCGGGCTTGACTTCGTTGGTAGACAGGTATTTTATGAACACATAGGTTGTATTAATAATCATTTGTTCACGCGGTTATGTTTATGAGGAGTATTATTGGTTTGCTAAAATTATAGGTGGCGACCTGAGACTCACAGCTTTCACATGGCGTTTGGGGAGATGACAGTCACGCTACAGGACTGTCAGAAGATGCTAGGTCTGAGGATTCGTGGGAGGGCAGTGACAGGGCAGTGTAGGTCAGAGGGTTGGAGAGCTCGGGTGGAGGCTTTCCTTGGACGTCCGGTGGGTGAGCAAGGAGAGCGCACTTCTGGTGTTCTTCTCTCCTAGCTTCGCGCTAAGTTCGCACAGTGTCCTCCAGGGGTAGACGAGCAGACAGTTTAGTACTACTGTAGGGCGTGGATCCTACACTTGGTTAGCTCTGTTCTCTTCCCCGACGGAACGGGGGACACTGCGTCGTGGATGTGGATCCACTGCCTCACAGACTGGGACCAGGCGGGTCACTACAGCTGGGGCTCTGCAGTGTTGGTTTTCCTTTACCGTCAGCTTTGCGAGGCGTGTCGGCGGTCTTCACAGTCGGCCTCACTTGGTGGGTGTGCGTACCTACTCTAGCTGTGGATGTGGTCTCGGCTTCCAGTTGTCGTCCTGTAGTGCTGGCTCCTCGCGACTGGTTCCCAGTGCAGAACGCACGTCTACAGCCGACATGGACGTACCTGTGGGACTAGGTGATAGTTCCTCACGCGAGGATGGAGCGGGCGTACAAAGAGTACACGGACGAGCTAGACAGGCTAATAGCATCTAGTGTAAGTACAAATTATTATACATGTTGGTTCGAAAGAAATTATTTATTAAGCTATCTAACTTCTTGTTTGGACACGTTGCAGGTGACTTGGGAGCCATACACGGACGAGGTTGCACTTCCTTTTATGGTGAGCAACGTGTGTGACAGCGATAGCGAGCTCTACAGGGTGAGGTGCCCTCTTATCTGCTTCTATGCTATCGAGTACCACCTTCCACATCGAGTTGCACACCAGTTTGGAGCAAGGCAGCGTTGTCCACCATCTCCAGTGTCGACCGGTGTTGACTTGCACAAGTAAGTGATCTATTCTTTGTAATTGGACCTTTTTCCTGAAGTTGCACTTATATTATTACCACTTGATATATGTCGAATAAGATGGATAAAATAATTGTTGGTATGTTTGTATGTCTATGGAATGCATATAGGTGTGGTTTGCTTCAACAAACAAAGGAAACTCTGCCAAAATTTTTAACTTTGGCATACATTCATGTTATAGTCACACGATGTTGACTAACTTGTGTACGTGTTTTACAGGCTCGATCATAAGAAAAACAGGAAAATCTTTGATTGGGCCCATCACCACCGAGACTACATCGAAGAGTGGGAGATGTTCGACGAGAACGTGGACGACAACGATGAGCCGCACACGAACAGAGACTACATGTGGTACCAAGCTTGGTGCCACCAAGCGACTCGTCCGAGGCTTAAGCTACAGTGGACACACGATGACTACGCTGACATTGAGTCGTCCGAGGATGAGGACACGGCGTACGACCAATCTACTCGTGTAGGTCGCCAGGTGGGAGCAGGACTGATCTTGGACAGAGTGGTATGTCATTTCCTCTACTTTTATATATCGATTTACGTAACAATGAATTACAACTTAAAACTTTGTTGTAGAGCAACTCCCTCAGGATGTCGGTCCAAGAAATAGAACGCTTTCGTCCGAGGGTGAGGGACGACGACACACGTAGCTTCCTTGATGTAAGTATCTATAAATATGTGAATATTATATTACTAACACGTTCAATACATTCAGTTGATATGATTTTGTGACTAGAGACTGACTCGTCGGCTACGCCGTACCGCTGCGCGTTGTGGTTGCAGGACAAGCACGACGCAAGACGTGCACGTGCCTTTTGCTCCTAGAGGTGGCGTAGGTTCGTCTAGCCACCCACCTACAGGGTCGCGAGGCATTTGCACCAAGGACGACGACGAGGACGACGACGACGACCACGAGGACGAGGACCAGGGGCACGAGGAGATTGGACCGTCTCAGCTAGACGATGCTCCCTAGACTTAGCCTACGCAGCAGGTCGGTACCAGGCGATGTCGACCACCTGACCCTTATACTCCAGGCACCCACGATTTGAGGATACTCATATATATTGTTTAAGGTGAATGTCATATATAATTGTTGATGACATATGTTTGGATTGAATTATAAACAGGGAAGGGTAGGTCTAGGAGACAGTGAGGGACTGTAGCCAACTTGTGGACTATATGGACTGTATGGACTATTATTATGGACTGTTATATCCTATTATTATGTATTGTATGAACTACTATGGAGTTTATGGACTCCAGGCACCCACGATTTGAGGATACTCATATATATTGTTTAAGGTGAATGTCATATATAATTGTTGATGACATATGTTTGGATTGAATTATAAACAGGGAAAACTCTGCCAAAATTTTCTGCAACATGTCAAGTCATGCAGTACACCGATAGCATGTAGCCTTTTCAGTGATTTATCATGTCACTATCCTATCGTACATCCTCTTTTACAGATGAATTGATTGATCAAGGAATCTAGCCTTTACAGATGAGTTTTCAAATAGGCTTTTCATTAATTCAAATAGGCTTTTTAGGGATGGCATCTAGGCTTTTCAGGAGCATTAAAGCCACAATACAACGGCTCTCAACACCACTGCTGACTATATATACATCTTCCTCCATACAATGGTAGTCACTTGAAACCAAAAGTTGGTTATCTACGAGTAGTAATGTCTGGAGGGTCATCTAGAGGGAAGGGAACGGGGGGACTAAGGGTACTCCCATTGTGTGGGAGGGGTCTCTGGGTCCGGAAGACTTTGATGAACCAGTGTATCATTTTTCTGTCGAGACCAAGAGAGATTTCACCAAAGAGTGTCCACTCCGAGGATATGATAACCGAAAAGAAGATTGATCAAAATGTAGGCATGGTGAGGACTGCTTAGTGCAGATGTTCGTGGAGGGTTTGGATGGAGGTCACCGATTCTTCAAATGTCCACGAGCAGAGGTAATTGGTTTTAAAATTTATTACTCAAATTTTTTTCTCCATTATTTTGCATCTCATAGGCGAAACTAACTGCATGTTCACTAAAATCTTTGAAATGCAGTGTTCAGAGTCCAAAGAAAATTGTGGCTTCACTAGGTGGGTCGATCCTAGACCAATCTATCCGCACGCACAATACATCTACTACTTGCAAGACCGTATTTTCGAACTAGAAAGGGAAGTTAGCAACGGTTACAGGGACGACGAAGCAGACGATACCAGTACTGGTGCCGTTTCACAGGATGGACCATGCCATGATCCATATTGCACCTACCCTAACCACAAGAACAACGGGCCTCCGCCACCACCCCCGCCACCTCCACCATCAACAATGGGAGGGTACTGTGGAGAAGGGGCTACATAGTTTGCTATATGGCCGCACTACTAGATAGAACAAATCTATCGTATACACATGCCATGTAATGTGCTTGTTGTTCGCTCTAATTATCTAAGGCATGTTAGGTTTAGTCCAGGACATATGTGCCCTAGTTTGGTACAAGTTCTGGCATGCCATGTCCTATGTTATGCGTGTTGAATTGTGAAATCCAGTACTTCCTTATGTTTTATGTGCACATCGAGAACTAATTTCAGTAACTCAGTAACATTAAACCTGATATATGACAACACTATGTAAGGTCGAAAAACTTAAAGTGCATATGAAGTACAGACGACGAAATAAATAACATAGAACATGCCCTAAGTACATAATTTACCTAAAGTACATTAGATTAAACACATTGCATACTACATCGACCACATTGTTTATAATTAAACCATACAACTAGCATACTACTAAGTACAACGAGGCCACTTTCCCTTTTTCTAGGCATCGGGATTCTCCTCCATCGCTGCCTTCGCTCGGCGCACGCGCTTAAGCTTCTTCTCCCTCTCCTCCCTACACGCAGCAACACGCCTCCTTTCCTCCTCTTCCTTGTGCTCCTTTGCAGCTGTCTTCTCTCTGCGTCTCTTCTCTAATATCTCTAGGCGCTCCGCATCCCACTCCTTCAGACCTTGTAGAAACCGCATGTCAGCCTCCTTGATCTCAGTGTCGATCCACTGCTCAAAATCACATAGCGGTGGAGGGGTCTGGATCAAATGCAATTGTTTCAAATCCAATTAATATGAAAAACTTTATAAGACACAAATTAATTAATAAAGAAAAACAATTTCTCACAATAAATGTACTGCGGCGCTGACGCTCTGTAGGCTCCCATGCAAAATTGGAACACATTCAATATCTCTGCTTATATGTTGCCTCGTCTTCAGAAATATCTACCTTGCAAGGATCGCCATAGAAGCACATGGGTATTGGCACACCGCTAAGGAGCGGCTTTGGGACGTACGGACTTTCGGTCATCCATCCATAGCTACAATTCAACAAATTCTGTTCTAATATAACAAAACAAATAACAATAAACCTAAAAACTAAGGGTTTAATATATGATGAAAAAGATCTACGCATACCTTTGTTTTCTAGCTTTTCCACGTCTAGGCATCCTACGGTTGTACAATATATACGAATTTTAAAAAGTACATGAACAAATAACATGTGAAGTTCATAGGTTAAGAATATGACTTCATTTTACCAAATCGATTCGAAATAAATAAGGAAGGGTGAGAGGATACCTAGCTCTCGAAGATCGACGGATAAAATCCAACTTTTCACGGTCCAATAGGTCGATTGAAGATGTTGGCCGAAGTGTACAAAGGAAAAACCCGAAGAGAAGGAGAAAAAAACGAGAATGACTCGGGGAGGAAGAGGGGGCTGGCTAAAACGTGGGCTCTTGGCGCCAAGATCTATGGCGCCAAGGCTTGGCGCCAATGACGATGGCGCCAAGCTCCCTGCCACGTCAGCGCCACGACGGCAGGGTCATGGCGCCAGTGACCCTGGCGCCATGCCGTTATATCTTGGCGCCGATGACTATGGCGCCAAGATAAGGATCCATTTTTTGAAATCTTTCCGCAAGGAGCATATTTGAGAGAATCTTTCGAAAAAATGGCTAAAAACAAAAAAAGACGGCAGGAGCCTCTCCTCCTCTTGCTGGAGCCTCTCTTTCTCTTGTTGGAGACTCTCCTTTTCTTTCATGACCCCACTGATAACTTGTTTTATCTCTCTGTAATCAGCCATGACATCGTTGAGTAAATTCATCTTGAAGTCAATTTTTGAAGCCATTGCCTCTAGGGGGTCACTCTCTCCTCTGTCGTCCACCATTCAGTCTGAAGGATTAGTATCAATCAGAATGTCAGAACGAAGTTAAATGTATTATGTTCACTTTATGACAGTTCATTTGGCAGTTTATACATTGTAGAAACAGATTCTGTGAGCCAAATCTCAGGTGATTTTGTAGTTTAGATGTCACTAAATGAAACAAGAGTATGCTATAGTAAGTTCAGCGAACAATAGTCATATGGTACACCTTCACTTTAGACCATTCAGAATTTCATCAGGGCTAGATATAGGTAAATAATCTAGTTAGGTTGGTATGTTCATTAGATTACTTCATGATTTTTAAGATTTAAGCAGGCACATTTCGCTGTAGCAAACAGATAGGGACACGACATTGTGTGCTTTTCTATCTTAATCCCCTTGTGGACATGTAAGGTCACATGATGTTCAGAGAAGGTAACTATGACATGAGCATTGGCCTGAACAGCTGTCTTTTTCTTTTCTTTTTTTCTTTTTCCTTTTTGGAAAGATTGTGTGCGGCTGTGTCTAAAGGCTCTGAGCTAGTTGGATAAGGATGAAGATGGTACAAGTTAATGGCAGTGGGTCCCACATGTCAATGTAACAATGCAAACAAAAGTTCATCTTTCATCAGGTTAATGTAGTCACTAAAATCTAGTAATGCGTATATATTTTTATTATCACTTCATTTCATTCATTCCCATGTTATGGATTCCTGCGATGCAAACATCTTATAAAGGTTTCCATTCCTGTATTTTAGAATCCCATGGGTTAATGTTTAACAAATCTCCTTCACAACAAGCGGTCCTTTAGAGGAAACTCCAAACATTCATAGAAAAGGGGTTTCACACAAAAGCTCGGTCCAGTGGAAATCAAAGCAAGTTTTGATCAAAATATGGGATGTACTAACTTCATGCGCCTGAAAATCGGTTCCTTTCAGGCGACGGATTTCCACTGTTCCATGAACATCCGACGGATCTCAGGTAGTCACTATTCATCTTCATCCTCCAGCGGTGCGCTTCTTCTAGTGCTCGAGGCTGCAGCACTCGCCCCCGCTACTGCTCACCGCCCCGCCGCAGTGCGATAGGGTATCGCCAGAGCTCCACGGCCATGCCCGCTCCCGCGACGGCCTCCCTCTTCCTCTCCACCCCTCCAGCCGTCGTTTTCTTCTCCAACTCTGATGAACGGCCGCGACTCCCCAGTCCCGACCTGGCCTGGCCGCCTCCGCCGCCGCCAGGGCCCCGAACCGCCTGGCCGCCGTCCCCACCGCCAAGCCTGCCAACCTCCCTAGGGCCCCTCCTTTTTCTAAGGTCACTGGAGTTGGGAGAGAGAGAGGGGGGGAAGCTCGCCGGAACCCTAACTCGAAGATCTAGGAGGAGAGCCTACCTCGCCTGCGGAAAATGGCGGGCGGTCTTTGTCACGTGCAGGCAGCTACAACCATGGCACTCATCTGATGGGCATTCTTAAGAAGATCAAAGTACACAATGGCTGAGTGGAACAGCTGTCGTAGTTCCTCCTTTCATCTGGAGCCACCAGGGTATGATGAATGGCAGTTGTTCGCACCAGAAGCAGGGTAGTCATTGAGCACAAATCCCATACTTCCAGCATGCATGAATTCTACCTCGTCAACATGGATAGCCTGAATGTTTCAAAGGCTTCAAGTCATCAGTTGTGTTCTTCAGAGACAAAAGAATGAACCTATTGTGGTTTTCATTTCTCTGTGTGGTTTGTTCTAATCTGATGAATATCAGAATATGATCTCCCAAATCACATTATTATGACTCTTCAATTAGGAATTCAATAAGATAAATGATATCAAAATGCTACAAAATGAAGATAACACCAAACAAAAACAGTAGACAGAAGCACACAACCCATTCACGGAGTAACAACTAGCATTTTTTAAAAACAATTAGGCCAAAAACTAACATAAAGGCCTAATCACCTGAGTTGTTGCATATGAGGTCGAGGTTGCTTTCATTCCCTGCAGCATTCTTAGACCTATTGCATGGTAACACAATTTCAACAGTAAAGACAAAGTGCTATGAACAAAGTAGAGCTGAAAAAGATTACCATGCCCTGGTTCAGTACTTGATACATGCAACGGAGAGCTTAAGGCTAAAAGAACCATGGCTATACACAGTGGAGATAATTTCTTCATCCCCGGACACCTTTTCTTGTGCAGATATTACTCTGATTTTTATCGTGATTTTAAAGGACAGCTGATGTGCTATTTATAGCAGCTCATCGCCAAAATAAAATATTGG
Organism: Saccharum hybrid cultivar R570; assembly: GCA_038087645.1. Classification (NCBI taxonomy): domain Eukaryota; kingdom Viridiplantae; phylum Streptophyta; class Magnoliopsida; order Poales; family Poaceae; genus Saccharum; species Saccharum hybrid cultivar. The sequence goes on along the minus strand of JAQSUU010000647.1, from coordinate 1,003,860 downwards.
TGAATCATAGTCGACAGTGATGTGTAGTCTATCGATCAAAGTCCAACCCTTAAGTTAACTTCTCAAGTACAAGAGCAATTTTCTTGCAAATGAAGTAAGCAGGCAATTTTCAATCCGGGCAATAAAATGTCAAGCCAATATCAAATGGCATGCTTATGTCAGTTGCAAGGAGCTCTTGCCTTTACTGAGAAATAACAGGGATTTAAAAGAAGGAATAAGAAAAGGACAACAAAACATTTAAATGCATCAATTTTTATGTGGGTGGATCAAACTTGATTTCAGTGACTATATGAGTATATGTTCTTCCTACTTGTTAGCATAAAGTCCATGTGTTTTCTCTAACAAAGAAATAGGAAGCAACACAATTAAGTAACATCCCAAAACATTATAGGGAAATGTGAAATCCAAGAATAAACATCTCGTAAAAAGGAATAACAACTCAGGACTGGACAAGCATTCACAGAGAAATAAATGGAACAAATAATAAAATTAGGACCCTGAAGGCTTTACTTAAAGGCATTTACACAAGGAGAAGAAATAGAGTTAGTCCTCGTTCCATAATTCCAGCATGGTGGGAAATGCTGAAAGATCTCTTGTTCTTTGACATATATTTCAGTTGGATCAACAACCATCATTTTTCCTATCCTGAAGCAAACAATATGAGCTGACGACAAGGTTAAGTTAGTCCTTGTACCAACAGAATACACTTTTTCTGGACTGATCGTTGGCTGCACGGGTGTTCAATTGAAAATCTTGCGCCAAATGTCTTTGCTTGTGTCTCTCCAAGAATCCGCAAAAGCCAGACTGTGGCTGAAGCTCTCACCAATGTGGAACAGCCAAGGGACATTCAAGGAGGCCTGTCTTGGGCTGTTATTAGAGAATTCCTACAGCTATAGGATTGCCTCATGGGAATTACATTGATTGACCAAGAGGATCGTCACACGTGGAGGCTAGATGCAAGTGGATGTTATTCTTCCAAATCTGCCTATAAAGCTTTTTTCTGTGGTGCTGTGACCTTTGAGCCTTGGCGTCGGCTATGGAAGACCTGGGCCCTAGCCAAATGCAAAATGTTCTTGTGGTTGGCAATCCGAAATAGATGTTGGACGGCAGATAGGCTTGCTAAGAGGGGCCTCTCTCATCCGAATAAATGCCCACTATGTGATCAAAAAGATGAGACGATACAACATCTTTTAACAACATGCGTGGTGGCAAGACAAGTATGGTTCAGATTATTCAATCCACTGAACCTAGCAGATTCAGTCCCCCGACAAAATGAACTGAGTTTTGCTGACTGTTGGCGCAAGACGATGAGCAGAGTTAACAAGGAGCACAGAAAAGGAGTGAACACTTTAATTATTCTAGGTGCCTGGATTATTTGGAAACATAGGAATACATGTGTTTTTGAGGGGGCTTCTCCTTCGATTAATATGATTTGGAGTGAGCCGAAGGATGAGCACAGCCTCTGGTGCTTGGCTGGGACAAAGAAACTACAAGGTCTAGGACTGGTGCTTGCAGCCTAGGTCTGTTTAAGCTAGGTTGAGTCGCGTTTGTTCACTATGTGTTTGAACCATGAGTCTGTGTAATTGCCTCACTCATATCTGGTCCCCTCCACCCCCCCCCCCCCCCTTCATCTCTCTAATACAATGAAACGCAGCTCTTCTGAGTTTTTTTTAAAAAAAAAAGTCCTTGTACCAAATAATTTTCTTCAATTCGTATGAGACAAGCTTATGTCTTATCCCAACTGTAACCTTGTGCAGAAGCAGAAAAATCTCCACGACAACAAGACATTAAAAATGGAAAAGGCCTGAAAACATCTTAAACTGGAGCATTCAAGTAACCATCTTGTCAAAAGATAAGTCAAAGCAAGATTATTTTCTACCTGGAAAACTAAAATTTTGTCGAGCATAACAAAAGCATTTAATAATTATTGCTTATTTCTCTATGACACAAAAGATAGTCAAAAGCTTTATCACTGATATATGTCATCATTTCTAGCACATAATTAGTGAGACATGTGCAACACCATTTGCTGCTATTCAAAAGCACTGAAAATCCCATATTTATTTTATTGGAAATGACTACTATAAAAATAAAATTTCCAAAGAAACAGAATAAGCTGAACAGAAAGATTTAGGATGAGTGAACAGAATGGAAGGACTAGATGACAAGTTTTAAACTCTTACACAAGAGAACAGAATGCACCAGCAAAGAAAGAAGAAAAAAACAGAAATGTTTTATAAATACTTCATCCTCAATAATAGATAAGGAGATCATAGTTGCAAGATGAATACCCAGAGAATATCCTCAAAAACTTTCAAATCACAATAACATATTTCCTTCATCTGTTATTGTCCTTGTACATTTCAGTTTGATTTTGAAAGAATTTCAGATGGCACATTAGCTTTGTATAACACCTTTATCCAAGGTAATCATACAAATTTAGAGGTATGGAGCTGTGGATTAAAGATCAAACTAAAACTTTAACAATATGAACCCCCCCCCCCCCCCCCCCCCCCCCGGATCTCGGCATGTTTGAAGCTCCTGAATTGGTCCCATGGATGTCACTAATGGTATGGTAAGACCAAAACTGTAAAGCCATTAAACTATTTTCTCTTGATCCCATCAGCCTTCTTCCTACCATATTCCACATAATAATCGTATGTAATCGGTAAAGTCCAAAATCTTCTAGTAGAATTCAATGGTATACGACCTATCGATAATGTAAGTATGCTTGCTAGGTACTCCCAGTTCCATACAGCAGATTGTTCCAATTACATCTTGCAGAACACAATCCACCTCACCAGCAGGGCAATGGAAGAAATTAAATAAAATAACAACCCCAATAAACTATAATACAGAAAAAATATAAATTCACTATTTTTGGATTCCACTACTGTTGAACAAGAATGTAATAAAGTAATTACATAACACTAAACAATCAAAAGCAGCAAAATGTCTGTAAACTAACCAGTGCCACGATGTATACACAAGAAAACATTTCTGTATTAAATTAGCACACGCATCTTCTGAGAAAAATGTTCTGATCATCATAAATTCCTCAAGAAATATGCAATGAGCTTCTGCTGCTGCTCTATCCATCCATTGAAATCTTGAGGTAATCATTCCAACAGCTGCCAGATTTCCTGAACTTGTTACCTGCTTTATTCTCCAGTGAAAGAAGTGCTGATCAACATACTAGAATTGCTCGAATTAATCTTGCAGTCTGTGGTAGAATGCCTTGCCAAGATATTTTTGAGAGTATTGAACATTATATGTATCCATTCGTAGCAACTGCCATTTTTGTCACCACACAGGCACTTGATGAACAATTATGGTTTCACAATACAGCCCACACCCCTTCACACCCTGGCCAGTTACCTCAAACATGAAATTCTCAAACAGCCCTTGGTTATCAGAGCTAGTTTGGGGTATCCTGTGAAAAATAGACATTGGTATAGCATAAACGAAAGATCACAATGCATCTTTGGTTTAGCGTTTGCTGTTTGAGACCACCAGTGTTCCCTTGGGCATAACATTACTCATTTAAGTGATCCCACGAAAAGCTTCATGTTCTCCACATCCTCCTGAGTTCTCTCATGCTTCGCCGGCTTAAACAGTTTCCATAGCCCGGTCGGATGTCGCCGCCTCACCATCTCGTCCCTCTCCCTGACCAGGCCCCCAAAGATCCGCTCACACTCCGGGTACGGCTTGACAAACATGTTGTAAAACCTCCTGCGGGTGAGCCTCACATAGTGCTTCATCTCAACAGGGTCCCCGAGCCCGCCGATAGATTTCAAGTGCTCCACCACATTGTGCCGCGGGATGATCCACCTGTCGAGATTCACGCCCAGGAACTCCGGATACTGCACTAGCCACCCGACCTCGAATCCCATCGTTTCCACCAAGAACCCCACCTTCCTCTCCACGTCCTCCGTCGAATACAGCATCGCCCGCGGCTCGGTGGCGAGCACGCGCAGGGCGTCGTGGCGGGTCAGCCCGCGCGCGCGGAGGAGCTCCACCCGCCGCCGGGCGGCGACGGCGGCGCGGAGCGCGCCGTGGGCGAGGATCTGGTCCCTCACTGCCTCCCGGCACCGGAGGTCGCGCAGGAGGTCGAGGAGGCGGGACGGCTCGCCGGGGTTCATGGAGAGGAGGCCTTCCGGGTCCGACGCCAGGGCGGCCTTGACTTCGCCCCCAGGGAGGCGGAGGCCCGCGAGCTCGTGGAGGAGGCGGCCCAGGCGGGGGTGGGGGTGGGGGTGAGGGTGGGCACCGGGGAGGCGGCGGAGGAGGGATGCGGACTCCGCTGCGGTGAGACCGGCGGCGCGGTGGAGGAGCTGGTGCAGGTCGGTGGCGGCGCGTGGGAGTTGCTGGGGTTGCGAGGGCTGACCGGCGACGGCGGGGCTGTTTAGGATGCGGTCGATGCGGAGGAGCTCGCGGGCGTCGGGAGGTGAGGCGGAGGTCGAGAGAAGGGAGGGGTGGGGGAGGAGCCCGAGGAGGGGGCGGCTGCGGCGGAGGGCTTGGAGAGCGACAGCCATGCCGGCGCGGCGGCGAGGAGAGCTGAAGTGGCGGTGCCTGTGACTAGAGATGGCGACGGCTACCCGAAACCGACTAGGCGACGGGTATTACCCAATAAAGAGACGGGTATAAAATGAATTTTCTACCCGTGGGTACGTTATTGGATAAAATCCTATACCCATCGGGTATGCGGGTACGAGTGCGGGTGTATACTACCCATACCCGCATACCCGCGGGTAAGACATACCCGCAAAAATAACTAGCCAACCTCAGTTATTTTAGCACATATAAGTCATGAATTTGGCTCATTGAGACATCCACTGTATTTCTAGTAGATTGCCTTTGTTGTAATGATGCTAATAATGTTTGTTAGCATGTTTGTAACTTGTTGGAAGTTTAGAATGATTTATTTTTGCATGTGACTATTTGATATTTTTAGGTAATTTTTGGGTATGCTATCGGGTACGGGTTACCCGGCGGGTACGGGTATGGAACTAATTTTTTACCCGCGTACGGGTACGAGTAACCCGACGAATAAAATTTTACGGGTACGGGTATGGGTGGGCACTACCCGTCGGGTACGTACCCGTTGCCATCTCTGCCTGTGACTGGGACTCGGGATACAATACTCTCTCTGGAGCCTGGTCAAGGTTAATTAAAATTCCTAAGGCCTATTTCAAGAGATTTCTCCATTTGAAACTGGAAAAGTCAAGGAATTTTGGAGAATTAAAATTCTATACAAGAAATTAATTTTTCCTATAAAAGCCTTGGGAACTTGATTGGATTTTAAAAATTCCTTTGAAACCATCCAAACGTTTTATTTGCATCTTTCCCGTATTCTACACTCCTATATAGGATTTTTTGTTTTTTTCTATTCTTATGTTTTGATAATCCTGTATTTCAAAGAGAACATTATATAATTTTTTAAAACAGGTTTATAAGAAAATCAGCACATAATCGCATGGTATGATGATCGATCAATACAAATCGATGTTGTCCTGAAACGCAGGGTTGGGATTTGTGAAAAACGTAAATATAGGGTCAATCAACAGTAGTATACATGAAAAGAAATGCTAATGCTTCATTTCACTGGATTGAACCCACTTCTTCAGGCTATATAGCGTACATGAACTCATATTCAGTGGACTTGAGGTACTATTTGACTGGAGATTGTGTTCCAGAATATGGATCGGATCTTCCCTCCCTGAATTCATCAGTCAATTCAATTCTGGCCATTGTTTGTTGCACTACTGGTCTTTTTTCTGATTCATGTCATGCACTTACTCTAATAAAATGGATAAAGGAAAGAGGCCTTTTATTCCCAGGCCAAACAAAGAAGGCAAGTTCAGAGTGAAACTAGATATATCAAGCAGGAAGTCAATCAAGGCGTTTCAGAACACAATAACATAGAGTAAGATATAATATAAGAAACACGAACATCATAAAAGTTCATGGTCCATGGGGGTAACACACTAGACACGAGTCATGATCTCATAGTTAGGATAGGATAAGAGTTCCCTACAACACAATGCAGTCTGGCTCTCCGCTAATCGGAGCCACAGCTCGTGGGTTTCTGACAGAACCGCAGAAGCATTCATACTACGTAGGGCCTTGTTTAGATTGCTCCTAGATTCCAAGTTTTTACACACTCTCTCTATCACATCGAATCTAGATACACATACATGGAGCAGTAAATGTAGATAAAAAAATAACTAATTACACAGTTTTATTGTAAATCACGAGACAAATCTTTTGAACCTAGTTAGTCCACGATTGGACAATAATTACCAAATACAAACGAAAGTGGTACAGTGCTAAAATTTTCTAACTCTAACAATCTAAACGAGGCCTAGGTCTACTAAAGCCATATGTGTACATAAAAGGAAAGGAGGTTGTTGACTTCCTGTGTTGCTACTTTCATATCCTTCGGGAGTTAGAAAGGTAGCTCACGCTCCGCTGCTCCACCTGCGCAACAACAGGTGAAAGTCAGTTCGATGCAGAAATTAGAGAAGCAGTTTGGTATTGTTCCAAACTTGATTCTCGGAGAGAAATGTGGCCACTTCAAAAAGGGAACACTAATAAGGTAATCCCAGAATGGAAGAATTCACAATACGATTATGAAACCAGAACAAATGATTCTCAAGGACAGGTTTGTGAAAAGAAAAGAACATGTAAGGTGTTTGTTGACTTCACTAACATAAGCATGTCTGATCCAGAATTCCATGTTAACTTACTAAGCATGTGCAAGTCTGATCCAGAATTTCAGAGTATATCAGTTCACTTCTAGTTATCTTCGGTAAGATTAGAGTGGCATTTAAATAACTTTTTTCCATATTTATGCCCAAAATGAAACCAATGTTAAGTTAATTACCAGTAATTTATATCAATACTCTTGTTTCTTCTGCTAGTACCTCTCTTGTCCCTACAGTATGAAGTGTCTGAGTGTCATGCTACTAATCAGACACTCCTATAATGTAGCTCACATTTCATATAAACTATGGAGTCTTTATTCAGCATAAATTTTAAGCAAATTAGCAGGCAGGAGAATGGTTATAGGTCCCAACATGGTTAACTACTAGAAAATGCCTCAGGCTTTCTTTGAGCCATTATTATGATGGAATAATTAAATGCCACAAGTTTATACTCCCGTAGCAATTATACAATAGAAAATCAGTCTAGGACGATGTTGCATTACTTGCATGTCTTTCTGCGCTTCATCACCGCCAGCCTCTTCACCTGATTTGACATGTAGTCGACACACTCCCTTGTAGTAGCCCTACTCCCCTCCTTGAAGTTCCATAGCTCATAGGCAATGCTTCTGTCGTTCAGACGGCCATACTCTTTCATCTCCACCAATTAACCACAGCATTATAAGCACCAGAACCTCATGCCCCCTTCAGCTCTTGCAGCTTATCATCATCAATATCCACAATCTCCTGGTAATGAAGCACCACATGGTCTATTATCCTTCAGAAAACCTGTATGATAGTACCAAGAAGCATTCTAGAATTGACATACCTGGTGGTTGCCATCAATTGTGATAGCCTTGAAAGGATACCAACTTAGGTCACCAAGTTGCTGCTTCCACGATGAGTATAACTGATAAGATGTTGCGCCAACTTCTTCAGGAGGCACTTTTGCAAGACAAGAAGCCTTGAATGCCTTCTCATCCAATTCCCCCATCTCCTTTATACCAATTATCCTTCCTCCAGTGTCAATTTCAAGGAATCCCTAGAACACCAACTCGCGTGTAAGTGTAACATGGACTCCCACAACACAGTTACATTATGCTACGAGATTGAGACATTGAGTAAATATTAAGGGAAATGATTAAACCTTGATCAGCTCGTCTCTGACTGCTTCTAGGTCATCTTCTTTGCTCACAAAAACGCATGAGGTTTCCTTAGCAGGTGGGTTGTTTACTAGTTCTTGCCTAGGGCGCTCTTCTATAACCTCAAGATTGTCAGCATCGCTGCCCAAAGGTCTTTCAGACAGCCCTTTTTGTTTCTCCATTGATCCCGTTGGCGCCTGCATTCACATTAACATTTATCAAGGTAAGAGATAGCTTAAAATGCATGCGCAATGAATGAACAGTTTTCCACAAACTGAAATATATAAAAAATTGGAGAAAACCCATGTACATTGAAAAGGTCCATACACTAAGATTTGCCAACAATTCCAAAGGAAATAGAGATGGGCCATCCAGATGGCTAGTATTCTTATTTTCATCAGCACCATAGTCCGAAGGTCCCTCGGATAATATTTTCCTCTTTTGCATTGATCTTGTTTGCACCTATTTCACAATTAATACTTAATGAGCTTGAAATAATACAATATGGGAAAAGACTGAACACAAATGAAGTTATGAGCATAGGTAGGGGCTCAACCATTTATTAAAGAAAAAGGATATGAACATAGGTAGTTATCTTAGGATCATATAACCTCACTGAAAAAAAGAGAAAACTCATGTTAATTTCTTTGTAATTTCTAGAGTTCTGGATCGAGGCACTCCATGTATTCCTAAGAAAGTTTTTTAAGAAACCAAACTTTACTTATTTATAAGAGTTATTATATAAAAATATATGAGGAAAACTATACAGAGATATTTAACATGCCAATTAAACCAAGAATCCAGAAGAGCAAAGTCTTATAGCCTTTAAGAAAGTTGTGGTTGGCCAGAGATGAAACCCAACAAAGCATAGCATAAATACATATAAAAAAGAGAAGCTCAAATTATAAAAAGCTACAATATATTAGGTTGAACTAGAGAATGTGACTGGCCAATGACATTAACAAACGATTTATTATTGGAGACAGAGGCTATAGGTTATCAGTATTACCCCTCTTGGTTGGACAGACATAGTCTCCATAGCACTTCCACACAGTTGATCAGCTTGATTATTCTTGGCTTCACACTCTTAAAGTTTTTTCTTTAGAAACTCCAGGCAGGAGTTCTTTTGAGAAATCTCCTCTGCTGATGCCACAAGTGCATCTCTTGCTGCCACCAATGTGTCCTTTGATGTCAAAAGGTCCTCCTTCATTGCTGCCAAAGTCTCTCCATTCGTTGAAAGGAATATTTGAAATTAGAAATGGTATTTCGACTCACTATAAATGGTTAAAAGAATGCAAGAGGCATATGATTTTGGTGAATATTAGGCCACAGAATGTGATCGTGCCAATGAACACATATGACACATCATGGTCCAAAGAAACTATTTTTAGAAACAGAATTTGACATGCATATGGAACTGACATTGCTGTCCATGTTGAAGCATCTCCTTCTCATGCTGGAGCCTCTCATTCTCTTGTTGGAGTCTCACTTTTTCTTCGGCTAACCCATTGATCACACGTTTTATCTCCGTGTACTCAACCATAACATCTTTGAGTAATGACAACTTGAAGTCAACCTTTGTAGCCAATGCACCTAGGATCCCACTCATTCCTGTGTCCTCTGCCATACAGTCTGTAGGATCAGTAGCCAAGAGAATGTCATAACATAGTCACCTCTATTCGGTTCACCTTACGACAGTGACAGTTTATACATTGTTAAAAACTGATTCTATAAGGAAAGTTTCAGGCGATCTTGTAGTTTTAGATGGAACTAAATAAACAATGAAATAATAAGTTGAATGAATAATTAGCATGAGGCGCACCTACAGTTTAAATCATTCAGAATTTCATCGGACCTAGATATTATTCCATATAATCAGTTAGCTTAGCAAGTCCATAAGTTAATTATAGATTACCTCCAATTTTTTCATTTAAGAAATGGAAGAAACATGTCAGTGTAGGAAATAGGTAGGGACTATATGATGGAATCTTATTTATCTTAGTCCTTTGTGGAAATAGAGGGAGAAACCAGGCTCACATGATGTTCAGAGAAGGTAACTACGAACTATGACATGAGCCCTGGCCTGAACAATTTTAGGATGAAATGGATTTCTGAGACTATTTCTAGCATGTGTTTTTCCTGGTAATTGTGATTCCAGATGCAATCGGCAAGAAGAATATGTCACAAACTAACGCAATTCAACAGAAACAGTGATTAATCTGGGCATGGCCATGTAACCAAGACCTCACCTTAGCAAAAAGAGACAACAAGAACTAGCACCAATTTGTTGTCCACCACCCCCAGCCAAGCCTTCAGATCAACCTGCAGAGGGTGTAATCGGATAGGTAAATAAAGGAAATTAGCATCACATAAACCGATCCGTGGCTGAAAAATGCAAGAGATCCGTGGAACATGAATTGCTCTTAAAAGAACAGCACCCTCATTGAAATCAATGCAGACCCACCAAACACAAGCCCAGAATGCCTGTGCCTCCACTTACAAATGGAAAACAATTTTTTTTCAATGCAAAGTAACAAGTCCAGATTGAATCATGTGTAAAAGGTCAGGTCAGATCGAACTGATATAGCCTCCAAACAGAGATAGAGAGGGGGTCAGATCAAACTGATACAGAGAGAGTCCTAAGAGAAACCCTAGATTTTTTTCATCAAAGACGAATTACATAAATTGAATCAACTAACGAATGCTTGACGCTTGAAAAGTGGAAGTGCTCGGATCGCTCTAATAGGCGGAGACAGAAAGATCAAGAACCACAGCGGTGGCAAAATCTGCCGACTCAAGGAATGCCTACAGCCTAGTGAGAGAACTCTTCCTTCCGAGAGCGAAAAGAAGATGAAACCTGAGGTGGCCTGATCAAGTGATCATCCCCAACCATGAACAACCACACAAACACCTACGGAAAAAACTCTGTAACACAGGGAGAGCCAGATAAAGCGAATGCAAGAAGAAAAATGCCCACCTTGCAAATTACCAAGTTGAACAAGGTGACAAGAGCAGTCTGAATGAATGTTGTACCAAAAGCTTTATGATTTCTTTTGGCTGGGGAGAGGAAGGAGAAAGGAGCCGAGCAGAGTAGTCATGTGCTCAATGCTCTTCTCCCCTCTCGCTCTCTGTGTATGCCAAAAATGGCGCCGCAGGAGTCACGGGCCACCAATGTGGCCCACGTGTCATAGAGCCTAGTAGAGGGCATATAAGATTCCATTGAGTAGTAAAAGGGGTGAGAGCTGGTGAAGTGAAATTGTTACAGTGAAAAGAATGCAAACCACACTAGGTGGTTGGGTCACTGGTTTGTGGGGGTCAGGTACCAATAGACCCACAAGTCAGGAGGAGAGGGAGGGAAAGGTTAATTAGTTCACCGTGCTAACTGAATACTGTGCCCTTGCTGTCATTGGCAGAGGAATTTTTTTGAAACAAATTGGCAGAGGAATTACCCAATCGGACTTCATGGGATTATTAGGTCTTGGCTGTGAGCAGAAGTTTCCTGGATCTTCAGCGGATACATATACACAAGTGCTTGCAAAGCACAAATAACTGCAGTGATACAAATACACAACTTGGAAGTTCAGGATCTTCAGCGGAATTTATAAGTTAATAAATTGGAACCTCCAAACCGTGGAATGAGTACCCAAGTTCTTTGCATCTGAAGCCTTCAAACTGTTCAGGTATAGCTAAAACATAATTTGCAAATGAAGGTCGTCAGATTCTAACAAACTTTCTAGGTAAGCTAATTTCTTCATGTATTAACACGTCCATTTTGTAGGTGTTTTTCAATGTGTATCATACATGGGCACTGTGTGTTTCTGCAATCATTTGAACTAGGCAGTTCCCCCGCGCATTACGCAGGGCGAGAATACCAATCTTTAATAATAGCTATAGTAGTCGTGGAGGAACATGCAAAAAGATTATAAAAAGATCGAGTTACATTTTTCAAAGTATACATTAAAGAAAGGATTAAAACTGGACAAGAGCGGAGGGCGGGATGTTTCTAGAGGCAAGCAGGCGTGAACGGATAGGATGGGCGAAGGGAGGCAGACGTGGACGGCTATGACGAGATGACGGTGGATCTACAGGGCAACAATTTACTGTCTCATAAACTAAGGATATGATATGATATGATATGATATGATATGATATGATGAGGAAAAAAATCCTGAGCGGTACTTAATGACATAGTAAAATAGACTGAAGTCCAATGTCTGTAGATTTTTTAAAGCTACAATATAATGCATGCATGCAGTTTGAAAGCAGTATATATAGTTTTTAAATAGGAAAGTGTGTTGCAGAAATAAAAGTTAAACCAAACGTTCAAACCTGCTGCTTAGTTTTAGTATGTCTAACCGAACTGAACCAAACCTAAACTGCAGCGACTTCCTGTTATGACCAAGCACACAGAAAACATCTCCCTGCAGGAACACAATAGCACATAATATCAACAAACCATACATGCCACACATCGAGAAAAAAAAACAAGTGTGTTAATGATCTTACCCTTCATAAGATTAGCATGAAATCATGTGAACACTGAGAGTTATCAAATTAAACTATTATGAGCCAAAAATCGCGAAGAGAATATATCTCCTTTCAATTGTTATGTGAAGCACTGACCAAATGTATAATCTTTTAGCCACTACAAATGGATCATAATAGTTTAATTGGTGCAAAATAAAAATAAGTTAGACAAATTTGATTAGACATTTGGACTAGCAACTCTCTAAAACCTTCATGCACAAAAACTACTGGCCATAAACCAAGAGGAAGCTCCTTGAAACATCCAACATGAAAATAGATATTAACATATGAATATTGTACTACTGTTGAAAGGTCTTGATGGCTAGAGGGGGGTGAATAGCCTTTTAAAAAACTTTCTACAAAGACAAGCTAAACAAGTTTATCAATATAACAAATAGCGAGATGCGAGTTTTGCTTAGCCTACGGGGTGTTTGCAAGCCACCTAACCAATTCACAATTCTAATATATTTGCACTCAACCGCACAAGTCAACTACAACTAAAGCTAGCTAGCTACACAAGCTAAGAGTTACACTAACAAGCTAGCAAGGTAACTAAGAAAATAATACAAGAGAGAGTTAGGAGGATATCACCGAGGGGCAAAGTATTGAGCCAACCAATCAATATGATCAAGAGATGAATACCACAATATACAACCACCGGGATCGATCAAACACAATAAGAATGATGACACGAAAATTTATCCCGAGGTTCACGTGCTTGCCGGCACGCTAGTCCCCGTTGTGTCCCTCTTCACCACGTGGTTCGGTGGCTAATCGGTCTCACACCGAGCCTCTCAAAAGGCGCCACAAGAACCTACCAAATGGCAAAAGGTTGCAATGACACGAGCAATTCACTAACGTTGCCTTTGGCGCTTCGCCGAGGTAGGCACAAACCCCTCACAATCACCGGAGGTGGCCAAGAACAATCACCAACTCTTGCCAACGTCTCTAAGCTGCTCCAAGCCATCTAGGTGGCGGCAACCACCAAGAGAAACAAGAATCCCGCAGCAAATCAACCACCAAGTGCCAACTAGATGCAATATCACAATGCAAATGCACTTGGATCACTCAATCTCACTTCGAATATGCAAAGAAGCAAGAGAGATGAGTGGGAGGGGAGTTGCTTAGCTCAAAGTGCTCACAAGTATGTCAAATGTTCGAGAGAGAGAGCCTTGAGCCGGCCAACGAGTATTTATAGACGTACCTCTTTGAATAGAGCCGTTAGAAACTTAAACAGCTGAAATCGTGCTGACCGGACGCGCTGGTCCAACTGACCGGACGCGCTGGTCGCACAACGGCTAAGTCGCGAAGCACTGACCGGACACGCTGGTCCAACTGACCGGACGCGCTGGTCGCCCAACGGCTAACTACGAAGCAACGACCGGACGCGCTCATCGCGCAGACCGGACGCGCTACGAACGACCGGACGCGCTGGTCCCATGAATGACCGGACGCGCTGGTCGCCTGAGCAACGCTCAACGAAACAGTGACCGGACGCGCTGAAGAAAATGACCGGACGCGACAGTGCCAGCGTCCGATTACAGTCCAGTAAGCTCCCTGAACAACCGGACGCGTCCGATCGTCAGTGACCGGACGCGCTGCGCGTCCGATCATCAAACTAAAAACCGCGCAGAGCCTGAACACTGACCGGATGCGTCCGATCATGCAAGGACCGCGTCCGGTTTAGCGTTCGGTCACCTCTGTGACCTTCGTTCGCCTCCGTTTCTTTTCCGACTTCCGGCGTAGTGGAAAATAGTCATTTCAACTCCTCGAAAACGCATGAATCCCGCCTCGCAAGCTCGGCGGGAGGGAGAGAGTGACCCAAACCCTCTCTACCGCTCAAACTCCACCGCCTTCGCAAAACGTGCTAACACCACCAAGTGATCTTTGTCAAGTGTGAGTGTGTTAGCATTTTCACAATCATTTTTCGAGGCGATATTAGCTCTATCCAAATGCATATGATTATGAAATGCACACCTAGAGGCACTTAGGAGTTCAATAGCCGCGTCATTCCCCTCTTTATAGTACGGCTATCTATCCTATAATGTAACCACACCCACTAGGTGTCTTGGTTATTAAAACACAACCCTTAAGCATATACCTTTGCCTTTATCACGTAGGGTTGCGTCCAAATCCAAGTGTGGCCATCATGATCACCATGTCCATCTTGCCACCAACCTTGGAATGTACTAATCCTCATATGCTACATACAACTTAGGCATAGGATTAGTACTTAGGCATTGTCACTAATTACCAACACCAAACATAGGACTTTTAATCTCCCCCTTGTTGGTAATTGGTGACAAACCTTTCACAAAGATATTATGATAAAATTTTGATTGAACCCATGTCACATTGTCCAAGTATATTACCATGTGTAAGAATTATGGACATGTGATCATGAATTCAAATTGATAGCAATGGCTCCCCCTACATGTATGCTATATATTTGGATTTTGAAAGCATACATGTTAGATAGGAAAGATTAGGAGCATTGACTACCAATAGGTGCTAAGTGTTTAAGATTATAGACCTTTGAAGCGTGATACCATCGGAGTAGCGATAAAACACCATCTTAGCACCTTGTGTAGTTAGATTCCACTTGGAAAAACATAAACATAACTAGAAACCTCGTGAGATCAATATTATAAGCAAGGCTCTAGTACCACTTTGAAAAAACATGAAGCAAGAAAAATCTAACTACTTCCTATTCATGCTAGTACTTCAATTCATCATTCAAATTATACTAGCAAGTCACCACACAAGCAAAGTATCGGAGAAAAAGAAATGCATAACTATGCATCATACAAATGAAGTGCACATGGAAATGCAACACTCATGTTTAAGAGCTTGCTCCCCCTACTTGTGTGCTCAAAATTTTAGTTGATCCCCTTCTTTTATCAATTCTCCCCTTTGTGCTTCTCCTCCTTTGAGTTCTATCTTTGTGAACAATAATTTCTCCCCTTTTGGCACCAATTTACCACAAGGAGCAAACTTTAGATAGATTATCATGTTGAAATATGGGGTGAGGATCAAGTTTGTGATTTGACCTAGATTGCTTGCATAAATAAAATGCTTCGGTTTGGTCCAAGGGCAAGCTTCTTCACACCTCACTAGAAGGGTTATCATGCACCATGTTGAAGCAAATATTTAGACAAGTTTTCTAGATTAAACACTTAGGATCACAAGCTACTTAAACAGGTTATATGCTACCACTAGATCATACAAGACATGGAAACAATAGTGGCACCATATAAACTTCAAATTCATTTGATTTTCATGAATGAGCCTAGAACATGTAAATTATGACTAGATGCGCTAAACAAGTCCTTAGCATAGAATGTATGACATGTCAACCAATTGTACCTTGGGGCTCGAAGGAGAGGCATGTCATATCATGGAGGTGCATCAACTCATGTTGGAGAAGTCAAGTATGTTCAACTCATTCTTTAGCTTGTGAAATCTCTTCTCATCAAGTGGCTTGGTGAATAGATCGGCTAATTGATCTTCGGTGCCCACACTCTCAATAGCAATGTCGCCCTTTTGTTGATGATCTCTAATAAAGTGATGGCGAACATCAATATGCTTTGTTCTTTGATGTTGAATCGGATTGTTGGTTAGTTTCACGGCACTTTTATTGTCACATAGCAATGGCACATTCTTGAAATTGATTCCAAAATCCTTCAATGTTGCCTTCATCCACAAGATTTGTGCACAACAACTACCCGCGGCGATGTATTCGGCTTCGGCGGTAGATAGTGCAATACTATTTTGCTTCTTGGATGACCATGAGACAAGTGATATTCCCAACAATTGACAAGTCCTGGAAGTGCTCTTTCTCTCCACTTTGTCACCGGCATAGTCGGAATCCGAATATCCAACTAGCTCAAAGCTTGCACCTTTGGGATACCATAATCCAACATCTTGTGTATGCTTTAAGTACCTCAATATTCTCTTTGTTGCCTTCAAATGACTTTCTCTTGGTGAGGCTTGAAATCTTGCACACATACATACACTAAACATCACATCGGGCCTTGATGCCGTCGCATAGAGTAGGCTACCAATCATTGATCTATATAGCTTTTGATCCACCATGTTGCCACTCTTGTCACTATCCAAACTTCCACTAGTGCCCATTGGAGTAGTGATTCCTTTTGCATCTTCCATACCAAACTTCTTTAGCATATCCTTTATGTATTTGGTTTGGTTTACAAATGTTCCTTCCTTCATTTGTTTGATTTGAAGTCCAAGAAAGAAACTAAGTTCACCAATCATTGACATTTCAAATTCTTTTGCCATCATTTTCCCAAACTCATCACAATAATCTTGATTGGTTGAACCGAATATGATATCATCAACATATATTTGCAACACAAACAAGTCTTTCCCAATCTTCTTGGTGAATAGTGTAGTATCAACTTTGCCCATAACAAATCCTTTGGATAGCAAGAAGTCCCTCAATCTTTCATACCATGCTCTAGGTGCTTGCTTCAATCCATACAAAGCTTTTCTCAATTTGTAGACATGATTAGGTTTCTTGTCATCTTCAAAACCGGGAGGTTGCTCCACATACACCTCCTCTTGGATGTACCCATTGAGAAATGCACTCTTTACATCCATTTGATATAGCTTGATATTGTGAGCACAAGCATAGGCAAGTAAGATCCTAATTGCATCCAATCTTGCAACCGGGGCATATGTTTCACCAAAGTCAAGACCCTCTATTTGTGTGTAACCTTGAGCCACTAGTATTGCTTTGTTCCTTACTACTATCCCATCTTGATCTTGCTTGTTGCGAAAGACCCATCTTGTTCCAATGACATTGTGATCCTTATGCCTTTCAACTAGTTCCCATACTTCATTTCTCTTGAAGTTGTTGAGCTCTTCATGCATTGCATTTACCCAATCCGGATCTCTCAATGCTCTATCAATGTCTTTGGGTTCTTCCATTGACACAAAAGAAGAGTGAGCACAAAATAATGCCAATCTTGATCTAGTTTGAACTCCTCTTTGTATGTCACCAATGATGGAATCCAATGGATGGTCTCTTGCAATGTTAGTTGGTTGAAGCACTTGGACTTGATTGCTTGGATGTTGATGTTGATCATGAGTTGGAGATGATGAACTAACCACTTGTTGATCTTGTTGCACTTGAGATGATGTACTAGCTTGATTTTGCATTAGAGAACCACTAGCTTATGTAATTAGACTTTGGAGCACTTGGTCTTTGTCATCATCCACATCAATCACTTGCTTTGGACTAATATCACCAATGTCCATCTCTTTCATATCATTACTCAATTGAGTTCCTCTCACATCATCCAAGTTTTCTTCTTCATCTTGAGAGCCATTTGTTTCATCAAACTCAACATCATGTACTTCTTCAAGTTGTCCACTAGCTAGGTTCCATACTCTATAAGCTTTGCTAGTGGTGGAGTACCCAAGTAAGAATCCTTCATCACATTTCTTCTCAAACTTGCTTAATCTAGTGCCCTTCTTTAAGATGTAGCATTTGCAACCAAATACCCTAAAATATGCAATGTTGGGCTTTCTTCCATTTAAGATCTCATATGGTGTCTTCTCTAGAAACTTGTGGCAATAGAGGCGGTTGCTATAAAAGCAAGCCGTGTTGATTGCTTCGGCCCAAAATGAATGACTCACATTATACTCATTCAACATTGATCTTGCCATATCAATTAAAGTTCTATTCTTCCTCTCAACTAAGCCATTAGATTGAGGTGTATACTTGGCCGAGAATTGATGTTTGATTCCAAGCTCATCACATAGCTCATCAACTCTTGTGTTTCTAAACTCACTTCCATTGTCACTTCTCACTTTCTTGATTGTGGTTTCAAACTCATTTTGCATTCTCTTGATGAACTTCTTGAATATGTCAAATACATCACTTTTGTCCCCAAGAAAGAATACCCATGTGTATCTAGTGAAATCATCCACAATCACAAAGCCATACTTGTTGCCACCAATGCTTGTGTATGTAGTTGGCCCAAATAGATCCATGTGCAACAACTCAAATGCCTTGGAAGTACTCATAATGCTCTTCAATGGATGAGTGTTGCCCACTTGCTTTCCGGCTTGACATGCACTATATAGCTTATCTTTCTCAAATGTGACATCCTTCAAGCCTCTAACTAAGTCATGCTTCACTAACTTGTTCAATTGCTTCATGCCAACATGACCAAGTCTTCTATGCCATAACCAACCCATACTTGATTTGGTGAGCAAGCATGTTGAAAGTTGAGTGTCACTAGCATTGAAATCAACCAAGTATAGATTCTCATATCTAAAACCTTTGAAGATCAAGTTAGAGCCATCAACACTAACTATCTCCACATCATCAACACCAAATATGCACTTGAAATCAAGATCACACAATTGAGCAACCGAAAGAAGATTGAAGTTTAACTTTTCAACTAAGAGCACATTGGAAATGCTATGATCATTTGAGATTGCAATCCTTCCAAGAGCCTTCACATCACCCTTGCTATTATCACCAAATGTGATACTATCAATGCCACTATCATTTGATTTGAGAGAGTTGAACATTCTTGAATCACCGGTCATATATTGAGAGCACCCACTATCAAGCACCCAATGCCTTCCTCCGGCCTTGTAATTTACCTACAAAATAAATTAATGTCTTTTAGGTACCCATACTTGTTTGGGTCCTTGGAGGTTAGTAACTAAGCTTTTTGGTACCCAAATGGCCTTCTTCTTTGGGCCCACAATTGATGTACCAACAAACCTAGCATGCACACCTTTCTCACCCTTGGTAAGCACATAACAAGAATCAAAAGGAATGTAAGGTACATTAGCATTTTTCTTGTTCTTGTTCATTTTGTTGCAATTAATCTCTAGATGCCCAACTTGCTTGCATCTATTGCAATAACGACCATTGCTCTTCACAAAGCGAGACTTTGGAGTAGTAAAGGCTGCCTTGCCCTTCTTGGGAGTATAGCCCAAACCCTCTTTGTTAAGAGAGAACCTTTGGCTACCCAAGCATTTTAGCAAGCGGGCATCCCCACCATAGACATTGCCTAATGCGCGGGTGAGATCATCCACCTCTCTCTTGAGAGTCTCATTCTCAACCACAAGTGATGAATCACTAGTAGTAGAGGTAGAGTTGGTTGTGGTGGATGATGATGAGCTACATGAAGCATTAGTAGGACTAACAAATAAAGAATCATCAATAATATCACATGTTAGTCCAATATCACAAGTGATAATCACTTGCTCTTCCTTAGCTTCCTTCATGAGCTTCTCCAACTTGAGGTCCTTTTTCTTGATGAGCTCAAGTAGAGTGGAGTGGGCTTCCTTAAGCCTAGTGTGAGCAACTTCAAGGTCCTCGTGGTCTTCCTTTAGACACTCACGAGAGGCCTCTAGCTCATCAAAAGATTTCCTAAGAGCTTTGAGCTCTTGTTTAATTCCTTTGCACTCCTTACTCTTTTTGAGAGCAACAAGCTCCTCCATCAAGGCATCATTTTCATTGCTCTTGGCAATGAGCTCTTGTTCCAAGATTTTATATTTTCTTGGTGGTCCTCTTGTAGCCCTTGCTCATTTGATCTATTATGCCCAATAGATCATCCTTGGAGTAGTCCTCATCCTCCTCATCATCACTCCTACAACCATCACTAGCACAAGAATTATCATCACTATCATTATATTTTACCTTGGTAGGCTTGGCCATAAGGCATATCGATGTAGTGTCGAAGATGGATGGCTTGTTGGAGGGGGCGATGTTTGCAATGGCTCACCGAGTGGTCCTCTCATCATCACTAGAGCTTTCATCATCATCACTATCGGAGTTGTCACTATCCCAAGTGACTACATAACCACCACCCTTCTTTTTTTTGTTGAATGTGAAGCTCTTCTTTGATTTCTTCTCATTCTCTTTCTTATACTTCTTGTTCTTCTTGAGCTTCAACTCCCCATCATGATATCTTTTGTCTTCATAGGGGCACTTCGCCACTATATGATCGGGGCTATTGCAATTATAGCAAAGCACCTCCTTTGCCTTCATGAAGTCCCTTCTCTTTCTTGCACCATAGCCTCTCTTCTTCATGAACTGACCCATCTTTTGCACTAGAAGGGCCATGATCTCATCATCAAATGGATCATCATCATCACCAACCTTGCTCTTGCTCTTGGAAGAAGAAGCCTTGAATGCGGTGGTCTTCTCTTGCTTGACCTTGATCTCCTTCTTCTCATCTTCATCTTCATCATCATCATATTGAGCATCGGTCATGACATCTCCAAGCACTTGGTTTGGAGTCACCTTGTCCAAACCCTCTCTTTGGATCATCTTCCTCAAGATAGCAAACTTCTTAGGTAAGTTCATCAAGAACTTATGTGAGAAGTCCTTGTCCTTGACATCTTCTCCTAGGCTCTTGAGATCATTGACAATAACTTATAGCCTATAGAACATCTCCGGTATGAACTCATCATCCTTTATCTTGAAGCTTGCAAACTTATCCTTGAGCATATAGAGCTTGGCACTCTTTACCATTGAAGTGCCCTCATATGTTTTCTCTAATCTTGTCCACACTTCACTTGCCATCTCAAGATCCTTGATTTGCTCAAAGACCTTTGCATCAATCCCATTGTAGAGAGTATTGAGAGCCATAGTGTTGCATTAGTTATTGATGCGGTCATTGTTGGTGAGGTTGTCGGGATCAATGATAGCATAATCATGGTGTGTCACCTTCCAAACATTCTCATGAATAGAGCCAAGATATTCCTTCATCTTTCTTTTCCAATGATCAAAAGATGTGACACCATCAAAGAATGGAGGCTTGCCCCCGACATGGTTGAACACAACTTGAGCCATCTTACACCGAGGTTGTTAAGCCTTATAAACGGTGACCACGGCTCCGATACCACTTGAAAGGTCTTGATGGCTAGAGAGGGGGTGAATAGCCTTTTAAAAAACTTTCTACAAAGACAAGCTAAACAAGTTTATCAATATAACAAATAGCGAGATGCGAGTTTTGCTTAGCCTACAGGGTGTTTGCAAGCCACCTAACCAATTCACAATTCTACTATATTTGCACTCAACCGCACAAGTCAACTACAACTAAAGCTAGCTAGCTACACAAGCTAAGAGTTACACTAACAAGCTAGCAAGGTGACTAAGAAAATAATACAAGAGAGAGTTAGGAGGATATCACCGAGGGGCGAAGTATTGAGCCAACCAATCAATATGATCAAGAGATGAATACCACAATATACAACCACCGGGATCGATCAAACACAATAAGAATGATGACACGAAGATTTATCCCGAGGTTCACGTGCTTGTCGGCACGCTAGTCCCCGTTGTGTCCCTCTTCACCACGTGGTTCGGTGGCTAATCGGTCTCACACCGAGCCTCTCAAAAGGCGTCACAAGAACCTACCAAATGGAAAAAGGTTGCAATAACACGAGCAATTCACTAACGTTGCCTTTGGCGCTTCGCCGAGGTAGGCACAAACCCCTCACAATCACCGGAGGTGGCCAAGAACAATCACCAACTCTTGCCAACGCCTCCAAGCTGCTCCAAGCCATCTAGGTGGCGGCAACCACCAAGAGAAACAAGAATCCCGCAGCAAATCAACCACCAAGTGCTAACTAGATGCAATATCACAATGCAAATGCACTTGGATCACTCAATCTCACTTCGAATATGCAAAGAAGCAAGAGAGATGAGTGGGAGGGGAGTTGCTTAGCTCAAAGTGCTCACAAGTATGTCAAATGTTCGAGAGAGAGAGCCTTGAGCCGGTCAACGAGTATTTATAGACGTACCCCTTCGAATAGAGCCGTTAGAAACTTAAACAGCTGAAATCGTGCTGACCGGACGCGCTGGTCCAACTGACCGGACGCGCTGGTCGCACAACGGCTAAGTCGCGAAGCACTGACCGGACACGCTGGTCCAACTGACCGGACGCGCTGGTCGCCCAACGGCTAACTGCGAAGCAACGACCGGACGCACTCATCGCGCAGACCGGACGCGCTACGAACGACCGGACACACTGGTCCCGTGAATGACCGGACGCGCTGGTCGCCTGAGCAGCGCTCAACGAAACAGTGACCGGACGCGCTGAAGAAAATGACCGGACGCGCTGGTCGCCTGAGCAGCGCTCAACGAAACAGTGACATTATCTATCCTATAATGTAACCACACCCACTAGGTGTCTTGGTTACTAAAACACAACCCTTAAGCATATACCTTTGCCTTGATCACGTAGGGTTGCGTCCAAATCCAAGTGTGGCCATCATGATCACCATGTCCATCTTGCCACCAACCTTGGAATGTACTAATCCTCATATGCTACATACAACTTAGGCATAGGATTAGTACTTAGGCATTGTCACTAATTACCAACACCAAACATAGGACTTTCAACTATGAGTTCAAAACAAAGGCCTTCCCATTGGTCTCATATTCGTGGGGATTTGTTCATGGTAGGAGATATATCACAACCTCCGTCTATTTACAACCAGAATGTGCTTGCGCTGCCTCTCCGTCCCTTCTTTTCTATACCTGGTTAATTTGTAAGTACCCTCGCCCTAAAATAATTAAAAAAAAATGATTGCACAATAGTCTCAACTCTGGACTACAATATAGTTGCCACGGTAAAAAAAGAAAAATTAAGCTCAAGTAACAATAGGGAAACAACTATAGGCAGCAACCTGCCGTCATAGTTGAACCTCTTGTCAACCAAAGGAGATCAGGATACATATAGCCAGAGGATAATTTAGACAGGAGAGGGCATGGGAATGTCATAAGCATAGCTTTAGTCGCAAAAGCACAAGCTTAATCTATCAAAATAATTAAGCAAACAAAAAACGGGTTAGTCTAAAATAACTATACTTCAATGCGAAAGACAACCCGATTTAAAAGCCTTCACTCTGAACTAAAATATTAAATAAAATATCAAAATGTCACAAACGTACCTAATCAGGTTTTCAAAAAAAATAGTGGTGAACTGAGAATCTGAAATTACTTCTAGGATGTACATTACAGCAAATTGGAGTGCACATGATCAGCGGCAACAAACATTGTTTGATGCAGATGATGTTCACAAATTGTAATGTAAAACACCTCAGAACATAACAGTAAAGTACCAAATTGTAGCATATATATTGCACCTAATAATATATGCCATCTAAGGTACTACCCAGCAAATGAACTAACTGATCAACCATTGATAATTACAAAGAAAAGTAAGTTAACTTGAAAATAGCAGATGATAAAATTGCTTGCTGACTAACACAGGAGGCGCATGTACTGCAGTGAGTATCGAGCCCACGGCAAATAACTTTGGCTGGGACGTATAGCTTTTATAGAGGGTTAAAGGAAAATGACTCTCTAAATAATAATTTAGATAATGCGTTTTCTTGAAGATGCTCTAAATTCAATAAACTCACCCCTTAATAATCCACTAAAAAACAATCCCAGATCTCCACATTGCCTTACCACTAGTGAGGCGCAAAACTTTGCCTGTCACCCTAAGCAAGTAACGACCCCTATCTTCCATCTCTGCTGGTCTACTCTCCCCTAAGAGCATAACTAATATTGTGGTCTACTACTGGTTATGTGTATATTTATAGTCCACCCATATAGTAGCCGCCTATAAGGACATATTTCGTCATTAGTACGCCGTTCACTTTCTTCTCTCACAAAATTTTATGAAGCTCGCGCATGGCTATAACTTCACTTATCTCTCCTTTACCTTAGCATAAAATCTACTCACAGTCTTTTAATTTATTATTCTTGCTCTAACGGCATGTGACATTCATGGCAATCTAAAAGCATAGCAAATAAGAATTTGAGAATGACACACTCGAATGAAAAAAATACCTCCTTGAACTGTAGGTCGAGCCTGTATTTCCTCATGCACCACGAAATCAGACATTGTACCTCCTCCAACAATCAAAATCAGTTGTTTTTCTCCTCAACCCAAGTTGAAACCAGTTTTGTTCGACATGACAATGGTTTTAACCATCAAAACCAGTTGTTTTTTCATCCTCAACTTTTTAATTTCCATTCCAATTCACTTAACACATGTGGATTGAGATGGATAACTGCGTATCAAAAGAAGACCTAAGTTTAATCTAGCTTCATCCAACATGGTTTTAATTGTACTTCACACGTGTCCATGGGTCCCACATGCAGGTCATGGTATATCTTGTTGCTCTTTCCTCTCTATTCCATCTACTAGACATTTCTACAAACATGCCAAGGTCACCTCTGGGGCGGCGCATGTCGACGTCCGATTCCGATGTGAACGCGCCGTTGATCACTCTCCTGGCCCACACGCGCCATCTGCAGCACCTGCTCGACCTTGTTGCGTGCCGTCCGCTAGCGCCGCCGGAAACCAGCCACGTCGTGCTTCTCTACCTAGGTTCGAGTCGCGGGACGGAAAACAACTGGATTTGCTAGTTGGAACTTGGAATAGGTGGAATGTCTGGTTTTGCAGTCAAGAAGCAAATTCACATACGGACAAAAGATTTTTTTTTTAGAAAGACATACTACGGACAATTAGGGATGAAAATGGTACGGATATTTTCCGATCGTATTCGAGACCGAATTCGTTTAGAGGGGTTTTAATCTGTCCGTATCCGAGTCCAGATATTTAACATCCGATACCGTATTCGTATCCGAATATTTAAATCACATATTTATGATGTCGATATCCAATCGTATTCTATCCGACATTTTTTATACTATCCATATTCGAATCCGAATCCGGACATAAATATGAAAACAAATACGATATCAATGATATCCGTCCGTATCCGATCCGTTTTCATCGCTACGGACAATATTTAAATTAGGAACTCGACAGGCCATCTCCGGCCCACCGGCGCGATACCGGGCAATATGGCTGGAGCGCCTATAAACTCTGCTGCCATCAAGGCCCGGCCCATCACCCACCCCATCTTGCTCCCTACCTCGCTCGTGCGCGCGAGCGTCGCGCTCCAGGCCTTCCTCTTCCTCGTCTGTCATCGCGAACCGCCGCACGCCCGCACCCCCACCCGGCACCCGCCCACGGCCCACCCCCTTCTCCGTGTCTCTCCGCGGCGGCGGGCGCGGTTCTCCGGCCATCACCGGCCGCTCCCGGTAACCCCCTCCCTCACTCCCTTCCTCTCTCCCAGTGCGCTTACGGTGTTCCATAAGTGGGCGCGCTCGTGTGGAGACCTGTCGCTGCAAACCCTAGGTACGTGCGCAGCGCATCGATAGATCCGCTCTTACGGCTTAGATCCGCACGGGACTAGTTGCAACTAGTAATCCCGCAACCAGTAACGCCACGAGGAGCTGTTCACTAGTTGCGGGATTACGAGCGGTGATGTTTCTCCGCTGGGAATTTTAGATCTCGATTCCGGTTGCGACGACTTGTTTGGGTTAGTGTCCGAGCTGAGACTTGTAGGTGCACCAACGCCAATGCTTTCACTAGCCTCGGAAGTGTGTTGTGAGAGGATTGGGCGGGCGCCTCTTGTTATCTTAGGGCGCTGAGTGAGGATTTGCTGGATTATGCTTTTGATCTGTGGCACTCCTCATCTTGTTTTTGTAGGTTTAGATTTAGACCGTATGGCAATTCTTATTTGGAATTGCAATTTAATAATTGGAAAGACCATACCTCTCTAGTTTGGTTGAGTTTGAGCGGAAAGAAGCAATAAGCATACATGTTAATGCAGTTTCCATGGTAATACTAGTCTGCAGCTTGCCTCATCGTGTGGCCTATGATTAGCTTGATCTATTCTATGCCATGTCACTGGTGAGTTTTAAAATTGTTTGTATCTTTCAAGAATATCTGATGAACTGTGCATCAAATGGTGATGAACACACCTTTTGTTTTGTTTTGTTACACATAACTTTAGTGCTCATGAATGATGTTTTATGTTCTAGCCTGTATGCTCAGGTTGACATGATTTGTAATGTGTCACAATACACAGCTCATAAGTCCACTAATTATGTCTGATTTACCATGCCTGTCCTGTTATTAACACAATCTGTTATGTTTCGGTGCAATTACAGGAAAAACTATGAGGTACAGCCCCCCTTATCGAAGCCCCCCCAGGAGGGGATATGGTGGCAGAGGAAGAAGCCCCCCTCCTCCTAGGAGGGGTATGGAGGACGCAACAAAGAGGGTAGTGGAAGCCTTTTGGTCCGCAATATCCCATTAAGCGTCAGGTACAAAAACTAATACCATGTACTTTTTCCTTCCATCTTTAAAAGAAATATAAAGTGATCACCATTTTTATGACCTTACCATTTTAAATGAAGAAGCAAATTATACTTTGATACTTTCCTCGAGTAGTTGACTTCAATTTGCATGTCAAACTTTGTCAGAGCGGAGGAGCTTCGAGTTCCTTTTGAAAGGTTTGGCCCTGTCCGGGATGTTTACATTCCAAAGGACTATTACTCTGGGTAAGTTGTACTAAATCACCATACTCTGCAATGTATGTCTTAATTACTCAAAAAGCTCGGTCTTGCTGTTTCTGTAATGATTAGAGCTGTAAATAGCTGGAGACCTGTCTAGTTTTTTGTCCATAATCATCAAACTATTTTTCTAGAGGCATGAATTATATGAACAGACACCCTATATTTAACAATGAACACTAGTGCCTCCTCCAGCTGTGCAACGTCTAATTTGCAATGTGTTGGTGTGTTTAAGCTCTGATGAATCTCATGTTGTTTTTTGCAATCGATGTATGATGGAGTATAAGCTTGTACTCTGCATTCTCATATCCAATTCGTCATTGCGCTATGTGGATTATA
This sequence comes from Saccharum hybrid cultivar R570, assembly GCA_038087645.1. Taxonomy (NCBI): domain Eukaryota; kingdom Viridiplantae; phylum Streptophyta; class Magnoliopsida; order Poales; family Poaceae; genus Saccharum; species Saccharum hybrid cultivar. The sequence continues at coordinate 976,711 of JAQSUU010000647.1, read as the reverse complement.
TTTCTAAATGATTCCCAGGATTGTGTTGGTTTGAAGTAGATACATGCTCTTCATTTGTCAAAGAATGCCTTTTAACATTACTAATAACAATTCATTTGCTTGGCAAGATAGAGTCTTGTCCGATGAAGTTCTTCTATGAAGACAAGATTTGATACATTGAGAAAATTAATTTCATGAAGAGAAGATAAGAGAGATATACTGGCTGGTACATGAGAAGATAAAAGAGAGTCAAGTCAATTTCAAGTACTTTTGTGACTTTTCAAATGTTGGGGAACTTGAAGCGAATGATTTTATGAAGATGCTCTTTATGAGGATCACCTTATGTAGTTGTTTATACAAGAAACTTGGACACTAGAGCCTGGGCGTCTTACTGCTTTTTGCAACACTTGCTTCCCTTTTGATGGAATGTTTGTAAGTTGTTTGACTGTGTTTCATCGAGAACAGTAGAGGGCAGAGTGCATATTTGAACTTGATGGTAAAACGCCAGCAAGACACCATTGTGCACACTTTGCACCCTCATATTTTTTTTGTCACTTCCTTGAATTTTCCTCGTCATACTGTCTAATAAAACCAACATATGCAGGGAGCCTCGAGGATTTGCCTTTGTGGAGTTTGTTGACCCTTATGATGCCTCTGAAGCCCAGTATCACATGAATCGCCAAGTTTTCTTCGGTCGGGAGATAGCTGTTGTTCTTGCTGCTGAGTCGCGAAAGAGGCCAGAGGAAATGCGCAGCAGAGCTAGAGTCAGGTATGGTATTCCTTTTTGTTGCAGTAAATTTATGCCTCTGTTCTTATTATGTACTCATTTGAAATGACTTCGTGTGATTGCTGTGCAGAGGTTACTCTGGTCATGAAGGTCGCCGATCTTCATATTATGGTAATCTTGCATTTGTATTTTCGTACCATTCATGGTATTGCTGTCCAAGCTGTACATCTGTTGTCTGGATCCTCTGATTGTAGTCAATTATACAATTATATGATGTGTATCCATTTTGTCACTGCTTACTTGTGGATGTAGAGGGGGGATGCCTGGGCAGTCACCTCAAAGTTAGAGGTTTCTGCCCAGTAATCTTGAGGGCTTGGTTATTATCTCAAGTTGAATATTGTTTTGTAATTAGATGGAATGTTTGAGGGCTTACTGCGTAGCCTGTTTATGCCTTTATTCCCATCGGTCCAGTTTATAAGGCGCAATGAAACATGACACGGCCTCCTAAATTACACTTTGGCATTTATTTATTTTATATTATACTGCTTATTGCTTATGATTATAAACTTATGATTATTGGATAGTATATTTGATTACAAATCTAATAGTATCAAATATGTATTACAAGAATTAATAATTGTTGGCTAAATTATTGTTCAAAGGTTATAAAGTTTAACTCTTGACGTATGCGAAATGCCTTATAAACTGTACCAGAGGGAGTAATAGTTTAATTTATGCTGCTATGGTTAGCCCTCTTTTACATTGAAAGGAAAAGCATTGAGTCTCTTTTATGTGGCAAGGCATGATTGGTCAGGACATATTAGATTTCCTTTTAGCCTTCATGCACTGTTTCTCTTGTGTGCATCTTATTAACTTGGCAACACATCATTTTTACATTTTTCCTGTTACTCTTCTGTTACTATGGTGACTGCTATCAAGTGCCTTATCAAACATCACTGTAATACAGAGCACCAATATGTCTGCACCCAGCCAATAAAATTCTAGATCTTTTGCTGCTTCTGATAGGTGATGCACATATGTTTAATAAAGCCCTCTTTTTTTTTAAACAAATTTGCCATGCACAAGTGCCTTCCAAATTTACGAATAACATCTCAGTACTATGTCTCCAGTCACTATAAAAATTTTCTTGTGAAAAATTGAAGTCTGCAATTTCCTTTTGTTGAGGTAGCAAAGTACTGATAGCCTCTCATCTTCCATATAGGGCGGTCTCGTTCCCGTTCCCGCTCTCCTCGTTATCGGGGCCGTCCTCGGTCGAGGTATGCTTGGCTGACACAAGGCTTCTTGTAAAAGCTTTGAACTTTGGTCTGAGGAACCTTTCACTTTTTTTTTTTTTAATTCTGTTATGTTTTTCTTTTAAAGCAGATCATACTCTCCTGCTTCAAGGCGGCGAGATGACTACTCTGCCTCTCCAAGGAGAAAGGAAGCACATCGAGCATCTCCTCCCAGGCGCCCGCCAAAGGAGCATGATGAAGATAAGAAGCACAGGTCCTACTCTCCTGCAAGTAGAGATGATGCTGACAATGGTTATGAGAAGTAAGTTATTCATTGCTACACATAAATCTGGCTTCCATCTGTCCATGTATATAAATCCAGAGTATTTGTTTTAGTGTGTACTATACCTTTGCTCCCACCTACTTCATTATCAGTTGCATCATAGTCTAACCTGGCAACTAGTCACTGAAACTAGCTACCTGTTCAAAATATCATTTGATATGACTGGGTTAGGACATGCTAGTAGTGATTTCATTCATCCTCCTAACAGGTGTTGCTGCAGACTCCAAATTCACTTTCACCTGTTTAAACCACAGCTAAGCTATGTATTGTAGTCCCCTAGAATGCTCTTGTAGCAAGGAAATTTTTATTTTGGTGAACCATATTATTGTTGCGTGGGTTGTGAAATCAGTAGAGCAATGTTAAAAAAAAAGCTCTTAAAGTCCCTAATCATGTAGCAACTAGCAAGAGCTCTTAAAGTCCCTAACAATGGTATTAATGTTGATAGGAGGTCGCCCCTACCAGACAGCGATGGATCCCCTCCACACCGCAGGTCCCCCAAGGAGTACTCGGGCTCACCTCCAGGATCCCGCTCCAGGTCCGCCGACGAATCTCCTGTTCGCAGTGACTGACCGACCGGTGGATGCTACAAAAATGATACGCACATGACCATGTCTCTCCAGCATGGTCATGCGGTCAGTCCAATGCCTGTCAGACCGAGCTTACTAAAACTTACCCCCTTTTGGGGGTGATGTTGTATTGCTAAGTTCCATTTGTGCTTAGTATTAGCGCATACTGCTAGACTGCCACTGCCGTCTGTGCTATGTACGTGTGCTTTTAATCTTGAGTGAGGTTTGAGGAACCAGTGACGCTGTTGCTGGTGCTGAACTTTGGAACCTGTAGTAGCATGTTGCTTGCTTGCTGGGCCACGGCCCGTTCACTGGGACCTGTTGCGCTTGCCTCTTTTGAGTTTGGTTTGAGGACTGGACTTGGATGCTGCAGGTGCTAGTAGTCCTGTGCTACTACCCCTTTCTGAATTATGGAGCTCTATTGCTGCCGGTCAGCCAGTGGCTGATGATCTCTGATACCTGGTTGGCTGGTTGGGTTGCTTGCTCTGCAACAGGTTTGTCTTTGGGACCCTCGGCCTGGCCGGTCGGCCGGCGGGGCGGGCCGGCGACTTTTGCTATGTACGTGTGCTTTTAATCTTGAGGGTGGAATGCAGTGGGGCTGGCGTTAGCTCTCCGCTTCGAGGCGTGGAGTCGAGGCTGGCGAGGGTTTCTACTGGATCCGAACTCATCAGTGAACCCCGGTCTGCAACTACTCTCAGCCCAAAAATCTAAAACCAATTCCAAGTCGAACCAGCCCGGTATGGCTATTACCCCAGACTGAACCAGCCCAGTACACGTTTCAGCCTATTCCCACCCAAACCTTATGAGCCCAAACAGGAAACCAAACCAATAAAACCGGATTTAGCCCAAACCATTCCCAGGTTTACTGGTGGCGTGGACTCCACTGGCTGGTGGATGACGCGTCCAACCCGGCCGACAGGGGGCCATGCCCCCCCCCCCCCCCCCCCCCCCCAACATCACATCAAAAAATTTTTAGGTAGTATATAATTCAATGATCCATATTAGAAAGATATAATAAAGGTTTTGTCATATATTTTTTGATGACTTCTGGACAATAAAATCACACAAATTTGTATTTTATCTTTAGATGAGTCCATCCATAGTGTAAAAATCCAAACAAATATGCTACACTAAGTTATTTTATGGTTAAAACTCTTCGACCAACCCCCTATCCATAGTTTCTGGCTCCGCCACTGCCCATGTCCATGTCCATATACAACCGGATCCATGGTTTTGGGTGGTCCCTTCGTGCACACACCATAATTCAATTCATTTCCTATTGCTTGTTGGACCCCCGGCCCTTCCGCCTGTCCATTCACTGTTTATATCAATAATAATTAATGTGCCTGTATATGTATGTAGAGTATGCTGGTCACTCTGTTATATATATATATATATATATATATATATATATATATATATATATATATATATATATATATATATATATATATTCACGGTTTAATAACTGTTCAGTTTTGTGTAGCTGATGCTATTTTGTTGTGACAAAAAAAACACTGTACCATAACTGATAAACAGTTCGAGCGAAGTATAATAACAATAATAATCATCGTCAGTCTCGCTCTCGTAGATATACAGTACGTGGTATAGCAAGTGTATGTACGTACCTGTCTCCATGATTGGCCTCATCAAGCGTACGTTGCGACGTACATGTCACGCATGTGCGTGCATGCACACTCACTGCTGCACAACAGGGCTTTAGTTCCGGTCCAAAAGGAACTCTAGTCTCGGGCTGCGAGCCGGAACTAAGGTTTCGGGACTAAATGTCCCACCTTTAGTCCCGGTTCGCAGGCCCGGGACTAAAGGGGTCCCCTTTAGTCCCGGTTGATATAGGTGCTGTCAGGCATCGACGTGGCACAACACCTTTTAGTCCCGGTTGGTATTACCAACCGGGACTAAAGGTTCTTTTTTCTTTTTCTTTTTTCTTTCCAATTCATTATTGATTTTGGTTTTTAGTTATATTGTTTTCCAATTTATTCTTCGCTGCTATTATCCGTATACGTTGCACCTATACGAGAGCGTTATTATTGCACACAAATAAAGTATGAAACTATATATATATATATATATATATATATATATATATATATATATATATATATATATATATATATATTATAGAGCTATACATATACGTACATACACATTACATTTACAATAATATACAAGTAATCAAGTGTTCGGCCGCCGGTTAATGAGTTACACAAATGTTTGCCCGCCACTCAAAGCTCATACAAGTGTTCGTCCTTGTTTGGACTCTTCAAATCCCAACCTAGGATTGTGGTGGAACTCGCCGTCTTTTGGGATGACATGATCGTTGATGAAACCTGCGATCGTCTCCTGGATTGCGACGAGTATTGTGTGCTTGAACACTTGTTCTTTCAATTCCCACTCCTTCCATTTGCATTAAAGGAAAAGATATTAATATTGTTGGGTGAAAAGTTCAGGTCATACGACACGATTCGCACAATCATCAGAAAAATTTTATCCAAGGCAAAATTGCATGTAAAGTTACATTTATTTCATGATCCTACCATACATGTCAGAGGGGTATTTATAGGGCCCTAGCCTTCGTATTTTACATAAAATAACTATTTTACCCCTGACCTAACTATTTACAACTCTTTATTTACGTAAGGGCGAAGTGGTCATTTTCTCCTAATTCAGTCTTCTTTTTCGCATCCGATCCTCTTTTCCTTCAATGATTTTTTCTTCAGATCATCTTATGTTTCTTGTTCACTTCTCTGTCTAGCGAAGTTGAATTCTTGACGACGAAGTCGACAGGCGAAGTTGAATTCCTGACGACGAAGTCGACAGGCGAAGTTGAATTCTTGACGACGAAGTCGATAGGCGAAGTTGAATTCTTGACGACGAAGTCGATATGCGAAGTTGAATTCTTAACGACGAAGTCGATAGGCGAAGTTGAATTCTTGGTGACGAAGTCGATATGCGAAGTTGAATTCTTGGCGATGAAGTCAAAATACATTCTTCGTTGTATTTTTTCCTGCAAGTGAATTTCATCAGAATATTTTTATATATTTTTTACTCCAAAGTTTGGGCTTGAGTTTTTTGGACGAAGTTAATTTCCCAACAGTAGCCCCTCATGAATGAAGGCCTACTCCAAAGGTCTGAAATTCGTGAATTTTGAATTTTATGAAGCGAAGTCACAAAAAACACCGTCCCGAACTTTGGAGTTGGCCGTTTATGACCGTTATGATATGAACAGTGTTTGTAATGGTTATTTTCCGAAGCCACCTATATATACTGCGATGTGTTCCCTTCTTGAGGGTACGCAGTCGAAGACGGGGAGGTGTTTTTGACATTTTAAGTTTTTGCGAAGTCGATTTTCGTCGAAGTCACTTTTATTCTTTCGTTTCTTCTTTTGTTGCGAAGGTAATTTTTGTGAAGTTGTTTTATACTTTCATATGCTTATTTGTGTTTATATATTGTTTTGTATATATATATATATATATATATATATATATATATATATATATATATATATATATATATATATATATATATATATATATTCAGATGTCAGACATGGAGAAGAATGCTTCTGAAAATTCGCCTGCTGAAACTGAGCATTCTGTTTCTGGTGAAGATCTGTCTAATGTTTCTGCATCGGAGTCGGAGCTTGTTGGTGATGATACGAAGTCTCTGATTTTTGGAAAATCTTTGTTTGATGAGTCTGAATTGCAGTGGATGGTAAAAAATAGAATGCTTGAAAAAGCTGATGTTAGATTACCTACACAGAATGAGACAATTCGCAGGCCAGAACCTGATGAATGTGTTGTGTTTCATGACTATTTTGTGGCTAGTCTTCGTATGCCATGTCAAGATTTTGTGGAAGAAATTCTGAAAGCTTATAACATTGAGATGCATCATTTGACTCCAAATGGTATAGCAAAAATCACTCTTTTTATTTGGGCAGTAAAATCTCAGAGAGGAAATCTAGATATTGGAGCTTTTTGTTCTATTCATGAGATGCATACTCAATTTCGGAGTAAAATGGTTGATGGAAAAAGTGTCATCAAATATTATGGATGTTGCAGTTTTAAGCCAGCTCGTGGTGCTAAACAGATAGCTCCTGCTTTGAAAAATAAGTGGGTTGAAAATTGGTATCGATTTTGGTTTTATCATAAAGTTCCTTTAGTCGAAGAGAAGAATGAAGCTAACAGGGTTGTTAGAAGATATCCTTTGGCTGCAAGGATGCACAAGAACAGTTTTGACTGTAAACCTGAATTTTAAAGTTCAAGAAGTTCTAAATCCTGTGAGAAGTTTTATAAGCTTGCTACAAGTATTCAAAGTGCTCGAGATCTTTGCGAAGAGTATATTGCTGCTCGGATTTAGCCTTTGAAGAAAGGTTGGAGCTTTGTTCGATTTCATAAAAAGGTTGTTAGAGGGAAAACCTATATCTTTCCAGATAATGAAGTTTTTCGTCCAAAGAAATATACCGAAGACAAATAATTTGTTTCTGCTGTTGAAGTTAAAGCCGTTGAAATTTTTGGGAAATTTTTGAAGAAAGAAAAGGATTTGATGGATAAAATCCTTGGTTCAGATTACAAGAGACTGAATAGAGTTTTTGATATTGCTCAGATAGAATATGGTGAAAGGTCAGCTCCTGCTTATGCTAGAAGTGCGAAGCCTAGTATCGATAATGTTATAAGGAAAAAGAGGAGTGGGCCTCCGCTTATTAAAAAAGTTTCAAAGAAGAGGGCGAAGACTGCTGGTTTTTCTGATTCTGAATTGTCAGAAAGTTTTGTTGACGAAGCTTTGAAGAAAATGTCTTGTGATGAAGAGGTGAGAATGTTTAGTTTAGTTTTTGATTCTGATGGGTTGACTCCTCCTATGTTGACTCCACTTGATAACTATTTTCAGAATTTGATGGCCAACATTTCCCATGGTGGTGGTGTTGAAGCTATCTTGACTTCGTCACAACAAAATGTTGTCGAAGATATTGTTTCTGATCCAGTTAATCTGGTTTCTTCTCCGGTTACTGTGGGCGCCACTGTTGGTGGTTCACAAGGAGAAGGTGAGGTGTTGGCTTCGCAGGAGACTGCTGGGCCATCCTCTCAAAGATTTTCTATTGAAACTCCCCGAGATGAGGTAAGAAATTTTGGTGATGAGATTGAAGTTGTGATTTTGTCTGGAGGTGCTAATTTAGGTTGTGAAGTTTTAGAGAATGTTTTGCGGGTCGAACAAGATGCTACGGTTGTTGGTGAAAAAGGTGCTTCTGAAGTTGTTGTGCCCGTTGCGAAGGCACAAAAAATTAAGGGTACCACAACTCTCGCCCTTGATTTTGATGAATCTGATGATGAAGTTCATGACGAGGAGGCTAAACATGATCGTGTTTCTCGTCTTTCTGAGTCTACTATCAATGTGATTACTGGTGAGAGGGTGTCCTTCCAGCTTGAAAAGGGTGTTTCTACAGGTGATTTTTTTTCACTTCGCGTATTTTTGTTTTGTTTGTCTTCTTTTAATGTTTTGATGTTTGTCTTCGCAGAGAAATTTTTCCCTGATTTTTCTTCTCAGAGGGAGGCAACTGTTGATATTGGAAAGATGAAAGAAGTTGCCCAGGAACCTGCGACTCCAGCTGAAGTTTTGGAAACAGTTCCTGATGGTGTAAATCTTGAAGCTTATAAACGTTGTATGGAGTACTGCCAGGCTCAAGGTGTGAACTTAGATACTTTCAAATTTGTTAGGATTGGTTTGGACAAACTTTGGATTATGCCGAAGAAACCAGAATTAAAATTGTCAAAGTGCATTGATGATGCCTTCACAGTTCCTGATGCGGAGGCCGAACTTGTTGGCAAGTCTTCGCTTGAATTGGCTGATGCCAGTGTTTCCATGATTTACAAGGTTGGATCATTTTGAATGTTCATCTTTTTTGCTTAAATTTTATTTTAGATTTGTTATTTTGATTTGTAATATATTTTTGACTTCGCATGTAGAATGCACTTTTGTAAAGGAATTTATGTAAGTCAATTGAAGATGATGCAAAAAATGTTGCACTTCATGAAAAAAGTTTGGTTGAAGAGATTAATTCTCTGAAATCTCAACTTGCTGCTAAGGAGAAAGAAAGAATAGAGACAGTTGAGGCTCTTCATAATATGGAATCTAGATGTATTTCTGTTGGAGCTAAACTTGAAGCGAAATCTCAACTTGCTGCTAAGGAGAAAGAAAGAATAGAGACAGTTGAGGCTCTTCATAATATGGAATCTAGATGTATTTCTGTTGGAGCTAAACTTGAAGCGAAGACTGAAGAATACGATAATTTGAAGAAAGATATTGAGAAAGTTGTGAGAGAAGAATTATCTTGAGAAAAAATCTCTTGAAAAGGATCAGAATTTTCATAATAAGTGCAATCGCTTGTGGGAACTTTGCAAAAATTGCTATGATAAATTTGGTGCGAAGCCAGAAGATCCTTGTTGGGAGGTTGGAGAATTCGATCCATTCTTTGCTTGGCTTTGTCGTCAATATGAAGATTTGCCTACTGTTTTACAGACTTCTGCTGATTTAAGCTGTATGTATTCAAGTCGTGCCATTTTTCACTTGATGAAGGAGGCTAATGATCCCTTGTATGAAAAACTGTATGATAAAAGTTACAAGTTTTCGTCAGTGGAATCTCTTAACCAAGTTTCTTCTCGTACTCAAATGCTTTGCAAGAAGTATTTTTATGAATACTGGAACCAAGGTGGAAGGGAGCATGCCTTTATGAAAGCTAAGCAAAAGATGAAAAAAGTATGTTATCTATATGTGATTTTTGATTCGTTGTTTTTTCCTTGTGTTTTTTTTCTTATCTGTTGTTTTATTTTGTTTTGTAGCAGCTTGAAAAGATAATTGCTTCTGATATGGAGGCAGAGAGGAGGCAAGATAGAATTGAATAAGAGAGGACGAGGGACGATGATGCTCGTGATCATGTACTTTAGTTTGTCGTAGTTTAGATTTTAGCTTCGAGGGGTAAGGTTTTGATAATCCTTTAACGTTTTTGTAAATGTTGAACTTTGAACAGGATGGAGTTATGGTTATGCCCTTGTTAATGTGTAAAGGTAACTTTGTTGCTGAGCCTACTTTATGGTTGGAGTATGGTACTGAAGAAGCAAAATCTTCTTTTGATGTGCTTGTGAAACATAAGCAAACATAAATTTTCCTGTTTGTGATTTTTTTATATATATATTTTTCCTGATTTGGACGTGATTGTTTCTAGAATTTGAGACTGATTTCTCTATTGCTGAAAATGGAAGATGTTTGCCTCATGTTGTTGATTGCAGCAAATTTTCTCAGGTATTTGTGCTTTTGTTGTGATGTGGAGACATTTGTAAAGTGAATTTTGATGCATTTTTCTTGTGTGTTTTCAGTCTTCGTGTTCAAGTGCTTCGCCAAGCTTTATTTCCGAAGACTATCTTAGTTCGAAGGTAGATCAAGTTTTAGATAGAGTTGTTGAAGATTTGATTGATGAAGCAGAAGTTATTGTTGCTTTAGAAAATATTTGATATGTATATTTGTTGACACAATAAAAAAATTTATGTGTGTATTTGTGCAGACATTTTTATGTAATATGATTTATTAAGTGAAATAAATGATGTTCCCTTATTTTTTAGAGAGGGCGAAATACAGCTTTTTTTATTAAGCGAAGGCAACTCATATACTTTGTTATTTTGTGAAGACATAGTCTTAAGTAAAGGCAATGTGTTGACTTCGTATTTGGTGAAGTCAGATTTTTCCTTGGTGAATCTGAAAACATCATTCTCTAATGAAGGCAATGCCTAAGCTTCGTATTTTGTGAAGTCAAATTTTGCCTTATTAAATTTGAAAACACCGTCCCCTCACTTTTTAAGCGAAGGCGATGAATTGTCTTCGTATTTTATGAAATTAAATTTCACTTTAGGAAAATTTGAAAAACATCATCCCCTTACTTTTTAAGCGAAGACGATGAATTGACTTCGTATTTTCTGAAATCAAATTTCACTTTTGGAAAATTTGAAAATACCGTCCCCTTACTTTTTAAGCGAAGGCGATGAATTGACTTCGTATTTTCTAAAATCAAATTTCACTTTTGGTAAATTTGAAAACACCATCCCCTTACTTTTTAAGCGAAGGCGATAAATTGACTTTGTATTTTCTGAAATCAAATTTCACTTTAAGTAAATTTGAAAACACCGTCTCCTTACTTTTTAAGCGAAGGCGATGAATTGACTTCATATTTTCTGAAATCAAATTTCACTTTAAAGTTAAAATTTATCTGACTTCATTTTTAAAGTTAAATTTTACCTTAGTGAATTTGAAAATACTTATTTGATGTTTCTAGCGAAGATAACATGCGGACTTCATTTTTTAAGTTAAAAATTCACTTTAGTGAATTTGAAATATTGTTCGCTCTTTTTGGCGAAGATAACATGTGGACTTCATTTTTGAAGTCGAAATTTACCTTAGTGAATTTGAAATATTGTTCGCTTTTTTTGGCGAAGATAATATGCCGACTTCTTTTTTGAAGTCGAAATTCACCTTAGTGAATTTGAAATATTGTTCGTTCTTTTTGGCGAAGATAATATGCAGACTTTTTTTTTGAAGTCGAAATTCACCTTAGTGAATTTGAAATATTGTTCGCTCTTTCTGGCGAAGATAATATGCAGACTTCTTTTTTGAAGTCGAAATTCACCTTAGTGAATTTGAAATATTATTCGCTCTTTCTGGCGAAGATAATATGTAGACTTCTTTTTTAAAGTCAAAATTCACTTTAGTGAATTTGAAATATTGTTCGCTCTTTTTGACGAAGATAATATGCAGACTTCTTTTTTGAAGTCGAAATTCACCTTAGTGAATTTGAAATATTGTTCGCTTTTTTTTGCGAAGATAATATGCAGACTTCTTTTTTGAAGTCGAAATTCACCTTAGTGAATTTGAAATATTGTTCGCTCTTTTTGGCGAAGATAATATGCAGACTTCTTTTTTAAAGTCGAAATTCACCTTAGTGAATTTGAAATATTGTTCGCTCTTTTTGGCGAAGATAATATGCAGACTTCTTTTTTGAAGTCGAAATTCACCTTAGTGAATTTGAAATATTGTTCGCTCTTTTTGGCGAAGATAATATGCAGACTTCTTTTTTGAAGTCGAAATTTACCTTAGTGAATTTGAAATATTGTTCGCTCTTTTTGGTGAAGATAATATGCAGACTTCTTTTTTGAAGTCGAAATTCACCTTAGTGAATTTGAAATATTGTTCGCTCTTTTTGGCGAAGATAATATGTAGACTTCTTTTTTGAAGTCGAAATTCACCTTAGTGAATTTGAAATATTGTTCGCTCTTTTTGGCGAAGAAATTCACCTTAGTGAATATATTTTATGATTCTTTTGATAGGTTAGCATCGTTTTTTGCTTGTTCGAAAATTGATGCTACCTACTTTGCGTGTTTTGCCGATACATGAGTATATTTAAAGTATACTCTTCGGTCGTTGATAAAATTATTTTTTAGGGGAACTAGCTTTCTCATTTATACTTTGATGAGAATTTACAATGGAGACTGCCTCGTTAAAAAACCACTCACCCTGCGAAGGGTTCCCCTTGACTGAAAAAAGAGTGCAGCTCGTTTACATTTGAATTGAAATTTCTCAGAATATAAAAGCTAATCTATTTTGTACAAAGATGAAAGCAAATTCTAGGGATAGTATCTTCGTAAGTCTTGAATATTGAATGTGTGATCAATTTCCTTCCCACTCATGTCTGTCAGGTGAAATGCTCCTGGCTTGTTGGTTCTTATGATGAGGAACGGTCCTTCCCATTTTTGCTGAAATTTTCCGACTGTGTCTTTATTTCTTTTTCTTTTCAAGACAAAGTCTCCTGGTGATAATTGTCTTGGTTTGACTTTTTTATTGTACCAACTTTCTGTTTCCTTTTGATATTTCTCAAGGTTCTGAATCGCCTTCATTCTTTCTTCCTCTAGTAAATCTTTGCTTGTCATTTGTTGGTCTTCATCTATTATTTCAATATTTGTTCTTGGTCCTTGAAATTATATCTCTTCAGGTGTTATCGCTTCTTCTCCATAAAGCAATTTGAAAGGGGAGAAGTTTGTTGATCTTGAAATTGTGGTGTTATGTACCCAAACAACTTTAGGTAACTCATCCACCTATTTGCCTTTTGGTAGTCCCACGAGGCATTTTGATATTCCTATGCATATAATTCTATTTGCTCGTTCGACTGCACCGTTTGACTGTGGGTGTTTTACTGATGCGAAACATAATTGAATTTCCAGACTTTCACAATATTCTCTGAAATTTTGGCTGTCAAATTGAGTTCCATTTTCTACTGTTATGTGTCTTGGAACTCCGAAACGACAAATGATGTTTTGCCAAAGAAATTTCTTCATTGTGAAAGATGACATGTTTGTCACTGGTTTAGCTTCGATCTACTTAGTGAAATATTCAACTGCTACTACTGCATATTAAAGGTTTCCTTGTGCTGTAGGTAGCTTTCCAATGATGTCAATTCCCTATCTTGCCAATGGCCAAGTTGGTTCTATTGTTTGTAAATTTGTTGCTGGAGCCTTTACTTTGCTTGCAGACATTTGACAATTATGGTAAGATTTGATAATTTCTTTGCTGTCATTTTGGGCTGATGGCCAATAAAATCCTTGGCGGAATGCTTTTCCTGTCATTGTTCTTGCTCCAGGATGTGTGCCACAAATTCCTTCGTGTATTTCTGATAATAGCTTTTCTTCCTCTTCTACTGATATACATTTGAGTAATGGTGCACATATTACTTGTTTGTATAGCTGATTGTTGATGATCTTGTTAGTTCTTGTTCTTTGCTTCATTCTTATGTTGTTGACTTCATTTTCAGGCTCATAGTGCCCACAAAGGTAAGCCATAATTGGGGCTCTCCAGTCTTCACTTTGTATTATATGGACTTCTCTGGGTGTAGCTTGCAATGCTTTGATGGATGCTTGTTTCAAGATTTGATAGAAAATATCTTGAGGGAGACCTAAATTTTATGCTACAGCTTTTGCTAGTTCGTCTGCCTCTAAATTGTCATTTCTTGAGATGTTTCTGACTGTGAAACCTTCAAAATGTTTCTCTTGATCTCTGAGAAATTGCAAGTATTTTGCTAATTTTGGATCTCTTGCTTTGTAGTCTTTTTCAATGTGTCCTGCTACAATTTGTGAATCTGTTTTGATTACCAATCTTTGGATTCCCATTGCTTTTGCTTTGTGAAGTCACAGTAAAACGGCTTCGTATTTTGCTATGTTGTTTGTGCACTGAAATTCTAGTCTTACAGCATATTTTATCTTTATGCCTGAAGGTGAGGTGATTATTGCAGCTGCTCCAGCCCCTGCGAAGCCCCATGCGCCATCGCAATATATTGTCAATTCTGGTTGCTTCTTGTCTTCTCTTAAACTTTGGGAGGGTGTCCAATCTGCTAAGAAGTCTGCTAGGACTTGGAATTTTATTGATGTTCTTTTTTTAAATTCTATAAAATATTGAGATAATTCTGCTACCCATTTTCTCAATCTTCCTGTTGTTCTGCAACTTTGTAATACTTCTTTCAGAGGGTAATTTGTAAGAACTCTGATTTTGTGGGCCTAAAAGTAGTGCTTCAACTTTCTTGATGCTGTTAAAACTGTGTATGCGATTTTCTCAATCTCAGAGTAGTATACTTTTGATCCAGATAATGCTTCTGAAACATAGTAGACTGGTACTTGATATTTTGAATGATTTATTTCTTGTTCTTGGACTAGTACTGCACTTACTGATGTTTCTGTGACTGAGACATATAATAGCAAATCTGCTTCTGGTGTTGGTGAAATCAATGTGTTTGGCTGTAGTAGATATTTTTTTTATCTCTTTAAATGCATGTTGCTGTGAAGGTCCCCATACGGAGTCTTTTTTGGATCCTTTGAGTGCCTGAAATATTGGTAAGCTTCATTCTACTGATTTTGAGATAAATCTGTTTAAAGCTGCAAGTCTTCCAGTTAATTTTTGAACATCTTTTATATTTGTAGGAATTCTTATGTTCAAAATTGCTTGAACTTTGTCTGGGTTTGGATCTATCCCTTTTGCTGATACAATGCAGCCTATAATTTTTCCTTTTTTTACTCCAAAGGTATATTTTTCGGAATTTAGTTTCAAATTTCCTTTTCTCAGATTTGAGAATGTTTCTTGAAGGTCTTGAATATGATCTTATCTTTTCTTGCTCTTGACAACTATATCGTCGACATAAGCTAGCAAGTTTTTGCCAATCTGGCTTTTGAGCACTGTTGAAGTTATCCTGACAAATGTTGTGCCTGCATTGCGAAGCCCCTCTGCCATTCTTACAAAGCAGTATGTTCCAAATTGTGTGATGAAACTTGTAAATTCTTCATCTTCTTTTCTAATCTAGATTTGATGATATCCTGAGAAACAATCTAGGAAACTTAGCATTTCACTTCCAGCCGCTTGATCAACTAATGTGTCGATTCTTGGTAGTGGGAAATTATCTTTTGGGCATGCTTTGTTGAGATCTGTAAAATCGATACACATTCGCCATTTTCCGTTCTTTTTCTTGACCATGACGATATTTGCTAGCCAAGTTGTGAATTGGACTTCTCTTATAACTTTTGCATCTAGCAACCTTTGGACTTCAGCTTTTGCAGCTTGTATTCTGTCTTCAGCTAATTTTCTTAGTTTCTGCTTTTTGGGTCTGAAATTTTGATTGATGTCGAGTTTGTGCTCAATTATATCTCTACTGACTCCTCCTAAACCATTGGATGTCCATGCGAAGACATCTTTGTTACTTTAAAGAAATTCTATGAGTCTGTTTTCTTCTTCTTGAGAAAGTTCTGTCCCTATGATTACTTGTTTGTCTGGGACTAATAAGTCAAGGGGTACTTTCTTTGTTTCTTCGACTGCTTGAGCTTTTTCTTGTGGCTTCGCATTTTTTGTTTCTTCTTTCTCTTCTTCTTTGATTGTATGAATATTTTTCCGACTAGGAGTGTATTCTTTTTCAATGTTTCTTGCTTCGGTTTGATCTCCATGGACTGTGATAACTCCATTGATTGCAGACATCTTCATACATAAGTAAGAGTAGCTTATTACTGCTTCAAATGCATTCAGAGTTCCCCTTCCAAAAAGTGCGTTATAGGGATAATGGATGTCCACCACATCAAATGCAATTTGCTTTGTTCTTGTATTGTTCACTGTTCCAAATGATACAGGAAGAACTATTCTTCCTATTGAGTGAATTGGCTTCCCACCGAAGCCGTAGAGTGGGTGCTCAGCTCTTCCTAAAAGTTTGCGATCAACTAGAATTTTTGCTATATCATTTGTTGCTGTAAATATAATATCTGCAGAACTTCCACCATCAACTAGAATTTTTGAGACAGCCCATCCATCAATATTTGCTTCAACTACCATTGCATCCATGTGTGGATAGTCTTTCAGTTACAAATCTTTTTCTGAGAATGTGATTGGTAGATGAGACCATCTTGTCTTTTTGTATGGGCCTTCTGTTGAGATAGAGTTTACTCTTCGAAAGTAATTCTTCTTTTGATTGTTGTTTTCATTATCAATATTGTTTTCTCCGATGATTGTCATGATTCTTCCTTTGCTTGCCATTGAAGTTGATGAAGAGTTGTCTTGTTTGTTGTTTCCTTGTGGGTTGCTATTTGCCACAGAGGATTCGGGCTATATTTGAAAATTTGTTTATTGTTGATTTTGCCTCCATTGATTTGGGTCATATATTGCCACTGGTCCATAGCTATATGATGATGAGCCTGGGATCATTGCTTAGGAGTGTCCAAACTGAATTGGGTAATAAGAGTTTTGTTGGCCTTGAATCATATGATTGACAGCTTTTGATTGACTTGAGATTTTGTTTTCTTCTTGTATTTCTTTGATGCTTTTCTTTACTTTTGGACACATTTTTGATGTGTGTCCAGCCCCTTTGCCATGAATGATGCAATACATGTCTTCTGGTCTTAGGGGTGTTCTTCCTCTTCCTCGTCCTCCTCTTTCTCTTGAATTGAAGCCACCTCTTTCGAATGTCCTTTGGTTGTACTGACTGCTGTACTGATTTTGAGGTGAGAAAGTGTTTTCAGTAGCTGAATTGCTATTTTCAACTTGATTGACTTGGGTGAAGTGTCTTCGCTCAAAGTTGTTTTGCTTTGGGGGTTGAAAATTGCTGCTTTTGTTTTGATTTCTGAAGTTGTTTTCTTCCTCAATTCTTTTTCTGTAATCTTCATCGGACTTGCAGTACTTTTGGATTTCTTCGTAAAGCTGAGCCAGTGAAGTTGGCTTTTCTCGAGTAAGGTGTGCTGCACATTGTCCTGCCCAAAGTCCCTTGATTGCTGCAATTATGACAACTTCGTCTAGGATATTTGTGATTTGAGATTTGATTTGAATGAATCTCTTGTAATATTGACTTAGAGATTCTTTGGGTTGTTGTTTGCAGTTGAATAAATACATGTCTATAAGACCAGTTGGTTAAAATCCTTGAAAGTCAACAAGTAGATTTATCTTTAATTGTTCCCATGAATGTATGGATCTTGCTTTCAAAGATGAATACTAGTGTTGTGCTGGACCTTTTACTGCCATGACAAATGACTTTGCAAGTGTGGTTTTGTCCCCTCCACCTGCAATTACTGCGGCTTCAAAACTCATTAGAAATTGCCTCGGGTCTGATTCACCATCAAATGTTGGTATCATGTTGAACTTGTACCCTATAGGCCATTGAGCTGGCTGCAAATTTGTTGATAGTGAGGAGCTTGTATCAATTGATATGAATGCTTTCTGAATATTTCTCTCTTGAGAGATTCTTGTTGCTGGATGCGATTCTTCTTGATTTATAACTTTATGATTTGCATTTTGTAGTTGCTCGTTTAAATTACGAAGGGTAACTTCGGCCTCTTCTATTCTTTGTTTGAGTGTCTTTTCTCGTGCTCTTACGTGACATTCTTCAAGTTCTTTTTGCCTTCGTAAAACTTGTTCTTCAAGTTATTTAAGTCTTTGTTCTTCAGCTTCGGGCGTTCTTGAAGAATTTACACCTTGAGAGACTTCTTTTGTAAGACCTCTGTCTTCTCCGAGTGGTTGTTCGTCTTCGGTTTCTTCATTGACTGTATTCT
This sequence comes from Saccharum hybrid cultivar R570, assembly GCA_038087645.1. Taxonomy (NCBI): domain Eukaryota; kingdom Viridiplantae; phylum Streptophyta; class Magnoliopsida; order Poales; family Poaceae; genus Saccharum; species Saccharum hybrid cultivar. The sequence continues at coordinate 958,748 of JAQSUU010000647.1, read as the reverse complement.
TATTTGGTCTTGCCATTTTATTTCTTGTGGTCGTGAAGACCTTTAGATGCACGCATAAACGGTGGGCACCAGATGTTGGGTGAAAAGTTCAGGTCATACGACACGATTCACACAATCATCAGAAAAAATTTATCCAAGGCAAAATTGCATGCAAAGTTGCATTTATTTCATGATCCTACCATACATGTCAGAGGGGATATTTATAGGGCCCTAGCCTTCGTATTTTACATAAAATGACTATTTTACCCCTGACCTAACTATTTACAACCCTTTATTTACGTAAGGGCGAAGTGGTCATTTTCTCCTAATTCAGTCTTCTTTTTCGCATCCGATCCTCTTTTACTTCAATGAATTTTTCTTCAGATCATCTTATGTTTCTTGTTCACTTCTCTGTCCAGTGAAGTTGAATTCTTGACGACGAAGTCGACAGACGAAGTTGAATTCCTGACGACAAAGTCAACAGGCGAAGTTGAATTCTTGACGACGAAGTCGATAGGTGAAGTTGAATTCTTGACGACGAAGTCGATAGGCGAAGTTGAATTCTTGACGACGAAGTCAATATGCGAAGTTGAATTCTTGACGACAAAGTCGATAGGCGAAGTTGAATTCTTGGTGACGAAGTCGATATGCGAAGTTGAATTCTTGGCGACAAAGTCAAAATACATTCTTCGCTATATTTTTTTCCTGCAAGTGAATTTCATCAGAATATTTTTATATCTTTTTTACTCCAAAGTTTGGGCTTGAGTTTTTTGGACGAAGTTAATTTCCCAACAAATATACATAAGATTTATTTAGTTTCAACAAATAAATAAGATATGAATTTACTGTATACACATGTTACTTACTTTTAGCATCTCTTTAGCAGGTGTAAATTTGCTACACCGCATGTACTCACAAACGTAGTATCCACATAAATTGGTTACGTACGGTTGTCTGGGCACCCACTTATGTAGAATAGGAGGGGGAAGTGGCACTTTCAGATCCGTATGATATCTTTGTTGTAGCAAGCCCAAGCCCTGTCCAATAAGTCGGTTGTTGATTAGGTATAGCATAGTAAAGTAAAGGAGAAGACATCAATATTTAAAGAATGATAGAACTTACCTATGGATCATGTCTATCATGTCTTGGTACATTGCCAACTCTTTTCTCATTGAGTCCCACACATTTATAGTTTGTTCCTTGATCTTAATCTCAATGAGTATCTAGTGATCCCTGTATTTGTTTATAGAGTCAACTTATATATATATATATATATATATATATATATATATATATATATATATATATATATATATATTAATGTTGGATTGACTAAGACATGATATAACACAACACTTTACCCCATATTGTAAGGGAAGAGTATCAACTCCTTATGCCTTTGGTTATAAAAGAACCTCCGGAGGTTTTTCTCCATTTCCTTGATCTTCAGATTGAATGGATCTTTAGTCTTTGTGTCCTTGTACACGACATATGGATCCATAAAATCAATTTGATTGTCTTGTTTCAATTTGAGTTCTCTTATCATGTGTCTGCACATCGTGAGCATAGTTATTACGAATACATACATATGCTAGAGTGGGATTATTGATTAAAAGGAAGAATCACTTACAGACAGTAGCAGCTTATGAGAGATTTGTCGAGAGCATCCATATAGAGAAGCCGGTGTACTTCCCTAAACTCTACCCAGATGATGTCATCTCCACGGAAGTAGTGACGGTCTCTGACTTGGACGCCCAGATATTGTTCAATTTGATGTTGTGCACAGAATCTCAAGTAGTACTCGTGCAGCTTGTATATTTGTGTACCAAGATTTTTTACCTTTACAGGGTCGCATAGACTCCTGCCATATAAGTACTTCCTCCGCCATTCATCAACAACTTTGGACTCTTTACCAGTTCTCAGTTCCTCCCGACCGAGAAGTTGTTCTAAGGAACGCCCCAGTCACATTCATCCACTTGGAGAGTTCATCTAAGTCCACATCATTAGGTACCAACAATTGCATCAAGTTTATGTTGGAACCATATTGATTCTCAACCACTAGTGGCGGCACTGATTGCTGCGCTTGTTGGCTGAGCTGTGCAACATCTTTCCCGGCCGCCTTCTGTTTTCTTTTGTCCTCCTTGATTTTCTTTGTGATAGTACGCTCAAAGTCTGATAGTGGCGGCACTGGTTTTTTACTAGCGGCACGCTTCTCGTCTTGCATAGCCTGCACCACTTAACGTAGCTTTACACGAGGATACATTAGGTATGGCTTCTCTTGCTTTGCTCGTGCGTCATCTTTGGTCTTTTCGAAGAACGCTTTTAGTTCTGCCTTGATTGAAGCATTAAGTTCTTCATCAGTCTTCTCGTATGAAAGCTTGGTCATCTTCAGGATCTTCGTGACCACAACTTGTTTCTTCGGCGGAGGTGGTGGGACCAATCTCTGTGGGCCAGCGGGCCTCTTGTTCCTCGATGGACCGGCCGATGCCGATGAGGCGACCGTTGTTGGCATTGGCGGAGGCGGTGGCGGCGTGGTTGGAGCTTGCTATTGTGGAGGAGATTGGGCCGCTGGCGGCGTTGGAGTACGTCTTGGAGGAGATACGACCAGCGGTGGGGATGCAGCCTTGTCTTGTATGAAATCGTCGTCATGTCCCACGGCACTGTGGTCATGTGGTGAATGGATAGACGGACTTGGGGAGGTCTTGGGTTTGAAAAAAACGAACAAGGTATATACATGAGTGAACCGTAATTAGATACAGTACATAATTATTGAAAAACAATTGCGTTCACAATCATCCACACCTAGGGTTCGGTTGTGGTGGCGGCGCCCTAGGAATAATGATGTACCGTTTCTTCCAACATATGAATGTCTTCTCTGCTTCACCTAGGGTCTTCACCCCATCACCACCTTCGATATCCAGAGCCACATTTTCATGGCCTTTGACCACTCTATCCACTGAGACACTAGCATATCCGGGTGGTATTGCGACCGAGTGGATCCTTGGTGTCTTGGTGGGATCGATTTGCGATACAACACCGGTAGCCACCTTGACTGTGGCATTCCCCTCCAGAATATGCAGCTCATAGGACGTCAACAGAGCGGTGATGTCATCCACTGGGAAGCGCATCCCTGTGTCATCATCTTGCCTCATAGGCACCTCCGTAGAAGCATAACTGCTTTTCAACTAAGCTGAGCCAGGACTGATGTTGGTGGCTGGCTGTGACAAGCTCTGGAGGTGGGAACTTACAACTTCCTCCATGGCCTTTCTGATTTGCTCATTTATAGTGGCCTTAAGCGCTTCCTCCCGCTCTAGTGCCTTATGAGCCACTTCACTAGTCTTCATAACAGCCTCCTCCAACTTGTGTAGTCGTTCTCTGTCCTCTTCCTTCTTTCTCTAGTGGCTTCTATAAGTTTCTCTGTCCTGAGGGAAGGCATGCTCCCACAACATAGAGCCATAGCCTCTCGTCCGTCCACCGTGCTCAGGGTTCCTCAGGGCGTATGTCTGCTCATCTTTATCTCTGTTCGGCTGCCACTCTCCACTTTGAGCGACGGAGCGGGCTTGATAAAATCTTTCTGCTACAGCTTGGATGCATTCCCCATACATGACCTTTTCGGTCTCTGGGTCCAGGTGGCCTCCGTGAGCGAAAAACCAGTGCTTGGCGTGCTCAGGCCAGTCGAGGAATTCTAGCACCAACCCCCTGTCAATTAGCTCTTGTTCGGCTTTTTCCCACTTAGGAATGGCAATAGGGTAGCCACCTGATCCCATCGTATGGTGGTAGGTCTTGTGTCAGGCATTCTCTTGGTTCCTTCTCGCCCATTGCTGACCCTCTTCCAACGTCTTGAACTGTATAAACTCATCCTAAAACGGCCGCAGCTTGACAAAGTGCTTACAGTTGAAATCCGGAGTCTTGTTCTTCTTGATATAGTCGTTATATAGCTTCTTCTTAAAGCACTGGAATTGTGTGGCCATCTTCTTCATAGACCAATCCCGAACTCTTTCCTTCAACTGTTCATCGTTTGTGTCTAGCGTGAAATGTTGCAACACGTCACCCCCAAACTAGTTCCTTGTCACGGTCGGAGACATAACTGATTTCTGGGTGTTGCTTATTTTTCTTCCATTCACGGACATTGATCGAGATCCTATCCCGGGCAAGGTACCCTAAGTGGTTGACAAAGGCCCTTGCATGGGTCCACGTGACTGTCCTGTTCTCTCATCGAAATCCGTGATAACCAACCGGCCCTCCATCGGCTTCTTCGGGCCTCGTACTTTTCTGCTGGTCCCTGTGGTTGTCGTCGAGCCAGAGGGCTATGTAGGTAGAAATAAGACAATTAATAAAGGATTTTTTTTGAATTTTATGTATATAAACATAGGAGGCTACATATATTACAGACCTTGTAAACATTGTCTTGGTCATTCAGGTCAACCAAGTACTGAGAACCGTCATCGATGCCCCTCAGGGTTCTCATCGCCTTCGTGATCGTCATAATGACCTTCTTCAGCGCTAACCGCGGATCATGTTCAACAATATTTCTTTATCTTCTCTCGGGTCGGCCATTTCTGCAAAAATATGTGTGTACGCGTGACGTCAATTAGGGATTTGGGTTTACGGCTTAGGGTTTAGGGCTTAGGGCTTAGGGTTTACGGCCTAGGGTTTAGGGATAAGGGTTTAGGGTTTACGGTATAGGGTTTTGGGTTTAGTGTATGTCATTTGATTATGAACATCATTTGCTAACAAATATACCCCTAATTTATATCACTAATTGTACCACTAATTATAGCACTAGTTTAAACAATACCTGTATTTTGAAGCCGGTGAGACGGCGGAGAGATGATGTCAGAGAGACGACGGTCAGTGCGGAGACGACGGGGACTTCAGTGACGGCGGTAGAGAGACGTCGATCTAGAAGGAGGAAGAAAGAGGGAACAAATGTATTATAAGAGTGTGTGTTAATACATATGAAATATTATATCACATTTATATATATCACATTATTAATATATATGTGTGTGTGTGCTAGTGTGTGTATCCCTAATTATCCCTAAATATTAATTATTATATCACTATTTATATGTATACTAATTAATATATAATTATTATATACTAATGTATTTTTCAATTTTTTTTCTTTTTTTTACATCATTTTTTTAGTAATGTATATTTTCCATGTTTTTTGTGTGGGTCCCACGCGTCATCCTCTCCCTCCTCTCTCTTCTCCCTATGTTCCCTCACTCTGTCTTCGACGGCGGCGGAGACGGTGGCAGGGCGGCGGATGCAAACGCCGGTGGCGGCGGATGCAAACGCCGGTGGTGCCGCGCGAGCGAGGCGAGGCCGGTGGAGGAGGGTGCGCAGAAGGAGGAGGGTGCGCGCTGCCGCGCGCCGTGATCCGAAATAAGTGTTTTAATTATTATATGCATTGCAAAAAAATTTTGAAGTGTTCATTTGCATTTTTTGGAGTGTTAATTTGCATTTTTTCCATAAATTTTGGAGTGTTCATTTGCATTTTTTTTCATAAATTTTGGAGTGTTCATTTGCATTTTTTCTCTCGGCGTCGTCTTCGGCGTGGGTCGGCGCGGGGCAGCCGCGCTGGGGCCGGTGGTGGGCCGCGCGCACGCGCCGGCGGCGGCCACACTCGCACGGCCCGGACGACAAGACGACTCACGCGCGGATGGCGAGTCGACCCGGCGCGGCGGCCCGGACAACGAGCGAGACGACGCACGCGCGCGCGACGGTGGCGGGCGGCCTGGCCGGCCCCGTAAGGACGAGGGCACCGTGCGCGGCTCACCAGAGGACGCGTGGCTCGTCGGCGAGAAGAAGATAGAGAGAGGCGCCGGGGAGACGTATGGCGGCGGCGGTCCTCGGGGCGGCGCTCGGCGTGGCGGTGCATGGGGCGTTGACGGCGGCGAGGATGACGTGGCGACGAAGATGGCGGCGGCGGTTAGGGTTCGACGATTATAGAGCCGTGTGCGGGTGGAGGAGGAGGAGGAAGAAGCCCCTGCCTTTATAGGGTAGGGGACCTTTAGTCCCGGGACTAAAGGTACTTTAGTCCCAGTTCCAGCCAGGAACAGGGACTAAAGGTCCTTCCACCAAATTTTGGCACCTGTTTAGGCGCCAGAATTTGGTGAATTTTATTTTTCACCTTTTTTCCTTTCATCTTTCTAAATATATAGTAAATTGAATATTTATCATAATTTTTTTTTCAAAAATACACATTAGTTTAGTTTGACTCTATTGTGCATTACAAAAATTCTAAACACAATTTTTTTTTAAAATATTTCATATTATCCAAAATAAATGTTATTTATAATGAATATTGTGTTAATGCAAAAATATAATGGACAATTAAAATATATAAAATTATTGGCTTTCGACACAAACTTTATTTTTGGGTCATTTGGACGTTAAACTTTTGTTTCTTCAATAATAATTATCCAAATACGCGACATTGATTGTCTAAATTTTAAAATTTAAAATTTTCAGAGATACACGTCGGTTTTTGAAACCATGTATGGTCTCGAATGGAAAACTCATGAATATAAAGTTTGTTCCACTCATCAAGACCTATATTTAGTCTAATGGCCAACTTTTCATTTGCAAAAGTTTGAACCACTCAATTTTGAATTTTGAAAGAATTCATAGTCAAACACCAGTTTTCGGAACCCTGGATGGTCTCGACTGGAAAAGTCATGAGTACCAATATTATTCCACTCATCAAGATCTACATTTCATATATAGACTATTTTTGCATTTGATAAAGTGTTGGCAAAGTGTAGTTGAAAATCCACAATTACCACATATAGTTTCATATAGTTTGTGTGAGATTCAAGATTTGGTGAGTATTGTTTATTTAAACTTTTTCAAATAGAAAAATAGTCTATATAAAAAGTTTGGATCTTGATGAGCTCTAACAACTTGGTATTCCAAAGTTTTTCATTTCAAGTCATTTAGTCTGTCATTTGACCAAGTTTGACCAAAACCCGTCTTCGATTTTGAAAACATGTGCCTGGGACTTGCTAAAATTTATCCATATGAAAATATGGTTCATGTATCAAATGTAGATCTTGATGATCTCTATCAACTTGGTATTCAAAAGTTTTTCATTTGAAGTCATCAAATGGGTCATTTGACCAAGTTTGACCAAAGTCAAAACATTGGTTTTTAGAAACACACACTTTGACCGAACCCTGGATGGTCTCGAATGGAAAACTCATGAATACAAAGTTTGTTCCACTCATCAAGAACTACATTTGGTATAGTGATCAACTTTTTATTTGCAAAAGTTTGAACCACTCAATTTTGAATTTTTTAAGAATTCATAGCCTAATGCCAGTTTTCGGAACCCTGGATGGTCTCGACTGGAAAAGTCATAAATATCAATATTGTTCCACTCATCAACATCTAAATTTCATATATAGATCATTTTTGCATTTGACAAAGTGTTGACAAAGTGTAGTTGAAAATCCACAATTCCCACATATAGCAAAGTTTGAACCACTCAAATTTGAATTTTCAACACATAATGTTACAATTATATTACACAAGATGTCAAATACACATTATTAATTTGAGTTCACTACCTATATCAAGCGGGCATAGTGGTAAACTTTTTCTTGACGTAATGCCCTTGGTTATGATCATTCCGTAACCATGGAGTGTCCTCAGCAGCGAGCAGGATGCTTGGGTCTTTGGCCACACAGAAGGGTGGAATTCGTTCATCCTTTTCATAATCCTCTGACACATCTGACTTGTCTTCAATTTCCACGATGTTTCGTTTCCCTGTAAGAACTATGTGGCGCTTTGGCTCGTTGGTTTTTTTCTCATCGTATTTTCCTCTCTTGGGTTTTGTAGACATGTCTTTCACATAGAACACCTGATTCATATCAGCAGCAAGGACGAATGGATCGTTTCTATACCCAATATTATTGAGGTCTACTATTATCATTCTGTACTCCTTATCGACTGATACCCCTCCGTTCATCTTCACCCATTGGCATCGGAATAGAGGGACTTTAAAATTATGTGCATAGTCTAGTTCCTAAATCTCCTCTATGCGACCATAATATGTGTGTATATTCCCATTCGGTTCCGTAGCATCTACGCGGACACCACTGTTTTGGTTGGTACTCTTTTTATCTTGGGATACGGTGTAAAATGTATTTTCATTTATCTCGTACCCTTTGTACGTGAGGACATGCCACGCTGGTTGCCTAGCCAACAAATATAGTTCATCTCCAATAGTTTTATCACCCTGATATTTTTTTCGCAACCAATCACCGAATGTTTCCATGTGATGACGCGTAATCCAAGCCTCATTCTTCCTAGGATTCTTAGATCGTACAAAATCCATGTGTTTCTCAATATACGGTTCCACCACAGTGGAGTTTCGAAGAACTGTATAGTGCGCTTTATTGAAAGAATCATCACCCTAGCTGATATATGTTTTCTTTCCTAGTGTACCCTTTCCACCAAGTCTCCCCTCATACCGTGATTCAGGAAGACCAATCGGGTCAAGGTCAGGAATGAAGTCCACACAGAACTCAATGACCTCCTCTGTCCCGTATCCCTTGGCGATGCTTCCTTCTGGCCGACCCCACTGGTGAACATATTTTTTCAGTACACCTATAAATCTCTCTAAGGAAAACATGTTGTGTAGAAACATAGGACCCAGGATATGAATCTCTTTGACCAGATGAACTAGGAGATGTGTCATGATATCAAAGAAGGATGGAGGGAACACCAACTCAAAGCTGACAAGACATTGAACCACATCATTCTGTAGAGTAGCTAGATCAAAAGGATTGATTGCCTTCTGAGAAATTGCATTGAGGAATGCACACAACTTCACGGTGGCTAGACGTACATGTGGAGGTAGAATTCCTCTTAAGGCAACCGAAAGCAGTTGCGTCATAATCACGTGGCAGTCGTGCGATTTTAAGTTGACAAATTTCTTCTCCGGCATATTTATTATACTCTTTATATTGGAGGAGAACCCAGATGGGACTTTGATGCTGCTTAGGCACTCAAACATGCTTTCCTTCTCCTCATTGCTAAGAGTGTAGCTAGCAGGTCTTAAGTAATGGCGTCCATCATCTATCTTCTCTGGATGCAAGTTGTCTCGTTCTTTCATGCGCTTCAAGTCCTCTCGTGCCTCAAGGGTATCCTTAGGCTTTCCAAACACACCCATGAACCCTAGGAGATTGACACAAATATTATTTGTCAGGTGCATCACGTCGATCGAGTGGCGGACCTCAAGGTCTTTCCAATATGGTAGCTCCCAAAATATTGACTTCTTTTTTCACATTGGGGCGCGCCCCGAAGCGTCTTTCAGAATAGGTTCACAACCTTGTCCCTTTTCAAACACTACATTCAAATCCTTGACCATCTTGAATACCTCTGCCCCATCTCGGTTGCCTGGCTTGGACCGATGTTCTGCCGTACCTTTAAAATGTTTGCCTTTCTTTCTCAACTGATGGTTCTTAGCAAGAAATCGACGATAACCAAGGTACACAATCTTTTGACAATTTTTAAATAGACAGCCTCAAGGTCACCAAAATAATGGGTGCATGCATTATATCCCTTATTTGTCTATCCTAAAAGATTACTTAGAGCTGGCCAATCATTAATTGTCACAAACAACAATGCTCGTAGGTCGAATTCTTCCTGTTTGTACTCATCCCACACACGCACACCTGGTTTGCTCCATAGCAGCTGGAGTTCCTCAAATAATGGCCTTAGGTAGACATCGATGTCATTGCCAGGTTGCTTCGGGCCTTGGATGAGCACCGGCATCATAATGAACTTCCGCTTCATGCATAACCATGGAGGAAGGTTGTAGATACATAGAGTAACGAGCCAAGTGCTATGACTAGAGCTCTGGTCCCCAAAAGGATTAAATCCATCCGTACTCAATGCGAACCTTAGGTTTCTTGCATCGTCTGTAAAGTCCAGGAATTCTCTATCTATTTCTCTCCACTGGGACCCATCTACAGGGTGTCTCAACATGTTGTCCACCTTACGGTCTTCTTTGTGCCATCGCAATAACTTTGCGTTCTCCTTGTTTCTGAACAGTCGTTTTAGGCGTGGAATTATTGGAGCATACCACATAACCTTGGCAGGGATTCTCTTCTTCAGACGTTCTTCATCCTCAACATCGCTAGGATCATCTCATAAGATCTTGTACCATGACGCATGGCAAACAGGGCATTCATCTAAATTCTCGTGCTCGCCACGGTACAGGATGCAGTCATTAGGACATGCATGTATCTTCTTGATTTGTAATCCTAAAGGGCAGACGATCTTTTTTGCTTCGTATGTAGTGGTGGGCAATTCATTAGGCTTTGGAAACATCTTTTTTTAGATCTTCAGTAATTTCCTAAATGCCTTGTCAAATATACCATTCTCTGCCTTCCACTGTAACAACTCTAGTGTCATGCCTAGCTTTTTCTGCCCATCTTCGGCCGACGGGTAGAGTAACTTCTTGTGATCCTCTAGCATTTGGTCGAACTTAGCCTTCTCCTTTTCACTTTCACAATCTCTCTGTGCATCGTGAATGACATCACCAAGAGCATCGTCATCTTCAGCTATACTATTTTCTGCATCCGCCTCTTCTTCACCTTCCTCCATCGCAAAGTCACAGTATTGAGCAAAAACATTGTCAGGGTCCGCTTGTTCTTCTTCATCTTCTTCCATCATAACCCCGATCTCTCCATGCTTGGTCCAACAAATGTAGTTTGGCATGAAACCCGACTTGAACAAGTGCAAGTGAATACTTCTTGAGCTACAAAATTCTTTCAAATTCATACACACAGCACATGGGCAGCACATAAAACCATCCCGCTTGTTTTCCTCTGCCACTCTGCAGAAAGAGATATGTTAACAAGCTTCAAGCAACACCTGTGTCTGATGAGCTATGTGCTGAGTTTGAGCATCTGAACTTAGGAGTTGTTACTAATGCTATGGAGATAGAAGTGACTCCTACCTTGGAGGAAGAGATACGAAAAGGTCAGTCAGAGGATAAGAAGCTAAAAGAGATAGCACAAAATGTAAAATGTGAAAAGGCACCCGGATTTAGCATGGATGAGAAGGGTACTCTATGGTTTGGGAAAAGGATTTGTGTGCCTGAAATAAAAGCCATTTGTGATGCAATTCTACGGGAAGCACATGAATCAGCTTACTCTATTCATCCTGGTAGTACCAAGATGTATCTGGACCTGAAGGAGAAGTATTGGTGGTACGGAATGAAGAGAGATGTGGCAGAGTATGTGGCCATATGTGACACTTGCCAGAGAGTGAAAGCTGAACATCAGAGACCTGCCGGATTATTGCAACCCATGAAGATACCTGAATGGAAGTAGGATGAAGTGGGTATGGATTTTATAGTGGGTTTGCCTCGTACTTAGAGAGGTTATGATTCGATTTGGATAATTGTGGATCGTTTAACTAGAGTTGCTCATTTTATACCTGTCAAGACTACCTATCATGGGCCAAGATTGGTAGAACTGTACATGGAGAAGATTGTTTGTTTGCATAGAGTTCCTAAGAAGATTGTGTCTGACAGAGGTACACAATTTACATCTCATTTTTGGAGACAGATACATGATTGTTTGGGAACTAGGTTGAATTTTAGCACAGCCTATCATCCTCAGACAGATGGACAAACTGAGCGGATTAATTAGATATTAGATGATATGTTGAGAGCTTGTGCATTGTAATTCGGCACAAGTTGGGATAAGAGTTTGTCCTATGCAGAGTTTTCATACAACAATAGTTATCAGCAAAGTCTCAAGATGGCACCGTTCGAGGCTTTGTATGGGCGTAAGTGTAGAACACCTTTATTCTAGAACCAAGCAGGTGAATCTCAGGTGTTCGGGACAGATGTGCTTAGAAATGCTAAGGATCAAGTGAGAATAATACGAGAGAATTTGAGAATTGCACAGTCTCGTCAGAAGAGTTATGCAGATACTCGGAGAAGGGACTTGGTCTTCGAAGAAGGTGACTATGTATACTTGAAAGTATCACCAATGAAAAGTGTGAAAAGGTTTAATATGAAAGGTAAATTGGCTCCAAGGTATGTTGGTCCATTTAAAATCTTGAAGACATGTGGAGAAGTGGCCTATCAATTGGAATTACCTGAGAGCCTATCAGGTGTGCATGATGTGTTCCACGTATCTCAACTTAAGAAGTGTTTGCGAGTACCTGAGGAGCAAATACCTTTAGAGGAGCTTACTGTCAAGGAGGACCTCACCTATGAAGAGTACCCAGTTAGGATTTTGGAGACAACAGAAAGAGTCACAAGAAGTCAGATCATTAAAATGTGCAAAGTTGAGTGGAACCGGTATTCAGAAGAAGAGGCAACATGGGAAAGAGAGGATGATCTGAGAAAGTCATACCCGCAGTTGTTTGAGTAAGTACCCGTCCAATCTTGAGGACGAGATTTCTTTTAAGGGGGGTAGAATTTGTAACACCCAATATTTTCCTAAATTTAAAATAGCTTAAATGGAGTTATTTATGCATTTTTTTGTTTGCATGGAATATAGTGAATTAATAACTTTTCTTAAATTAAAATCTAATATAAGGAGTAGAAACATGCCTTTGCATTCATGTTGCTGCATACTTCTTTTTGTTTTAATTGGAATTTGTTGTTATTCAAAAGATATTCAAAACCATTTAAAAATTTGCTTTAGGAAATAGAAAAAAAACCAAATCCCCCCTCCTTCTCGGCCTTGGCCCAGGCACGGCGCGGCCTGCCCCTTCCTTTCCCCGCTTTGGGCCGGCCCAGGCGTGCAGTGGCCGCAGCGGCCCAAGCTGAAAGCCCAAGTTTGGTTTTGGTAATCAATGACACCAAGTTGCTAATGTCATGTGTTAAGTGTTTTGAGTTAGGCATAAGCAACACATGTGATGAAGGTGTATGTGGCAAGGAGTGGTGGCCACAAGATCACAAAGAGATGGTGCATGGACATGAAATGATGATCATGGTGGAGATGCACATAAAATGAAGGACAAGATGATCAAGTGAAAGAGAAGGATCTAAGAGCGCAAGGCAAAGGTATAACCATAGGGTTTTCCTTTTGCCGGTCTAAGATGAGTAGAGAAGTGATTGACCGGGTTTAGGATACATAGCCGACTATCAAGAGGGGCAATCACGGTTAGCTCGGAAATCAAGTGCCACTAGATCAACGTCTTGAGCATATGCATTAGGATCTAGTAAAGAGCTAACATAACGCCTTGAAAAATGATTGTGAAATGCTAACACACATGCACATGGAGGTGTACACTTGGTGGTGTTAGCACAGTTGCGAAGGCGGTGGAGTTTAAGCGGTAGAGAGGGGTTTGGGGTTCGCTCTCCCTCCCGCCGAGCGTGCGAGCGCGGGATTCAGGCGTTTTCGAGAAAATGAAATGCCTATTTTCTATTGCGCCGGAGGCGAGAAAAGGTGGTGAAAGTCCGAATTGTTTTTCACTGAAAAACAGCGATCGGACGCTGCACCGGACGCTGCACTGGACGCTGCACCGGACGCTGCACCGGACGCGGTCTCGGTTTGACCGAGCGCGTCCGGTCAGTTCAACTGGGCGTAAGAGAGAAGCGCGCGATCGGCGCGTCCGGTCCTTCACGGGACCGGAGCGTCCGGTCACGCGTCCAGAAACACAGAGAGAAGCGGAGTGACGATCGGACGCGCGGCGCGTCCGGTCACGTACGATCGGACGCGTCCGGTCGTAGCTGGAGCTTACTGGAACGCGACCGGACGCTGGCACTGTCGCGTCCGGTCACTCGTTGAGCGCGTTCGGTCACTCGGTTCAGCGCGTCCGGTCAGGGCAACGGCTAGTTCTGACGCGCACTGTTCACGTTTGTCGTGTAGTGACCGGACGCGTCCGGTCACCCTGACCGGAGCGTCCGGTCAGCACGATTTTCGCTGAGTCGTCTGTAACGGCTAGCTGTGTACCCCTTCGTTATAAATAGACGTTGGCCGGGGTTTGAGGGTAACTCTTGCACATTTTGAGATATAGAGACATACTTTGAGCTAGAGAACAACCCCTCCACTCATCTCTTTGATTAGTTGCATATCTTGAGTGAGATTGAGTGAGATTCAAGTGCATTGCTTGAGAGTTGCATTCTAGAGGCACTTGATCTTCGAGTTGCTGCGGATTTCTTGTTACTCTTCCGTGTTTCCCGACACGGTAGACGGCTTGGAGCAGCGAAGGTGATTGAGCTCGCAATTGGAGATTATTGGAGCCTTCACCAAGTGTTGTAAGGGGTTCTTGATCCTTCCCCGCGGGAGTTCGTGAATTGGATACTCTAGTGGAGCTCGTGGCTTGGAGGATCCCCATCTTGTGTGCGGTTGTGCGGCGCCCGCCGAGGGCTCAACTCTTGATAGTTGATTAGCTCGCGAACCGACAAGTGGGTGCATCGCCACAACGAGGAGTAGCTTGCCGGGAAGCAAGTGAACCTCGGGATAAATTCTTGTGTCATTCTCTTCCCGAGGATTTCTCTTGTGTGATCGATTGATTGGTACATCTCATCTCTACACGGCGGTATAATCAATCAAAGCTCTTCTCTCGTATTACTTCTAGTTTCTAGCTTTTAGTTGTTGTTGTGTTTAGTGAATAGCCTTGTACTAGACTTGTGTAGGTGGCTTGCTTAATTAGTTAGAGCTAGTGCGTTTTGCTCCGCCACCTTTCGTACTGACTTGTGGTTAAGTAATTCTTGTAGAAGTTTAAATAGGCTATTCACCCCCCCCCCCCCTCTAGCCTATTTGGACCTTACAAGTGGTATCGGAGCCGAGGCACCGTTTTTTTGAGGCTTAACAACCTACGGTGAAATAGAAATGGCTCAATTAAGCTTGCACATCAACAACACCAAGAAGGCACCTCACTTTGATGGCACAAATTATGCATATTGGAAGGTTAAGATGACCGCACACCTAAAGTCAATCAATAGAGAAGTGTGGAAGGTCACCGAAACAAAATTTGAGGTTGCTAATCCGGAAGCACCTACACCGGTAGAGGAGAAGAAGCTCCAATGCAATGATATTGCCATTAGTGCTCTTCATGAGGCACTAGATGACAAGACATTTGAGCAAGTAAAGAACATAGAGATTGCTCATGATGCTTGGGCCAAGCTAGAAGAAACATTTGAGGGCACCGAAGGTACAAAGACCGCTAAAGCATATATCTTGCAAGAAAAATTTTCAAGCTTCAAGATGCAAGATGATGAGAGTGTACCGGAGATGTTTCATAGGTTGCAAGTCATCGTCAATGAGCTCAAGGCACTTGGTGAGGAGGTCAAGGACAATCAATTCTCTATGAAGTTCTTGAGAAGCTTGCCCAAGAGATTTGATACATTGATCACCGTGCTAGTAAGGACTACATTGAAGGATTCAACTCCTCAACAAATATTTCAAGAGGTGATGACCGATGATTCATATAGAGAAGATGATGAGAAGGATGAGTTGGTCAAGAAGAAGAAGAAGGAAAATGAAAAGAAAGATGATGAAAAGAAGAAGAGTGTGGCATTCAAAGCCACCACATCCAAGGGCAAGTCCAAGATTGAATCATCAAGTGATGAAGACTCAAGCTCTTGTGATAGTAATGACATTGATGAGAAGATGGCTCTCTTTGTCAAGCAATTTGGCAAATTCATGAAGAAGAAGGGCTATCGTGCAAGGAGGAGGAAGAACTCATCTAAGAAGAATGAGCATAACATGAGATGCTTTAGATGCCATAGCAAGGATCATCTTATTACAAAGTGTCCTTATGATAGTGATGATGAAGATGCTATCAAGAAGGAGAGGAAGAAGCAAAAGAAGAAGCAAGAAAAGAAGGAGAGCTCTCATAAAAGGAAGAATGATTCTCATGTTGCTACATGGGATAGTGATGATTCCTCAAGTGATGATGATGATGACTACAAGAGCAAGAAGAAGGGACATGCTAGCATTGCCATCCAAAAGAAGGTCTCCCTCTTCGACACTCCATCATGCTTCATGGCTAAGGCCGCTAAGGTATCATCCGATGATGAGAGTGATCATGATAATGCTAGTGATAGTGATAGTGATGAAGAGGAATTCACCAAAGATGAACTAATCACTATGCTAGAAGATTGCACTCAACATTTTAAAGAATCTAGAAAGGAGTGCAAGGGCTTGCTTAAGGAAAAGAAAAACCTTATGCAAGAACTTGATGAGCTTAGGGCATCTTATGAGAGTCTAAAGGAAGACCATAAGAAGCTTCAAAAGTCTCACACTAAGCTTGAAGAAGCTCATTCCTCTCTAGTTGAAAAATGTGAAAACATGCCAACTAATGTTGAGAAAGCTAAAACTTGCAACATAGGCATATCTTGTGATATAATTGATGAATCTTGTCATAAGCCTATTGTTGTTGCTCCCACTAATCTTTCATGTAGCATATCCACATCTTCCTCATCTAGTAGTGACGGTTTCACTTGTGATTCCACACTAATAGTTGAAAATGAAAATCTCAAGAAGGAGGTAAAAGAGCTCAATCACACCTTAGCTAAGGCTTATGGTGGTGAGGACCGCTTGCTTATGTGCTTGGGTAGCCAAAGAGCTTCTCTCTACAAAGAGGGATTGGGCTATAACCCCAAGAAAGGCAAGGCCGCTTTTGCTCCTCACAAGACTCGTTTTGTGAAGAACAAAGGTAGCTATTGCAAAAGTTGCAAGCAAATTGGTCACATAGAGCAACAATGCATGAACAAGAAATCCAATGCTAATGTATCCTCAATCAAGTTTGATTCTTTCTATATACTTACCAAGGGTACAAATGGTGTTCATGCTAAGTTCATTGGTGCACCATGGATGGGCTCAAAGAAGAAAGCCATTTGGGTACCAAAGAGCTTAGTCTCTAACCTTGGAGGACCCAAACAAGTTTGGGTACCTAAAAAGAATTGATCTTGTCTTGTAGGTCAATTACAAAGCCGGAGGAAGACATTGGGTGCTTGATAGTGGGTGCACTCAACATATGACCGGGGATTCTTGTATGTTCAAATCAATTGATACTAGTCAAAATGGTGGTTTTGATGCTATCACTTTTGGCAACAACAAGAAAGGCAAGGTCAAGGGGCTTGGTAAAATTGCTATCTCAAATGACATGAGCATATCTAATGTGTTGCTAGTTGAGAGCTTAGATTTCAATCTTTTATCGGTGGCACAACTTTGTGATCTTGGCTTCAAGTGCATATTTGGTAGTGATGATGTTGAAGTCATAAGTGTTGATGGATCAAATTTGATATTCAAAGGATTTAGACATGATAGCTTATACTTGGTTGACTTCAATGATAGTGAGACACAATTGACATCATGCTTGCTTAGCAAATCTAGTATGGGATGGTTATGGCATAGAAGACTTGGTCATGTTGGAATGAAACAATTGAACAAACTTTTGAGGCATGACTTAGTTAGAGGCTTGAAAGATGTAACTTTTGAAAAGGATAAACCATGTAGTGCTTGTCAAGCCGGCAAACAAGTTGGAAATCCACATCCTAGTAAGAGTGAAATGAGCACATCAAAGGCATTTGAGCTATTGCACATGGACTTGTTTGGGCCAACAACATACACTAGCATTGGTGGCAACAAGTATGGTTTTGTGATTGTTGATGACTACACTAGATACACTTGGGTGTTCTTTCTTTATGACAAGAGTGATGTACATGATCTATTCAAATCTTTTGTCAAGAGAGTGCAAAATGAGTTTGAGACTACCATCAAGAAGATTAGAAGTGACAATGGTAGTGAGTTCAAGAACACAAGAATTGAAGATTTATGTGATGATCTTGGTATTGGACATCAATTCTCACCAACCTACACTCCTCAATCCAATGGTGTAGTTGAAAGGAAAAATAGGACTTTGATTGACATGGCTAGATCAATGCTTAGTGAATACAATGTGAGTCATTCATTTTGGAGTGAAGCCATAAACACGGCTTGCTATTGTAGCAACCGTCTCTATTGCCATGGGAAGCTTGAAAAGACACCATATGAGCTATTGAATGGAAGAAAGCCTAACATTGCATACTTTAGAGTGTTTGGTTGCAAATGCTATATTCTCAAGAAAGGCACTAGATTGAGCAAGTTTGAAAAGAAATGTGATGAAGGGTTCTTACTTGGTTATTCTACCACAAGCAAAGCATATAGAGTTTGGAATCTCACAAATGGCACCTTGGAAGAAGTTCATGATGTTGAGTTTGATGAAACCCAAGGGTCTCAAAATGAAGCTCAAAACCTTGATGATGTGAGAGGGGATCAATTGTCAAATGCAATGAAGAACATGGACATTGGTGATATAAGGCCGATGCAAGTTGATGATGATGATATTCACGTGATCAACCAAAGTGTGCAAATTGATACAAATCAAGCAAGCTCTAGTGGTTCTCATGATGAAGCTCAAGTTCAAGGTCAAACAAGTGGAAGCAATCAACTCCCAATACTCCAACCTACTAGCATTGCTAGGGATCATCCATTGGATCAAATCATTGGTGGAATTCAAAGTGGTGTTCAAACTAGATCAAGATTAGCATCATTTTGTGAGCATTACTCATTTGTCTCATTAGAAGAACCAAAGAAAATAGAAGATGCATTGAAAGATTCCGATTGGGTAAATGTCATGCATGAAGAGCTAAACAACTTCATTAGAAATCAAGTTTGGGAACTTGTTGAAAGGCCAAAGAAATACAATGTGATTGGTACTAAGTGGGTCTTTAGAAACAAGCAAGATCAAGATGGCATGGTTGTGAGGAACAAAGCAAGATTGGTAGCACAAGGTTACACACAAGTTGAAGGTCTTGACTTTGGAGAGACATATGCACCGGTTGCAAGATTGGAGGCTATTAGAATCTTATTAGCATATGCTTGTGCACACAACATTAAGCTCTATCAAATGGATGTCAAGAGTGCATTTCTCAATGGCTACATCAATGAAGAAGTTTATGTTGAGCAACCTCCCGGTTTTGAAGATGACAAGAAGCCCAACCATGTTTACAAGCTAAAGAAGGCATTGTATGGTTTGAAGCAAGCACCTAGAGCATGGTATGAGAGATTGAGGGACTTTCTTCTCTCTAAAGGGTTCAAGATGGGAAAGGTTGACACCACTCTCTTCACCAAGAAGCTTGGAAATGACTTGTTTGTGTTGCAAATCTATGTGGATGATATCATTTTTGGATCAACAAATCAAGATTTTTGTGAAGAGTTTGGAAATATGATGGCTAATGAGTTTGAGATGTCTATGATTGGAGAGCTTAGTTACTTCCTTGGACTTCAAATCAAGCAAATGAAGAATGGCACTTTTGTAAGTCAAGGCAAGTATGTCAAGGACATGATCAAGAAGTTTGGATTGCAAGATGCTAAGCCAATGAGCACACCCATGGGCTCTAATGATCAATTGGATATTGATAATAGTGGAAATATGGTAGATCAAAAGCAATACCGGTCCATGATTGGAAGTTTGCTCTATGTCACCGCTTCTAGGCCGGATGTGATGTTTAGTGTGTGCAAGTGTGCAAGATATCAAGCTTCACCTAGAGAAAGTCACTTGAAAGCAACCAAAAGGATATTGAGATATCTAAAGGGCACTCATGATGTTGGATTATGGTATCCCAAGGGGTCTAATTTTGAGTTGATTGGATATTCGGACTCCGACTATGGTGGATGCAAGATTGATAGAATAAGCACAAGTGGCACTTGTCAATTGCTTGGAAGGTCTCTTGTTTCATGGTCATCAAAGAAACAAAATAGTGTTGCACTATCTACCGCCGAGGCCGAATACATTAGTGCCGGTAGTTGTTGTGCACAATTGCTTTGGATGAAGGCCACCTTGAATGACTTTGGAATTAAGTTCAAGAATGTGCCTTTGTTTTGTGATAATGAGAGTGCTATAAAGATGACACAAAATCCGGTTCAACATTCAAGAACAAAGCACATTGACATAAGGCACCACTTCATAAGAGACCATCAACAAAAGGGTGATATTAGCATTGAGAGCATTGGCACCGAAGATCAACTAGCCGACATCTTTACAAAGCCACTTGATGAAAAGAGATTTTACAAGTTGAAGAATGAATTGAACATACTTGACTTCTCCAACTTGAAATGAGTGCACCCCCACATTCTTATATGACATGCCTCTCCTCCGAAATAGCAAGGTAAAGTTGCTTGGCATATCATCCATACTTTGCTAAGGACATGTTTAGAACATATAGACATATTTGCATGACAAATAGGCTCATTCATGAAAATCAAATGAGTTTAATGTATATATGGTACCACTATTGCTTCTATGTTTGAATGACCTAGTGATAGCATATGACATGTTTGTGGGCTTGCAAACCTAGCGTTGAATCTAGAAAATGAGCTCATGATGTGTATTTCAACATGGTCAAGATAACCCTTATACTTTATGAGGTGTGAAGAAGCTTGTCCTTGGATCAAACCGAATTACATATTCTAGGCAAGTGATCTAGATTAAACCATAATTTGGACTCCCTCATATTGATTGACTTATCTCTCACTAAATCGGCACCTTTTTGGTGATTGTTGACAAAGGGGGAGAGAAAAGTCACAAAGATATTGCAAAGAGAAAATAAGATAATAAAGGGAAGAGAAAAGTCACAAAGATAGAAAAGTCACAAAGATAAAAAGTTAAGTTACTAAGGGGGAGAGTAAGCAAAAGATATGACTTTGAGAAGAGAAACTAAAATTGAGCACACAAGTAGGGGGAGCAAGCTCATGAATTATTTGCTACATTTATATGTGCATTAACATGATGAAATGTTGCATTGCAAAGTTTAATTTCGATATTCATGATTGAATGGTGTATGCTAGATATAGAACTTGAATGATGTTTTGTTAAGAGTAGCTTTACATGTGGTATCTAGACACTTTTGCTTTTAATGTTGATCTCACAAAGTACTTTAGTGTTTGTTATCTTTACAAGTGATGTATTACAAGTGGTGTCTAGCTACTTCGATGCTAAGGATGGTATATAAAGGCAACTCCGATTGGTATCACGCTTCAAAGGTCCATTCTATATACCTTAGCATCAATTTGATAGTAGTAACTCTCCCAAAATTCAAATCCATACATATGTGCACAATTGAACCAAACTCATAGAAGCACATATGTAGGGGGAGCTAATACTATCGAAATTGAAAATTGATTTCATTTCATATCTTTGTGATGGTTGTCATCAATTACCAAAAAGGGGGAGATTGAAAGCCCAAGTTTGGTTTTGGTAATCAATGACACCAAGTTGCTAATGTCATGTGTTAAGTGTTTTGAGTTAGGCATAAGCAACACATGTGATGAAGGTGTATGTGGCAAGGAGTGGTGGCCACAAGATCACAAAGAGATGGTGCATGGACATGAAATGATGATCATGGTGGAGATGCACATAAAATGAAGGACAAGATGATCAAGTGAAAGAGAAGGATCTAAGAGCGCAAGGCAAAGGTATAACCATAGGGTTTTCCTTTTGCCGGTCTAAGATGAGTAGAGAAGTGATTGACCGGGTTAAGGATACATAGCCGACTATCAAGAGGGGCAATCACGGTTAGCTCGGAAATCAAGTGCCACTAGATCAACGTCTTGAGCATATGCATTAGGATCTAGTAAAGAGCTAACATAACGCCTTGAAAAATGATTGTGAAATGCTAACACACATGCACATGGAGGTGTACACTTGGTGGTGTTAGCACAGTTGCGAAGGCGGAGTCGAGAAAACGAAATGCCTATTTTCTATTGCACCGGAGGCGAGAAAAGGTGGTGAAAGTCCGAATTGTTTTTCACTGAAAAACAGCGATCGGACGCTGCACCGGACGCTGCACTGGACGCTGCACCGGACGCTGCACCGGACGCGGTCTCGGTTTGACCGGGCGCGTCCGGTCAGTTCAACTGGGCGTAAGAGAGAAGCGCGCGATCGGCGCGTCCGGTCCTTCACGGGACCGGAGCGTCCGGTCACGCGTCCAGAAACACAGAGAGAAGCGGAGTGACGATCGGACGTGCGGCGCGTCCGGTCACGTACGATCGGACGCGTCCGGTCGTAGCTGGAGCTTACTGGAACGCGACCGGACGCTGGCACTGTCGCGTCCGGTCACTCGTTGAGCGCGTCCGGTCACTCGGTTCAGCGCGTCCGGTCAGGGCAACGGCTAGTTCTGACGCGCACTGTTCACGTTTGTCGTGTAGTGACCGGACGCGTCCGGTCACCCTGACCGGAGCGTCCGGTCAGCACGATTTTCGCTGAGTCGTCTGTAACGGCTAGCTGTGTACCCCTTCGTTATAAATAGACGTTGGCCGGGGTTTGAGGGTAACTCTTGCACATTTTGAGATATAGAGACATACTTTGAGCTAGAGAACAACCCCTCCACTCATCTCTTTGATTAGTTGCATATCTTGAGTGAGATTGAGTGAGATTCAAGTGCATTGCTTGAGAGTTGCATTCTAGAGGCACTTGATCTTCGAGTTGCTGCGGATTTCTTGTTACTCTTCCGTGTTTCCCGACACGGTAGACGGCTTGGAGCAGCGAAGGTGATTGAGCTCGCAATTGGAGATTATTGGAGCCTTCACCAAGTGTTGTAAGGGGTTCTTGATCCTTCCCCGCGGGAGTTCGTGAATTGGATACTCTAGTGGAGCTCGTGGCTTGGAGGATCCCCATCTTGTGTGCGGTTGTGCGGCGCCCGCCGAGGGCTCAACTCTTGATAGTTGATTAGCTCGCGAACCGACAAGTGGGTGCATCGCCACAACGAGGAGTAGCTTGCCGGGAAGCAAGTGAACCTCGGGATAAATTCTTGTGTCATTCTCTTCCCGAGGATTTCTCTTGTGTGATCGATTGATTGGTACATCTCATCTCTACACGGCGGTATAATCAATCAAAGCTCTTCTCTCGTATTACTTCTAGTTTCTAGCTTTTAGTTGTTGTTGTGTTTAGTGAATAGCCTTGTACTAGACTTGTGTAGGTGGCTTGCTTAATTAGTTAGAGCTAGTGCGTTTTGCTCCGCCACCTTTCGTACTGACTTGTGGTTAAGTAATTCTTGTAGAAGTTTTTATTAGGCTATTCACCCCCCCCCCCCTCTAGCCTATTTGGACCTTACACAAGCCCACGCAGGCGCTCTCCCCCTCTCTCGGTTCTCTCGCTGCTAGTGGGCCCCGCCCGTCAGCTCTCTCTCCAAACTCTCGCCGTCCCTCCTCTAACTGAGCTCGTCGCTCGCCTCCGGCACCGCATCCGCACGAGACCCGGCCCGCCGCGGACCAAGCCATTTCCCCCCGCTGCATCCGCCATGTGCCACCCACCGCTCATCGCCCACGCAACCGTTCCCGCGTGCCCCGGTCAAGTCGACGCCGCCACCAATAACGACATGAGGTCGAGCCCGCTGACTGGCCTCCCCACTCACCCCTCCCTCTCCCCGGGCTATATGAGGAGCACCAGAGGTTCTCCTGCATAACCCCGCACTTGCCCTCCCACACCCTAGCGCACGAACCACCACCGCAGTGGCCTACCTTCCCCGCCAGCCGCCCCTCGCCGTCGCGCGCCGTCCACGGCTCACCCCGGCCTCTATCTTTGCCCTAGGTGAACCCACGACTCCTCCCTCTACCTCCCGATCCAGTCCACGTGGTGAATCGGTCGCCAGAGCCCCCGATTGAGTGGCGCCGCCGCCGAATCGCTCGCCGCCGGCGACCCACCGCCGTGGGGCACTGTAGCCAGCCGGATTCCCTCTTCTTCCCCCTCATCTTCTAATCCCAGCCACCCATCGCGAGATCAACGGCTTAGGGATAGCCATACCCCTTCGCCTGCGCTTTTTGCTAAAGAGCCCAACCGTTTTACTAAAATTTAACCCGCAGTCTTCAGTTAAGTTTAAAATGGGATTTTTAGATTTAATTTAATAAAGTTTCACTTAATTACAAGTTTGCCACTGGTTTCAAATGCTTATAGAAT
Source organism: Saccharum hybrid cultivar R570 (assembly GCA_038087645.1). Lineage (NCBI taxonomy): Eukaryota > Viridiplantae > Streptophyta > Magnoliopsida > Poales > Poaceae > Saccharum > Saccharum hybrid cultivar. The sequence goes on along the minus strand of JAQSUU010000647.1, from coordinate 934,841 downwards.
GCACATTTTAACTCTGATATGACCCGTTCAAATTGCGTTAGGTTCGCCTTCTTGAGCTCTACGTAGTAGAATCATTGTTCAGTAGTTTTGGGAATATTTACTTTTGAGGTTATAATTAGTTAATTATTTTTTCTATAGAAAATCTTTAGAAAATCGTAACTTCCACGTTTTATTTTTGATTTCTGTGAACTTTATGTCTGCGTGATCATAGCGACGTGTAGAATAGTTTTATATACTTTTCACATCCTATTTCTACTGATTGGTGTACTGTTCTAATTCTATCTCTTGTTTGTTTCGTGCATGATTGCTCGTGTATGCTTGTGTGGTGATGTATTCTCGAGTATAGACGGTGAGCAGTACCTTAGTGATTAGGAGCAGTGCTTTGAAGACTAGTAGTGCCAGCAGGAATTTGATAATCATAGCAAGTATAGCTTGGGACTCTCCTTGATTACCTATTCACCAAATATAATATGATTCATATGCATGTGTCCTTTTGTTACCTATTAAGGATGACTTAGTGTTGATTATCAAACACCTTGATGACCTTGGGATATGTGCATCTAGGTAGTACTTGCTAGCGCTGATATTATGACCATGATCTTGTAACATGAATAATGGAATATGCAACAATATTAAAATATGATTTTAATTACTGTTAAAAGGGGGCTATTGTATCTGGCTACTTTCTAGATGCTCTAGTTTCTCTCCATAAGGACTTATCTGTAAGTGATCACCGGGATTTACAGTATAGCTATGAGGGCTACATGGCTCTAGCTCTAGTTGCTTTAGGGACCTTTTATAGCTTGTTAGAGGTTACCTTAATTGGCATAAGAATGGCTCGACGAGCTAAGTATAGTGCGGCTTCTGTCCACATGTGTGCAGGCTGCGTGTCATGCGCCATCTGGAAGAGGGGCTCTATATTCCCTTGCCGAGTGAATCTAATGGCCCTAACTTGTTAGACGAACCCTAGAGTAGATTTATATGAATTTATGATGTTTGGGCCTTGCAAACCTACTCATTAGTAAATCATGACTCACAGTGAACGTGTACACCTCTGCGCAGAGTTTTAAAACTGGTTTACTAGTCGTGCCCACGGTTATGGGTGGCTTTGAGGATTCTTATGGAACAGATGATCACTATTGGTTATTGGTTAATTATGTTGTCATGTATTATTCTTTATTCTTGTTTACAAATGATCATGGGGTTATGGGAATTATGCTACCTTGATGCTAATAAATGCTAAATCCTGTTTCACACTTAAAAGCTAAATGCAGTTTAACCCGTGTCAGCTTTTGAGCCTCATGAACCCCTTACTATACTTGTTGAGTACGACATGTGCTCACCCTTACTATTTTACAACACCATAGGTTGGGCACCAGATCAGGATTGGAATGATGAATATTGCTGTGAGTATTAGGCTTGTTGTCTGCCAGTCGACATGTCCCTGTTATGGAGCTTTCGTGATAGAGTCATCTTAGTTATTACATTCTTATGTAAGACTATAAGATGTTTATGTTGCTTTATGTAATAAACTTGGTCATGATGCTATAATAATTTGTCAACTTATGTGTGCGACTGTTTCCTGGGGCGCACATAAGGTTTTTATACATCCTATTTGTTCCTTCAAAATATGGGTGTGACATAAAGTTTGTAGAAAATTGTAAAAGGCTATTCACCCCTCCTCTAGCCATTTAGGACCTTAAAAGTGGTATCAGAGCCAAGGCACCATTTGATTAAGGCTTAACAACCTCCGGTAAAGAAATGGCTCAATTGAGTTTGCATATCAACAACACCAAGAAGGCACCATAATTTGATGGTATAAATTATGCATATTGGAAGGTTAAGATGACCGCACACCTCAAGTCAATCAATAGAGAAGTGTGGAAGGTCACCGAAATAAAATTTGAGGTTACAAATCCGGAAGCACCAACTCCGGTGGAAAAAAAAACTCCAATGCAATGACATTGCTATTAGTGCTCTTTATGAAGTGCTTGATGACAAGACCTTTGAGCAAGTAAAGAACATAGAAGTTGCTCATGATGCTTGGGCAAAGCTTGAAGAAACATTTGAAGGCACCAAAGGCACCAAGACCGCCAAAGCTTATATTCTCCAAGAAAAGTTCTTTAGCTTCAAGATGCAAGAAGATGAGAGTGTGCCGGAGATATTTCATAGGTTGCAAGTCATTGTAAATGAGCTCAAGGCACTTGGAGAAGAAGTGAAGGACAATCAATTCTCTATGAAGTTCTTGAGAAGCTTACCTAAGAGATTTGACACGTTGATCACCGTGCTTGTGAGGACAACCTTGAAAGATTCAACACCTCAACAAGTATTCTAAGAAGTGATGACCAATGACTCATATAGAGAAGATTATGAGAAGGAGGAGTTGGTCAAGAGGAAGAAGAAGGAAAGTGAGAAGAAGGATGATGAGAAGAAGAGTGTGGCATTCAAAGCCACCACATCCAAGGGTAAGTCTAAGATTGAATCATCAAGTGATGAAGACTCAAGCTCTTATGATAGTGATGATATTGATGAGAAGATGGCTCTCTTTGTCAAGTAATTTGGCAAATTCATGAAAAAGAAAGGTTATCGTGTAAGAAGGAGGAAGAACTCATCCAAGAAGAATGAGCAAACTATGAGATGCTTTAGATGTCATAGCAAGGACCATCTCATCGCCAAATGTCCTTATGATAGTGATGATGAAGATGCTATCAAGGAGCAGAAGAAGCAAAAGAAGAAGCAAGAAAAGAAGGAGAGCTCTCATAAGAAGAAGAATGATTCTCATGTTGCTATATGGGATAGTGATGATGAGGACTACAAGAAGAAGGGGCATGCTAGCATTGCTATTCAAGAGAAGAGCTCCATATCTGACACTCCATCATGCTTCATGGCTAAGGCCGCTAAGGTATCATCCAACGATGAGAGTGATCATGATACTGCTAGTGATAGTGATAGTGATGATGATGATCTAACTAAAGATGAACTAATCACTATACTAGAAGATTGCACTCAATATTTTAAAGAATCTAGAAAGGAGTGTAAGGGCTTGCTTAAGGATAAGAAAAACCTTATGCAAGAACTTGATGAACTTAGAGTATCTTATGAGAGTCTAAAGGTAGACCATAAGAAGCTTCAAAAGTCTTACTCTAAGCTTGAAGAAGCTCATTCCTCTCTAGTTGAAAAATGTGAAAACATGCCTACTAATGTTGAGAAAGCTAAAACTTACAACATAGGCATATCATGTGATATAATTGATGAATCTTTTCATAAGCCTATTGTTGTCGCTTCTACTAACCCGTCATGTAGCATATCCACATCATCCTCTACAACAGAGCGATATCTGGCCGAAACGGGCTGCCTGCTGGGCCATCATTTACTGAGGAGGGTTTTATAGTGTAACCACCTCCGAAAATGGATAAGACGACCGCCTCTGAAAATAAATGATTTTTTGAGGCGGTTGGTTTAAGAAGACCGCCTCGGTAAATCGATTTTGTGAGGCATTTTTTTACCGCCTCGGTTAATAAAAAATGCCCGCCTCAGTTAATGTCTCGGATTAACCGATGCAGTTGAAAATGCTGCTCGCCTCCGAGGCCTTTTCCAAAATGCCTCGCAAAAGATTTTTTGTAGTAGTGTTTCTAGAGGTTCTGGATGACTGGATCAAGGCACTCCATGTATTCCTAAGAAAGTTTTTTTTGAAGAAACCAAAGTTTTCTAATTTATAAGAGTTATTATACAAAAATATACGAGGAGAAACTATACAGAGATATTTAACATGTCAGTTAAACCACGAATCCAGAACAGCAAAGCCTTATAGTCTTTTCCTATGTGTACATGGTATTCAACCATACATGTTTGTTTCTTTTCTTATGTTTTGCATCACAAGAAAACTGAATTGTAGCTTGCATGGGCTAACTTCTATTAATAGAAAAGAGAGTCTAAGACGATATATTTAGCAATGCCAATTTTATGTTGTCAATGTATATAAAAATTACCAATATTAGTCAATGACTCAGGGTTACATTCAACCTAGGACAAATACAAATGATTTAACATTTGTGGTCGAATGATGTTAACTGATCAAGGCAAAAACAATACAGAATTTTTTGTGCAAACCGAAACATGTTTGACGGCATGCTAACTAAACATAGAAGCGACCGAGAACATCAACATAATTCTAGGCAGGGCATGTTTATACCCTAGAATTTGGGCCAACAACAAAACAAGCATGCATATATTTTTTTATTTTTTCTTTTAAAAAGGGGGGCAAACAAAAATATAATCATGTGTGTGATGTGTAGCTCCTAATTTCATCATGTGAAGGCTAGTTATCTTATTTGTTATGAAAAACATTGACTATACATATTATATGCTAGAATCGAGGCGGCTTGTGATAATTCGGAGCTCCAAAGGCCATTATGAAAATTACCAATATAGGTCCCTTTGACAAACTTGATGGATTTGATTCATCAAATAGGAAGTGAAATCCTTGATGGATTTGAAGCTTCCCATGTTTATTGGCTTTTACCTCTTGTATTTCTTCATCTCACAGTGGATTGTTCATCGTCACCTATGTTTTTTTCCGTAATAAGGAGTTTTCCATATAAACCTTGGTGTCCTCTCTGGACTCATTAATTTTCTTGCTATATGTTGATAAAGTCACCTTCTAGCTTGTTATTGTTCCATATGTGAAATGGTTGCTTGTATGAATAAGTTGGCATGGAAGCCATACGTGTCTTTTGATATATTTATTTTAAGATGATGAAAGCCATATATGATTGGAAACTTTGAAGCATAGGTGTGGTTATGTTTGCGAAAAATTAGTTTGCGAGTCTTAATTATTCATTCCACTGCTACTCCATTATCACAACGTCAGCACATGGCACGTGGCACGTGGCAAGCTTTGATTCCCCTAGTCATATGAATACTCCGGTCATTCCAAATCATAAGTCGTTTTGGTTTTTAATATATTGCTTTTGTTGTGTATCTAGACATGGCGTAGTTTAGATGCATCGCAGAAGTACAAAACCGATTATAATTTGGAATGTATGGAATATATATAAGAGACAGTCGAGTCTTTGCTAGTTTTTCTCGAATACGCACGAGAGTGCATATCATTGATTAAGAAGGATAGAGTTTAAATACAAGAACAAAGGCCGCGAGCCAAAGTAAAACGAAGCGATACAAAACAAATCAAATCAAAACCAATTAGGAGGGATTACATTGCGCGGTAACACGATCCTGACATGCTTGAGGATACCTCCATCACTGCGCTTGCTGCAGCTCTCGTAAACCCCGCGCTCCGGCCTCGATCCAACGGTCAGCCTCGGTCCGTATGATCTGCAGGACGTCGTCGACGGTGGCCGTGGAGTTTCTGAAGCATCGCGTGTTCCGCTCTTTCCACAGCTCCCATGAGGTGAGCGCGAACGGCGAGTCGAAGCCAGCGCGACAATCGCCGGCGAACATGGACCGAAGGCGACGCCACCCTCCGACCGTCGACTGGGCCGGCGGCGGCAGCTGCTTGCCTAGGCTCTGTTTGATGTGGAACCAGGTCTCTCTTGTGAAGGGGCGGGCGACTAGAAGGTGATCGACTGTTTCTTGTCCCTGCTCACAGAGGTAGCACGTCTCTCTCGCATCGATGCCGTGACGCCGGCGTCTGTCGCCCGTCCAATGCCGACGCTTGAACGCAAGCCATAAGAAAATTTTCACCTTCATCGGCGCCCATGTTTTCCAGATGAGTGTGTGACCCCTGAGTGCCACGAGTGCCATGGAGCCGGAGTGCAGCATGGTGTAGGCTGAGCTGGCAGAATAGGTACCATCAACGATCCACCTCCAGACTGTTTTATCGGGTTGATCAGAGAGCTGGATCCCGTCAATTGCCGCCCATAGATGCAGGTAGTCAACAAGGATCTCAACCGGCGTACCGCTGACTATGTTCCTGACCCAAGCTCTGTTGTGCGGTCCCTCCCTGACTGTTTGCATGCGCCGAACACGCTGTGACACGGACAAGTACAGGTACGGCGCAATGGACTGGACGTCGTGCCCGTCGATCCACCGATCTTCCCAGAAGAGGGTGTTTCTCCCATCGCCAAGCTAAGTATAAGTCGACGCCTTGAAAAACGCCCGCACTTCCTTTGCTGTTTTGATTGGAAGCTCGCTCCATGCACGTGCGTGGTCAGCTCGCTGCAGCCATAGCCAGCGCGTCTGGAGCGCGTAACCGGCCAGTTGAAGGTCGCTGATTCCCAGTCCTCCCAGTCGTGTCGGCCGGCGGCAGGTATTCCATGCCACCATGCACTTCCCTCGGACTGACTGATCACTGCCGGCCCAGAAGAACTTCCTGCAAATGCTGTCGAGTTCCTTCCTTGCCCAAGGTGGCAAATTCTCCGCCATCATGGCGTAGCGTGCCGTGCGACGGAGGCAGTTTCCTTGCGACATTCTCCACCAAGGAGTCTTTGCTAGTTGGAGGAAGGCATCCGCATGCTCCTCCTTGACGATGGAAAACACAATTGCGCCGCCTCTCCCTTTGCACGGCGGCAGCACCCCGAACGCCGGGAAGTGCACCTTCTCTCGTACCGGTGGCGCGATCCTCACCGGCGTCCCACAGCCCAGGTCAACCTCGTCGAGGCCCAGGTTCATCCACGAGGACCCGATCATACTGATCTTGTACAAGAACCCACGTCTCTACCGGCCACCGTGCCGCTCCCGCTCTTCTCCATGACCAGCTGCGCCGTCACGCAGTTGCCGTAGTACCCCCGCTTGGTACATGACCGCCCGCACGGGTGCGGCACAGCCAAATCCACACGACGGCGCTGACGTCGTCGAACACGGTGCACGGCTAGGCACCGAACCGGCCACCGAACTCGGCCCTGATGCGGTCGATGGAGCTAGCTCCAAGGGACGGTGAGTGAAGCCGAGGCAGGCAAGGTCGTCTAACGGAGCCATGCTCTTGAGATGCTGCAGCGGAAGGACGGCCGAGAGACTCGGGAGCGAGTCGTCCCACCTCACCGGCGCGACGGACGGCGGCGGCAGCCCGCGGGCGAGTTCCCCTACGGCCTGCAGGAACTGAGCCAGCCGCTCGGCGACGGCGTGGTTCCACGTCACCCCGAGGATGAAGCCGCCACACGAGAACACCGTCCCCTGCACCAGCAGCAGAGGGTCGGCCGGCGGGGCCGCACCTCGGCGCCGGGTAGTGGACGGCGAGCTTGTCCCGGAGCGTCCTCGCGGCCACAGTTCTTGCCACTAGTTCACGCAACGAACCAAAGGCAATTTCAGAGCAAAAACCAGAGCACTTCCCAAGTGCAAACGGACAGCAGACCGAACAAAAGATAAAGAGAGGTTCAGAGAACCAAAACACAGTCCTAATACGAAGCATGGAAGTTTATGGGAGTAACATACAGGTCATAGCCAATTAGACATTAGACATAAACCATAATTCCTCATAGCCCCTATAAAATTCCTTGCTACAGCATACACTCTGATTCTTCACCAGTCCAGAGATGTGAGCTCACAACATCAGAGGCGATCCTGCTTCTATGAAGCAGAATCATAGCTTGTTGTACATAATCCAAAGGAGCTTGTGGCTTCCTGTGTCGCATCAGATTTTTGAGAATTGGAAGGCAGTTTCATGCCCTGCGGCTGGACCTGCACAGCAAGAAGGGGCAAGCATGAGTTCCGTGTGAAAAAACAGTTTGGCATTTGTAATGGATTTGATTGTCGGAGAGAAATGCAGCAACTTGAAAAGAAACATCAACTAAGGTAATCCCAGAATTTCAATTATTCACAATGCAACTTTTTTTTTGACAACATTCACAATGCAACTTTGAAACATGAGTGGATTGTTCTGCATTTTTTTTCAGAATAGAAAAGAACATAGGTCTGCAGTTGTTATCTACTTGTCCATATTCCATAATATCACATAACATGTGGTGTTCAAATCAAATCATTCCATTTCGACCACTTCATTCGTAAAAAGATGACATTTCTACCATGATATGGCGCATGAATGAAATCCAAAATGTTTTCATTTTCATTACTCCCTCCGTTCCAAATTATAAGTCGCTATGACTTTTTTTGGTTCGTTCATTTTGCTATGTATTTAGACATAATATTATATCTAGATGCATAACAAAATTGATGGTAAAAAAAAGTCAAAGTGACTTATAATTTGGAACGGAGGGAGTAACAAACTTAAGTCACAGAAAACTGCTGTTTCGTGTCGAGAATTGAAAAACAAACATATGTACAATGGACTGAAAATCAAACATTTCAGAGTTTAGCAGCTTCTGAGCAACTGCTACACAAATGTTTTGGAGCAAGACAGAGAAGGCCCGATCCTGGGCCATTGCAGGAGCCGAACATTTAGTAGTTTTGTTAATCTAACTTAGATCCTCCTAATTTTTTTACATTCCGCTGGCCCTAAGTGATTGTAACTCTGTTCTCTCCTTATCAATCAATGAAATAAGCACTGTCTCCTAAATATTCGAGAAAAAAAAAGAAATAAGCACTGTCTCGTGCTTGTTCGTTCAAAAAGGTGATAGAATAGTTTCTATGTGACTTTAGTTTGTTAATAACAAAACATTTCAGTTAACTGTATATGCATTAACAAATTAAATGATATCCAGAAATGTTAGCTAAAAGCAATGGAACATGTGTTCTGCGCACTAGCTTCAACATCTGTTGAAACCTTTGAAAACATGAAGTGCTTATACCAAAAGGACGCCTAACAAGTTCATTGTTTTTGACTATCCACATGGCCTGTGATTTTGTAGTTCAGGTCAATGCAGGACAGCTCATTGCCTCCATTGCCATGACGAATGACATAATATCATGTGTAAGTGTATTTCTCTAATATATATATATATATATACAGAGAGAGAGAGAGATCATAAATATATCCTCCTGAATCATGATAGCGTTTTCACAACAGTACATCAGTTCAAATACAATGTAAAGTACCTGAGAGTATTCCTGCGCTTGGACCCCGAAAGTTGCTTTACCTGATTGAACAGGTATTGAACACACTCCTTTGTAGTGGCCTTCCTCCCCTCCTTGTAGTTCCATAGCTCAAAGGCAATGCTTCTGTCGCTCAGCCGATCATATTCTTTCATTTCCAACAGTGCAGTAACGACAGCATTGTGGGCTTCCTGTCCCCATACCCTTTTCAGCTCTTGCAGCTTATCATCATCCAAATTCACAATCTCCTGATAATGTAAACAAAACAGTCCATTATCCTTGAGAATGGATCAAAAGGAACATGTGAGATACTACTAAGCTTTCTAGAATTAACATGCCTGACAATTCCCATCAACTGTGACACTCTTGAAGGGATACCAGCTTAGGTCAAGAAGCTGCTGCTTCCATGATGAGTACAACTGATCAAATGCCGCACCAACTTCTTCAGGAGGTACCTTGGCACGACAGGCAGTCTTGAATGCCTTCTCATTCAGCTCTCCCATTTCTTTTATCCCAAGTTTTCGTCTACCATAACCATAACCAATTTCAAGGAATCCCTGAAACGCCAAATTGCAGATAACATAAGGATTAAGTACATTTGATAAGAATACATGCTGGAGCTAAGTACATTGAGCAAAAAAAAATTGAGGGATATGATCGAACCTTGATCAGCTCGTCTATGATTGCCTCTAGGTCATCTTCGTCGCACAACTGAACACCTGAGGTTTGCTCAACAGTTGGGTTGTTGGCCACCTCTTGCCTGGGGCCCTCTTTTATTGCCTCAAGATTGTCAGCATCATTACCCAGAGTTCTTTCAGATAGCCTTATCTTCATCTTCATTGATCTTGCCTGCACCTGCATTCACATTTATACTTATATAGGCCAGAGAGATCAATGGACAAAGAATGAACAGAAATGGAATCTACAGGGATACATTATTATCTTAGAAGTTAGGTGGTCGTAGACTGAAACATTAAAGATGGAGAAAACCCAGCATGTGCTCAAGGTCCCATACATTAGGATTTTCCAGCGATTCGAAAGGAGACAGCAACCGGTCATCCAATTGGCTTGTAGGCTCATTTGTCAGAAACTCAGAATCATAGTCCAAAGGTCCTTCAGATGGCCTTTTCCTCTTCTGCAATGACCTTGTCTGCACCTATTTTCACAGTTAACATTTACTGACCTTAATACAATCCAATGTGTAAAAATATTGAAAATAAATGAAGATATGAGCATAGATAATAATTTCATCGAAAAGGCGGCAGGAGTTCTGCTATTTGTTGAAGGAAAGGATATGAACATATATAGTTATCTAGAAATGTGTAATCTCATTGAAAAATACAAAAAGGGAAAACTAATGTAAGTTTCTTTGCAGAGGATCTATGTGTCAAGGTACTCAGTGTATTCCAAGCAAGGAGAAATTGGCCGTAAAGTTAATTTAAAAAAATATGTGAGGTAAAACTATCTAGAGATAGTGCATGCGCTAAATTTAACCACGATGACAGAACTCTTATAGTCGCAAGCAAGTCTGGTTTGGATAGATATGGAACCCAAGAAGACATATGGTATGAAAAAGCAACAAAAATCCAAATATAAAGAGGTACAACATGTTAGGCTGCACTGCAGAGTGTGATTGGCCGATGGCATTAAGAAATAATTTAATATTGGAGGCAAAGGCTATAGGTTATCATTATTACCTCTCCTGGTTCAACAGGCTTAGTACCACCCTGTAGCTCAGCTTGATTATTCTTGGCTTCACTCTCTTCAAGCTTTTTCTTTAGAAACTCCACATATTTGTCCTTTCGAGAAATCAACTCTGTTGACGACACAAGCGAATCCCTTGCTTCCGCCAAAGTTTTCTTGGATGATAAAATGTCCTCCTTCATTCTTGCTAAAACATCTCCATTTTCTGACAAGAAAAAAATGAGAAACAGTATTTTGACTGACTAGAAATGTTTGAAGAATGCAATAAGCTCGTCATTTTGGACAATATTACACTAGAGAATGAGGGCATGTAAATAAATGTGATATCACACATCATGGTCCAAACAAACTATTTCTTAAAATAGATTTCAACATGCATACAGAACTGACCAAGATGCTCATGCAGGAGCCTCTCCTCCTCTTGCTGGAGCCTCTCCTTCTCTTGTTGGAGCCTCTCTTTCTCTTGTTGGAGACTCCTTTTCTTTCATGACCCCACTGATAACTTGTTTTATCTCTCTGTAATCAGCCATGACATCGTTGAGTAAATTCATCTTGAAGTCAATTTTTGAAGCCATTGCCTCTAGGGGGTCACTCTCTCCTCTGTCGTCCACCATTCAGTCTGAAGGATTAGTATCAATCAGAATGTCAGAACGAAGTTAAATGTATTATGTTCACTTTATGACAGTTCATTTGGCAGTTTATACATTGTAGAAACAGATTCTGTGAGCCAAATCTCAGGTGATTTTGTAGTTTAGATGTCACTAAATGAAACAAGAGTATGCTATAGTAAGTTCAGCGAACAATAGTCATATGGTACACCTTCACTTTAGACCATTCAGAATTTCATCAGGGCTAGATATAGGTAAATAATCTAGTTAGGTTGGTATGTTCATTAGATTACTTCATGATTTTTAAGATTTAAGCAGGCACATTTCGCTGTAGCAAACAGATAGGGACACGACATTGTGTGCTTTTCTATCTTAATCCCCTTGTGGACATGTAGGGAGAAACCAAGGTCACATGATGTTCAGAGAAGGTAACTATGACATGAGCATTGGCCTGAACAGCTGTCTTTTTCTTTTCTTTTTTTGTTTTTCCTTTTTGGAAAGATTGTGTGCGGCTGTGTCTAAAGGCTCTGAGCTAGTTGGATAAGGATGAAGATGGTACAAGTTAATGGCAGTGGGTCCCACATGTCAATGTAACAATGCAAACAAAAGTTCATCTTTCATCAGGTTAATGTAGTCACTAAAATCTAGTAATGCGTATATATTTTTATTATCACTTCATTTCACTCATTCCCATGTTATGGATTCCTGCGATGCAAACATCTTATAAAGGTTTCCATTCCTGTATTTTAGAATCCCATGGGTTAATGTTTAACAAATCTCCTTCACAACAAGCGGTCCTTTAGAGGAAACTCCAAACATTCATAAAAAAGGGGTTTCACACAAAAGCTCAATCCAGTGGAAATCAAAGCAAGTTTTGATCAAAATATGGGATGTACTAACTTCATGTGCCTGAAAATCGGTTTCCTTTCAGGCGACGGATTTCCACTGTTCCATGAACATCCGACGGATCTCAGGCAGTCACTATTCATCTTCATCCTCCAGCGGTGCGCTTCTTCCAGTGCTCGAGGCTGCAGCACTCGCCCCCGCTACTGCTCACCGCCCCGCCGCAGTGCGATAGGGTATCGCCAGAGCTCCACGGCCGTGCCCGCTCCCGCGACGGCCTCCCTCTTCCTCTCCACCCCTCCAGCCGTCGTTTTCTTCTCCAACTCCGATGAACGGCCGCGACTCCCCAGTCCCGACCTGGCCTGGCCGCCTCCGCCGCCGCCAGGGCCCCGAACCGCCTGGCCGCCGTCCCCACCGCCAAGCCTGCCAACCTCCCTAGGGCCCCTCCTTTTTCTAAGGTCACTGGAGTTGGGACAAAGAGGGGGGGGGGGGGGGGGGGGGAGCTCGCCGGAACCCTAACTCGAAGATCTAGGAGAAGAGCCTACCTCGCCGGCGGAAAATGGCGGGCGGTCTTTGTCACGTGCAGGCAGCTACAACCATGGCACTCATCTGATGGGCATTCTTAAGAAGATCAAAGTACACAATGGCTGAGTGGAACAGCTGTCGTAGTTCCTCCTTTCATCTGGAGCCACCAGGGTATGATGAATGGCGGTTGTTCGCACCAGAAGCAGGGTAGTCATTGAGCACAAATCCCATACTTCCAGCATGCATGAATTCTGCCTCATCAACATGGATAGCCTGAATGTTTCAAAGGCTTCAAGTCATCAGTTGTGTTCTTCAGAGACAAAAGAATGAACCTATTGTGGTTTTCATTTCTCTGTGTGGTTTGTTCTAATCTGATGAATATCAGAATATGATCTCCCAAATCACATTATTATGACTCTTCAATTAGGAATTCAATAAGATAAATGATATCAAAATGCTACAAAATGAAGATAACACCAAACAAAAACAGTAGACAGAAGCACACAACCCATTCACGGAGTAACAACTAGCATTTTTTTAAAACAATTAGGCCAAAAACTAACATAAAGGCCTAATCACCTGAGTTGTTGCATATGAGGTCGAGGTTGCTTTCATTCCCTGCAGCATTCTTAGACCTATTGCATGGTAACACAATTTCAACAGCAAAGACAAAGTGCTATGAACAAAGTAGAGCTGAAAAAGATTACCATGCCCTGGTTCAGTACTTGATACATGCAACGGAGAGCTTAAGGCTAAAAGAACCATGGCTATACACAGTGGAGATAATTTCTTCATCCCCGGACACCTTTTCTTGTGCAGATATTACTCTGATTTTTATCGTGATTTTAAAGGACAGCTGATGTGCTATTTATAGCAGCTCATCGCCAAAATAAAATATTGGTGAATCATAGTCGACAGTGATGTGTAGTCTATCGATCAAAGTCCAACCCTTAAGTTAACTTCTCAAGTACAAGAGCAATTTTCTTGCAAATGAAGTAAGCAGGCAATTTTCAATCCGGGCAATAAAATGTCAAGCCAATATCAAATGACATGCTTATGTCAGTTGCAAGGAGCTCTTGCCTTTACTGAGAAATAACAGGGATTTAAAAGAAGGAATAAGAAAAGGACAACAAAACATTTAAAGGCATCAATTTTTATGTGGGTGGATCAAACTTGATTTCAGTGACTATATGAGTATATGTTCTTCCTACTTGTTAGCATAAAGTCCATGTGTTTTCTCTAACAAAGAAATAGGAAGCAACACAATTAAGTAGCATCCCAAAACATTATAGGGAAATGTGAAATCCAAGAATAAACATCTCGTAAAAAGGAATAACAACTCAGGACTGGACAAGCATTCACAGAGAAATAAATGGAACAAATAATAAAATTAGGACCCTGAAGGCTTTACTTAAAGGCATTTACACAAGGAGAAGAAATAGAGTTAGTCCTCGTTCCATAATTCCAGCATGGTGGGAAATGCTGAAAGATCTCTTGTTCTTTGACATATATTTCAGTTGGATCAACAACCATCATTTTTCCTATCCTGAAGCAAACAATATGAGCTGACGACAAGGTTAAGTTAGTCCTTGTACCAACAGAATACACTTTTTCTGGACTGATCGTTGGCTGCACGGGTGTTCAATTGAAAATCTTGCGCCAAACGTCTTTGCTTGTGTCTCTCCAAGAATCCACAAAAGCCGGACTGTGGCTGAAGCTCTCACCAATGTGGAACAGCCAAGGGACATTCAAGGAGGCCTGTCTTGGGCTGTTATTAGAGAATTCCTACAGCTATAGGATTGCCTCATGGGAATTACATTGATTGACCAAGAGGATCGTCACACGTGGAGGCTAGATGCAAGTGGATGTTATTCTTCCAAATCTGCCTATAAAGCTTTTTTCTGTGGTGCTGTGACCTTTGAGCCTTGGCGTCGGCTATGGAAGACCTGGGCCCTGGCCAAATGCAAAATGTTCTTGTGGTTGGCAATCCGAAATAGATGTTGGACGGCAGATAGGCTTGCTAAGAGGGGCCTCTCTCATCCGAATAAATGCCCACTGTGTGATCAAAAAGATGAGACGATACAACATCTTTTAACAACATGCGTGGTGGCAAGACAAGTATGGTTCAGATTATTCAATCCACTGAACCTAGCAGATTCAGTCCCCCGACAAAATGAACTGAGTTTTGCTGACTGTTGGTGCAAGACGATGAGCAGAGTTAACAAGGAGCACAGAAAAGGAGTGAACACTTTAATTATTCTAGGTGCCTGGATTATTTGGAAACATAGGAATACATGTGTTTTTGAGGGGGCTTCTCCTTCGATTAACATGATTTGGAGTGAGCCGAAGGATGAGCACAGCCTCTGGTGCTTGGCTGGGACAAAGAAACTACAAGGTCTAGGACTGGTGCTTGCAGCCTAGGTCTGTTTAAGCTAGGTTGAGTCGCGTTTGTTCACTATGTGTTTGAACCATGAGTCTATGTAATTGCCTCACTCATATCTGGTCCCCTCCACACCCCCCCCCCCCCTTCATCTCTCTAATACAATGAAACGCAGCTCTTCTGAGTTTTTTTTAAAAAAAAAAGTCCTTGTACCAAATAATTTTCTTCAATTCGTATGAGACAAGCTTATGTCTTATCCCAACTGTAACCTTGTGCAGAAGCAGAAAAATCTCCACGACAACAAGACATTAAAAATGGAAAAGGCCTGAAAACATCTTAAACTGGAGCATTCAAGTAACCATCTTGTCAAAAGATAAGTCAAAGCAAGATTATTTTCTACCTGGAAAACTAAAATTTTGTCGAGCATAACAAAAGCATTTAATAATTATTGCTTATTTCTCTATGACACAAAAGATAGTCAAAAGCTTTATCACTGATATATGTCATCATTTCTAGCACATAATTAGTGAGACATGTGCAACACCATTTGCTGCTATTCAAAAGCACTGAAAATCCCATATTTATTTTATTGGAAATGACTACTATAAAAATAAAATTTCCAAAGAAACAGAATAAGCTGAACAGAAATATTTAGGATGAGTGAACAGAATGGAAGGACTAGATGACAAGTTTTAAACTCTTACACAAGAGAAAAGAATGCACCAGCAAAGAAAGAAGAAAAAAAACAGAAATGTTTTATAAATACTTCATCCTCAATAATAGATAAGGAGATCATAGTTGCAAGATGAATACCCAGAGAATATCCTCAAAAACTTTCAAATCACAATAACATATTTCCTTCATCTGTTATTGTCCTTGTACATTTCAGTTTGATTTTGAAAGAATTTCAGATGGCACATTAGCTTTGTATAACACCTTTATCCAAGGTAATCATACAAATTTAGAGGTATGGAGCTGTTGATTAAAGATCAAACTAAAACTTTAACAATATGAACAACCCCCCCCCCCACCCCACCCCCCGGGTCTCGGCATGTTTGAAGCTCCTGAATTGGTCCCATGGATGTCACTAATGGTATGGTAAGACCAAAACTGTAAACCCATTAAACTATTTTCTCTTGATCCCATCAGCCTTCTTCCTACCATATTCCGCATAATAATCATATGTAATCGGTAAAGTCCAAAATCTTCTAGTAGAATTCAATGGTATACGACGACCTATCGATAATGTAAGTATGCTTGCTAGGTACTCCCAGTTCCATACAGCAGATTGTTCCAATTACATCTTGCAGAACACAATCCACCTCACCAGCAGGGCAATGGAAGAAATTAAATAAAATAACAACCCCAATAAACTATAATACAGAAAAAATATAAATTCACTATTTTTTAAGATGTACCAATGAATAACTCATGGATTCCACTACTGTTGAACAAGAATGTAATAAAGTAATTACATAACACTAAACAATCAAAAGCAGCAAAATGTCTGTAAACTAACCAGTGCCACGATGTATACACAAGAAAACATTTCTGTATTAAATTAGCACACGCATCTTCTGAGCAAAATGTTCTGATCATCATAAATTCCTCAAGAAATATGCAATGAGCTTCTGCTGCTGCTCTATCCATCCATTGAAATCTTGAGGTAATCATTCCAACAGCTGCCAGATTTCCTGAACTTGTTACCTGCTTTATTCTCCAGTGAAAGAAGTGCTGATCAACATACTAGAATTGCTCGAATTAATCTTGCAGTCTGTGGTAGAATGCCTTGCCAAGATATTTTTGAGAATATTGAACATTATATGTATCCATTCATAGCAACTGCCATTTTTGTCACCACACAGGCACTTGATGAACAATTATGGTTTCACAATACAGCCCACACCCCTTCGCACCCTGGCCAGTTACCTCAAACATGAAATTCTCAAACAGCCCATGGTTATCAGAGCTAGTTTGGGGTATCCTGTGAAAAATAGACATTGGTACAGCATAAACGAAAGATCACAATGCATCTTTGGTTTAGCGTTTGCTGTTTGAGACCACCAGTGTTCCCTTGGGCATAACATTACTCATTTAAGTGATCCCACGAGAAGCTTCATGTTCTCCACATCCTCCTGAGTTCTCTCATGCTTCGCCGGCTTAAACAGTTTCCATAGCCCGGTCGGATGTCGCCGCCTCACCATCTCGTCCCTCTCCCTGACCAGGCCCCCAAAGATCCGCTCACACTCCGGGTACGGCTTGACAAACATGTTGTAAAACCTCCTGCGGGTGAGCCTCACATAGTGCTTCATCTCAACAGGGTCCCCGAGCCCGCAGATAGATTTCAAGTGCTCCACCACATTGTGCCGCGGGATGATCCACCTGTCGAGATTCACGCCCAGGAACTCCGGATACTGCACTAGCCACCCGACCTCGAATCCCATCGTTTCCACCAAGAACCCCACCTTCCTCTCCACGTCCTCCGTCGAATACAGCATCGCCCGCGGCTCGGTGGCGAGCACGCGCAGGGCGTCGTGGCGGGTCAGTCCGCGCGCGCGGAGGAGCTCCACCCGCCGCCGGGCGGCGACGGCGGCGCGGAGCGCGCCGTGGGCGAGGATCTGGTCCCTCACCGCCTCCCGGCACCGGAGGTCGCGCAGGAGGTCGAGGAGGCGGGACGGCTCGCCGGGGTCCATGGAGAGGAGGCCTTCCGGGTCCGACGCCAGGGCGGCCTTGACTTCGCCCCCAGGGAGGCGGAGGCCCGCGAGCTCCTGGAGGAGGCGGCCCAGGCGAGGGTGGGGGTGGGGGTGGGCGCCGGGGAGGCTGCGGAGGAGGGATGCGGACTCCGCTGCGGTGAGACCGGCGGCGCGGTGGAGGAGCTGGTGCAGGTCGGTGGCGGCGCGTGGGAGTTGCTGGGGTTGCGAGGGCTGACCGGCGACGGCGGGGCTGTTTAGGATGCGGTCGATGCGGAGGAGCTCGCGGGCGTCGGGAGGTGAGGCGGAGGTCGAGAGAAGGGAGGGGTGGGGGAGGAGCCCGAGGAGGGGGCGGCTGCTGCGGAGGGCTTGGAGAGCGACAGCCATGCCGGCGCGGCGGCGAGGAGAGCTGGAGAAGTGGCGGTTCCTGTGACTGGGACTCGGGATACAATGCTCTCTCGGGAGTCTGGCACTCTGGCCCCACAATTATTTTTACCTGGTCAAGGTTAGGTAGTGTTTAGGGGTGTGTTCACTTCGCGAAAAGTAGCTGAAAAGTTACTGTAGCACTTTTCGTTGTTATTTGGTAAAATTTGTCCAACTATGGATTAATTAGACTCAAAAGATTCGTTTCGAACTTTACAGACAAACTATGCAATTAGTTATCTTTTTTACCTACGTTTAATGCTCCATGCATGCGTCGAAAGATTTGATGTGATGTGTGTAAGAGGAAATATTTTGGGTTGGGAGGGGGAAGTGAACGCGGCCTAGATGGTGTAAAAGTTGGTGTAAAATTCCTGTAGCACTTTTTGTTGTTATTTGGTAAAATTTATCCAATCATAGACTAACTAGGCTCAAAAGATT
Source organism: Saccharum hybrid cultivar R570 (assembly GCA_038087645.1). Taxonomy (NCBI): domain Eukaryota; kingdom Viridiplantae; phylum Streptophyta; class Magnoliopsida; order Poales; family Poaceae; genus Saccharum; species Saccharum hybrid cultivar. The sequence goes on along the minus strand of JAQSUU010000647.1, from coordinate 916,284 downwards.
CGTCTCGACATTTACAGACAAACTGTGTAATTAGTTATTTTTTTACCTACATTTAATACTCCATGCATACGTCTAAAGATTCGATGTGACGAGAAATCTTATAAAAATTTTGGAAGTTTGAAGGGATCTAAACACTGCCTTAATTAAAATTCCTAAGGCCTATTGCGGACGCGCGCGTAGCGCAGCGGTGACGCCTCACGTTCGATTCCCAGAATCGAATCGGGTGCTGCGCCGGGGTTTTCCCCTAAAAATAGGAACAGTTTTCTTTTGGACAAGTTTGAGTCTCTTACGCGTAAAGCTACAATGGGATCGTGACGTGCCCATTGCCCGTGACGTGCCCATTGCCTACGAAAATAGGAGATTTCGGTAATCTCAAAAAGGACGCGGTCTTTATATCTAAGTGTAGTTATAGATTTGTTTGTAGACGGGTGATGTGAGTAGTATGTGTGTGTTGAGTGGGCGTGCGTGTATATGAACAGATGCTACAGCTGTATCCATATGAGATGTGTCACAAAAAAAATTCCTAAGGCCTATTTCGGATCAAGAGATTTCTCCATTTGGAACTGGAAAAGTCAAGGAATTTTGGAGAATTAAAATTAAAATTCTATACAAGAAATTATTTTTTCCTATAAAAGCCTTTGAAACTTGATTGGATTTTACAAATTCCTTTGAAACCATCCAAACGTTTTATTTGCATCTTTCCTGTATTCTAGACTCCAATATAGGATTTTAATTGCATAGACATTTCGATTTTTTGTTTTTTTCTATTCTTATGTTTTGATAATCCTGTATTTCAAAGAGAACCTTATGTAATTTTTGAAAACAGGTTTATAAGAAAATCAACACATAGTCGCATGGTATGATGATCGATCAATACAAATCGATGTTGTTCTAAAACGCAGGGTTGGGATTTGTGAAAAACGTAAATATAGTGTCAATCAACAGTAGTATACATGAAAAGAAATGCTAATGCTTCATTCACTGGATTGAACCCACTTCTTCAGGCTATATAGCGTACATGAACTCATATTCAGTGGACTTGAGGTGCTGTTTGACTGGAGATTGTGTTCCAGAATGTGGATCGGATCCTCCCGCCCTAAATTCATCGGTTAATTCAATTTTGGCCATTGTTTGTTGAACTACTGGCCTTTTTCTGATTCATGTCATGCACTTACTCTAATAAAATGGATAAAGGAAAGAGGCCTTTTTATTCCCAGGCCAAACAAAGAAGGCAAGTTCAGAGTGAAACTAGATGTATCAAGCAGGAAGTCAATCAAAGCGTTTCAGAACAAAATAACATAGAGTAAGATCTAATATAAGAAACACAAACATCATAAAAGTTCATGGTCCATGGGGGTAACACACTAGACACGAGTCATGATCTCATAGTTAGGCTAGGATAAGAGTTCCTTGCAACACAGTGCAGTCTGGTTCTCCACTAATCGGAGCCACAACTCGTGGGTTTCTGACAGAACCGCAGAAGCACTGCTTCCATATATGAAGAAGTATCATAATTCATACTACCTAGGTCTACTAAAGCCATATGTGTACATAAAAGGAAAGGAGGTTGTTGACTTCCTGTGTTGCTACTTTCAGATCCTTCGGGAGTTAGAAAGGTAGCTCATGCCGCGCCGCTCCACCTGCGCAACAACAGGCGAGAGTGAGTTCGATGCAGAAATTAGAGAAGCAGTTTGGTATTGTTCCCAACTTGATTCTCGGAGAGAAATGTGGCCACTTCAAAAAGGGAACATTAATAAGGTAATCCCAGAATGGAAGAATTCACAATACGATTATGAAACAAGAATGAATGATTCTCAAGGATAGGTTTGTGAAACGAAAAGAACAACATGTAAGGTGTTTGTTGACTTCACTAGCATAAGCATGTCTGATCCAGAATTTCAGAGTATATCAGTTCACTTCTAGTTATCTTCGGTAAGATTAGAGTGGCATTTAAATAACTTTTTCCATATTTATGCCCAAAATGAAACCAATGTTAAGTTAATTACCAGTAATTTATATCAATACTCTTGTTTCTTCTGCTAGTACCTCTCTTGTCCCTTCAGTATGAAGTGTCTTGAGTGTCATACTACTAATCAGACACTCCTATAATGTAGCTCACATTTCATATAAACTATGGAGTCTTTAGTCAGCACAAATTTTAAGCAAATTAGCAGGCAGGAGAATGGTTATAGGTATAAGCCATTATTATGATGGAATAATTAAATGCCACAAGTTTATACTCCCGTAGCAATTATACAATAGAAAATCAGTCTAGGACAATGTTGCATTACCTGCGTGTCTTTCTGCACTTCGTCACCGTCAGCCTCTTCACCTGATTCGACATGTAGTCGACACACTCCCTTGTAGTAGCCCTCCTCCCCTCCTTGAAGTTCCATAGCTCATAGGCAATGCTTCTGTCGTTCAGACGGCCATACTCTTTCATCTCCACCAAGGCGTTAACCACAGCATTATAAGCACCAGAACCCCATGCCCTCTTCAGCTCTCGCAGCTTATCATCATCAATATTCACAATCTCCTGGTAATGAAGCACCACATAGTCTATTATCCTTCAGAAAACCTGTATGATAGTACCAGGAAGCATTCTAGAATTGACATACCTGGTGGTTGCCATCAATTGTGACAGCCTTGAAAGGATACCAACTTAGGTCACCAAGTTGCTGCTTCCATGATGAGTATAACTGATAAGATGCTGCGCCAACTTCTTCAGGAGGCACTTTTGCAAGACAAGTAGCCTTGAATGCCTTCTCATCCAATTCCCCCATCTCCTTTATACCAATTATCCTTCCTCCAGTGTCAATTTCAAGGAATCCCTGGAAGACCAACTTGCGTGTAAGTATAACATGGACTCCCACAACACAGTTTACATTATGCTACGAGATTGAGACATTGAGTAAATATTAAGGGAAATGATTGAACCTTGATCAGCTCATCTCTGACTGCTTCTAGGTCATCTTCTTTGCTCACAAAAACGCATGAGGTGTCCTTAGCAGGTGGGTTGTTTACTAGTTCTTGCCTAGGGCGCTCTTCTGTAACCTTAAGATTGTCAGCATCGCTGCCCAAAGGTCTTTCAGATAGCCCTTTATGTTTATCCATTGATCCCGTTGGCGCCTGCGTTCACATTAACATTTATCAAGGTAAGAGATAGCTTAAAATGCATGCGCAATGAATGAACAGTTTTCCACAAACTGAAATATAAAAAAATTGGAGAAACCCCATGTACATTGAAAAGGTCCATACATTAAGGTTTGCCAACAAGTCCAAAGGAGATAGAGATGGGCCAGCAGATGGCTAGTATGCTCATTTTCATCAACACCATAGTCCGAAGGTCCCTCGGATAATATTTTCCTCTTTTGCATTGATCTTGTTTGCACCTATTTCACAATTAATACTTAATGAGCTTGAAATAATACAATATGGGAAAAGACTGAACACAAATGAAGTTATGAGCATAGGTAGGGGCTCAGCCATTTATTAAAGAAAAAGGATATGAACATAGGTAGGTATCTTAGGACCATGCAACCTCACTGAAAAAAAGAGAAAACTCATGTTAATTTCTTTGTAATTTCTAGAGTTCTGGATCGAGACACTCCATGTATTCCTAAGAAAGTTTTTTTTAAGAAACCAAAGTTTACTTATTTATAAGAGTTATTATACAAAAATATACGAGGAAAAACTATATAGAGATATTTAACATGCAAGTTAAACCACGAATCCAGAAGAGCAAAGCCTTATAGTCTTTAAGAAAGTTGTGGTTGGCCAGAGATGAAACCCAACAAAGCATAGCATAAATACATATAAAAAACAGAAGCTCAAATTATAAAAATCTACAATATATTAGGCTGAACTAGAGAATGTGATTGGCCAATGACATTAACAAACGATTTATTATTGGGGACAGAGGCTATAGGTTATCAGTATTACCCCTCTTGGTTGGACAGACATAGTCTCCATAGCACTTCCACACAGTTGATCATCTTGATTATTCTTGGCTTCACACTCTTGAAGTTTTTTCTTTAGAAACTCCAGGCAGGAGTTCTTTTGAGAAATCTCCTCTGCTGATGCCACAAGTGCATCTCTTGCTGCCACCAATGTGTCCTTTGATGCCAAAAGGTCCTCCTTCATTGCTGCCAAAGTCTCTCCATTTGCTGAAAAGAATATTTGAAATTAGAAATGGTATTTCGACTCACTATAAATGGTTAAAAAATGCAAGAGGCATATTATTTTGGTGAATAATAGGCTACAGAATGTGATTGTGCCAATGAACACATATGACACATCATGGTCCAAAGAAACTATTTTTAGAAACAGAATTTGACATTCATATGGAACTGACATTGCTGTTCATGCTGAAGCATCTCCTTCTCATGCTGGAGCCTCTCATTCTCTTGTTGGAGCCTCACTTTTTCTTCGGCTAACCCATTGATCACACGTTTTATCTCCGTGTACTCAGCCATGACATCTTTGAGTAATGACAACTTGAAGTCAACCTTCGTAGCCAATGCACCTAGGATCCCACTCATTCCTGTGTCCTCTGCCATACAGTCTGCAGGATCAGTAGCCAAGAGAATGTCATAACATTTGTCACCTCTATTCGGTTCACCTTATGACAGTTTATACATGGTTAAAAACTGATTCTATAAGGAAAGTTTCAGATGATCTTGTAGTTTTAGATGGAACTAAATGAACAATGAAATAATAAGTTGAATGAATATTTAGCATGAGGCGCACCTACAGTTTAAATCATTCAGAATTTCATCGGACCCAGATATTATTCCATATAATCTAGTTATCTTAGCAAGTCCATAAGTTAATTATAGATTACCTCCAATTTTTTCATTTAAGAAATGGAAGAAACGTGTCACTGTAGGAAATAGGTAGGGACTATATGATGGAATCTTATTTATCTTAGTCCTTTGTGAAAATAGAGGGAGAAACCAGGCTCACATAATGTTCAGAGAAGGTAACTACGAACTATGACATGAGCCCTGGCCTGAACAATTTTAGAATGAAATGGATTTCTGAGACTATTTCTAGCATGCGTTTTCCCTGGTAATTGTGATTCCAGATGCAATTGGCAAGAAGAATCTGTCACAAACTAACGCAATTCAACATAAATAGTGATTAATCTGGGCATGGCCATGTAACCAAAACCTCACCTTAGCAAAAAGAGACAGCAAGAACTAGCACCAATTTGTTGTCCAGCACCCCCAACCAAGCCTTCAGATCAACCTGCAGAGGGTATAATCGGGTAGGTAAATAAAGGAAATTAGCATCACATAAACCGATCTGTGGCTGAAAAATGCCAGAGATCCGTGGAACATGAATTGCTCTTAAAAGAACAGCACCCTCATTAAAATCAATGCAGACCCACCAAACACAAGTCCAGAATGCCTGCGCCTCCACTTACAAATGGAAAACATTTTTTTTCAATGCAAAGTAACAAGTCCAGATTGAATCATGTGCAAAAGGTCAGGTCAGATCGAACTGATATAGCCTCCAAACAGAGATAGAGAGGGGGTCAGATCAAACTGATACATAGAGAGTCCTAAGAGAAACCCTAGATTTTTTTTCATCAAAGGCGAATTGCGGAAATTGAATCAACTAACGAATGCTTGACGCTTGAAAAGTGGAAGTGCTCGGATCGCTCTAATTGGCGGAGACAGAAAGATCAAGAACCACAGTGGTGGCAAAATCTGCCGACTCAAGGAATGGCTACAACCTAGTGAGAGAACTCTTCCTTCCGAGAGCAAAAAGAAGATGAAACCTGAGATGGCCTGATCAAGTGATCATCCCCAACCAAGAACAACCACACAAACACCCACGAAAAAAAATCTCTGTAACACAGGGAGAGCCAGATAAAGCGAATGCAAGAAGAAAAACGCCCACCTTGCAAATTACCAAGCTGAACACGGTGACAAGAGCAGTCTGAATGAATGTTGTACCAAAAGCTTTATAATTCCTTTTGGCTGGGGAGAGGAAGGAGAAAGCAGCCGAGCAGAGTAGTCATGTGCTCAGTGCTCTTCTCCCCTCTCACTCTCTGTGTATGCCAAAAATGGCGCCGCAGAGTCACGGGCCACCAATGTAGGCCCACGTGTCATAGAGCCTAGTAGAGGCATAAGATTCCATTGGGTAGTTAAAGGAGTGAGAGCCGGTGAAGTGAAATTGTTACAGTGAGAAGAATGCAGACCACACTAGGTGGTTGGGTCACTGGTTTGTGGGGTCAGGGCACCAATAGACCCACCAGTCAGGAGGAGAGGGAGGGAAAGGTTTAATTAGTTCACCATGCTAACTGAATACTGGGCCCTTGCTGTCATTGGCAGAGGGATTTTTTTGAAACAAATTGGCAGAGGAATTACCCAATCGGACTTCATGGGATTATTAGGTCTTGGCTGTGAGCAGAAGTTTCCTAGATCTTCAACGAATACATATACACAAGTGCTTGCAAAGCACAAATAACTGCAGTGATACAAATACACAACTTGGAAGTTCAGGATCTTCAGCGGAATTTATAAGTTAATAAATTGGAACCTCCAAACCGTGGAATGAGTACCCAAGTTCTTTGCACCTGAAGCCTTCAAACTGTTCAGGTATAGCTAAAACATAATTTGCAAATGAAGGTCGTCAGGTTCTAACAAACTTTAGGTAAGCTAATTTCTTCATGTATTAACACGTCCATTTCGTAGGTGTTTTTCAATGTGTATCATACATGGCACTATGTGGTTCTGCAATCATTTGAACTAGGCAGCTCCCCCGCGCATTGTGCGGGGCGAGAATACCAGTCTTTAATAATAGTTATCGTAGTCGTGGAGGAAGATGCAAAAAGATTATAAAAGGATCGAGTTACATTTTTTCAAAGTATATATTAAAGAAAGGATTAAAACTGGACATGAGTGGAGGGCGGGTGTAAGGTCCGAATGGCTAGAGGGGGGGGTGAATAGCCTAATTAAAACTTCTACAAGAATTACTTAACCACAAGTTAGTATAGAAGGTGGCGGAGCAAAATGCACTAGCTCTAACTAATTAAGCAAGCCACCTATTCAAGTCTAGTACAAGGCTATCCTCTAAACACTACAACAACAACAAGCTAGATACAAGATGTAAAACGAGAGAAGAGCTTCGAGAGATTATACCGCCGTGTAGAGATGAGAAGTACCAATCAATCAATCACACAAGAGAAATCCTCGGGAAGAGAAAGACACAAGAATTTATCCCGAGGTTCACTTGCTTCCCGGCAAGCTACTCCTCGTTGTGGCGATGCACCCACTTGTCGGTTCGCGAGCTAATCAACTATCAAGAGTTGAGCCCTCGGCGGGCGCCGCACAACCGCACACAAGACGGGGATCCTCCAAGCCACGAGCTCCACTAGAGTATCCAATTCACGAACTCCCGCGGGGAAGGATCAAGAACCCCTTACAACACTTGGTGAAGGCTCCAACAATCTCCAATTGCGAGCTCAATCACCTCCGCTGCTCCAAGCCGTCTACCGTGTCGGGAAACACGGAAGAGTAACAAGAAATACGCAGCAACTCGAAGATCAAGTGCCTCTAGAATGCAACTCTCAAGCAATGCACTTGAATCTCACTCAATCTCACTCAAGATGTGCAACTATGCAAAGAGATGAGTGGAGGGGTTGTTCTCTAGCTCAAAGTATGTCTCTATGTCTCAAAATGTGCAAGAGTTACCCTCAAACCCCGGCCAACGTCTATTTATAACGAAGGGGTACGCAGCTAGCCGTTACAGACGACTTAGCGAAAATCGTGCTGACCGGACGCTCCGGTCAGGGTGACCGGACGCGTCCGGTCACTACACGACAAACGTGAACAGTGCGCGTCAGAACTAGCCGTTGCCCTGACCGAATGCGCTGAACCGAGTGACCGGACGCGCTCAACGAGTGACCGGACGCGACAGTGCCAGCGTCCGGTCGCGTTCCAGTAAGCTCCAGCTACGACCGGACGCGTCCGATCGTACGTGATCGGACGCGCCGCGCGTCCGATCGTCACTCCGCTTCTCTCTGTGTTTCTGGACGCGTGACCGGACGCTCCGGTCCCGTGAAGGACCGGACGCGCCGGTCGCGCGCTTCTTTCTTACGCCCGGTTGAACTGACCGGACGCGCTGGTCAGGCCAGACCCGCGTCCGGTCACAAACCCTAGCGCTCGCGCCGCGTTGAACTGACCGGACGCGTCCGGTGAAACCGTGACCGCGTCCGGTGCAGCGTCCGGTGCAGCGACCGATCAACGCAGTGACCTCCTTTCGCCTCCGTTTCTTTTCCGACTTCCGGCGCAGTAGAAAATAGGCGTTTCACTTCTCCAAAAAGCGCCGAATCCCGCCTCGCAAGCTCGGCGGGAGGGAGAGAGGAACCCAAACCCCTCTCTACCGCTTTGAACTCCACCGCCTTTGCAAATATGCTAACACCACCAAGTGTACACCACCATGTGCATGTGTGTTAGCATTTCACAATCATTTTCCAAGGCGTTATGTTAGCTCTTTTACTAGATCCTAATGCATATGCTCAAGACAATGATCTAGTGGCACTTGATTCCCGAGCTAACTGTGATTGCCCCTCTTGATAGTCGGCTATGTATCCTAAAACCGGTCAATCACTTCTCTACTCAACTTAGACCGGCAAAAGGAAAACCCTATGGTTATACCTTTGCCTTGCGCTCTTAGATCCTTCTCCTCCACTTGATCATCAAGTTCATCATATTATGTGCATCTCCACCATGATCAACATTTCACGTCCATGCACCATCTCTTTGTGATCTTGTGGCCACCACTCCTTGCCACGTACACCTTCATCACATGCGTTGCTTATGCCTAACTCAAAACACTTAATACAATAGCATTAGCAACTTGATGTCATTAATTACCAAAACCAAACTTGGGCTTTCAATCTCCCCCTTTTTGGTAATTGATGACAACCATCACAAATATATGAAATGAAATCAATTTTCAATTTCGATAGTATTAGCTCCCCCTACATATGTGCTTCTATGAGTTTGGTTCAATTGTGCACATATGTATGGATTTGAATTTTAGGAGAGTTACTACTATCAAATTGATGATAAGGTATATAGAATGGACCTTTGAAGCGTGATACCAATCGGAGTTGCCTTTATGTACCATCCTTAGCATCGATGTAGCTAGACACCACTTGTAATACATCACTTGTAAAGATCACAAACACTAAAGTACTTTGTGAGATCAACATTAAAAGCAAAGGTGTCTAGATACCACATGTAAAGCTACTCTTAACAAAACATCATTCAAGTTCTATATCTAGCATACACCATTCAATCATGAATATCGAAATTAAACTTTGCAATGCAACATTTCATCATGTTAATGCACATATAAATGCAACAAATAATTCATGAGCTTGCTCCCCCTACTTATGTGCTCAAATTTAATTTCACTCTTTGTGACTTTTCTTTTTATCTTTGTGACTTTTCTCTCCCCTGTGACTTTTCTCTCCCTCTTATTATATTTTATTTCCTCTTTGCAATATCTTTGTGACTTTTCTCTCCCCCTTTGTCAACAATCACCAAAAAGGTGCCTAGAATAGGTAATTTTAGTGAGAGACAAGTCAATCAATATGAGAGAGTCCAAATTATGGTTCAATCTAGATCACTTGCCTAGAATATGTAATTCAGTTTGATCCAAGGACAAGCTTCTTCACACCTCATAAAGTATAAGGGTTATCTTGACCATGTTGAATTACACATCATGAGCTCGTTTACTAGATTCAACACTAGGTTCGCAAGCCCACAAACATGTCATATGCTACCACTAGATTAATCAATCATAGAAGCAATAGTGGTACCATATATACATCAAAATTATTTGATTTTCATGAATGAGCTTATTTGTCATGCAAATATGTCTATATGTTCTAACCATGTCCTTAGCAAAGTATGAATGATATGCCAAGCAACTTTACCTTGCTATATTGGAGGAGAGGCATGTCATATAAGAATGTGGGGGTGCACTCATTTTAAGTTGGAGAAGTCAAGTATGTTCAATTCATTCTTCAACTTGTAAAACCTTTTCTCATCAAGTGGCTTTGTAAAGATGTCGGCTAGTTGATCTTCGGTGCCAATGCTCTCAATGCTAATATCACCCTTTTGTTGATGGTCTCTTATGAAGTGGTGCCTTATATCAATGTGCTTGGTTCTTGAATGTTGAACCGGATTTTGAGTCATCTTGATAGCACTTTCATTGTCACAAAACAAAGGCACATTCTTAAATTTGATTCCAAAGTCATTCAAGGTAGCTTTCATCCAAAGCAATTGTGCACAACAACTACCGGCACTAATGTATTCGGCCTCGGCGGTAGATAGTGCAACACTATTTTGTTTCTTTGATGACCATGAAACAAGAGACCTTCCAAGCAATTGACAAGTGCCACTTGTGCTCATTCTATCAATCTTGCATCCACCATAGTCGGAGTCCGAATATCCAATCAACTCAAAGTTAGACCCCTTGGGATACCATAGTCCAACATCATGAGTGCCCTTAAGATATCTCAATACCCTTTTGGTTGCTTTCAAGTGACTTTCTCTAGGTGAAGCTTGATATCTTGCACACTTGCACACACTAAACATCACATCCGGCCTAGAGGCGGTGACATAGAGCAAACTTCCAATCATAGACCGGTATTGCTTTTGATCTACCATGTTTTTACTATCATCAATACCCAATTGATCATTTGTGCCCATTGGTGTACTCATTGGCTTAGCATCTTGCAATCCAAACTTCTTGATCATGTCCTTGATGTACTTGCCTTGACTTACAAAAGTGTCATTCTTCATTTGCTTGATTTGAAGTCCAAGGAAGTAACTAAGCTCTCCAATCATAGACATTTCAAACTCATTAGCCATCATATTTCCAAACTCTTCACAAAAGTCTTGGTTAGTTGATCCAAAGATAATATCATCAACATAGATTTGCAACACAAACAAGTCATTTCCAAGCTTCTTGGTGAAGAGAGTGGTGTCAACCTTTCCCATCTTGAACCCTTTAGAGAGGAGAAAGTCCCTCAACCTCTCATACCATGCTCTAGGTGCTTGCTTCAAACCATACAATGCCTTCTTTAGCTTGTAAACATGGTCAGGCTTCTTGTCATCTTCAAAACCGGGAGGTTGCTCAACATAAACTTCTTCATTGATGTAGCCATTGAGAAATGCACTCTTGACATCCATTTGATAGAGCTTAATGTTGTGTGCACAAGCATATGCTAATAAGATTCTAATAGCCTCCAATCTTGCAACCGGTGCATATGTCTCTCCAAAGTCAAGACCTTCAACTTGTGTGTAACCTTGTGCTACCAATCTTGCTTTGTTCCTCACAACCATGCCATCTTGATCTTGCTTGTTTCTAAAGACCCACTTAGTACCAATCACATTGTATTTCTTTGGCCTTTCAACAAGTTCCCAAACTTGATTTCTAATGAAGTTGTTTAGCTCTTCATGCATGGCATTTACCCAATCGGAATCTTTCAATGCATCTTCTATTTTCTTTGGTTCTTCTAATGAGACAAATGAGTAATGCTCACAAAATGATGCTAATCTTGATCTAGTTTGAACACCACTTTGAATTCCACCAATGATTTGATCCAATGGATGATCCCTAGCAATGCTAGTAGGTTGGAGTATTGGGAGTTGATTGCTTCCACTTGTTTGACCTTGAACTTGAGCTTCATCATGAGAACCACTAGAGCTTGCTTGATTTGTATCAATTTGCACACTTTGGTTGATCACGTGAATATCATCATCATCAACTTGCATCGGCCTTATATCACCAATGTCCATGTTCTTCATTGCATTTGACAATTGATCCCCTCTCACATCATCAAGGTTTTGAGCTTCATTTTGAGACCCTTGGGTTTCATCAAACTCAACATCATGAACTTCTTCCAAGGTGCCATTTGTGAGATTCCAAACTCTATATGCTTTGCTTGTGGTAGAATAACCAAGTAAGAACCCTTCATCACATTTCTTTTCAAACTTGCTCAATCTAGTGCCTTTCTTGAGAATATAGCATTTGCAACCAAACACTCTAAAGTATGCAATGTTAGGCTTTCTTCCATTCAATAGCTCATATGGTGTCTTTCCAAGCTTCCCATGGCAATAGAGACGGTTGCTACAATAGCAAGCCGTGTTTATGGCTTCACTCCAAAATGAATGACTAACATTGTATTCACTAAGCATTGATCTAGCCATATCAATCAAGGTTCTATTTTTCCTTTCAACTACACCATTTGATTGAGGAGTGTATGTTGGTGAGAATTGATGCCCAATACCAAGATCATCACATAAAGCTTCAATTCTTGTGTTCTTGAACTCACTACCATTGTCACTTCTAATCTTCTTGATGGTAGTCTCAAACTCATTTTGCACCCTCTTGACAAAAGATTTGAATAGATCACGTACATCACTCTTGTCAAAGAGAAAGAACACCCAAGTGTATCTAGTGTAGTCATCCACTATCACAAAGCCATACTTGTTGCCACCAATGCTAGTGTATGTTGTTGGCCCAAACAAGTCCATGTGCAATAACTCAAATGCCTTTGATGTGCTCATTTCACTTTTACTAGGATGTGTATTTCCAACTTGTTTGCCGGCTTGACAAGCACTACATGGTTTATCCTTTTCAAAAGTTACATCTTTCAAGCCTCTAACTAAGTCATGCCTCAAAAGTTTGTTCAATTGTTTCATTCCAACATGACCAAGCCTTCTATGCCATAACCAACCCATACTAGATTTACTAAGCAAGCATGATGTCAATTGTGTCTCACTATCATTGAAGTCAACCAAGTATAAGCTATCATGTCTAAATCCTTTGAATATCAAATTTGATCCATCAACACTTATGACTTCAACATCATCACTACCAAAAATGCACTTGAAGCCAAGATCACAAAGTTGTGCCACCGATAAAAGATTGAAATCTAAGCTCTCAACTAGCAACACATTAGATATGCTCATGTCATTTGAGATAGCAATTTTACCAAGCCCCTTGACCTTGCCTTTCTTGTTGTTGCCGAAAGTGATAGCATCAAAACCACCATTTTGACTTCTATTAATAGATTTGAACATACAAGAATCCCCGGTCATATGTTGAGTGCACCCACTATCAAGCACCCAATGCCTTCCTCCGGCTTTGTAATTGACCTACAAGACAAGATCAATTCTTTTTAGGTACCCAAACTTGTTTGGGTCCTCCAAGGTTAGAGACTAAGCTCTTTGGTACCCAAATGGCTTTCTTCTTTGAGCCCATCCATGGTGTACCGATAAACTTAGCATGAACACCATTTGTACCCTTGGTAAGCATATAGAAAGAATTAAACTTGATTGAGGATACATTTGCATTGGATTTCTTGTTCACGCAATGTTGCTCTATGTGACCAACTTGCTTGCAACTTTTGCAATAGCTACCATTGTTCTTCACAAAACGAGTCTTGTGAGAAGCAAAAGCGGCCTTGCCTTTCTTGGGGTTATAGCCCAATCCCTCTTTATAGAGAGAAGCTCTTTGGCTACCCAAGCACATAAGCAAGCGGTCCTCACTACCATAAGCCTTAGCTAATGTGTGATTGAGCTCTTTTACCTCCTTCTTGAGATTTTCATTCTCAACTATAAGTGTGGAGTCACAAGTGAAACCATCACTACTAGATGAGGATGATGTAGATGAGCTACATGAAGGGTTAGTAGGAGCAACGATAATAGGCTTATGAAAAGTTTCATCAATTATATCACATGATATGCCCATGTTACAAGTTTTAGCTTTCTCAACATTAGTTGACATGTTTTCACATTTTTCAACTAGAGAGGAATGAGCTTCTTCAAGCTTAGTGTGAGACTTTTGAAGCTTCTTATGGTCTACCTTTAGACTCTCATAAGATGCCCTAAGCTCATCAAGTTCTTGCATAAGGTTTTTCTTTACCTTAAGCAAGCCCTTGCACTCCTTTCTAGATTCTTTAAAATGTTGAGTGCAATCTTCTAGCATAGTGATTAGTTCATCTTTAGTGAATTCTTCTTCATCACTATCACTATCACTAGCATTATCATGATCACTCTCATCGTCGGATGATACCTTAGCGGCCTTAGCCATGAAGCACGATGGAGTGTCGAAGAGGGAGACATTTTCTTGGATGGCAATGCTAGCATGTCCCTTCTTCTTGCTCTTGTAGTCATCCTCATCATCACTTGAGGAATCATCACTATCCCATGTAGCAACATGAGAGTCATTCTTCTTCTTATAAGAGCTCTTTTTCTTTTCTTGCTTCTTCTTCTCTTTCTTGATAGCATCTTCATCATCATTATCATAAGGACACTTTGCAATAAGATGATCCTTGCTATGGCATCTAAAGCATCTCATGTTATGCTCATTCTTCTTAGATGAGTTCTTCCTCCTCCTTGCACGATAGCCCTTCTTCTTCATGAATTTGCCAAATTGCTTGACAAAGAGAGCCATCTTCTCATCAATGTCATTACTATCACAAGAGCTTGAGTCTTCATCACTTGATGATTCAATCTTGGACTTGCCCTTGGATGTGATGGCTTTGAATGCCACACTCTTCTTCTTTTCATCATCTTTCTTTTCATTTTCCTTCTTCTTCTTCTTGACCAACTCATCCTTCTCATCATCTTCTCTATATGAATCATCGGTCATCACCTCTTGAAATATTTGTTGAGGAGTTGAATCCTTCAATGTAGTCCTTACTAGCACGGTGATCAATGTATCAAATCTCTTGGGCAAGCTTCTCAAGAACTTCATAGAGAATTGATTGTCCTTGACCTCCTCACCAAGTGCCTTGAGCTCATTAACAATGACTTGCAACCTATGAAACATCTCCGGTACACTCTCATCATCTTGCATCTTGAAGCTTGAAAATTTTTATTGCAAGATATATGCTTTAGCGGTCTTTGTGCCTTCGGTGCCCTCAAATGTTTCTTCTAGCTTGGCCCAAGCATCATGAGCAATCTCAATGTTCTTCACTTGCTCAAAGGTCTTGTCATCTAGTGCCTCATGAAGAGCACTAATGGCAATATCATTGCATTGGAGCTTCTTCTCTTCTACCGGTGTAGGTGCTTCCGGATTAGCAACCTCAAATTTTGTTTCGGTGACCTTCCACACTTCTCTATTGATTGACTTTAGGTGTGCGGTCATCTTAACCTTCCAATAAGCATAATTTGTGCCATCAAAGTGAGGTGCCTTCTTGGTGTTGTTGATGTGCAAGCTTAATTGAGCCATTTCTATTTCACCGTAGGTTGTTAAGCCTCAAATAAACGGTGCCTCGGCTCTGATACCACTTGTAAGGTCCGAATGGCTAGAGGGGGGGGGGGTGAATAGCCTAATTAAAACTTCTACAAGAATTACTTAACCACAAGTTAGTATAGAAGGTGGCGGAGCAAAATGCACTAGCTCTAACTAATTAAGCAAGCCACCTATTCAAGTCTAGTACAAGGCTATCCTCTAAACACTACAACAACAACAAGCTAGATACAAGATGTAAAACGAGAGAAGAGCTTCGAGAGATTATACCGCCGTGTAGAGATGAGAAGTACCAATCAATCAATCACACAAGAGAAATCCTCGGGAAGAGAAAGACACAAGAATTTATCCCGAGGTTCACTTGCTTCCCGGCAAGCTACTCCTCGTTGTGGCGATGCACCCACTTGTCGGTTCGCGAGCTAATCAACTATCAAGAGTTGAGCCCTCGGCGGGCGCCGCACAACCGCACACAAGACGGGGATCCTCCAAGCCACGAGCTCCACTAGAGTATCCAATTCACGAACTCCCGTGGGGAAGGATCAAGAACCCCTTACAACACTTGGTGAAGGCTCCAACAATCTCCAATTGCGAGCTCAATCACCTCCGCTGCTCCAAGCCGTCTACCGTGTCGGGAAACACGGAAGAGTAACAAGAAATACGCAGCAACTCGAAGATCAAGTGCCTCTAGAATGCAACTCTCAAGCAATGCACTTGAATCTCACTCAATCTCACTCAAGATGTGCAACTATGCAAAGAGATGAGTGGAGGGGTTGTTCTCTAGCTCAAAGTATGTCTCTATGTCTCAAAATGTGCAAGAGTTACCCTCAAACCCCGGCCAACGTCTATTTATAACGAAGGGGTACGCAGCTAGCCGTTACAGACGACTTAGCGAAAATCGTGCTGACCGGACGCTCCGGTCAGGGTGACCGGACGCGTCCGGTCACTACACGACAAACGTGAACAGTGCGCGTCAGAACTAGCCGTTGCCCTGACCGGACGCGCTGAACCGAGTGACCGGACGCGCTCAACGAGTGACCGGACGCGACAGTGCCAGCGTCCGGTCGCGTTCCAGTAAGCTCCAGCTACGACCGGACGCGTCCGATCGTACGTGATCGGACGCGCCGCGCGTCCGATCGTCACTCCGCTTCTCTCTGTGTTTCTGGACGCGTGACCGGACGCTCCGGTCCCGTGAAGGACCGGACGCGCCGGTCGCGCGCTTCTTTCTTACGCCCGGTTGAACTGACCGGACGCGCTGGTCAGGCCAGACCCGCGTCCGGTCACAAACCCTAGCGCTCGCGCCGCGTTGAACTGACCGGACGCGTCCGGTGAAACCGTGACCGCGTCCGGTGCAGCGTCCGGTGCAGCGACCGATCAACGCAGTGACCTCCTTTCGCCTCCGTTTCTTTTCCGACTTCCGGCGTAGTAGAAAATAGGCGTTTCACTTCTCCAAAAAGCGCCGAATCCCGCCTCGCAAGCTCGGCGGGAGGGAGAGAGGAACCCAAACCCCTCTCTACCGCTTTGAACTCCACCGCCTTTGCAAATATGCTAACACCACCAAGTGTACACCACCATGTGCATGTGTGTTAGCATTTCACAATCATTTTCCAAGGCGTTATGTTAGCTCTTTTACTAGATCCTAATGCATATGCTCAAGACAATGATCTAGTGGCACTTGATTCCCGAGCTAACTGTGATTGCCCCTCTTGATAGTCGGCTATGTATCCTAAAACCGGTCAATCACTTCTCTACTCAACTTAGACCGGCAAAAGGAAAACCCTATGGTTATACCTTTGCCTTGCGCTCTTAGATCCTTCTCCTCCACTTGATCATCAAGTTCATCATATTATGTGCATCTCCACCATGATCAACATTTCACGTCCATGCACCATCTCTTTGTGATCTTGTGGCCACCACTCCTTGCCACGTACACCTTCATCACATGCGTTGCTTATGCCTAACTCAAAACACTTAATACAATAGCATTAGCAACTTGATGTCATTAATTACCAAAACCAAACTTGGGCTTTCAGCGGGATGTTTCTAGAGGCAAGCAAGCGTGAACGGATAGGATGGGCGAAGGGAGGCAGACGTGGACGACTGTGATGAGATGACGGTGGATCTACAGGGCAACCGTGATTTATTGTCTCAGAAACTAAGGATCTTATATGATACAATAGCACATAATATCAACAAACCATACATGCCACACATCGAGAAAAAAACAAGTGTGTTAATGATCTTACCCTTCATAAGATTAGCATGAAACCATGTGAACACTGAGAGTTAACAAATTAAACTATTATGAGCCAAAAATCGCCAAGAGAATATATCTCCTTTCAATTGTTATGTGAAGCACTGACCAAATGTATAATCTTTTAACCACTACAAATGGATCGTAATAGTTTAATTGGTGCAAAACAAAAATAAGTTAGACAAATTTGATTAGACATTTGGACCGGCAACTCTCTAAAACCTTCATGCTCAAAAACTCCTGGCCATAAACATCCAACATGAAAATAGATATTGACATATGAATATTGTACTACTGTGAGTTCAAAACAAAGGCCTTCCCATTGGTCTCATACTAAAAAGACAGTGCGGCGTTGCTGCGCGACTTGTTAGTGGGCTAGCTTCTTATGGCCACCGTTGTTACCTCTTGTAGTTTTTGATTATGAGTCTCGCCAGTATAAAATGTTTTGAATTTAAATTTTTGTTGTGTAGCAAAACTTTAGGTTTTGAAATTTTAAGCATTTTTTTGTATTTAAAACTTTTTTGGCGTAAAGACGTTATGGTGTCCGAACCGCATGTATAATGGATGCTATGTAAATATTTATGCGCATGAATTATAAAAACGCTTTGAATTTGGAATTTTACTCTATAATAAAGCTGTAGTTTTGAAATTTTGAACAACTTTTGTATTGAACACTTTTTAATTTGAAAACGTTTCGGTGTCCAAATTGTGGGTGCAACGGATCGCATGTAAACATTTATGCAAATGCATTGCGAAAAAGTTTTGAATTTTAAAAAATGCTCTATAATAAAGTTGTAGTTTTTGAATTTTTTTATCAAATTTATATTGAACAATTTTTTATTTGAACGTGTTTTGGTGCTCAAATTGTACGTATAATGTTGCTCAGGTAAAAGAAATGGATGGAATGGTTTAAATTAAAATCCGAGGGTTTTTCTAAAAAATCCTGAGAGAGGACCAAAACGTATGTATGTTATTTTATTAGGTTTTGTTATTTACAGGGGTTCTATAATTATGTTCTTTGCATACATAATGATTTTGATGTACTAAAACTATTGATATGGAAATGAATATATGTTATCATCAAAACCCAGTAGATATCCGAATTAGAGAAATTTGTTTTGTATTAGTTTTCGATAATATATGTATTCATATTAGAATTCGAATTTAAATATGGTAAATAGTGCTATCCGTATTCGATTGTGTGCGGATTCAATTAGAATGCATCGGTGTGAAGTGCCAATAGAGACTAATTTTCAACGGAAGTTGTCGTAATATTCTCGCCAGTATAAAACACTTTGAATTTAATTTTTTTGTTGTATAGCAAAACTTTAGGTTTTGAAATTTTGAGCATTTTTTTGCATTCAAAATTTTTTGGCGTAAAGACGTTTCGGTGTCCGAACTGCAAGTACAATGGATCCTAAGTTGTAGATTTTGAAATTCTGAACAACTTTCGTATTGAACACTTTTTAATTTGAAAACGTTTCGGTGTCCAAATTGTAGATACAATGGATTGCATGTAAACATTTATGCAAACGCATTGCGAAAGTGTTTTGAATTTTAAAATTTGCTCTATAATAAAGTTGTAGTTTTTGAATTTTTGGTCAAATTTTATATTGAACAACTTTTGATTTGAACGCGTTTTGGCGCTCAAATTGTACGTATAATGTTGCTCGTGTAAAAGAAACGGATGGAATGGGTTGTGGTTTA
The DNA here is from genome assembly GCA_038087645.1 of Saccharum hybrid cultivar R570. Classification (NCBI taxonomy): domain Eukaryota; kingdom Viridiplantae; phylum Streptophyta; class Magnoliopsida; order Poales; family Poaceae; genus Saccharum; species Saccharum hybrid cultivar. Next base: position 897,035 of record JAQSUU010000647.1, on the reverse strand, counting down.
GTTTAAATTAAAATATGAGGGTTTTTCTAAAAAACTCCTAAGAGAGGACCAGGACGATGGGTTAATTCATTGAAAACTTAAGGGTTTCTTTGTGAATTTTTCACAACCTGTGGAGGTGGACTGCGGGTTGATTTGGGAAAAGTTTTGTTTTTTCCGCAAAAATGTCTAAGAGAGGAGGCCGGACTACGGGTTAATTTCGTTAAATATCGAGGACTTTTTTGCAAAATGGCAAGAACTCGCTGATCTGGGCCGTCCACGTGCCATATCCGACGACCGAAAAGGGCCGACGACGTGGCCAGACGTGGCCACACTGCCCGCCCGCAGTTTCCCCTGCGGATTCAATATTAAAAGATTTGTGGGAATTTGTTCATGGTAGGAGATATATCACAACATCCATCTATTTACAACCAGAATGTGCTTGCGCCGCCTCTCTGTCCCTTCTTTTCTATGTCTGGTTAATCTGTAAGTACCCTCGCCCTGAAATAATTAAAAAAAATTGATTGCACAATAGTCTCAACTCTGGACTACAATATAGTTGCCACGGTAAAAAAAATTAAGCTCAAGTAACAATAGAGAAACAGCTATAGGCAACAACCTGCCGTCATAGTTGAACCCCTGGTCAACCAAAGGAGATTAGGATACATATAGCCAGAGGATAATTTAGACAGAAAATGGCATGGGAATATCATAAGCATAGCTTTAGTCGCGAAAGCACAAGCTTAATCTGGCAAAATAATTAAGCAAACAAAAAACTGGTTAGTCTAAAATAATTAGACTTCAATGCGAAAGACAACCCGATATAAAAGCCTTCACTCTGAACTAAAATATTAAATAAAATATCAAAATGTCACAAACGTACCTAATCAGGTTTTCAAAAAAAAAGTGGTGAACTGAAAATCTGAAATTACATCTAGGATGTACATTACAGCAAATTGGAGTGCACATGATTAGCAGCAACAACATTGTTTGATGCAGATGATGTTCACAAATTGTAATGTAAAACACCTAAGAACATAAACAGTAAAGTACCAAATTGTAGCTTATATATTGCACCTAATAATATATGCCATCTAAGGTACTACCCAACAAACGAACTAACTGATCAACCATTGATAATTACAAAGAAAAGTAAGTTAACTTGAAAATAGCAGATGATAAAACTGCTTGCTGACCAACACATGAGGCGCATGTACTGCCGTGAGTATCGAGTCCACGGCAAATAACTTTGGTGGGGACATATAGTTTTTATAGAGGGTAAAGGAAAATGACTCTCTAAATGATGATTTAGATAATGCGTTATCTTGAAGATGCTCTAAATTCAATAAATTCACCCCTTAATAATCCACTAAAAAACAATCCCAGATCTCCACGTTGCCTTACCACTAGTGAGGCACACAACTTTGCCTGTCACCCCAAGCAAGTAACAACCCCTATCTTCCACCTCCGCTGGTCTACTCTCCCCTAAGAGAATAACTAATATTGTGGTCTACTATTGGTTGTGTGTATATTTATAGTCCACCCATACAGTAGCCGGCTAAAAGGACATACTTCGTCATTAGTACGTTGTTCACTTTCTTCTCACAAAATTTTATGAAGCTCGCGCATGGATATAACTTCTCTTATCTCTCCTTTACCTTAGCATAAAATCTACTCACAACCTTTTAATTTATTATTCTTGCTCTAACCGCATGTGACATGCATGGCAATTTGAAAGCATATCAAATAAGAATTTGACAATGACACACTCGAATGAAAAAAATACCTCCTTGAACTATGGGTCGAGCCTGGATTTCCTCATGAACCACGAAATCAGACATTGTACCTCCTCCAACAATCAAAACCAGTTGTTTTTCTCCTCAACCCAAGTTGAAACCTGTTTTGTCTGACATGGCAATGGTTTTAACCATCGAAACCAGTTGTTTTTTCATCCTCAACTTTTTAATTTCCATTCCAATTCACTTAACACATGTGGATTGAGGTGGATAACTGCGTATCAAAAGAAGACCTAAGTTTAATCTGGCTTCATCCAACATGGTTTTAATTGTACTTTACACGTGTCCATGGGTCCCACATGCAGGTCATGGTATATCTTCTTGCTCTTTCTTCTATTCCATCTACTAGACATTTCTACAACACATGCCAAGGTCACCTCTGGGGCGGCGCATGTCGACGTCCGATTCCGATGTGAACGCGCCGTTGATCACTCTCCTGGCCCACGCGCGCCATCTGCAGCACCTGCTCGACCTTGTTGCGTGCCGTCCGCTAGCGCCGCCGGAACCAGCCACGTCGTGCTTGCTGCACTCTACCTAGGTTCGAGTTGCGAGACGGAAAACAACTGGATTTGCTAGTTGGAACTTGGAATAGGTGGAATGTCTGGTTTTGCAGTCAAGAAGCAAATTCACATTCGGACAAAAGATTTTTTTTAGAAAGACATACTACGGACAATATTTAAATTAGGAACTCGACAGGCCATCTCCGGCCCACCGGCGCGATACCGGGCAATATGGCTGGAGCGCCTATAAACTCTGCTGCCATCAAGGCCCGGCCCATCACCCACCCCATCTTGCTCCCTACCTCGCTCGTGCGCGCGAGCGTCGCGCTCCAGGCCTTCCTCTTCCTCGTCTGTCATCGCGAACCGCCGCACGCCCGCACCCCCACCCCGGCACCCGCCCACGGCCCACCCCCTTCTCCGTGTCTCTCCGCGGCGGCGGGCGCGGTTCTCCGGCCATCACCGGCCGCTCCCGGTAACTCCCTCCCTCACTCCCTTCCTCTCTCTCAGTGCGCTTACGGTGTTCCATAAGTGGGCGCGCTCGTGTGGAGACCTGTCGCTGCAAACCCTAGGTACGTGCGCAGCGCATCGATAGATCCACTCTTACGGCTTAGATCCGCTCTTACGGCTTAGATCCGCACGGGACTAGTTGCAACTAGTAATCCCGCAACCAGTAACGCCACGAGGAGCTGTTCACTAGTTGCGGGATTACGAGCGGTGATGTTTCTCCTCTGGGAATTTTAGATCTCGATTCCGGTTGCGACGACTTGTTTGGGTTAGTCTCCGAGCTGAGACTTGTAGATGCACCAACTCCAATGCTTTCACTAGCCTCGGAAGTGTGTTGTGAGAGGATTGGGCGGGCGCCTCTTGTTATCTTAGGGCGCTGAGTGAGGATTTGCTGGATTATGCTTTTGATCTGTGGCACTCCTCATCTTGTTTTTGTAGGTTTAGATTTAGACTGTATGGCAATTCTTATTTGGAATTGCAATTTAATAATTGGAAAGACCATACCTCTCTAGTTTGGTTGAGTTTGAGCGGAAAGAAGCAATAAGCTTACATGTTAATGCAGTTTCCATGGTAATACTAGTCTGCAGCTTGCCTCATCGTGTGGCCTATGATTAGCTTGATCTATTCTATGCCATGTCACTACAACAACAACAACAACAACAACAACAACAACAACAACAACATAGCCTTTTGTCCCAAGCAAGTTGGGGTAGGCTAGAGATGAAACCCAAAAGAGACGAGAAACAGGGAGACACATAAAGGGACATAAAGGGCACAAGACAAAAGAGGTCACGGTTCAGGCACATTGATTGCCAATCTCCAAGCGCTCCTGTCCATAGCTAAATCCTTGGAGATATTCCACTCCTTAAGATCTCTCTTAACGGACTCGTCCCAAGTTAGTTTAGGTCGACCTCTACCGCACTTTACATTATCGGCCTTTTATGCCATGTCACTGGTGAGTTTTAAAATTGTTTGTATCTTTCAAGAATATCTGATGAACTGTGCATCAAATGGTGATGAACACACCTTTTGTTTTGTTTTGTTACACATAACTTTAGTGCTCATGAATGATTTTTTATGTTCTAGCCTGTATGCTCAGGTTGACATGATTTGTAATGTGTCACAATACACAGCTCATAAGTCCACAAATTATGTCTGATTTACCATGCCTGTCCTGTTATTAACACAATCTGTTATGTTTCGGTGCAATTACAGGAAAAACTATGAGGAGGTACAGCCCCCCTTATCGAAGCCCCCCTAGGAGGGGATATGGTGGCAGAGGAAGAAGCCCCCCTCCTCCTAGGAGGGGGTATGGAGGACGCAACAAAGAGGGTAGTGGAAGCCTTTTGGTCCGCAATATCCCATTAAGCGTCAGGTACAGAAACTAATACCATGTACTTTTTCCTTCCATCTTTAAAAGAAATATAAAGTGATCACCATTTTTATGACCTTACCATTTTAAATGAAGAAGCAAATTCTACTTTGATACTTTCCTCGAGTAGTTGACTTCAATTTGCATGTCAAACTTTGTCAGAGCGGAGGAGCTTCGAGTTCCTTTTGAAAGGTTTGGCCCTGTCCGGGATGTTTACATTCCAAAGGACTATTACTCAGGGTAAGTTGTACTAAATCACCATACTCTGCAATGTATGTCTTAATTACTCAAAAAGCTCGGTCTTGCTGTTTCTGTAATGATTAGAGCTGTAAATAGCTGGAGACCTGTCTAGTTTTTTGTCCATAATCATCAAACTATTTTTCTAGAGGCATGAATTATATGAACAGACACCCTATATTTAACAATGAACACTAGTGCCTCCTCCAGCTTTAGTGCAACGTCTAATTTGTAATGTGTTGGTGCGTTTAAGCTCTGATGAATCTCATGTTGTTTTTTGCAATCGATGTATGATGGAGTATAAGCTTGTACTCTGCATTCTCATATCCAATTCGTCATTGCGCTATGTGGATTATATTTCTAAATGATTCCCAGGATTGTGTTGGTTTGAAGTAGATACATGCTCTTCATTTATCAAAGAATGCCTTTTAACATTACTAATAACAATTCATTTGCTTGGCAAGATAGAGTCTTGTCCGATGAAGTTCTTCTATGAAGACAAGATTTGATACATTGAGAAAATTAATTTCATGAAGAGAAGATAAGAGATATATACTGGCTGGTACATGAGAAGATAAAAGAGAGTCAAGTCAATTTGAAGTACTTTTGTGACTTTTCAAATGTTGGGGAACTTGAAGCGAATGATTTTATGAAGATGCTCTTTATGAGGATCACCTTACGTAGTTGTTTATACAAGAAACTTGGACACTAGAGCCTGGGCGTCTTATTGCTTTTTGCAACACTTGCTTCCCTTTTGATGGAATGTTTGTAAGTTGTTTGACTGTGTTTCATCGAGAACAGTAGAGGGCAGAGTGCATATTTGAACTTGATGGTAAAATGCCAACAAGACACCATTGTGCACACTTTGCACCCTCATATTTTTTTGTCACTTCCTTGAATTTTCCTCGTCATACTGTCTAATAAAACCAACATATGCAGGGAGCCTCGAGGATTTGCCTTTGTGGAGTTTGTTGACCCTTATGATGCCTCTGAAGCCCAGTATCACATGAATCGCCAAGTTTTCTTCGGTCGGGAGATAGCTGTTGTTCTTGCTGCTGAGTCGCGAAAGAGGCCAGAGGAAATGCGCAGCAGAGCTAGAGTCAGGTATGGTATTCCTTTTTGTTGCAGTAAATTTATGCCTCTGTTCTTATTATGTACTCATTTGAAATGACTTTGTGTGATTGCTGTGCAGAGGTTACTCTGGTCATGAAGGTCGCCGATCTTCATATTATGGTAATCTTGCTTTTGTATTTTCGTACCATTCATGGTATTGCTGTCCAAGCTGTACATCTGTTGTCTGGATCCTCTGATTGTAGTCAATTATACAATTATATGATGTGTATCCATTTTGTCACTGCTTACTTGTGGATGTAGAGGTGGGATGCCTGGGCAGTCACCTCAAAGTTAGAAGTTTCTGCCCAGTAGTCTTGAGGGCTTGGTTCTTATCTCAAGTTTAATATTGTTTTGTAATTAGATGCAATGTTTGAGGGCTTACTGCGTAGCCTGTTTATGCCTTTACTCCCACCGGTCCAGTTTATAAGGCGCAATGAAACATGACACGGCCTCCTAAATTACACTTTGGCATTTATTTATTTTATATTATACTGCTTATTGCTTATGATTATAAACTTATGATTACTGGATAGTATATTTGATTACAAATCTAATAGTATCAAATATGTATTACAAGAATTAATAATTGTTGGCTAAATTATTGTTCAAAGGTTATAAAGTTTAACACTTGACGTATGCGAAATGCCTTATAAACTGTACCAGAGGGAGTAATAGTTTAATTTATGCTGCTATGGTTAGCCCTCTTTTACATTGAAAGGAAAAGCATTGAGTCTCTTTTATGTGGCAAGGCATGATTGGTCAGGACATATTAGATTTCCTTTTAGCCTTCATGCACTGTTTCTCTCGTGTGCATCTTATTAACTTGGCAACACATCATTTTTACATTTTTCCTGTTACTCTTCTGGTACTATGGTGACTGCTATCAAGTGCCTTATCAAACATCACTGTAATACAGAGCACCAATATGTCTGCACCCAGCCAATAAAATTCTAGATCTTTTGCTGCTTCTGATAGGTGATGCACATATGTTTAATAAACCCCTCTTTTTTTTTAACAAATTTGCCATGCACAAGTGCCTTTCAAATTTACGAATAACATCTCAGTACTATGTCTCCAGTCACTATAAAAATTTTCTTGTGAAAATTTGAAGTCTGCAATTTCCTTTTGTTGAGGTAGCAAAGTACTGATAGCCTCTCATCTTCCATATAGGGCGGTCTCGTTCCCGTTCCCGCTCTCCTCGTTATCGGGGCCGTCCTCGGACGAGGTATGCTTGGCTGACACAAGGCTTCTTGTAAAAGCTTTGAACCTTTCACTTTTTATCTTTTTTAAATTCTGTTATATTTTTCTTTTAAAGCAGATCATACTCTCCTGCTTCAAGGCGGCGAGATGACTACTCTGCCTCTCCAAGGAGAAAGGAAGCACATCGAGCATCTCCTCCCAGGCGCCCGCCAAAGGAGCATGATGAAGATAAGAAGCACAGGTCCTGCTCTCCTGCCAGTAGAGATGATGATAACAATGGTTATGAGAAGTAAGTTATTCATTGCTACACATAAATCTGGCTTCCATCTGTCCATGTATATAAATCCGTAGTATTTGTTTTATCTTAGTGTGTACTATACCTTTGCTCCCACCTACTTCATTATCAGTTGCATCATAGTCTAACCTGGCAACTAGTCGCTGAAACTAGCTACCTGTTCAAAATATCATTTGATATGACTGGGTTAGGAAATGCTAGTAGTGATTTCATTCATCCTCCTAACAGGTGTTGCTGCAGACTCCAAATTCACTTTCACCTGTTTAAACCACAGCTAAGCTATGTATTGTAGTCCCCTAGAATGCTCTTGTAGCAAGGAAATTTTTATTTTGGTGAACCATATTATTGTTGCGTGGGTTGTGAAATCAGTAGAGCAATGTTAAAAAAAAAGCTCTTATAGTCCCTAATCATGTAGCAACTAGCAAGAGCTCTTAAAGTCCCTGACAATGGTATTAATGTTGATAGGAGGTCGCCCCTACCAGACAGCGATGGATCCCCTCCACACCGCAGGTCCCCCAAGGAGTACTCGGGCTCACCTCCAGGATCCCGCTCCAGGTCCGCCGACGAATCTCCTGTTCGCAGTGACTGACCGACCGGTGGATGCTACAAAAATGATACGCACATGACCATGTCTCTTCAGCATGGTCATGCGGTCAGTCCAATGCCTGTCAGACCGAGCTTACTAAACCTTACCCCCTTTTGGGGGTGATGTTGTATTGCTAAGTTCCATTTGTGCTTAGTATTAGCGCATACTGCTAGACTGCCACTGCCGTCTGTGCTATGTACGTATGCTTTTAATCTTGAGTGAGGTCTGAGGAACCAGTGATGCTGTCGCTGGTGCTGAACTTTGGAACCTGTAGTATCATGTTGCTTGCTTGCTGGGCCACGGCCCGTTCACTGGGACCTGTTGCACTTGCCTCTTTTGAGTTTGGTTTGAGGACTGGACTTGGATGCTGCAGGTGCTAGTAGTCCTGTGCTACTACCCCTTTTTGAATTATGGAGCTCTATTGCTGCCGGTCAGCCAGTGGCAGATGATCTCTGATACCTGGGCCTGGTTTACTTCCCCTTCAAATTTTAAATTTTTACATTTTCTCCGTCACATAAATCTTTAGACGCATGCATTGAGCATTTAATGCAGGTAAAAGAAATAACTAATTACACAGTTTGGTGGTAAATTATGAGACGAATCTTTTGAGCATAATTAGTTTATGATTAGACATTAATTGTTAAATACAAATGAAAGTGCTACAGTAGCAAAATTTTAATTTTTTTTTTTTCATCTAAACACCCCTGGTTGGCTGGTTGGGTTGCTTGCCCTGCAGCAGGTGTGGCACTGCGTAGAGTCAGGGCCTTTGTCTTTGGGACCCTCGGCCTGGCCGGTCGGCCGGCGGGGCGGGGCGGCGACTTTTGCCAGCCGCGTACGCCCGGGCGCTGGTGGCGTGGACTCCACTGGCTGGTGGATGGGACGCGCCAACCCGGCCGCCCGCAGAGCGGCACAGAGCAGGCCTGAGCAGCCATGCCACCGGGTGTGCAGCAGTGCAGGTGCAGCGGCCCCCATGGCAGCCACATGCTGACTCCGTGAGGGCAGCCCAGGCATACAGAAACGTTAGCCCTATAAAAAACTACTGCTCCACGATATATTAAGAACGTATTCAGACCACCGTTCTAAACTTTTGATTCGTTGCAGCTTTTCTAGTACCATAAAGTTAAGTCATGCATCTGCTTTTTAGCTTTCTTTTGCCCTCTGTGTCCTTGCAAATGGCTGCTTCACTCCTACAACGCCCTTCTCACTTGATGCTTCTGCAAACTGTCAGCTAAGGCTGCTTCTGCAAGAGACTACGGCGGTATGTGAAGCTAATAAGTGATGTGACATGGCACATGAAGACAGACGTGGAATGTGCAGCAGCACGACAGGCTGGTGCGTTGGGGCTGGCCTGAGAGAGGAGACTTGAGACTACCCGCAGTGGGATACTCTAAAGGATACTCTAAAGCTTTAGAGTATGAATATAGAGTAAAAACTGCTGCACTGGGTACTCTAAAACGATACTTTATCCTTTCTCTCACTCTATATTTAAAGTAGTACAATGCTTACTCTATAGTGTGCAGTGGCGGGTCCCACTAGCTAAACAAAGGAAAAAATGCTATAACTCACAAACCAAAAATTCAAATTAAATTTTGATTGTACCATTAAATTCGTCTCAATAAATCCTTCAAAACTAGATCATATATGGATATATTTAGATAAAGTGACAAGTGGGTCCCACAGTGGATAGAGTGGATAGAGGATGATATAGAGGATGGATGGGTGCAGGAGAATTGAGTATAGAGAAAAGAATCTTGCTGACTAGAATGTATAGAGGATGAATATAGAGGTTCATGAGTGCGGATAGCCTGAGGATGATTTCAACATCCAGGAGAAAGCATGGCCCGCAGAGCAGCAAGGGTGCTGTGGGAGTCAAGAGTCCGTGGGCCGAGTGCAACGTCACGCGGTTCGCCATGCGTTGTGGGCCGCCTACGCCTACAGCCGGGAGCCGGGGGCATGGCATATGCGTCGCAGCGGCAGCTTACGATGCACTGTGGCCGCAGTGGTGGTTCGTGGCCCAGTAGTGCCTACGGGTTGTTTAGTTCTGGATAAAAAAATTTAGGGTGTCACGTCAGATGTTTTATAGAATGTTGGAAGAGGTGTTCGGATACTAATAAAAAAACTAATTACATAACTCGTCTGGAAACCGCGAGACGAATTTATTAACCCTAATTAATCCATCATTAGCCTATGTTTATTGTAGCACAACGTTGTTAAATCATGGATTAATTAGGCTTAAAAAATTTATCTTGTAAATTTATCACAATCTGTATAATTAATTATTTTTTTATTTACATTTAATATTTTATGCATGTGTCAAAGATCTGATGTAATGAGGTGAAAAATTTATAGGGAGTACCTAAACACCCCCTCCGTGCCACAGCCACGAATCCTCCAACGCTACGCTGCCGGGGGACCAGGACCTCAGCTCAGCTCCCTCCACTTCATCTATGAAGTTGTGATTGGCCGACCGACCGACCCGTGCGAGCTAGCAGTAGCACCTAGCCCTGGGCATAATTAACCGAAGACCGAAGACCGAACCGAACTAACCGAGACCGAGACCGAAGTGACCGAGACCGAAAATTTCGGTCACAAGTTCGGTCTTCAGTTTGAAGTAACCGAACTAACCGGACTTAGTTCGGTCATTACCCTCGGGTAACCGAACTAACCGAATTAACCGAACATTTGAATTTGTTGACATAATATGTAATTTAGACTATTATTAGTGATATAATATTTATTCTAGTGGGTTTATATCAATCATCACTCTTATTACTATGTTTAATCTATATTTTGTATTGTATTTTTGCCTTGAAATAGAAAAAATATTGGTAAAATTTGCTACAAATTATAATATTTAGTAGTTGTTTTTGTGAAGTTCGGTTAGTTCGGTCATGACCGAGATCGAACCGAACTAACCGAGACCGAACTTACTCGGTCCTGAGTTTTGAAACTAACCGATCGGTCTCCGTTTTTAGATGACCGAACTTTCGAAATGACCGAAGACCGAGACCGATCGGTTCGGTCAGACCGAACGCCCAGGGCTAGTAGCACCCATGTCCATGTCCATGTACAACCGGATCCATGGGTTTGGGTGGTCCCTTCGGGTTCACACCATAATCAATTCATTTCCTATTGCTTGTTGGACCCCCGGCTCTTCCGCCTGTCCATTCACTGTTTATATCAATAATAATTAATGTGTCTGTATATGTATGTAGAGTATGCTGGTTACTCCGTTAAATATTCACTCACGGTTTAATAACCGTCCTGTTTTGTGCTGCTGATGCTGTTTTGCTGTAAGAGAAAACATTATACCATAGCTAATAAGCAGTTCAAGCGAAGTATAATAACAATAATCATCATCGTCAGTCTCGCTCTCGTAGATATACAGTACGTGGTATAGCAAGTGTATGTACGTACCTGTCTCCATGATTGGCCTCATCAAGCGTACGTTGCGACGTGCATGTCACGCATGTGCATGCATGCACACTAGAGTACGTACATAGCGGTGACCGAGTAGTACTCAGTACTCATCATTCGTTCCGTTCACGCACGTACGTGGTACTGTACGTACGCGCGTGCACCATACACGTAGACGAGGACAGAAAAGACGACGAACGGTAGGGTCCACAGACTCGATGGGGACCACGGAGAACCGTACCCCTCCCACTTGAAACAAACCGCCCTCCGGCCTCCGGCAATCCGCCCCGCGCCCGCGCGACGTGTTGGTGACTTGTTGCGAGAGCGAGCGGTCGGGACGCGACGACCGCAGACCGCCTGGTGGTGGTGGTCCGGTGGTGGGCGGCGGCTTAATTATTAATATATATGGCCATCCGGCCCACGACACGGCGGCACGGCCCATGGCACGGCCTTTCGGCACGGCCCACGGGCCGCACGGCCCGGCCTCCGCCGTGCCCGTGCCGGCACGGCCCGTAGCCAGTGCCGTGTCTGGGCTGCCGGCATGGCACGAGACACGGCACGGGCATGGCACGGCCAACAGGCCGGCACGGCCATCAGCACGGCGGCCCCAACGGCCCCGCCCCGTCGCCATATATAATCGCGCGGCCGCGGCGCAGCGCCCCCCAAACCCTAATTCATTTCCTCCCCGCGCTCGCAGCCGCAGCCTCGCTCGCTCTCGCCGCTCCCGCTCTCGCTCTCGGCTGGATCTGGAGCCACCGATCCGGCAATCCGTGGATCCGCCGCCGCCGTTCGCCTGCTCGCCTTGAGCTCGTCGGACCAGCTCGTCCCTTCCCTCTCCCGTCCTTTCCCTCCTCCCTCCTCCTCTCTGGTGTACCATGTGAGTCGTTCTCCTCTAATCTTCCGCCGCCGCTCGCCTGAGGTCTAACTAACGGTGCTGTCTCATTCTTGGGCTCGCTCTTCCTCACCTCACGCCTCTCCCTCTTCTTCTCCGGTGCTGGCTCCGGTGGATTAGGTAAGTGAAACCCTAACCCTAACCCTAGATCTGTCTTCCCCTTCCCATGTTCTTGTTCTTGTTCCCCTAGAAGGCTAGAACTGATGATCTTTGATCTGCTTCTGATGATCTGATCCCTTCCCCTGTTCTTGTTCGCACTTCGCAGGTCTCCTTTGCCGTTGGTGCCTGACGCGGCGTCGTCCTCTTCTGGAGGCGCCATGACAAGGACGCCGGCGGCGAAGTGGCCCTATCCACCGTCGAGGGACGGTGCTGGAGCTGGAGGGGCAGGGGCAGCAAGGGGCTGGGGCCGGGGCCGGTGCCTGCCTCCCCGTCCTCCACCGATGACGATGCCAGTCGCCGCGGATGTGTACAACCACCGCGGTGACGGCGACCACCCCGTGGACTTGGACATGGAGGAGGAGCTCGAGCTCGAGAACGACGACAACGTTCGTGACGACACAGCGGGGCTATTCGGCATCGATTGTGGGGACCAGAACCCGATCGAGGTCGAGGACGGCGACGGTGTGGACGGCTCCGAGGATACCACTGCTACTGGTACCTCGTCTGGTAAGCTCAATGCTAAGTGCTGGGAGGATTTCGTTCCTATCTGTGATGAGGAGAAGATTCGTACTCATGCTGTATGCAAGCGTTGTGGTAAGAAGTTTGCTGCTAGGTCTTCGATTGGCACTGGTTCCTTGAATAGGCACATGGTTGTTTGTAGGAAGAGGTTTGAAAATGATCGTAGGGTTCAGTCGAGGCTTGCTATGAATGCTGCTGATGGCCTGCATAACTGGGTATATGATCAATCTCGTGCTCGTGATGAACTTGTCCGTTTGATTGCTAGGCTTGACCTTCCATTAGGTTTTGGTGATACCCAGGCCTTTAAGGATTTCATTAAGCGTGCTCATAACCCTAGATTCCAGAAAGTGTCTAGGCAGTCCACTACTAGGGACATGTGGCATTTGTTTGAGCAAGAGCGTGATTTCATAAAGAACTCTGTGATGCCTGCTTGTTCTTCTATTTCATTGACATCTGATATCTGGTCTGGTAATGCTAAGGAAGATTACATTTCTGTGATTGCTTATTATGTTGGTCCTGACTGGGAGTTGCATAAGAAGGTTATTGGTTTTAGGCTCATTGATGCTGCTCATACTGCTGAGAGCATAGCTGAGAAAATTGCTGGTGTGGTTGAGGAGTTTGGTTTGATTGATAAAGTCTTTGCTGTGTCCCTTGACAATGCATCTGCCAATACTGCTGCTTTTGACATCTTAGCACCTCTATTTTTTTGGCTACATGGGTTCTTATCCTGCTCCTACTAAGGAGGATAGGAACAGAGTCAAGTATTTTCTTGTGCATCAGCGTTGTGCATGCCATATTATCAATCTGATTGTTAAGTCTGGCTTGAAGAGGTTTGATCCATATCTGGATGCTTTTAGAACTGCCATAAATTTCCTGAATTCATCCAATGTTAGGATTGCTTTGTTCAAGAATTACTGTATTGCTCAGGGTATTATACCTAGGAAGTTTGGCTTGGATATGGATGTTAGATGGAATTCTACCTACTTGATGTTTAAGCATTTGATGCCTTATAGAGAAGTCTTTTCTGTCTGGCTGAACTCTAATTATGGTGAAACCTTGTTGACTCCTGCTCATTGGTATGTGGCTGAGGAGATTATGAAGTTCTTGAAACTGTTTTATGATGCTACTGTTCTTCTGTCTGGTGTTTACTATCCCACTTCTCCACTGATGATGCATCATATACTTGACTTTGCTAAGCATTTGTATAAAGCTGAGCATGATGATAATTTCAAAGCCATTGCTCCCCTATGAAGAAAAAGTTCCTTAAATATTGGAAGGATATACCACTGGTGTATTCTTATGCTTTTATCCTTGATCCTAGAGCCAAGATGAAAGGTTTCTTCAATGTGCTTGAATTGCTTGCTAAATTCAATGGTACCTCCTATACTAAATACTATGGTGATGTCAAAGATGAGCTAACCAGATTGTTTAGCAAGTATCAGCAGAAGTTTGGTGAGGCTCCTAGACCAGAGAGGGCTGCAATGCCTACTGCCCCTCATCAGAAATGGGGTAAGATTTATGGAGGTCCTGATGCATCTCTGGCCCCTCATCATCTTCATCTGCCGCATCTGCTGGTGTGGTTAATGAACTGTCAGCTTACCTGGACAGTGATCTTGTCAATGATTGGAATGAGTCATTTGACTTGTTGCTATGGTGGCGTGACCACAAGATGACCTATCCTGTTCTATCCATTTTAGCTCGTGATGTCTTGTCTGTCCCTGTTTCTACTGTGTCCTCGAAGTCCTGTTTCAGTTGCACTGCCAGGATCCTCGAAGACCGGCGCCGACGCTTGTTGCCTGAGCATGTTGAAATGCTCACCTGAAGGACTGGGACTTAGGAGCAAGGAAACAGCAGCATGCTCCTGTTGACAAGGAACTGGAGGAGCATTTCAGCAACCTTTTCTTGGATGAAGAGGAAGGCAGCGGCAGAGGTGCTGCTGTAGCAGGAGCTGGTGGAGGTTAGAAGAAGAAGCAAAGCTGTCGAGGTACTCATCATCTTCTATTCTCTCTAAGTCACTATCCATTGCAATTTGAACATGAAGCTGACAAGTTGAATTTTGCAGGTACTTTTGGATTGGCTGTTGATTGAGTCACAATGAACATGAAGCAATGAAGCATGATCTGTTAGAGTTGGAGTGTTGGCCTTTTGTAATAGGATAGAATCTGCTGCTTCCTTTTGTCTTTGTGAACTCAATTTGCCAATTGCCACTGATGTTGGCTGATGTAATAGGGTAGAAGAACATGAGACACTTGTGATATTGAACTATGAATCTATGATTGAGCTGGCTGGTGCTGTACTCTTTTCCTTTGTAAGGTTTCTCACAAGGGTGAGTTTTACTTACAAATGTTTTTAACGAGGCAGCATCAGCATTGCACATCAGCTCCTTTTGATATGAAAACTTGAAAATTTCTGTGAAAACTGAGATGATACATGTGTGATTTGTGTGCAAAGTTTTTACGTGCCGCGGGCGGCACGACACGGCCAAAATGGCTGTGGCACATGGGCGGCACGACACGGTCAACCGGCCCATGTGCCGTGTCTGTGTTGGTGCCTCGGCACGCGGCACGGCGCGGCACGGAGCAGTGCCGTGTCGACACGGCACGGCCGTGCCGCGTGCCGTGCCGTATATAATTATTAAGGCACAACGCATGCATGGCATGCGACTACGACGACGAAGACGATGGCCGTCGTGTAGGCCCATTCCAACAACAAAACGGAGACGAATGATGGCGTGGGTACGTCAATGCCACTGCCATGATGGCTGCCGGTATTAGTCCTAATCGTCCCGGCGTACGTACGTACATAATACTCCTACAGTGGTTTCAGTTGTTCTTCCCCTGTTCGCCAGAGTGCGATGTGTTCTGAAACTACCAAACCAAGACCAACAATTTAGCGATAGAGTAGAAAATCCGGTATGCAAGATAACCCATTTTCAGAGTCGCATAAAAGAAAAAGATAACCCATTTCAGTTTGTCAAAAAAAAAACATTTCAGGTGCTATGAGCATTGTGTGGTGGGCTGGTAGCCCATACGTTCGTTTACCTCGTCTCCTTCGCTACACGTATAGTTCGCTAACAACATTGAGTATCTTCATTCTTCAAAGAGAGCGCTCTAGATCTAAAAATCAATGAATTTCAAGAGCAAGGTATCTAGCTCTAGGAATCCTAGATTTGGAGGTACACTATGTTAAGTATATTTACATGGCTCATTTTATTTATAATTTAGATTGAATGAATATATAAACTACAAATCCAGCATAGATCTAGGATCAAGGAGCAGTGCCATGGGCCCATAATACGACAGTAATGTGATCCCTGAGACAGTGGCATGCTGCTACAACCACTACTACTGGTGTGTGTAGTATTTTGTATCCTCTAAGTTATGAGTTATGACATCATGCTTAGCCGTGGAAAATGTTGACTCGCTCGATCATCTAAATCGACGAGGTCATCTTTCATCGTTTTAGCTATGTTTCTTTATTGGTGTTCGTGCGTTGTATTTCGTGGTTCATAGGTTCGTTAGATCGGGTACGAATTCGTTGTAGGAAGTAGTCAAAAGTGATTCGCAGTACATCAGTAGGAGCAGGAGTAGCCGATCCGGAGGAGGCGCCGGTGTTGGGGTCGTTCGCCGGCGCCATGGGTTCGGTGGTGATGTAGATGGCCGGTGCAGTGGCGTCGGCTGGCGTTGCCGGCGTCGGTGGCGCTTCCCGTCGCTGGCAGCGCCCCTTCTCTAGATCGGGATTAGGGTTAGGAATGTTGGTGGGGAACTGGCTGCGCGGTGAACCTCATTCCTCGAGCCCCGGCCCCCACCTCCTATTTATAGCGCTGTGCGACGGGGGCCCACCAACCATATTGGGTTGGGCGCCCCCGATCAGGGCGCGAGAACAAGGCCCAAAAGGCCGTTGGGCCTAATGGAGGGAGATCACTTCTAACATTCTCCCCCTTGATCTCTCATCACTTTCTTTGTTCTTTAATTTCATACTCAATCTTTCGATTCATATTTTTCTTGTTTCTATCCTATTCCATTGCAGATTAGTGCATTGAACTGTTTCATCGTCACAGCAATTAGTGCTGTTAGACTAATAGCCACAACACATTTCTCTGTTTGGAATGAAGTTTCTTCTAGGCCCTTCGTATGTTCGGGAATCATAGGCTTTCCCTTAAACCCATGCCGGCTACGTGTTCTCTGAACACGTTGGGTGGTAAGCCCTTTGTGAGCGGATCCGCGAGCATTTTCTCTGTACTTATATGCTCAAAATTTATAATATGATCCCGAACTTTATCTTTTACAACATAGTACTTTATGTCAATGTGTTTGGCAGCACCACTTGACCTATTGTTGTAAGCATACTGTACCGCTGGGTTGTTATCACAATACAACCTCAGTGGTTCATTGATATTATCAATCACTTTCAATCCGGGTATGAATTTCTTTAGCCAATTCACCTGCCCCGTTGCCTCATAGCATGCTACAAACTCAGCATACATTGTCGAGGATGTAGTTACGGTTTGCTTGGAGCTTTTCCACGATATAGCCCCTCCTGCGAGAGTAAATATATATCCTGACGTGGATTTTCTTTCTTCTCCCGTATAATCGGAATCTGAATACCCCTCTATCTGCAGGGATTCAGATCTTCTATACGTTAGCATGAGGCCTTTCGTACCCTGCAAATAACGCAGGACTTTCTTCACCAATTTCCAATGTTCTATTCCTGGATTCTTTTGATATCTGCCAAGTAACCCGGTAACAAAAGCTAAGTCAGGACGTGTACACACTTGAGCATATTGTAAACTTCCAACTACTGAAGCATACGGTACCGCTTTCATTCGATTAATCTCATATTCGTTCTTGGGACATTGATGTTCCCCAAATCTATCGCCCTTGACTATAGGAGCAGGTGAAGGACTGCACGCATGCATACTAAATTTCTTCAGAACCTTTTCTATGTATGCCTTTTGCGATAATCCTAGAACCCCTTTCTTCTGTCTCGGTGAATCTCTATTCCCAAAACGAACGAGGCCTCACCGAGATCTTTCATATCGAAGTTTGAGGACAAGAATTTCTTCGTTTCCATTAGTAGATTGACATCACTGCTAGCAAGCAGAATATCATCCACATACAAAATCAGAAATATATACTTTCCATTCTTGAATTTTGCGTAAACGCAATTGTCCTCAATATTTTCCTTAAACCCAAAACCTTTTATTGTTCTATCAAATTTCAAATACTACTGTCTTGAGGCTTGCTTCAATCCGTAGATTGATTTCTTTAGGCGGCATCCCATATTTTCTTTTCCTTTTATAACAAAACCTTTCGGTTGTGCCATATAAACATTTTCTTCCAAATCCCCATTAAGGAACGCCATCCTTACATCCATTTGATGTAATTCCAAATCATAGTGGGCTACAAGTGCCATTATAATTCTGAAGGAATCTTTACATGAGACTGGAGAAAACGTCTCATTGTAATCAATCCCTTCTCTTTGCGTAAAGCCTTTCGCCACAAGTCGCGCTTTAAATCTTTCTACATTCCCTTGGGAGTCATATTTTGTTTTGTAGATCCATTTACAACCTACTGTTTTGGCTCCTTTAGGAATAATTTCCAAGTCCCAAACTTTTTTGGTACTCATTGATTTTATTTCATCTTCCATGGCCTTAAGCCACTTTGATGAGTGGTCGCTTCTCATGGCTTCTTCAAATAAGGTGGGATCATCCCCCATCTGAAATTCTTCTGTTTCATAAACTTCATAGTCATTAGAAATAGCTGACCTTCTTGTTCTTTGAGACCTTCTAGGTGCCTCTGGCACTTGTTCCACATTGGGCTGTTGCTGTTCTTCCTCATGCGTGACATTTGGTTCTATAGGTTCCTCAAGGACAGGTTCCTCAAGGATAGGTTCCTCATGTTCATTCATTGTCGACACGGGAGAACTTGCAACAGGTGTTGGCACTACAGTGTCTTGCACTGTCGGCGCAACAGCAACAGGTAGCGTAAAGAATGGTTCTTCAACCATCGGAGTGGGTACATGTACCCGCTTCTCCTGTAGGCTTATTTCTCGTGCTACCATGCTCCCCCTGATCATGTTATCCTCCAAGAACACAGCGTGTCTTGTTTCTACAATCTTCGTATGTCTGTCAGGACAATAGAAGCGATATCCTTTCGATCTTTCTGGATAGCCAATAAAATGGCAGCTGACTGTCTTGGAGTCTAACTTTCCTATGTTTGGGTTAAACACTTTTGCCTCAGCTAGACAGCCCCACACACGCAAATGGTTAAGTGAGGGTTCCCTTCCTGTCCATAATTCATACGGTGTTTTAGGCACCGATTTGCTAGGTACTCGATTAAGTATGTGAATGGTGGTTTTCAGTGCCTCCATCCATAAACTAATCGGTAATGTGGAGTAACTTATCATGCTTCTTACCATATCCATTAAGGTACGGTTGTGTCTTTCAGCCACTCCATTCTGCTGAGGCTCCCCCGGTGTGGAGTACTGAGCGACTATGCCATTTTTCTGTAGAAACTTTGCAAACGGTCCAGGAATTTGGCCATATGAGGTATGTCGCCCATAGTACTCTCCACCTCAGTCTGATCGTACTATCTTTATTTTCTTATCATGCTGATTTTCAACCTCAGCTTTAAATATTTTGAATTTATCCAATGCTTCCGATCTTTCTTTAATTGGATAAATATAGCCATAACGAGAGTAGTCGTTTGTGAATGTTATAAACGAATCATAACCATCCACAGTTTTCACAGGAAATGGACCACATATATCAGTGTGGATTATTTCTAAAGTTCCTGCGCTTCGTTTGGCATTTTTCTTAATTTTCTTGACATACTTTCCTTTGATGCAATCAACGTATTGTTCTAAATCTGAAAATTCTAAGTGCGGAAGAATTGATTCTTTAATCAGCCGTTCTATTCTCCCCCTCGAAATATGGCCTAAGCGACAATGCCATAATTTCAAAGAGGCGTCATCAATTCGCTTCCGCTTCTTAGTTACATTCGCAGATTGGGAATCATTCATATTCTCATCGCATACATTGTTCGCATTCTCATCAAAAGATAATAAATAAAGCTTGTCTTGTCGGAAGGCAAGACCAACACATTTATTATCAACAAGTATCTTACATTTGCCATTACCAAAATGGCAATCAATTCCATCATCATCAAGTTTCAAAACACTTATTAAATTTCTACGCAAAGAGAGAACATAAAGTACTTCTTTAAGTCTAAGTACAAAGACATTATTCAATTCTAAAGATAAATCTCCAATAGCTTCAACATTGGCTTGCACTCCATTTGCAACTTTAATCGTTCTTTCTCCTCTTTGCAAGGTTCTCGTCCCATTTAGATTGAATGAATATATAAACTACAAATCCAGCAAAGATCTAGGATCGAGGAGCAGTGCCATGGGCCCATAATACGACAGTAATGTGATCCCTGAGACAGTGGCATGCTGCTACAACCACTACTACTGGTGTGTGTAGTATTTTGTATCCTCTAAGTTATGAGTTATGACATCATGCTTAGCCGTGGAAAATGTTGACTCGCTCGATCATCTAAATCGACGAGGTCATCTTTCATCGTTTTATATTAGCTATGTTTCTTTATTGGTGTTCGTGCCAGTTTTTCTCTTGCATTCCTAAGACCTCTAGTAGAACCTGTTTAATTAACACACACATCTTAATACACGAGATAATCAGTTCTAGTGCTTGCGTTGAAACCGTACATAATCATGCATAAGGCTCATGATCAATACAGAGGGCAGGAGACTACCTCCAAGCTCAGTCGATCAACGGCCTGTTGCTTGCCGGCGTGCGCGGTGGTACGAAGAACTTGAGTCAGCAGAGCCAGGGCAATCCACCGAATTCAAGATGATGTTGCACGTCCAAGGGAGAGCGCCCAGATGTATATGTTTAGCTAGGCTGCTAGTAGGACAAATTAAGCTTATGTGAAGACATACGTGCAATCCAAAGGATCCCTGCTGGCTACTTGTTGTCGTGGGTGCCTCCACACCAACGAGGCAACGACCTAATGTATGCAACTGACCATGTCCTGACCACGTGTCCAATAGCCACCACGTAGCCTTGGCGGGTGGGCGACACCCTGACTACATTATGGGGTGTACGTTTGCATGTCCTATTTGTTTCTGGTCTAGATTTCCAGCCCAGCCAGTGTGGGCCTCAAAGTATCTTTGGACCTCTCAGGAAACAAAAATGGTTTTTTTGTTAGTCCGGCTTGCATGCTACAGCCTTGGGCTATGTGAAGCTATTTGAGGGAGTTGTTGTGAGAGTAAAAAGGCTAGGACCCACCTCTAGTGCAGGCAAACAAACAAAGGCTTGTCTAGTCTAATAATTTATCCAAGTAAACAAATAGGGAATGTTGTACCTATTGAACCTGGCTCTATCTAACCAGGTTCATCTCAAATGAACGGGGCACCTTGTGCAGGGAAACAAACACACCCTACGTTGCCATGCCTGCTTCCACCAATCCAAGACCACCTGGGCTTTGTTGTTGCACTCTGCTATTGTCCAGCCATGAGTGGCACCACATACCCACGTCGCTCTTGCACCCTCGCTAACAAGCAGCTGCCCACTGCAGAGACAATAGGTGTTGGAGGGACATGATTTAGGAAAGGGGTGTGGTCAGCTTTTCAAGACCGGTAGTCAGAGCATCTCCAGCAGTTCTCCAATCTATCTCCCCCAATATAGTGGTATTAGCGACCACCAATAGTGTTTCTTGGGTTTATTAGAGGCGTTGCTCCAACAGCTCCCCAATACTCATCATCGATACTATGGGTCCTACCTCTTAGTTTATTTTTTGGTCTCTTTTCTCTCCCCACTGTGTCCTCCCGACGCACGACATTCTCATGCACGGCAATGTCCCTCTCTTCCTTTCCTCCACATGCGCGCTCCTCCGATGTTCCATTCTCCCCTCTACCTTGCGCCCTTCGGCAGCCACCACACATGTGCCCCTCCGACCAGTGGTGCATCTCCTAGCTCGAGCCATGAGATCTGGAAGGTAGAGGAGGTAGTCGTGGCTCGTCTCATCCCACAGAGCGGCGGCCGATGCCGAAACCGCAGCGCTGGAGATCTCCCTGGACCACACGGCCGCAGAGAAGGAATCAAAGTTGTTGTTGCTAGCGCCGCTGCTTCCGTCGATGGAGCCCTTCCAAAGCTGACTTGAGTGGAGGCGCTTGATGAGTATCTCCAGGTCATCAAGGAGCCCCCAGGAGGAGTCGAAGGCGATGCTGTGGTCAGGCAAGGTCGCTCACGTCGGTGCGACAACCACAACGCGGGAGCGCGTAGGCCTGGCTGGGGCAGCCATGGCTGCGGCGGGCCGAGGCAAGCAGCGCACAGGCGAAGGGGAGGAGGGAAGTTGGAGGAGAGAGGTGGGCGAAGGAGAGTGACAGTGCCGACATCGGTGTTCTCGACGCCATGGTAGAGAGGCGAGAGCGAGGAGGAAGGAGAGTGACAGTTGGGGATGGGCCTAGCTTTTGGGGGAGATGCAACTTCCCCTCTATTTGAGGGGAGAAGAGGTGTTTTTTGGTGGCCACCAAAAATAGGGGGGTTATTTGGGGACAGCTGGAGAAGAAAAAGTGACACATTTCCTAATATGATAGTTTTATGGGGATTAGGGGTGGGATTGGAGATTGTTGAAGATGCTCTGGGGCCTTTTCTTTCACTTCAACCCAATAACCATGTACTCTAACATTCAGTCCACTGCAACACAGTCTCAAAGCCATGACTCACAAGTTCCTATTCATTTTCAACCTCTAGATGGCTACACGGGAAAGCAGGAGTGAGAGGGGGGCATTGCCTTTATGATGACTTAGGTGAGGCTGCGAGGGGTCTTCTAGGCCCTGTTGGCTATGTTTATTGTGTTTTTGGCATGTAAGGAAGCAACATATGATGATACAAACATGTTAATTTGCTAATTATCATGATAATAATAATATTTTTCCTCGATATAGGGTTGTTTGAGATTGCAGCATAGCTCCACGCCATCATCAATTTAACCACTTGAGTTGCTTGTTTGGTTCGGGACTCAACTCTAGCTCCATGAATCAGAGGTTTTAGTGAGGATGATCAGTTTTGCCCATGTGTTTATAGGATAGTAGGCGTTTTGACATATCCAGGACTTATGCTTTCGGCTCATAGATCTGAGACCTTTCATTTTCTATTCACTTTAGTTCACAAACAAGCAAAAATCATCGAATTTAAAACTCACATGAAACCATCGGTCATAAATCACACTAAAGTTCATCAATGGATGCATTTATAAGTGACACTCGCATTCATGTATCAGAAATGAAATTGCTAACGCAATAGCTAAACATTTGTTGTAGCAAGTCTCAAATCACCATTGTACAAACCACTTTGCCATTTATGAGTATGCTAAGCCTAGTATTGTTTATGACTTCTAAATTTAGAGTTGTCGATGCGATGAAAGGACTCGTGGAAAATGTTCATGCTTGACAAACCTTGTTATGCTTAAGACTATATCATAGTTATTGTGGCGTCGCCATATCGTCGCCATATCGCCGTGGCGGTTTTGTGGCTCTCACCACGGCGACGCCATGGCTCCGGCGTGTATGGCGTCCGCCATAACGCCGTGGCGTCCCCGTGGCGCTGATATGGTGTCCTATGGCGACGTAGTGCGCTGTGGCGGGCGCCATACACGCCGAGTCTAGGGTACACCGGTACAGCCGGGCCCAGGAGCAAATAGATGAACCGCCCCGCCCGCAATCAGCCTCGCCTGGAAACACACCGCCCACAATCAGCCCGAGCCGCCGCAATCTCCCCGCCCCGCCACCGCAATCTCCTCGCCCGCCCTCAGCCGGCCCGAGCCTAAGCCACCACCGCCTGGAGTCGGCCTCGCTCGCCCTCCGTCAGCCGCCGTCCGTCGGCCTCCCCCGCCCTCCCGATCCGCAGCCTCTATTCCTCTGTTCTTCCCTCGCCTGGAGCCGCCTCCGATCCGAGCCCGAGCCGCCGCCCTCTGTTCCCCCACCCTGCCGTCCGTCATTCTAGTGAAGAGTGAAGACGTGAAGTGGTGACTGGTGAGTTGAAGTGCGTCACTGCCTCTGTTCCTCTATTCTCTCTGTGCCTCACGCTCTTCTTTTTTTTGACAGAAGTACATAACATGGCTACTCAAGGGACTAGAAGCGCGGAGGCCTCGGACGCGGCATCAAATATTGATCCAAAGACTGATCCAAAGCGGAAGCCGGCAAAGTCAAATGATCCTGGGTGGAAATATGGATTTTGGCCAACCATTGGCAATAGAGATGTTGTGCAGTGTTGCTTATGTGATAGAAGAATAACTAGAGGAATTACAAGGCTCAAGGAGAATCTTGTGGGTGGTTATGAGATGTTCAGAAATGTGTCAAAACCACAACAACTATTGCATGAGAGATGCAAGATGCTATGAAGAAGAAGAAGAGACCACTCGTCCTTGATGATGAGAAGGAGAGCAGCAAGGGGAAGATGATGTGATTCATACTAAGAAGAGAAACCGGCTAGAGCATAAAAGATTGAATGATTTGGTTTATGTTTCCTATAATCGGAAAATGACTAGTAGGTTCCGAAAGCGCCACGAGGAAGCGGGTAAAAGCTATGACCCTTTGGTTATAGAAGATTTTGATTGGAACAATGAATGGGTAGACCCTATGGCCCAACCTGAAGATGCTCATGGTTCGGACCTCACATGGGATCAAATTGATGAAGCCATTGGTGCATCACGTGAGCTTCGAGGTCGTAATCTTCCTAGGACCTACGCTCGTCGTGCAAGGCAAACATCAAGAGTGGTTGAAGAAGATGAGGAAGAGGGAGAGGAAGAAGAGATCATTTTGGATGATGATGATATAGATGATTTTGGTGAACAACCAATGGATGCTACTGAAGATGGTGGAGAGAACGTGGATGCTTCTAACGATCTCGATGAGTTTGCATTGGACGACTTTTGAGAGATGAGAGATTTGGAAGTTTGAGAGATGAGAGATTTGGAAGTTTGTGCTACATTTACATTGCTATTTTGATTTGCTAATATTGTAGACTATACCTTTTAAGCTACATTTGCATTACCATTTGTCAATATAATTTCCTAATATCATAGACTATAATGTATGGCGTCGCCACGCCGATGTGTGTATGGCATCGCCACGCCACGCGCCATAGACGCTGTAAAGGTGTGAAGGTGGTGGGTTGCCGCGCCTCGCCACGCCGTCGTAAAAACTATGGACTAGATGATAGAAAAATGTTTACTTATATAGCATAAATCAGCTTTTATTCCTTGCTAAAGCCATATGCATGATCCTTGTTTTTTTAATTGGGTAAGACCTGTTGAGTGCTTTCTCATAGTCAAGATGCTATCTTAAGTTATCTTGCAGGTGGGGACACCCCTCTACCTATGGTTACTTCTTTGCCTCCAATCCCTCGGTGAACTATGAATACTAGATGACTGATGTGATAGTCATAGGCTTTGAGTATGGCATGACTCATGATGGGTTGTATCAATTATGTTAACTTATGTGTTGAGAACTAATGAGATGATCAAACTTATGTTGTCAGACTTGAACTATGTTTTTATGTGAAGTTAAACCTTGTGTGAACTATGTGTGATCACTCGTAACATGATCCTGGATGAAGGTTGCACAATTGGTGAGCACGGATGGTGCTATAGGGGGCGGCTAGACTAATTAGATTAAGTTGAGTGTATTAGGCCAAGGATAGCAGCTTAGCTTAGTCTGGTAAATTGGAGTGGTTTTGTCATTAGGAATCCGCAAGCCTAGTCCCCATAAACCATCCAAGATGGTCTGCTTGTGTGCGACTGGCCATACGTCTCATCTGTCACCGGCGGCTTCGCTGTCATGCTGTCATCGTTGACGAATGCAATGTGCCACCATTGGGTGCAGCCCCATTGTTGGTGCCCTCTACAATCCATCTGATACCATCTCCATGTCTCCCTAGCTCTAATGAGGACATCACTCCTTTAGAAGGGCCGATCACTAGAATTCAAGCATGACTTAATCTCTAGGTGAGCAAGTTCCTAAGTACTCCATTTCATGATTATTATAATAGATTGCTATCTAATGATATTATTATTTTTATAAGAACTATAGAGAGGTAAAGGAATTACTTGAGGAGAGGCACGGAGGTGAATAGGACCAACGTGGGCATCCAAGGCAAGTTGGAGCCCCAATTCATATCAAATTCGAGTCCACCTCAGACTTCAAGAGCATCCTATGATAAAATCAATGCCCAAACTGCGTACGAACTTCGTTTTTAATGTTCTACATGTGTATGGAAAGCAAAGAAGATAAGTTTTCCAATGGTGTTGATCCCACATCATAATCCGGTAGGAGTCAACGGGAATCGTGAAAACTAGTGAGCGCATAGTCTATTGTACCTAATAAAAGATCGAACATCCATGCTCCCTGTCACTTTCCTCCTCTTGAAGGTGGCAACCTAAATCGCTCCCTTAACTTCATTTAGCCTTCCTATGATCTATGTTCTCCCAAAAGACTAGTTGAGCGACATCATTCATCGTCGCCCTAGGCTTAGGCTGACTTGCGTGAGGATTGAGTCCATCAAGTCCCAAACTACCCACCAGTGTATCGCCATAGAGATCAATGAGGATGGGACCGTTTCAGTTTAAAGGTATTTAGTTATTCTCTCTATTCCAAATTATAAGATTTTGCTTTTCCCATAAACATAGTTTTCACTTTGTATGTAGACATAGTGTATATCGGTGTATAGCAAAAAATATGCATTAAAAAAACCAAAATGTTTTGTCATTTGGAATGAAGGGAGTATTTTTTAAAACAAAAGTTATGTATATATAGTATGTACATATACCACGTATGTGTATATTAACAAAAAAAGAAAATGACACAAAAACGATGGGGTATCAAGAATTCCGTCCAAAAGGCAAAAGGCCTCAACTCTCTCTGGAATTCTACTATGTCCCTCCCTACCCCGATGGCCCAACAAGGCCCAATAGCCCAATATTTCTCCTCCTTGATAGTCGCTGGCACCGCATCGCTCTCCTCCGTCAGCCAACTTCTGCTTCTCCCACATGATCCAAACTCCCAACCAAACCCTAGCGAGCGGCGGTGCGAACTCCCTCTGGCATGCGCAGAGACAGGCAAGGACGCTGGGCATGGCCACACGGGCAGCTAAAGGGCATGGAGTAGGCGGATCGCGGCGGGGCAGCGGCCGCGTTGGGAGGCCCACAGCTGGCAGCGCGCCAGGCGCCTGCACCACGGGGTGGCCGGCGGCTTGCTGCTCAGGCTTTTGAGCGACTGGAAGCTAGCGCCTATGCCGGCAGCAGCACTTCTGCAACCTGCATAGGCATCGAGGGCAGGAGAAGGCCTAACCAATTGGAGTCATCAGCAAGCCATCAACTGGAAATCTGATTTGTAAGCTAGTTTAGTTAATTGGCCTTACATTTCATTGTATTATGTGAAACAATGGAACTACCATAGTATTGGCAGTGAGCACTACTTGAGTGTGATTTTTTGATTTTAGATCATTTATTTGATTTGAGGTCTCAAACGTAAAGACGAAGAGAAGTGGCACCACTAATTTTAAGCTCAGTTTTATGAACATGTGTGCTCAACTATGTGTTATATCTGCTACATATTACGCAGTTACTATTATGATGTTGTACAATATTATCTATCCCTAATAATAAAAAGACAAAAATTCTAGCTTTTTTCGTCCATCCCATTCTATTGTAGCCCAACTACCCGGCCCACTCGCTCTATCCCTCTGCGTCTCACAGCCACAGGCCAAGTTTTTTGTCATGCCGTTTTACAGAGCGCTGCTCCCTTGTTTTAAAGTGCTTGTCTCCTGCCTCTCCCCATCTCCCGTCCCTACTACAACTTTATCCTAGAGCAAATTATTTCCTTGGCCTAAAAAAAAGTGGCTCTTAGTTTCTTGGCCCTTTTTTCGTCGAACTTGCTTATTTGGCCCAGAAACGAGTTTTGATTGGTTTCGTGGCCCTTCCGTCCATTCCGTCCAGAAAAAAGTCTAAATAACTCCCTGAACTATGGACCCTGGAACACATAACCCACTGAACTATGAAACGGTCTAATTTACCCCCTAAACTATCCAAAACCGTATATTTTTGCTGTAACTTTAGTCTAAATTGGATTTTTCAATTAATCTAAAGCTACAGCAAAAACTTTGTACTAAAGCGTACCGTATTATATATTCACTGTGTAGATCTACTCATGTGGAGTCCAACAAAATTAGATTTTCTATTTTATGATTTTTCTGTGATTTACTATGATTTTTCAAATATTCAGCGAAAATAAATAAAAAAGACAAAAACGCTATTACTGTAGCAAACACACTGTTACTGTAGCAAAACCGCCGTCGAAAACCGTCCAGAGGGTAAAATAGGCGATTTTGGATAGTTCAGGGGGTAAATTAGACCGTTTCATAGTTCAGTGGGTTATGTGTTCCAGGGTCCATAGTTCAGGGGGTTATTTAGACTTTTTTCATTCCGTCCATATCTACCGTGAGCCAGCACATAGACTGCACGTGAAAAGACAGAAATAGCCTTATCCCTTGGAGGGGGCAGCGACTACCTCCCTCCTTTCTTTCCCGTACCTGTTTGAACGCGAGCCGCGAGTGTTTTCCGGAGTTCGCGATTTGGGTGTCGGGCTTCCAAACCCTAGCCACTGGGGATGAAGATGGCTGGCTCCGACGAGGCCCCGCCGGTGGATCCACCGCCGTCACGGCAAAGCAGGGTGGCCCAGCTGGTGTCGCGGTTGGCCGCCAGGCGCGCGAGGCAGGGCGCTGCGGGGTTGGGCGCCGGGCGAGCGAGGGAAGGCGCCGCGGGGCTGGCCGCCAGGCGCGCGAGGCAGGGCGCCGTGGGGCTTGTTGCTGACCGCGCGGGCTTGGCCGCGCGAGCACGGGAGCCGCGGGCCTAGCTGTCGGCCGCACCAACCAGGGCACCAAGGGCTGGCCGAGCAGGGTGCCGCGAGCGACGGCGCCGAGCAGCACCTCGCTGCCGGCATCGTTTCCCAGACTCGATCTTGCAGCCGTCCGGAAACGTGGCCGGCGGGACGCTCCCAGTGAAATTGTTCTCGGCGGCGCTGAACATGCGACAATGAGCACGCAGTGGGGGAAGAAACGAAGGCCCCCGCGAACGTGGCCGAGGTCCTGTCCATCCCATCAGGCTTCACAACCGCCCTGCTCTGCCACTTCAAGAATCAAGTGACGAACCAGCCAGGTACAACCATACAGGATGAGTGGTCATGGCGCTCAGCATCCGTTGGCTCCTGTGCGGCATATGCTTTGTCAGATTCAACGCCGGCAGGACGAGATCGGCCGGGTGCTGCTCGCACTACTACTGCGACACGTGCTAGAGCGGTAACGTCCACGTGGCCGTGTGCGACAGCCCGTGCCGCTTGTCGCTGCGGTGCTCGGACCCAGCCTGCTCTGTGCCGTCGTCGAGGATCTCGTCAACGCGGTGGCCGAAGCGCCCAGTACGCGCGGTTCGCGGTCCAGTCGTATGTGGAGCAGAGCGGCGGCGGCGTCAGGCGGTGCCCCGCCGCCGGGTGCACGCGCGCCGTGGAGTTTGTCGGCTGTGCGGGTGATGTCGTTGACGACGGCGCGGACGTGTTCTGCGAGTGAGACGACGTCGCCACTCGAAAAAAAACAAAACATGTAGGACCAAATTTTGATTTTTCCTTAAGGAGAATATTGGAAACTCTTGAAAATGACCTTATGTATTCCTACGTCTGTCTTCTGTATTTGTGAACTTATTATTGTGTATGTGTGCACTTAAATTATAATTGTGAATTTTATATACATTTTAAATATTCAGTATGATGCCATCATGTGCAAATATATATAAAAAACTATGATTCTGTGCATCGGTAGATCATTTTGAAAAATTATTGATACTAAGCAACGTGAAAAATCCATATTCTGTATGTGGCTGATCTCTTTCATTCGGTGCTAAAGGCAAAGTAGTCATTTCACGTACAACTTAACCCCATTATCTCGTCAAACTGACGGAAGGGCCCAGGAACCACAAAAACTCGTTTGTGGACCAAATAAGCTAAGTCCGGCAAAAAAAAAAAAGCTAAGAAACTGAGAGACATTTTTTTAAGGCCAATGAAATAATTTCCTCTTTATCCTAACCCGTATATCAGGAAATCAAATACAACTTCTAGATCAGAAAATCAAAACACACCGATACCAGATCAACCATAAATAGAATACAACCAGGCAATAGATCGAACCATAGACAGATGACTTAAATCAAATCCAAATCGTCGAATCTTCTCTCAGCCTGCATCATCATATACAGATCGATTTCAAACACCACATGTCGAATCTTCGCGCTTCACGCGCCCCTCCGCCATGCCTCCACGCGCTACCAGCACCCGCATCTCCACCACATGACCCAAACCGTCGAATCTTCACGCTTCACGCGTCCCTCCGCCGTGCCTCCATGCGCTGCCAGCACCCGCATCTCCATGGCTCCACCATGTGGACTCCGGCATGACGAACCAGGGGAGGAGCGTCGGAGAGGAAGGGGAATGAGCGGAGCTCTGGATTGGGGAGGTCGTGGGGAGGAGCGCCGGATGGAGAAGGGGGAGCGGCGGGGGTGAAGCTTTGGACGAGGGTCGAGCCAAACCCGGCCACACCTTGTCGTACCTGGGTCAGGACTAGTGCTACAGCTGCCATGCGTGCGCTCTGATGTGGGCTGCGGAGGCATGGCAGGCCGATGGCAGGGCGAGGCAGGAGGCCGCTGCTGGGTGGAAGTGGAGTAGGAGGCCGTCGATGTCGTTCATGGCGGCGCTGAAGAAGATACCTCCAGATGCAGTGCGGCTGCGATGTCTGATCTTGTGGTTGGTATATATTTTTTTTGCGTGCATCATTCTTGTGGTTGTGGATGAGCAACTGTGAGATGTATGGATAAGTTAATGCGGTAGATTTTTTTACGGCTGGGTCCCACTAGAAGCTGTTTCCTACTATTGTCATTTTCTTATATATATTGATGTACTAATTAATATTGGGACGTGCTGCTGCTCGGACGTCCGATGGGTAAAATCCCATCGGACGCCCCTCCCGTGCACACGCCGTTCCAACAAGCCGCGCGCTCCATCCATCAATCAACGAAAACGGAAAGAAAAAGTGCATAGCCTCGCCAATGAAAACGGAAAGAAAAACCGCACAGCCTCGCACCACCTCGCTCCCCCTGCTCGGCCTCGCACCCTGCCCCCGGCCCTCGTGCACGCACGCAATCCCGCCGCTCTCCCCTCGCGGCATGCAACATGAACAAAGATCTAATGCAACAAGTGAAGAAAACCAATGCAACAAGGTGACGTCGATTGCAACATCACCAGAGAACTAATGCAACATACGGAGAAACCCAATGCAACATGACAGTAGCTCCAACCCAGAGAACTCGCTAGGACCCTAGGCTACTGCAACGTAACCCGAAACCTAATGCAACGAATAGAGAAACCCAATGCAACATGATGAGAGTTGAACCCTAGTCTACTGCAACATCAGTTAAACACTAATGCAACATTCTGATAACCTAGTTGCAACATGGTGAGAGGTGAACCCCCAGATCTCGCCGCAAAGCCTATTCAACACCCCAAAACCCGTAGATCTAGAGCAGGGGAGAAGGGAGGAGAAGAAGAACACCAAATCCAGAGGAGTAGGGGGAGCCTCAGATCCAGATCCACCAGACCTACCGCTCCTTCAGCATTGTCGTCTTTCTCGAGCTTGTGCCTCTTGCGGTTTGCAGCTGGGGGAGGGAGGGGAGGGAAGGAGGAAGAGAGTTGTCACGGAACCGCCCAAATTATAAGAACAAAAGTACAAAAACAATCGCCGGAGCAATTAAATTCTCGTACTTAAGCTCCTATAACTCCGGTAGTCCAATAAAATCACGAGGGATTTCAAGCCAACCAACATACAAGCCAAGATCGTAGTGGTCCAACATAACAGGTCATATGTTATATCTGTTTCATAAGTAATTCAACATATATCAGAGTTCAGTAGAGTTATTACAACTCAAGTTCAAAAGTAGCGGAAGCAAAGTAGTTTGAAACTAATATCACTTAATTCAAATACATGCCAGTACCAAGGTTAATTTTCAACAAAAGAATGAGAGACAAGATAGCTCAGAAGGATCATGCCCATGATTACACTCCGTCACTACAGCAGAAGCCAACCAATTCTTGCAGTAGCCATGATACATCACAACCTACAACAAGTGAGAATAAACCCTGAGTACGAGAAGATACTCAGCTAGACTTACCCGTCATAAACCAGAAATAATGACACCAAGGAGTATGCAAGACTTTCTTTCAGTGGGCTAGCTTGACTCATTTGCGAAAAACATAAGTGATCATGAATAAACCATTTTAAGCACTTTTACATCATTTTTGTTATAACCTATTAATCTAGGTAAGCACCTATGCTAAAGCAATCACTTGATTAATCAACAACATCAAAGATTACCATTTTAGGTTTAGCATTTCCAACATCACCCACATAACCATCTGTGTTCCATCATCATTACTACGATGCCGTAACTCGAGTCAAGTGTTTACTATCCAGTGAACGATGGCGATTCGAATCGATTATTAACCAGCTGGTAATTTATTCCTCACACAAACCTCACTCACCCGCTAAAGTGAGATATTGGTCACCGAGTCAACTATCCAGGTAAAGTCTCGAGTTTGCTAGGAACCACATGTAGCCGAGGGCCGTCCGACTTCTCTTTGGCCTTATCATCGCGCCCCCGTGTCCTACCACACCTGCTCCGGTACAGTGCGCTGCGGGCAATCCACTCGGCCTGAATAATCTCCCAGTTTCGTGGTCGGAAGGTACTTTATCCGGCCAGCTAAATGTGAGGCATGTGTTCAACATGACCCAAGGCCCAACAACGGTCGGTCCTTAATCGACACAGACGGAAACTACAAGCACCCCAGAACCCTGTCTGGTTGCCCAATACTTATTCCGCCCGGTCTTTAATTATCCATCAACACTTGGTTATTTCTAGGATATCATCCATTCCATAGCTAAAGTATTCTTATAACCACCTATAATTTCAGGTGACAGGAAATCACCGATCGCTACCGGTCTAAGCAGGGCTAAGCAGTTATTCGACCCTAAACCTAGCAGGGTAAGAATGTAATAAGGTAGGCAAGGATAGTAATAAATGCATCAATGGTTTCACTCAACTCCTATAACTTAATGCAACAATACATATATAACATATATATATATACTCAATTGCTTTTATAAAGCAGGAGGCTTAGAATGCTTCGGGGCTTGCCTGAGATCGAACACTAGGTTAGTGATTGACAGATGACACTCGCTTGCTGAGCATCTCCCATCCCAGCACTTGCTTAGTCCTTCCATCTTCGGGATAGGTCCACCAAACACCATCTTCGGGTTTGGCTTCAACATCTCATCCTTCACGTGGTGCATCTAGCGTACCTAGATGAGATGCAAGATGCATGTGTATGAATATGATGAATGGTAACACAAGATGCATCACATAATCATTCAAGTAAACACACGATTAAGACATAGACACCAAAAGCTATTTAACTAATATCACACAACTAATTAAAGAGGGCAAACACATCAAGCATAACACAATTTTAACAAGATCACAAGTATCTTAACTTGACCATCATCAAGGGCATAAGCCACACTTAGCAACACATGGAGTAAACAACCACAACTATCATCTATCTATTTCTAGACTACAAACAACAGCTGCATGTTTGGATCATAACTAGAGTTATACAAATCCAATAGCCATGCAACAAGACATTCTAGAAAGCTTATGAAATTGTCCATAATTCATATTTAATTATCTTAGCATGATTCTCAATTTAACCAAGTCAAACATGCATAATTACAGCATCTGGTCCAGAGATTCCAGAGAACAACTATTTCTGGAACCCAACTTGAAACAGTCATTACTCACAAATTATAAGGCCAAATGCCACCAAAATTTAACACAAGCTAGATTAATGAGTTATCTGCAACTTTGATATAAGCATGTTTCTCAGCAAACATCATTTTCATGGTGCAATTACCAAAGTCCCAGAAACTATCCAGGAAAGCATCAATTGCAAGAATAAATATTAACTTATATTCCAAACATACATTTGGCCACAACCAATATAACCATCATAAAGTGCATGTTAAATGATCACCAAAAAGCATTGTTCTCATCACTAAATAAATTCTTTTAATGCATTTCTTAATTTATTTAGATAATTAGGTGGAATTATGAACACATATCAAAAGTGCATAATAAATTCTACTAAAATTAAAGTGGCCTACATATGCTCCTAATAGTCTACTATCCAAATTTAAAACCATTTGGACATGTATATCAACCTCTATGAAAAAGACAAATGGTTATAGCAATAAATCATGTGAGAGCAAGATACACTAATAAATCACTCATACAGTACCCAAAATTCATAAAATTTTTACCACACATCAATCATCATATTAGTAGCGTGCCATAAAAATTTCACCTTATTTGGAGCCCTAGATCTACAGTTATGAAAATGTCAAATACAACTAGCATTAAAAACCTAGCTGCACAAATCTATTTTTACCAAGAAAACTTTAAACTAAAACATGCTATATTATAGATCTACTGCATAGATAATTTCACAAGGATTCCAAAAAGTACTCATTTGCTATTTTACGATTTTCCTACGATTTACTATGAATTTTCAAAGTTCCTACAAAATAATTACAAATCAGTCCCGAGAGCACTATTCATCTGAGTCTATGATAGTGCAGATAGGCCCTTCACTTTTGTCGAATTGCTGAACGCGGCCCTTGACGAAGATTTGAACAAGGAGCTCGCTGTAGCTCGCTGATGCCGGTCAAAGGAGGCTCGTCGGCGGCGGCTGAGGGGCGGGGGAGCCACAGGGGGCCAGCACGCACCCGCTGGGCTGCCTGGTTTGGCCCGAGGCGCGACGTGCAGGGCCGACCACTAGCCTGCACGGGTCGGTGGCAACTGCTCCGTCGGCGAGGAGCAGCGGCAGCTGTCGGCGCTGCCGGAGGGGGCCGGTGGCGGCAGTGCGAACTGGAGAACGCGATGACGCGGCTGGCTCGGGCAAAGGCGGCACGCAACAGTGGCAGTGAGTGAGCTCGGGAGTCAGCCATGGCGGCAGCTCGAGCTCGGTCATGGCAGAGCGTGAGGGAGAGCGCGGAGAGAGGCGAGGAAGAGCGAGAGCAAGTGCTTGGGGGGAGTGGGGAGCGCCTGGGCAGCTCGGCATCCACTCAAGGAGGGCATAAAGACGCGGCAGAGGATGACAAAGGGGGGAGGAGCGCGTGTCCAGCCATGGAGGGCGCGAACTCGTGCATGCCGACCACATTGGCATTTCTTCGGGCACCTGGCGTGCATCGGTGGGGCTGAGGTGGGCGCCGATTTTAGGCCTCCTACAGGCCGAATTGGACCTCAGACCAAAAATGAAGTTTGAAGCCCACGTGATACCCTCCAACTTTCATTAAGAATGTTCATCCATTAGGGCAACAGATTAGCAGCTAATTACCTTCCAAAACAGCAGTGTCAACGACTTAACAATCTTCACTTTGGGCTCCAATTACCTAGTCGAAACTTGGTCAAACGGAATGCAACTTTTTCCTGTGCCTTCTCCATGGAGTTATGTCCAACTTCTATTTTTGGATCAAGTCAAGTTGCTTAATGAAAATACGAGAACGCGGCATGCCAATCATTATCGCCATTGAAATCCCAGACTTAAAAAAATTTCAAAGTGCTAAAAACTGCAGCAGATTCAATCTTGTGACCTTTGTTTGACTTGGTTATGGACCAAACTAACTCTTGACCCTTAAACAAAGTTTCTTATCCATAAGATGAACTACAACTTTCATTTAAGGTCCAACATCAAAACTGGTATAGAAACCATATTTCTACTTTGACCAAAGTGGTATCGTGATAAAGCTTAATTTATCCTTTTTGATCCATTAGAGCATATTCTGGACATTTGCTCAACACGAACGTTTCACGACTTTTGTTGTAGAGTCCATTTAGAGTCTTTTGTGAAAGGTTGCAAGGTTTAGTTGATGACCTATATTTCCATTCACCTAATAATGTAATTCCAGCACTTAGTAAACCCATTCCAACAAGGATATAACTTATCATTTCATGTGACTTTTTGATTCCAAACGTCATGAAACTTTTTCAGTGACCAATATAGATAGGTACTAAGGCGAGACATGTGAAGATATTGCAATAACACTACCCAAGCATATGTATTGAAACTGCATATATGTAAAGCAAGGGTGCAACATCCAAGTTTAGGTTGGGGCTCGTTTCCATTAGTTGACCTTGACATCGTCATCTCCACTTAATCTATCATGTTTGAGCTCAAACCCACTACTTAATGAGTGACAAACACCTGGGGTCTTACAAGAGCGAGGGGCGGCTCATCGACGAGGGCAAAGGAGCAGGAGCGGCGCGCGTGGAGAGCAGAGAGAGCTCGAGGGAGAGAGCAGCAAGGCATGGAGACCGCGTCGCGCGAGCACCCCTAGAGCGGGCATGGCACCGGTGAGCCAAGCAGGAGCACGTGCGCTAGGGTAAGATGTGCTGCGGAGGCGATTGACGATGACTGGAGTAGGTAGCGCTCGAAGTGAGCAACGAATAGAAGGAGAAGAAGCTAAGGAAATGAAAGGAGTGGAGGAGCGCGCGCCACGTCCGTCCAAGTGAGGCACGCGTCGGACGACCTATTACTAGCATTTCCGATTAATATTTTATTCTTCCCTCAGCACTCAGCAGTTTGGGCCACAAGAACCGACAACCAATTTGTTTGATATACAACCGTATTTGATGTATTTAGCCAAAACTCTTCCCTAAACAGTAAACACAATTACATGAATAGACCATTTTTTAAATACATGGTCATTTAGCCTATACTATTAAGGGGGTGTTTGGATCCAAGAACTAAAGTTTGGTCCTTGTCATGTCGGATGTTCATATCCTAATTAGGAGGACTAAACATGAGTTAATTATAAGACTAATTACATAGATGGAGACTAATTTGCAAATGAATCTATTAAGCCTAATTCATCATTAGCACATGTTTATTGTTGCACCACATTGTCAAATCATGAACTAATAGACTTTATAGATTCATCTCGCAATTAGTTTTAATCTGTGCAATTAGTTTTGTAATTAATTTATGTTTAATGCTCTAAATTAGTTTCCAAACATCCGATGTAACAAGGACTAAAGGCAAAAGGTAGTCTCTTTCATCCAAAATTTGCCTTTTAACTCTCTCCCCTGGTCCATCTGTTCTTGCACTTCCCAAAGCATAGTTTGCCTTATTTAAGTAAGAGTAATAGTGCATGACGAGTAAGAGATAACATTCTTGGTTGCTTAAAATTTGCAGGAGCCTTTGAAAGGTCCTACTATGGCTAGAGGGGGGTGAATAGCCTATTAAAATTCAACAATCAACAAAACACTATAGCAACTTGATTAGTAAGACAAATGGCGAAATGCAAGTTTTGCTCTAGCTCTACAAGGGTTGCAAGCCACCTACCTAATCAATTCTAGTCACTATAATCTCTAGGCACACAATTCGTTATGTCACTACTTGCAACTCTAGGTGAACAAGGCTAACAAGAAAAACTACACTAACAATCTACACAAGAGAGTTAAATACTCTACTTTGCGAAAAGTAAATGAGAGGTCAACATTGTTATACCGCCGTGTAGGGGATGAACCAATCACCAAGATGATAATCAATCAATACACTAGGAGAATACCAAATGGCAAGAGACACAAGTATTTTTCTTCTGAAGTTCACGTGCTTGCTGGCACACTACGTCCCCGTTGTGTTGACCAACACTTAGTAGTTCGGTGGCTAAGAGGTGTAGCATGAACCTCGTCCAACCCATGGAAACCGCAAGAACCTACCCACAAATGAGGTAGCTCAATGATACGAGTAATCCACTAGAGTTGCCTTTGACGCTCCGCTGGGAAAGGCACAAGAACCCCTCACAATCAGCTGGAGGTGGCCAAGAACAATCACCAACTCTTGCCACAACTTCTCCGTCGTACCAAGTCGTTTAGGTGACGGCAACCACCAAGAGTAATAAGAATCCTGCAGTTCAAACGATCCCAAGTGCCACTAGATGCAAACTCACAAGCAAATGCACTAGGAATCACTCATAATCTCACTTTGATGATGAATCAAAGATGGAGATGAGTGAGAGGTGTTTACTTAGGCTCACAAGGAGCCATCGGCCATCCACGTGTCCTCGTTCAAACCTCGTTCCTTCGATCTCAACGGTCAAAACACCGAGCCCGCGCCGTTATAGACTGACTGGACGCACTGGAGGAACACCACCAGACTTGCCACCAGGCAGAGTCTGGTCAATTCCAGAGAGCATCCAGAGTAGAGAAAAAATGACCAGACACGTCAGGTCAACGCCGACCTGATGCGTCCCAGCATCCGATCTTCACATTGTTCATGCGCGCGCGAGCCAAGGTGATGTCAGTGCTCCTCAGACTCAACCGGACGCTGCCCCAGCGTGTCCGGTCGCAACAGTGTCCTGCGTCCGATCGTTCGATGCTCCTCTTGGCCAGCCGCGCTGTCAAGACCGGACGCAGCAAGCCAGAGTCCGGTCACTGCCCAAGGCAGAGCTGGTCACTGCGCTGCTGCTCCTTTTCTTTTTCTGAGTCCGCAACCGCTTCGCCCTTGCTTCCAAGTTGCTAACCACAAAGTGTAGAACTAGTGTGCACGTGTGTTAGTATTTTTCAAAGCATTTTACAAGGGTAACATGTTAGCATACTAGGTTTCTAAATGCAATGCATGAATTATGTCACCTAGTGCGCTCGATAAACCGTTTAGCCAAAGAATTCTCCTCTTTATAGTACGGCTATCGATCCTAAGTCACTCACACCCTCTATGGTGTCTTGAGTGCAAAACAAAAAATAGCCCTATCACATATACCTTTGCCTTGAGCCCATTTTTGTTTTTCTCTTTCTTCTTTTCCAAATGTGAAGCACTTGATCATCTTTTGGTCACCTCCATCACCATGACCATCATCTAGCTCCACCACTTGGCATGAGACTTATCATTTTATGTCTACACAATTAGCACAATGATTAGTCCCTAGGTTTCATCAATTATCTAAAACCAAACTAGAGCTTTCAATCTCCCCCTTTTTGGTAATTGATGACAACCTATTTATAAAGATTTGCAATAAAATTCTTTTAGATTCATGTTGCTTGCCCAAGCATTTTACCATGTATAAAGAATATGGACAAGTTTCATAAATCTAAAATGGTAGGAATTGCTCCCCCTATATATGTGTTAAGAGTTTGGATTTGAAAGCTTGCACATATGCTTAGATAGGAAATATAGGAGTCAATTTATACCAAATGATGCTAAGGTGTAAAGAATGGACCTTTAAAGCGTGATACCAATCGGATTGCCAATATACACCATCCTTAGCACCATTAGTAACTAGACAATCACAAAAACTAGAAAACCCCGTGAGATCAATATTATATGAAAGGGTCTAGTTTTCATAAGATAGGCATTAGTCTAGTTACTTTTCCTATGCATGCTAGTTCTTTAATTCATCATTCAAACCTATAACTAGCATACACCATACAAGCAAGGTATCGAGAAAAAGCTAAAGCTTATGCAAGCAAACATATGTAATGCACATCCAAATGCAACATACAAGTTTATGAGCTTGCTCCCTCTACTTGTGTGCTTAAAAATTTTAATTGATCCCCTTCTTTTCATGTTTCTCTCCCTTTGGTCATATCTTTGGAAATTATCTCTCCCCTTTGTCATTAATGACCACAAAAGGTGAGCTCAAATTTTAGATAGGTTATGTAAAACCAATATATGTGAGGATCATTTTCCCAAATTTGGTTCAATCTAGATTACTTGCCAAAGTAATTTAACTCAATTTGATCCAAGGATAAGCTTCTTCACACCTCCAAATAAGGGTTATCTTGTACCATGTTGAGTTAAACACTTTTAGCTCATATTCTGGAGTAAACACTAGGTTTGCAAGCCCATAAACATGTCATATGTTACCACTAGATTATTTCAAGCATAGAAGCAATAGTGGTACCATACAAGCATAAAACTTATTTTATTTCCATGAATGAGGCTATTTGTGCAAGGAATGACTAGATGCACTAAATATGTCCTCAGCAAGGGATAAATGACATGTCAACCAACTTTACCTTGCTTTGTTCGAAGGAGAGGCATGTCAAATAGTGGGGGTGCATCAACACATATTTGAGAAGTCTAATATATTCAACTCATTCCTTAGCTTGCAAAACCTCTTCTCATCAAGTGGCTTGTTGAAGATATCAGCAAGTTAATCTTTGGTGCCCACATTCTCAATTGAAATGTCCCCTTTTTGTTGGTGATCTCTAATAAAAATAATGGCGAACATCTATCTGCTTTGTTCTTGCATGTTGAACCAGATTGTTGGTGAGCTTTATGGCACTTTCATTGTCACATAGCAATAGCACTTGCTTGAACTTGATTCCAAAGTCTCTCAATGTGGCCATCATCCAAAGTATTTGTGCACAACAACTACCGGCGGTAATGTACTCGGCTTCGGTGGTTGAAAGTGCAACACTATTTTCCTTCTTAGATGATCATGAGACAAGTGATCTTCCCAATTGACATGTGCCCGTTGTGCTTCTTCTCTCAACTGTCTCTGGCATAGTCCGAATCAGAATATCCAACAAGTTCAAACCTTGCACCTTTGGGATACCACAAACCAACATCTTGTGTGTGCTTCAAGTACCTCAATATTCTCTTTGTTGCCTTAAAATGACTTTCTCTTAGTGAGACTTGGAATCTTGCACACATGCATACACTAAACATGACATCCGGTCTTGATGCGGTCACATAAAGTAGGCTTCCAATCATAGACCGATACATTGTTTGATCCACCATATTGCCACTTTTATCACTATTCAAGCTTCCATTTGTCCCCATTGGTGTACTAATGTCCTTTCATCTTTCATCCCAAACTTCTTGAGAATGTCTTTGATGTACTTGCCTTGACTCACAAATGTACCATCCTTCAATTGCTTGATTTGAAGACTAAGGAAGTAACTAAGCTCTTCAATCATAGACATCTCAAACTCTTTAGCCATCATCTTGCCAAATTCATCACAAAAGTCTTGATTGGTTGATCCAAATATGATGTCATCAACATAGATTTGCAACACAAATAAGTCTTTGCTAATCTTCTTGGTGAAGAGAGTGGTGTCAACCTTCCCCATGATGAACCCTTTAGAGAGCAAGAAATCTCTCAATTTCTTATACCATGATCTAGGTGCTTGCTTCAAACCATACAATGCCTTCTTCAACTTGTACACATGGTTGGGTTGCTTGTAATCTTCAAAACTGGGAGGTTGCTCAACATAAACTTCTTCATTTATATAGCCATTGAGAAATTCACTCTTCACATCCATTTGATAGAGCTTGATGTTATGGGCACAAGCATAGGCTAACAAGATCCTAATTGCTTCCAATCTTGCAGCTGGGGCATATGTTTCACCAAAGTCAAGACATTCAACTTGAGTGTAACTTTGAGCCACTAATCTTGCTTTGTTCCTTACAACTATTCCATCTTGATCTTGTTTGTTATAAAAGACCCACTTGGTTCCAATCACATTATGATCCTTAGGCCTCTCAACTAACTCTCATACTTGATTTCTCTTGAAGTTGTTTAGCTCTTCATGCATAGCATTGACCCAATCAATATCCTTTAAAGCTTCATCTATCTTCTTAGGTTCAATGGATGACACAAATGAGAAGTGCTCACAAAATGAAGCCAATCTTGATCTTGTTTGTACACCTCTTGAGATATCACCAATGATTGAATCTAGGGGATGATCTCTTGTAACATTGGATGGTTGGAGCACTTGAACTTGATCTCTTGCACTTGGTTGGTCATTTGGTAGAGATGATGTACTAGCCACTTGTTGTTGATCTTGCACTTGAGATGATGAACTAGCTTAATTTTGATCATGAGAATCACTAACTTGCACTTGATCTTTGTCTTCTTCAACTTCAATCACTTCTCTAGGTCTTATGTCACCAATATCCATTTTCTTCATTGTATTTGCCAATTGAGTGCCTCTCACATCTTTTAGGTTTTATCCCCCTCTTGTGAGCCATTGGTTTCATCAAATTCCACATCATGAACCTTCTTAAGAGTACCACTAGCTAAATTCTAAACTCTATAAGCTTTACTAGTAGTAGAGTAACCAAGCAAGAAACTTTCATCACATTTCTTCTCAAACTTGCTCAATCTTGTACCTTTCTTCAATATATAGCATTTGCAACCAAACACAAGTATGCAATATTGGGCTTTCTATCATTCAAGATCTCATATGGTGTCTTCTCTAGGAATTGATGGCAATAAAGACAGTTGCTATAGAAGCAAGCCATGTTGATAGCTTCAGCCCAAAAAGAATGACTAACATTGTATTCACTCAACATTGATCTTGCCATGTCAATCAAAGTTCTATTCTTTCTTTCAACTAGCCCATTAGATTATGGTGTGTACTTGGCCAAAAATTGATGTCTAATGCCATACTCATCACAAAGCTCATCAACTCTTGTATTCTTAAACACACTACCATTGTCACTTCTTACTTTCTTGATTGTGGTCTCAAACTCATTTTGCAATCTCTTGATAAATGTCTTGAATGTATCAAACACATCACTCTTATCAACAAGAAATGCTACCC
The DNA here is from genome assembly GCA_038087645.1 of Saccharum hybrid cultivar R570. NCBI lineage: Eukaryota > Viridiplantae > Streptophyta > Magnoliopsida > Poales > Poaceae > Saccharum > Saccharum hybrid cultivar. The sequence goes on along the minus strand of JAQSUU010000647.1, from coordinate 854,686 downwards.
AAGTGTATCTAGTGAAATCGTCCACAATCACAAAGCCATGCCACCAATGCTTGTATATGTTGTTGGCCCAAACAAATTCATGTGTAATAGCTCAAATGCCTTTGATGAGCTCATTGTGCTCTTCTTTGGATGAGTGTTGCTCACTTGCTTTCTAGCTTGACATGCACTACATAGCTTGTTCTTCTCAAATATGACATCCTTCAAGCCTCTAACTAAGTTACGCTTCACTAACTTGTTCAATTGTTTCATCCCAACATGACCAAGTCTTTTATGCCATAGCCAACCCATGCTAGATTTAGTGAGCAAACATGTTGACAATCTAGCCTCACTAGCCTCAAAATCAACCAATTATAGATTCTCATATCTAAGGCCTTTGAAAATCAAGTTAGATCCATCTACACTTATGATCTCAACATCATGAACACCAAAGATGCACTTGAAACCAAGATCACACAATTGAGTTACTGACAAAAGGTTGAAGTTTAAGCTCTCAACTAGTAGCACATTGGAAATGCTCAAATCATTGGAGATAGCAATTTTACCAAGCCCCTTGATCTTGCCTTTGCTATTGTCACCAAACATGATACTTTGCATGCCATCACCATCATTTGACTTGACGAAGGGTCGAGATGGCGGACTAGAGGGGGGCGAATAGTCCTTTCTAAAAATTAAACACGTCGGCTAACCGAAATAAATGCGAAATTAAACTTATCGATCTAGCCAAGACTTTACCCCTCTAACTAAGTTCTCAAGCACCTTAGAAAGATCCTAATTAAGCAACTAAGGTGCTTTCCTTAGCAAGAGCTCACCTAACCAATTCTAGAGCAAGGTCACACAAACCTATGCACTAGTACTTTTCATACCGAGGGAGCTCATACACAATTCTAGTAAGCAAAGCGCACAAAGCCTAAGCTCACTAGCAAAGCTCAAAGACAAAGCTACACAAGCTAAAGCTTAGAGCTCCACTTACTTATCTACACAAACTAAGCAAGACAAGGGAACTACTTCTAGTTACACAAGCAAGAAGGTAACTAGCAAGCTACACAAGCAAACTAATTACAAGAGCAACTACACAAGCACAAGTATATGAAAGTACATACAAGCTTGTGTAAAGTAAATGCAAACCACCGAGAAGAGTAGACAAGTTGACACGGTGGTTTTTCACCGAGGTTCAATTGGTTGCCACCAAGCTAGTCCTCGTTGTGTCGACCAACACTTCGTGGTTCGACGGCTAACTGGTCACACATCGAGCCTCTGAAAAGGCACCGCAAGAATCCACCATCAAGTGTGGTAGCTCAATGACACACTCTACTAGAGTTGCTCTTCATGATCCCTATGGGGTGAGCACAATCCCCCTCACAAAACTTCTCTAGAGCCTCGCACAATATTCTTGCGAGCTTCGACGGAGCCACAATCCACCAAGCCATCTAAGAGATGGCAACCTCCAAGAGTAACAAGCACCACCGGCTTGCAACTCGAACACCTAGTGTCACTCGATGCAATCCTCACGATGCAACACACTAGAATCACACTCACTCGAAAACGATTCGCACTCTTGCAAGCACAAGTGAGTTAGAGGCTCTCCAAGCACTCCTAAAGCATGGACACTAAGTCCCAAGGGTGCTCAACACCTGCCAAGGCTGGCCACCACTTCTATTTATAAGCCCACAAATGAATATAGCCGTTAGTCATTCACTGGGCGAAAATCACGAGCGACAGACGCGTCTGTTGCTACGCCGACAGACGCTGCCAGCGTCCAACGCTCCTGTGCCAGCACCGCTCGATCGCTGCCATGTGTCCCACTTCAAATACGAGCCGTTGATCTCCAACGGTCAGCTAACTTCAACGCGCTCTTGAACCAACCGACGGATGCGTCACACACAAGCAAGCCCGTGCGTCCGTCACACTGTCAGACGCAGTCCAGAAAGGGTGAAACCGTGCGGAGCTGCGATAGATGCAGCTCAGTGTTTGTCACTCCTACGCACCGAAGTCACCCTCACGAACTGATCGACAGATGCTGACGTCAGCGTCCGTTGCTTGAGCATCCACGCGTCCAACGCCTTGCCCAACACCGGTCAGCGTCGTGCTGCTAGGGTTAGGCGACAGACGCCTTGGCCAGCGTCTATCGTCGCCAAGATCCGTGTCCGTCGCTTGTTTCTCAGCGAGAAACACTCCCACGACTTCGTCACTTCTTCCGACCTTCGGCACAATAGAAAATAAGCATTTCATCTCCTCGAAAATGCTTGAATCCCGCCTCGCAAGCTCAGCGAGAGGGAGAGAGGATCCCAAACCCCTCTCAACCCCTCAAACTCCATCGCCTTCGCAAATGTGCCAACACCAATAAGTGATCACCACCTTGTGCACGTGTGTTAGCATTTTCACAATCATTTTCTCGAAGGAGTTAGGCACTCAACTTGCCTCGCCACTCGATCCTAACACGTATGCAAAGTTAGATCGCTCAAGTGGCACTAGATGACCGATATGCAAACAAGTTTGCCCCTCCTGATAGTACGGCCATCTATCCTAAACTCGGTCATCAACTTCTCTACACACCTATGACCGGTGAAATGGAAATGCCCTATGGTTATACCTTTGCCTTGTGCATTCCATTCCAACTCCTCCGACATTGATGCAACACATGCACCAACCAATCACCAAATGATATGATCCACTTCATATCATCACGTGACCGTATTGGTTCATCGATCTTGACCTCACTTGCTCTTCACTGTTGCCTCGGTCCATCGGTGCCAAGTCTTGCCCAAGCTTCACCGTCACACGTGGTCCTTCACTTCAAAGCCTCCGACTTGTCCTTCACTCTTACAACCGGTCCATCGAGCCAAGCCTCATCTCGATCTTCTCTACCTTGGTCACATGACTCCATGTCATGTCTCATATGCAATAAGCTCCTTCATTACACAATCACCTATGGACTAATCTCCTGTGTATCTCATATTAAACACAATTAGTCCACCTAAGGTTGTCACTCAATTACCAAAACTAAACAAGGACCTTTCACTTGATTGAGTTGAACATTCTTGAGTCACCAGTCATGTGTTGTGTGCACTCACTATCAAGCACCTAATGCCTTTCTCCGGTTTTATAATTGACCTACAAAAGAAGATCAATTTTTTAGGTACCTAAACTTGCTTGGGTCCTTAAAGGTTAGTCACCAAGGTCTTTGGTAGCCAAATAGCCTTCTTCTTTAGGCCCACAATTGGTGTACCAATGAACTTAGCCTTCACACCATTGACACCCTTAACAAGCATATAACAAGAATTAATTTAATTGAGGATACATTAAGTTGCTTATTCTTGTTAGTCTTGCAATCTTACTCTATATGCCCAACTTACTTGCATCTATTACAAAATCGACCATTGCACTTCACAAAGCTAACTTTGTGAGTTGCAAAGGCCGTCTTGCCTTTCTTGGGGTTATAGACTAATCCCTCCTTGTTGAGGGAAAATATTTGGCTACCCAAGCACTTTAGCAAGTGGGCATCTCCACCATAGGCATTGCCTAAGGCACGAGTGAGCTCATTGACCTCCTTCTTAAGGATCTCATTCTCAACCATTAGTGAGGCATCACAAGTGAAACCATCACTAGTAGATGAGATAGAAGTGGAAGTGCTACAAAAAGGGTTAGTGGGAGCAACAATAATAGGACTATAAGAAGATTCATCAATAAGGTCACATGTTAGTCCCACATCACAAGTCATGATCACTTGCTCCATCTTGGTCTCTTTCTCCTTAGCTTGCTCAAGTAGAGAGGAGTGAGCTTTTTTCAAGTTTAGTGTGAGCAAGGCCAAGCTCCTCATGGTCTTTCTTTAGACGCTCATGAGATGTTTGGAGCTCATCAAAGGATTGCTTAAGGGCTTTGAGCTCCTTTTGCAATGCTTTGCATTCCTTTCTCTTCTTTTCATAGCTAGTGCTAAGTTGCTCACATATCTCTATGAGCTCATCCTTAGAGTAGTCCTCCTCATCATCACTTCTACAATCATCACTTTCATATTTATCATCACTTTCATCATATTTTACCTTAGTGGGCTTTACCATAAGGCATGTCGAAGGAGTGTTAAAGAGGGATGGTTTGTTGTGAATGGCGATGCTTGCAAGTGCCTTCTTGATGGACCTCTTATCATCATCACTTGAATCATCATCATCACTATCTTTGGTATAATCACTATCCCAAGTGACCACATAGCCACTTCCCTTCTTCTTCTTCTTGAAGGTTATCTTCTTCTCCTTCTTTTCCTTTTTATCCTTATTCTTCTTCTTCTTCTTTTTCTCATCCTCCTCATTGTCACTCTTATAGGGACAATTTGCTGCAATGTGATTCGGGCTCTTGCACTCAAAGCATAGCCTCACATGATCATTCATGTGATATTTTCTCTTCCTTGCACCATAACCTCTCTTCTTCATGAATTTGCCCATCTTGTACACTAGAAGAGCCATAGCCTCATCATCAAAGTCATCTTCATCTTCACTTGATGCTTCTTTCTTTGACTTGCCTTTGTTCTTGGAGGATGAAGTGGAAACCTTGAATGCCACACTTTTCTTCTTCTTGTCATCATCCTTTTTCTCAACTTCTTCATTGTCACTATCATTGTATTGAGCATCGGTCATGACATCTCCAAGTACCTTATTTGGAGATACACCGGTCAAACCTTCTCTAAAAATGATAGTTCTCAATGTCTTAAACTTCTTTGGCAAGCACATCAAGAACTTATAAGAGAAGTCTTCATCCTTCACCTTCTCACCTAAACTCTTAAAATCATTTACAATGACTTGGAGCCCATAGAACATCTCCAGAATGGACTCATCATCCTTCATCTTGAAGTTGGATAGCTTGTCCTTGAGCATGTATAGCTTAGCACTCTTTACTATTGTAGTGCACTCATATGTCTTCTCTAATCTCACCCAAACTTCACTTGCTCTCTCAAGATCCTTGACTTGCTCAAACACCTTTGAATCAATACCATTGTAAATTATGTTGAGTGCCATGGTATTGCATTGCTTGTTGGCCTTGTCATTATCGATGAGATTGGTGGGATCAATGATGATAAAATCATGCTCGATTACATCCCACACTCTATCATTGATTGAACCAAGGTATATCTTCATCTTTCTCTTTCAATAGTCAAAAGAGCTTGTGTCATCAAAGAAAAGTGGTTTGCCCCCAACATGGTTGAACACAACTTGAGCCATAATTTGAGCTCCAAGGTTGTTAATCCTTCAATAAACGGTGACCATAGTTCAAATACCACTTGAAAGGTCCCACTATGGCTAGAGGGGGTAATAGCCTATTAAAATTCAAAAAACACTAGAGCAACTTGATTAGTAAGACAAATAGTGAAATACAAGTTTTGCTCTAGCTCCACAAGGGTTGCAAGCCACCTACCCAATCAATTCTAGTCACTATGATCTCTAGGCACATGATTGGCTATGTCACTACTTGCTACTCTAGGTGAACAAGGCTAGCAAGAAAAGCTACACTAACAATCTACACAAGAGAGTTAAATGCTCTACTTTGCAAAAAGTAAATGAGAGGTCAAGATTGTTATACCGCCGCGTAGGGGATGAACCAATCACCAAGATGATAATCAATTAATACACCGAGAGAATACCAAATGGCAAGAGACACAAGTATTTTTCTTCCGAGGTTCACGTGCTTGCCGGCACGCTATGTCCCCGTTGTGTCGACCAACAATTGGTGGTTCGGCGGCTAAGAGGTGTAGCATGAACCTTGTCTAACCTGTGGACACTGCAAGAATCTACCCATAAGTGAGGTACCTCAATTACACGCGCAATCCACTAGAGTTGCCTTTTGTGCTCTACCGGGGAAGGCTCAAGAACCCCTCACAATCACCTGGAGGTAGCCAAGAACAATCATCAACTCTTGCCACAACTCCTCCACTGTACCAAGCCATCTAAGTGGCGGCAACCACTAAGAGTAACAAGAATCCCGCAGCTCAAACGATCCCCAAGTGCCACTAGATGCAAACTCACAAGCAAATGCACTAGGAATCACTTCCAATCTCACTTTGATGATGAATTAAGGATGGAGATGAGTGGGAGGTGTTTGCTTAGCCTCACAAGGATGCCAAGTATGTCAAAGTGTCAAGAGAGTGAGCCCCAAGTCGATACCTTTCTATTTATAGAGCCACAAGACTTAGAGAGCTGTTGGGAGCTCGCGGGGTGACTGGACGCACTAACCGAATGGACCCTAGCGTCCGGTCGGCCAGCATCTAGTCGCCCTCGGCCGTCCACGTGTCCTCGTTCAAACCTCATTTGTTCGATCTCAATGGTCAAAACACCGAGCCCGCGCCGTTATAGACTGACTGGACGCACTAGAAGACGCCACCAGACTTGCCACCACGCGGAGTCTAATCGATTCTAGAGAGCATCCAGACAGGAGAAAAAATGACCGGACACATCAGGTCAACGCCGACCTGATGCGTCCTAGCGTTCGATCTTCACATTGTTCATGTGCGCACGAGCCAAGGTAATGTCAGTGCTCCTCAGACTCGACCAGACGATGCCCCAGCGCGTCCGGTCGCAACAGTGTCATGCGTCCGGTCGTTCGTTGCTCCTCTCGGCCAGCCGCGCTGTCAAGACCGGACGCAGCAAGCCAGAGTTCGGTCACTGCCCAAGTCAAAGTCTAGTCATTGTGCTGCTGCTCCTTTTCTTTTTCTAAGTCCACAACTGCTTCGTCCTTGCTTCCAAGTTGCTAACCACAAATTGTAGAACTTGTGTGCACGTGTGTTAGCATTTTTCAAAGCATTTTACAAGGGTCACATGTTAGCACACTAGGTTCCTAAATGCAATGCATGAATCATGTCACCTAATGGCACTCGATAAACCATTTAGCCAAAGAATTCCCCTCTTTATAGTACAACTATCGATCCTAAGTCACTCACACCCTCTACGGTGTCTTGAGTGCAAAACAAAAAATAGCCCTATCACATATACCTTTGCCTTGAGCCTATTTATGTTTTTCTCTTTCTTCTTTTCCAAATGTGAAGCACTTGATCATCTTTTGGTCACCTCCATCACCTTGACCATCATCTCACTCCACCACTTGGTATGGGACTTATCGTTTCATGTCTACACACTTAGCACAATGATTAGTCCCTAGGTTTCATCAATTATCCAAAATGAAACTAGGGCTTTCAGCCTTTCATCCTTCTGTCTCTCTAATCCCCTGAACATAAGACTCATTAGTTTAAGTAAAAGTAGTATTACGTGATATATATATAAGAGGTAATAGTCTTGATTGCTTTAAATCTGCATGAGTTACCAAGTCTAATTAAGAAATGTATTGGATTAATTGGCACTATCATCATTGAAAAAAATACCTGAGTTGTAAGTCATTTAGGTGACTGTGTAATAAGTTGTATGCTCCGTTGCGGCATATTTGCTAGTACATGCTAAAAATAGACTTTAGAGTGTAAATCAATGTTCGACAAGGCGAGATTCCATGGTCGCCTAGGCGCAACTACGCGCTAGGTAGAGGCCTACCGTGGCGCCTGGGTAGGTGTACATCTAGGCAATCCACGCACCTCCACAGCATTCCATGACGCCTCCACGGCACCTGGGCGGTGAGTAGACGGATGAGGCGGTAGCTAGGTGGGAGCGCGCGGGCGCAGGAATATGTTTTTACGGGTAGGAGCAAGCGCGAGAGCGGCCGGCTACGTGGGAAGGAAAAGAGCATAGTGCCGGTGCCTATAGAGAGGATTAGAGAGAGAAAAAGATATAGAGAGAGGAGAATAGGAGATGGAGATGATCACTGCTTTTCGCCCCCGGTCTTCATCTCTCCTATCGGCCGCTGCCCGTAGCGTCGGTGATTTCGGAGTCCCGCTGAGGCTCATTCTAGGGAAGGGTGGCGGCGAGTCCAGAGCTCCTCCTTGAGCCCACTAGGGGAGAGAGTCACTGAGTCTAGAGCTCCTCGTCGCCGCCTTACACAAGCCCAAGGTGAGGTCTGTTTGCCCCCTGCTCCTCTCTCCTCTGCTCGGCTGCTCCCTTCTATCTTCCTACTCTGTACGCCTGTGCTATTCTACTATGTGCCAGTGTGCTGCTGCTGTTCACCTACTACCTTTGGATATCTAGTTGATGCTATATAATATGCCTGAATGCCTGCTGTTCTTACTCTATATCTAGTATCTATTATCTGCATCTTTGATGTCTGCATCTATGATGTACTGACAGTCTGACATCTACTATCTAGTATGACTGAAATATGAATGGTTGATGTCTGTTGTGTACCTACTATCTACATGTTTATAGATTGCAGCTTAATTTCTTGAATTATTGTTATATGCCTTTGCATGTTTGTAGAATTGTAGTTTCATATGCCTCTGTATTCTCTTCATGTAGAATGTCGGTGCAAGAAGTTGCTCTAGAGAAAGTGAATGTCCTAAAAAGGAATTTAGATGATGTGGGATGGTAGTATAGGTTTCTGGTGGATCCTAACAACAAGAACAAGGTCGAGTGCAAGTTCTGTGGTCATCGGAGCCAAGGAGGGCAACCCTTCACATTTTGAATACCCAACCTCAAAATCCTAGACCCACACCTCTAGAGACAGACTTAGCTTTGAGGATCAGCAGGTTACCTATGTCATGGTGTTTTATTTATGTGTAGTTTGATAAAAAGCAAGGTTACAAAAGGCGTTAAGCGCTAAGCGAGCAATGACTCACAACCTAGAGTTTAAGCATGCTTAAGTGTTCCTAAGCACTTAAGCGTTTTGTGATGCAGAACATTCCTAAGCCCTTAAGTATTTTGTGATGCAGTAGACATTCAGAGAGATAAGAGTGGAGAGCAATTGAGACATTCAAAGAGATGAGAGTGGAGAGTAATTGAGAGAGAGAGCAAATGAATCAATGGCTAGGTCTCTCTCCACCTCTCCTTTTGTAGGGGAGGTGGGAGGAGAAATTTTCACAATTTCTCCTAACGGAGCTTCTATTTACAAATGGGCCATAATCATTATCTCATAAATCTCTTGGCTATGTAATTGGGCCCTGAGCACACGAATTGGGTCCCTAACTATCATACCCAATTTTAAGGACAAAATCGAATGCACAACCTGGTTACTGTAACCATTACCTGTTTCAGAGCAACCCTAGAAAGTGGTTTGTATGGATTTTGTTGAAGGCCTTCCTAGGTCAAATAGATATGATACTATCATGGTGGTCATTGATACGTTCACTAAAGTATGGGCATTTTATTGCTTTGGCCCATCCCTTCACAGCCTTGCAAGTAGCTCAAGCTTACATAGACAATATGTATAAGTTGCATGGCCTTCCTGATAGTATCATTTCTGATAGAGAAAATATATTTACAAGTGCTGTGTCGAGGGATTTGTTCAATCTCACTAATAATCAGCTGATTATGAGCTCTTCTTACCACCCTCAGACAGATACCAGATTGAGCGGTTGACTCAGTGTTTGGAAGGTTTCCTACGCTGTGTTCACTCCTGTCCTAAGAAGTGGGTGAAATGGTTGCCCCTAGCTGAGTTTTGGTACAATACAAGCTATCATTTAGCTTTGGGAAGAACTCCTTTTGAGGTTTTATATGGCCACTCTCCAAGACACTTTGGCATTACCAATGATGTGCAATCTCATGCTTCAAACTTGGACCAATGGCTTCTGGAAAGGAACTTGTTGTAGGAAGTTATTCACCATCAACTGCAGTGAGCCCAACAACGAATGAAGCATTATGTTGATCAACATCGCTCTAAAAGGGAACTTGCAGTTGGTGATATGTTGTATCTTAAGCTACAACCTTATGACCACTCAAGATTCTAGCTCGAGTCAGCGCTGTGGCATACCATCTGCAGTTACCTGATGTACTCCCTCCATATAGGAAATAAAAGTCGTTTAGAACATGATTGTGCATACCAATGAGTGATTAATTAGGGGGTATTTTTTCATGTCTACCCCTGTTAAATAGGGTTGTGGCTGTTCCCTACACAAGAAAGTTGTCGATCTCAAGTAGATAGAGCAGCAAGGTGCGTGGCATGTTGTGCTGGGTTCGAAACCCAGCCAACGCCGTATTTTTGCTGCGCCTTGGTTTTGCATGACACTGTTTGGCTGCATGGCTACTGAGGCTGCATGGCGCGTAAATTTTCATTTTCGCGCGTCCGGCATTCTTGTTTTGGCGCTCGTCAGCTCCGACGCTTGGAGTGCTCCGCCGTTCGCTGCTTGTTCTATTTAAACGCCGTGTTCCATTTTTCCTGTTTACTTTCCTCTTTCTACCTCCGTTCTTTCCATTTAACCGTACGGCAATGAGTGATTCCTTACCTAGCCCTTGTTTAGATTGAAGAAAATTTCAAACCCGATGAATAGTACCACTTTCGTCTTATTAAGTAAATATTGTCCAATCATGGACCAACTAGGCTCAAAAGATTCATCTCGTGATTTCCAACTAAACTGTGTAATTAGTTATTTTTTTACCTACATTTAATACTCCATGCAAGCGGTTAAAAATTGATGTGATGGAGAGAGAGTGAAAAAACTTGGAACTTTGAGGCAAACTAAACAAGGCGCTAGCTTTGATCTGAACGTGCATTTAGAAGAAGATGACGACGGCAATCTTCCGTACAACAATGGTAAGCAAGAACGTATTTTCTTAGTTTGTCGCTTCCTTTTCTTTCTTTTCTCAGTTTGTTGCTTCTTTTTCAACAGGGATTGATTTGAACTTGCCACTTGATGAATTTGGTGCTGTTGACTTCGATTATGTACAAAACCTTGCAGGTAAGCCATGGCTATTATTTTCGTGGATTATATTTTTTTTAGCTAAGTATTATGAATGCGTGTTCATTTATCTAGAACATGCCGTGCCTATTAGTGCTTGTTTTTTTCACTATTAATAGAACACATGCGTGTTTATTTTTTCACTATAAATAAAACATGTTGCCGATAACTCATGCTTGTTTTTTCTCTGTAAATAAACCATGCCGCCGTGGCTACATGCGTGTTTATTTTTGTCACTATAAATAGAACATGTTGCCGAGAACTCATGCTTGTTTTTTTCTCTGTAAATAAACCATGCCGTGCCTACATGCGTGTTTATTTTTGTCACTATAAATAGAACATGTTGCCGAGAACTCATGCTTTTTTTTCTCTGTAAATAAACCATGCCGTGGCTACATGCGTGCTTATTTTTTCACTATAAATAGAACACGTTGCCGAGAACTCATGCTTGTTTTTTTCCTCCATGCCGTGGCTACGTTGTCTATAAGTAGAACATGCAGTTCAAGCACCCAAGCGAAGGAAAGATATGACAGAAGATCTCCGACAACAAGTTTACCAAGCTTTGTTGACTAGGAGCAACAATGGTACACTACACAAGACAGATACTGCATTTGTTGCTGCTCAATTTGACATTCACAAACGGACAGTTCAGCGTGTTTGGAACCGAGGTAAAACATAACTTAAAAACAATGTTCCAGTTGTGGTTTATAGTCTAAAGAAAGGTAGAGTTGGCCGTAAAGCAATCCCTGTTGATTTGGAAGCATTGCACGACATTCCTCTAAAGGAAAGAATGACTATAGAGGATGTGTGCGCAAAACTAAACATGAGCAAATGGAAGATTCAAAGGTATTTGAAAAAAGGATTGATTAGGCGCCATTCTAGTAGCATCAAACCATATCTCACTCAAGCTAACAAGAGGTCTAGGTTACAGTGGTGTGTTGACATGGTTAACAGGGAATTGCTTGATGATCCAAGATTTAAGGACTTGTTTGACTTTGTGTTCATTGATGAGAAATGGTTCTACCTAACTCAAAAATCTGAAAGATATTATTTGCTACCTGAAGAAGATGAACCCCATCGGACTTGTAAGAATAAGAACTACATCCCTAGGCTCATGTTCTTGTGTGTTTGTGCTCGGGCAAGGTTTAGGGATGGGCAATGTATTTTTGATGGTAGAATTGGTTGTGTTTCCACTTGTTCGATATGAACCGACTCAGAGAGGTAATGAGAGAACTGGCCGTGTCCGTGGAGACATGGTTATGAAGCCCATTACTTCGATCACTAGAGAGGTGATTAGAGATTTTATGATCAACCAAGTGTTGCCTGCCATTCGAGCTAAGTGGCCAAGAGAAGATGTGGGCAAACCAATCTTCATTCAATAGGACAATGCACCTTCCCACTTGAAATTGGATGATCTAGATTTTTGTGAGGCCGCTAAGATAGGAGGATTTGATATTCGCCTAATATGTCAACCACCAAACTCTCCGGATTTCAACATTCTTGACTTGGGTTTTTTTTCGAGCTATACAAGCAATCCAATATAAGAAGAATGCAAAAACAATAGAGGCTCTGGTTCCAGCCGTGCAAGAGGTAATTTGCTCAAATGGATCACACATGTTTCAATGTTCTCTTTCACAACAAATTTGCTCACTGATTCATTTCTTGCACACTTGTTTTGTAGGCATTCATGGAGTACTCGGCACACAAAGCAAACCGAATATTTCTAACACTACAAGGTGTTCTGATGGAAGCTATGAAGAAGAAAGGTTGCAACAACTTCAAGATACCTCACATGAAAAAAAGAAACATTGGAAAGAGAAGATCGTCTGCCAACTTCCATCCATTGTGATGCAACATTGCTACATGAAGCCGATGCTACTCTTGCTGCATGAAAAAATTAGAATGATGCTAGTTAGCTTAATTATTAGAACTAAATTTAGCCATCCTACTCTTGCTGCATGTAACAGATGGATGCTTATTTATCTTAATTATCAGAACTAAATTTAGTCGAGGCTACTCTTGCTGCATGTAACAATCTTAGTTACTTACCGATGCTTTGGCGTCATCGTTTCTCGGCAACAAGTACCCGTAATGCAAAAGCGAGCAGTTCATCTCGGAGTCCGGCGTGGAGTCGGGCGCCATTTGCAAGTCCGGCATGCTGAAGTCCGTCGTGATGGAGTCCAGCATGATGGAGTCCGGCGCGATCTCCTCTGACTCCTGCGGCGAAGCGCACCGAAGCCGCTTGACTCCACAGCGACCAGCACCTGCGCCGCCGAACTCCATGGGCGAAGGCGAGCGTGCGATGAAGTGGGCGGAGCACGAGGGAATCGTTCTCGGTGAAGGCGAGCATGCGATGAATTGAAGTGGGCTGCCTCTCCACGAGCGCATATTAACTGCCTAGACGCGAGCGACGAGGCGAGCGTGCGTGTGAACGACGCGGAGAACCCGGCGACGCGGTAACGAGGCGTCACCAGGGGCAAATGGGTCAAAAACACGGTGCATGCGTGTGAACGACTTCCTTTTGCGCAAACCTTCCGTCGCCCAGAACGACTTTAATTTCGTATACGGAGGGAGTATGTCACATTCATCCTGTGGTCCATGTGTCCTAGTAGAAGCAGCATATCCCTCCTTCAGTGCAGGTGGAAGATGATATCACTTTGGTTCTAGGTGATCCTTCCATGTTGTCCAGCCCATCCATCCATTATCTGGCTTCATGTATGGTGTAGAAAGGGGTTTCTTCACTGTCACAAATTTAGGTGCAGTGGTCTGATCACTCACTAACCTTGACGGCATGGGAGGAAACTCATGCTCTCTAGCGGCGATTTCCATCCACTGTTGCTTGGGGACAAGCAACTTTTCGAGGGAGGGGCAATGTCAAGGCCACAAAGGAGAAGGCAAGAAGGATCAGGAGTACTGTTGCGCGTTTGGCAACAGAGCAAACGACGTCGATCAAGGTGGGGTAATGGGGACAGCTAAGTCATAGTGGTGTGAGTTGGCGGTGAGTTAACGAGCGTCATGGTAGGAATCAGGCTAGTATATAACGCCTGAGGCCATTGTGTCTTATAACGAAGAACTGAAACTCTAAAACCTCAATGAAATCTATCTCTGTTCTTCGTCCCCATTCCTACTTCTCTCCCTCAATCTCCAATTCTCAAGCTATTTGTCCGATTTGTTGAGGAAACGTGACAGGAGGCTAGGAAGCCCAATAGACGTCAATCCAGGTTTAAAATCGGATGTCTTCTGGTGGAGCAAGGAATTTAATTACAAATATATGGGGATCTATAGAGGATAATGGAGATTGATGTGGCTTCACGACATCGTAGGTAAATATGTTGTTGTAGATATATAGATAATATAGATAGATATAGATTATGTGCTGAGTTGTCAAAAGCGATGTTATCCTAAACGCTAAACGGTAAACAGTCGGTCACCTACCATTTAGCCCATTATTTAGGCAAAACGGGTGTTTAAATGGACAAAACGGCTATTTAAACGGAAATGGTGTACCACCGTGTAGGGTTTAAACAGTGTGTAAACGGACTAAACGACTGTTTAGACGAACAATCAAAGGATGTTAGAAAGAAAAAAGAAATGGAAAAGAAAAAGGAAAAAAATGGTATGGGTTTTTATTTGGTGACCCATCTAAAAGCCCATTAGTTCAGCACAAACCCACACACCGCCACATAGTCTTTACCCTAACACTAAGGCACACAGCCTGACAGCCGCCGCGCCGGCGCTCCATCTTCTGCTCCCTCCCCCACTCGCGCTCGGCACGAAGGCGACGGAGGCGGCGCTCAGGCTCGGGCTCTCAGCAACCGCGGGGCAGTCCCAGGCTCGGTGGCGGCGTCAGCGGCTCCCCCTCCCGCCTCTCGCCAGTCGCCTTGCGCCCTTGCGTCCGTCCTCCGCACATCGGCCGGCGACCCTACGTACGCACCTCCCTCTCCCCTCTTGCCTCCATTGGACTGTCGACGGCGCCCGGCCCCTGCGGCTGCGCCGCGCGTAGCGCACGGCCGACGGGCAATGGGAGCCAGCAGCCGCTGCTCCACCAAGGTGGTCGCGCCGCTTTGGGAGCGCTTAGAACATCTCTAGCAGTAGCAGCAGGAGGAAACTGCAACCCAAAAATCAGTTATAAGGGAGATACAAAACGTGTTTGGGGGTTTTGAAGGTGTTCTCTCTAAATCCAGACCCCACCTGTCAGCGAATTCCTCCGTTCGTTGGTTTCCCGTGTCATCTCTCTCTCCCTCGCCGCTTCCATCCCTTGCGCCCGCCCCAGCCGCTGCTTCCTCTCCCCCGCCGGTCGCCACTTCCTCTCCCCCGCCGGACGCCGCCTTTCTCTCCAGTCTCCCCCGTCGGCCGCCTCTTGCTCTCCACTGAGCGCGCCTCCACCGAGCACGGCTCCTCGCGGCGGACGCCGGCTCGAGCTCGAGGAAGCACGCCTCCACCGAGCGCGGGCTCCTCCGCGCGGATGCAGGCGTCAGATCCAGCGGCACCCGTCTCCGCCGCCGCGCCTCACGCCTCTCGACGCTCCTCCAGCATCGTGGCCGTCCTCGCCGAACCCATCCCCGACGGCGGCGTACGGCGGCGGCTCGTCCACGTCGACGACGGTTGCTTGTGAAACTTTACGCCCGCCAAAATTGCAAGGTTTGCGGGCTGATTTGCGGGGAGGGATTGTTCCCCTTTTTTTGAGGGATGGAGGGCTGGTTTTGAGGGGGATGAGAAAAAAAAATTCTCATTGGGGATTGGATTGGAGGACTGCTGGAGCTTGCAAATCCCTCAAACTACAGGTTTTTCTCATTGGGGATGTGGATGGGGGACTGGTGGAGATGCTCTTATGCCCCATAGCGAAGCGCTACCCGTCCGCTTAGCGCTTCAGCGCGCTGAAGCGTGCGCTTAGTGCCGCTTTTTGGAACTCTAAAAAGAAAAATCATGTACCAATTTAGTGGTTGATTGGATTTATATGTAAGGATAGGAATAAATGCTCAACCGTAGGGTAAATGGATTCTTTGTAAATTGTAACGCCAAAGCCTATCCATTTGTTACCATATATAATGCCATCTTTTGTGTGTCTATTTTCATCATTCTGAGAGCATGTTCATGTATGTGCAGGCTAATGCTGCTAAATGGCTCAACCTTCTGTCATTCTAGCAACTGCAAGTTATGATCACACAATCAGATTTTGGGAAGCCAAGAGCGGTCGCTGTTACCGCACTATTCAATATCCAGACTCTGTAAGTAATGGCTATTGGTAATACTTCACCGTCAGCATCAGAGCTATCTAGTTTAAAAACAATCTTACATACCTTTTCACTGCTGTAACATGTTGACTGCAGCAAGTTAATCGCCTTGAGATAACCCCGGACAAGCGATTCTTAGCTGCTGCAGGCAATCCTCATATCCGCCTTTTTGACATCAACTCAAATAGCCCTCAACCGGTACGAATACATGTTTTCAACATCAATCTCTATGGGTCATCAAGTTCCTTTTCCTTGTTTAATGAGAATACACCTAGCAGGTAATTAGCTATGATTCACATACGAGCAATGTGATGGCTGTGGGATTCCATTGTGATGGTAACTGGATGTACTCAGGTTCTGAAGATGGTACTGTTAGAATTTGGGATTTACGGTGAGCTTTTCAAACCTAATATGTTGTATCATACTATCGTTTCTTAAGTTACAAGCCTATTTTACTTGACCTGCAGTTCTAGTGAAAACTTGAAAAAAATGTCCTTAACTAGGGGAAAATCCAGTGCAGATCAATCTCCTGGTGCTATCATGCATGCTCACAATATGGTGTTGGTTTGCTTTAAACGGACTAAATCTTAGGGAAACTTAAAAGGGCACACATATGGACATTTCAAAAATAACCACCTCACGAATCGATAGCTCATCCGTGAAGAATGCGGTCACAACAATTTCATTAAAATCTGACTATCTGAATCCTCCAAATCTCATACAACTTCTTTTATGAGTTTGTCTAGTAGTGCTACTAGATGGTATGATGTAAATTATATTACCTTTTAAATTTTGTACAATGTGGACCTTACTAATTTTCTTAGCTGTAAATCATCTTATGTCTTTGATATTTATTTTTGTTATTTGTGCGTGTATGGTTTCAGGACTGGCACATGCCAACGAGAATATGAAAGTCGTGCCGCTGTCAACACTGTAGTTCTGCATCCAAATCAGGTTAGAATCATTTCTTTCATTATTTATTTGTATGGTCTAAGTGGTAATTGATTTCAAATGTCTTCATCCAAGTACAACACTGATTAAGCTACAATTGGTTATAAACTTGTTGGTTAGCTACTTCTGTTCATTACTTCAATACTCTCTGTAATGCAAAAATGCTGGCAAAAGACAATTTGACTGCGTGTAGCTTTGAATTTAGAGGTTTCAATTTTTTTTTTGAAGGTTCAGAGGTTTCAATTATTGTGATATCCTTGAAATCAACTTGGCAGAGTGAACTGAATTTTCATATGGCTAGCCTTCGTCTCAAACTGCAGAGATGGCTTGGCATGTCTCACTCTCTGTTTCTCAAATTTCCTGTGGAACTTTATTTTCTTGTACTGACTAAATAGCAGTATCAGTATTCTTAACTTTGATGGTTGAGTCAGATAGTTTTTGTTTTGCCTATCCTCCTCTGTTACTTCTGTTTGTTTCTTCCCACCAAATTTTCATAACATTGTATGTTTATTTTATTTTTCCAGAAAGAGCTAATATCTGGTGATCAGAATGGAAACATACGTGTGTGGGATTTGGCTGCTAACTCATGCAGCTGTGAGTTGGTGAGTCACATACTCATATTCCAGTATTATGGTACTACTGTGGAAAGGGTAATGCAAGAAAACAATTGATCTGTTGGTTCCAATTATTTAGGTACCGGAGGTTGATACTGCTGTAAGATCTCTGACAGTCATGTGGGATGGGAGTATGGTGGTTGCTGCAAATAACCGTGGGACATGTTACGTTTGGCGCCTGCTTAAGGGTACTCAGGTCAGTCTGTTCTGCAAATAACAATGGGGCCTGTTCTTATAAACGTAGGATTTGTGATTTCTGAATTTTTGAAATTCTGTTATGTAGACAATTACCTGCTTTGAACCTCTGCACAAACTGCAAGCCCATGATGGCTACATTCTGAAGTGCCTGCTTTCACCAGAATTTTGTGATCCGAACAGGTAATGTAATAATGGTCTAAAAGGCTATTTTTCATGGTTCTTCCAGTGTAATATTGTGTCCTCTTGGGTTCCATGTGACATTCTTTGGTTTGTTTGCAGGTATCTTGCCACAGCATCATCTGACCACACTGTAAAGATTTGGAATGTCGATGGCTTCAAGTTGGAAAGAACTTTAGTCGGTAATGTTCAGAGTCTTCTTTTTTTAACCAACTCTCCATCTCAGATTCATCGTATGTTTCCGAATGAGATCCTGAAACATCACTGGCAATCAACTTCTCAGGCCATCAGCGCTGGGTTTGGGACTGTGTGTTCTCTGTCGACGGTGCTTACCTGATAACAGGTATGAACTGCACCTTGTTGCCCTCTGCCTTCCCAGATGATTCATCAGTTACGCAGCCTGTGCCTTCCCTGATGACTATCAGTTACGCGGTTAACCGGCCTGTTCTCTCTTGCAGCTTCTTCTGACACCACAGCGAGGCTATGGACGATGTCGACCGGAGAGGCCATCAGGGTGTACCAGGGTCATCACAAGGCCACTGTTTGCTGTGCTCTCCATGACGGAGCAGAATCAGCGCCCGCATAAGCATGTTGTGACTGCTTTTTCTGTACATACTTTGGATTGCTGAACTTTTCAGCACTCTCGTAACCTAAGTAAGACCTGGTAGTGTTTAACGCTCTGTTGTGAAATGCGGGGCTGTAGCTGTTATATGCAGCAAGCCTCTGGGGTAGCGTACAAATAATTTGCCTGCTGTGTTGGTGGATGATTCTGCAGAATTTTAGTGATGACATATTTTTGTTCTATGAATTGAAATGCAGCAATGGTTATGCGCTGAGTTTTATGCCTTTTTTTCCCCCTCTAAACATATGCAGGAGACTAGGAGAGATATGCTGCAGAAATCTAAACCGATTCAGTAACAATTGCAATTCTACGTTGCAGAACTGGATGAGACAAGTATCGTACAAGACGAAACAGTTTTCTTGACAATTGCGATTCCATAGTGCACGATCCAAAATGTGCCCTCAAACTAAACTACCATGCTAGCTGAACATTTCAACTCCTCGTCAGCCAGCCATGCGCACAACGGCACAAGGCGAGCCAGATCCTCTGCGGTCCGCCGGGTCACGGGGACGGGGTGCTTGTGCTTCTGTTCCGTGGTCTCTAGTGCAGCGGGTTCGCGCCCCAAGCTGCCGTCCGCAGCTCCGGCCTGGCGACGCTCCCCTCCGCTGCGGCCGCCGGTGGGGTGCGTTCCTCATCCTGCCTGGTGGTACTGCCGTGGTTGTGCAACGGGTTCGTGCCTCCAGGCACCATCAGTTGCACCACCACATGCCCTGTTTGCTTGGCTTATCGGCCGTACTTTTTCAGCGAAGTAACAGGGTTGTTCTCTCATAACAAATTAGCGAGCAGTACTTTTCAGCAAAACAAACAGGGTCAGTACATTAACTGCATACAGTAATACTTATGATATAGTTCATGCCCCCCGGATCTCCACCGTGGTGGCACATAGGCGTCGCATGGTGGCTTGTACAATGGCCCATCGCCGCATGCTAGGACCTTGGCATCAAGATCACGTTTGAGAAGACAACAGTGAAGACGAACGGGAGCCTATCGTATGACACCTTCCCCCGCTGGAGGTGCCCCGCATCCCGGACAACCTCTAGCCGTCTTCCAACACCGAGGGCACGAGTTCGAGGTGACCTGCCTCGACGACGACACACACGTCACCCGCGTGGACAGGGGGGGTGTTTGTCATGGCGTGAGGTAACCTCCAGACCTGGTGGCAGGTGTGACCACGCTTGCATCGTCGTTCTGCAAGCTCGTGAGATTAACATCCTTCTTCTTGTCAGTTGCTTCTCCAGTCAATTTTTGGTTTTCTATATCTGACCATGTTAAACCATTCTGTTCTTCCATGAATTGGACCCGGGATTACATCTGACCATGTTAAACCATTTCGTTCTTCCATGAATTGAATCTAGGATTAACTGATATAGTTTAAATTTCTCGAATTAGATATTAATAAAGTGAAGTAAACAAGTGTTTGGGATGCAAGCGGGAGTCTCCACGAGTTTGCAGTGCTTCTTTTCAACACAACTGGAAAATTTATGCCTCGCAATTGAATGGTTATATCGTTTAGAAATTCTATTTTTATTAAAAAAATGTTAATATAAAAGGGCCATTCGGAGAATTGAACTTGAGACGTCTTGCACCCAAAGCAAGTATCTTTATTTATAACTAGAAGCATATCCTGCGTGTTGCTGCGGGAATTGCAGATTAGTGAATTGTGTGGCACGATGCGAAGAGAATAAAAAACTTATGTGTCTAGCTGACGTGGACATTACATTTGCACGTGCCAGTGGATTTTAATTGTGTGTGGTAGTATATTGCCTCGTCGGATAGTTTGCATGTTGAGAGAAATATAGTAGTGGGGTTTGAATTTTAATGTTGTGTGATAGTGCATTGCCCAATTGCTTGCATGTTGAGAGAAATATGTTAACGGGATTTTTGCTTTATAAGAGTACTAGAGGATTCCTCGCGCGTTGTCGCGGGTATAAAGGAGAAATCTATATTTTAGCGTTTTGATATGGACAACTAAATATATCTACTACTATATTGCTTGCATGAACTTGGAAGACAAACTACTACTACGCATGCATGCACATGATCAGACAGTGTTAATTGAAAGGGATAAGTGGATGACGTGACACAAGAAGGTTCAAGATAATAGCTTAGTAGTGTTTGTGTTAATTGCAAAGGATAGGTGAATAACTTGACGCAAGGAGGTTCAAGATAATTAGCTTAGTTGAGTTTGTCTTTATAGTATATATAGATAAGATAAGATTTAAGTATTTATGCCTAGCAAATGCATGTTATATCATTTAGAAATTCTATTTTTATTTATAAAAAATTTGAAATATTTATAATTCTTTTTTAAAAAATTAAAATATTTATTAAAAAAGGGCATTCTGAGATTTGAACTCAGGACCTCTCGCACCCAAGGCTAGAATCATTCCTCTAGGCCAAATGCCCTATAGTTAGCCATTTTCCTTAATATTTTTTTATAGATACAACATGCTTGCCTCGCAAATCACGCCTCTACTAATGAGGAATGTAATGGAGCTGATTTATATAAATATAAGTCTTGACCTCAAGTCTCATGGTAAGTCTCATTATCCAAAAACAATTTACTATATTTTAGAAACAAAAAGAAATAACGGGCTTGCTTGTGCCCGGACGTCCGGACAGACGGGGCGTCTAGACGCCCGCGCCGGCAGTCCGTTTCGCGCGTCGTTTCACGTGCCCCACATGGGGCCCACGCTGCCTCAAACGTCACCAGCATCGACAAGAGTAAAGATGGCAACGGGGAATTCCCTGTCGGGGATTGCCTCCCCATCCCTGTCCCCATGGGGGCCAAAGTTCTCTGTCCCTGTCCCCGCAAAAGGTCACGAGGGAGACTTTTCCCTATCCCCGTCCCCATCCATGTCCCCGTTCAGGGATTTAATCCCCGTGGGGATCCCCGTCCCCGTTGTTGAGTCAATGTATTCACAAATTGCTTTCAGTGGCATACAAATAGATCGATTACAAAAATTCACAAATTAATAAATCACAACACATCCACTGCCATCAAGACCTGAAACTCATTTTATCTCAATAAAAAAACTCTAGCACGCTTTGTCTTGATGTAAAATCTGGCATCTATTGTCTTGGTGATGAAGTTTGTTGTTGCCTCACCATGGTCGCCACGCTTGTGGTGTTTTGCCACCGCCGCTGAGGTCCCATCCCGTCTCGCGCCTTGGACGCCGCCACAACGGTGCCCTCGCTGTCATCGCCATGGCCGTGGGGCTTGTGGAATCCGCTGTTGCTGGTGAGACCACCGCCTAGATGAGCACGGCCATTGTGCCCCTCACCAGCCTTGCACTCTCCCGTAGCGGCTACGATGAGAGACGCCTTGGGTTGCTTGCATTGGCGCACACACAGACGACCTGCAATGGAGGGCTAGTCGGCTAGAGGCCGGCTACCGGTGTGGTTGGTGGCAGCGGGCGGGCGCGTACAAGGGCACGGGCTTGGTGGCGACGGCTGATGTGAGGAGTCCTGGAGTTGGAGTGTTGAACGAATGGATAAGGTTGGAAGCTAGGGTTTGTGGCACGTATATATATTCGGTTGGCAGATTTGGGCCTTTACATGGGGCGGTGCCCTAGTTCATCGCGCGCGCGATGTTTGACGGGGTAGGTTGGTAGGGAACGGGGACAGGGAGGAGGAAACCATCCTGGAACCTATTATCTTCGACATGGATGCATTTTCTCCTGAATCAATCCCCATGGGGGCAATTTAGCCCCATCCCCGTCCCCTAATAAGGGAATTCTCGACGGGAAATCAGGGATAGAGTCCCTGTTGCCATCTTTAGAGAAGAGCGGGAGGGGCCACTGATGCCAGCCAACGCCGCCTTGCACTAGGAGTAGGAGGAGGAGACATCGAGGCGAGGCTGCAGAAAACGAGGAGGGAGATGCAAGACCTGATTTACTTTTGAAACATCCAGATATAACAATTGCAACATACACCTAAAGACAGATGAAACACTTGAAGCATGCATCTGAAACACTTGCAAAAAATACCTGAAAAACACTCGAAACTGTTGTAAAACATACGCAACATCAAGATAAAACACTTGCAACATATGTGTGAAACATATACAACATCCAAATAAACATACTTGCAACATACGTCAGGAAAAACATATGAAACATTGGGAGTAGAAGCTTGCAACATACATGTACAACCGTTGCAATACATGCAACAATCTGATCTACTTTTGCAACACTGCATGAAACACTCGCAACATACCCCTAAAACATATGAAACACTTGAAACATACGCTTGCAACATGCATATTTCACCCTTCTTCCGTACGACGTAGCGCAAAGAAGGGAATGGATAGGCGGAGGTGTCGTTGCGCATGTGCAGCTACCAAATGTGCCTATGTTGTCACTTTTGGTCGGATCACTTGTGACATGTGAATCCTCCAAGCTACCATGGCATCCCTCGTTGAGCGCATAGGCCCCACCGTCATCGAATCAATACGCCATCCACTGGATCCTTTGCCGCGCTCTTCGACGGTTGCGCATCTTTGAGCACGAGCGCGAGTCACAAGACGAGTCCCTTCGCCTTTGCACCACAGGCAACATCCACCACCGATCTCATCGGCTTAGGCGTTGGCATCAATGGGAGGAGGAGCTGTGATAGAACCGACTAATTTATACAAGATCAAGTATGACTGTCCCTATTAAACACGTTGACACGTGCATACTATCACTGATATAAACCTGGTAGTCCACCGAGTGTCACGAAGGACCTCGGTAAATCAACATCACAACCAATATCGTACTAGATTAAGTGAACAACATACATCATAATACACAGAGTTCATAGAGGAAGATTAAGTTATAACTATATTTACAATATTTATTACAACACAAAATTTAATTTGATCATGAAAACAATATAGTTTTGAACCAACTATGGTACAACAAGTTCAAATATAATGCCAGTTTGATAACAACCTTCAACAAAAGCATAGATGAGGCATATAAGCAAGGTCGAGCCCACCAGCACTGAATCAACACCATCCAAAGCTGGATAGAAGCAGACGATGTAGCACTCAACAAAAGTAGGACACCTGCAACGGAGGGAATAAAACCTTGAGTACTCAATTATACTTAGCAAGACTTACCTGATAGGAGGGAAAACAAAAAAAATGACTCCAAGAATATGCAAGGTTTATTTCGTGGGGTTGGTTGGGTAGCACACCTTTTGCAAAAGAGCTTACTAACGTAAGTCCTTACTTTCAATATTTTTATCCAGGTTTTAGCATTAACTTAAGTAATGCTAATTAGGGCTAGGTTTGCACCTATTTTATAACAAACACATGATTAACATGAATAAGCATCACAGTTGAAAGCCCAAGTTTGGTTTTGGTAATTAATGACACCAAGTTGCTAATGTCATCGTGTCAAGTGAATTGAGTTAGGCATAGCAACACATGTGATGAAGAAGCAAGGAGCATGATGGTGATGGCCATAAGATCACAAGTGCATGGAGATAAAGATGATGATGAACACGCACATAGGTGATGGACAAGGAATGAGATGATCAAGGTAAAGGTATAATCATAGGATTCTCTTTTACCGGTCTAAAGATGAGTAGAGAAGTGATTGACCGGGTTTAGGATTGATAGCCGACTATCAAGAGGGGCAATCACGGTCATCTCATGAATCAAGTGCTACTAAGTCCATATTCTTGAGCATATGCATTTAGGATCTAGTGAGTTGCTAACTCCTTGAGAAAATGATTGTGAAAATTCTAACACACAAGAACATGGTGATGTACACTTGGTGGTGTTAGCATATTTGTGAAGGTGGTGGAGTTTGAGCGGTAGAGAGGGGTTTGGATTCGGCGCTTTTGTGGAAGTGAAATGCCTATTTTTCACTGCGCCGGAGGCGAAGAAACGGAGGTGAAAGAAGGTCACTGGTATGACCGGATGCTGGACCGGACGCGGTCTCAGCACGACTGGCATGTCTAGTCAGTGGCAGCAGCTATGTGCGGTGCGGGGCGCTAGGGTTTGCAACCGGCGCGTTCGGTCCCTCGTGGAACCGGAGCGTCCAGTCACGCACCCAGTGAACAACACGAGTCTTAGAGTTGATCGGACACGGTGGCGCGTCCGGTCATGTGTGACCGAACGCGTCCAGTCGACAAAGTCACTCTCTGGAACCTCTCTGGACAGCGATCGGACGCTGGCACTGTCGCGTCCGGTCACACTTTACCTAGGAGTGTAACGTTTCGTGACTGTTAGAAATCTAAAATCTAACAAGCGAGATTCAAAAAGGGACACGTGGCGAGCATTGACGAAGTCGCGCTGGTGTGACTAGACGCTGGCCGCGTCCGGTCGATCAGACCAGCGCATCCGGTCAGCGCGCGCAGAGCGACATCTCGAGCCTAACGACTTTGTTTTTGAGGTATGGCTATAAATACATGTTTGGCCAGCTTTGGGACTTCTCTCTTGACTCATTGAACACTTGAGACATACTTTGAGCTAGAGAACTTCCCCTCCATTCATCTCCTTGCTTGGTTGCATACTCTAGTGAGATTGAGTGAGATTCAAGTGTATTGCTTAGTGATTTGCATCTAGTGGCACTTGAT
The DNA here is from genome assembly GCA_038087645.1 of Saccharum hybrid cultivar R570. Classification (NCBI taxonomy): domain Eukaryota; kingdom Viridiplantae; phylum Streptophyta; class Magnoliopsida; order Poales; family Poaceae; genus Saccharum; species Saccharum hybrid cultivar. Next base: position 829,570 of record JAQSUU010000647.1, on the reverse strand, counting down.
CTTTGAGTTGGCTGCGGATTTCTTGTTAGTCTTGGATGTTTCCCGACATCCTAGATGGCTTGGAGCAGCGGTGGTGTTAAGCTCATGATTGGAGATTGTTTCGAGCCTCACCAAGTGATTGTGAGGGGTTCTTGAGCCTTCCCCCGGGAGTTCGCAAATTGGCTACTCTAGTGGAGCTCGTGGCTTGAAGGATCCCCATCTTGTGTGTGGATGTGCGGCATCCGCTGAGGGTTTGACTCTTGATAGTCAATTAGCTCGCAATCCATCAAGTGGGTGCATCACCACAACGAGGACTGGCTTGCGGGAAGCAAGTGAACCTTGGTAAAAAAAAATCTTGTGTCATCTCTTTCCCGAGGATTTCATCTTGTGTTTGTGATTGCGTTGATTGATTGGTTTATTGGACATATCTCTTCTCATCAACGTCGGTATAACAATACATGCTCACTCCTTTACTTGCTTGTCTACCTTGCTAGTTGCTTAGCTTGTTATCTCTTGTAGTTTTTAGCTCCTAGTTTGTGTAGTGTTTCTCTTTCACCTAGGAGTAGAGTAAGTAGTGACTTAGCCTTGTTGGTGTAGATTAGAGATTATAGCCTTCATATCTACTAGAATTGTTTAGGTGGCTTGCATAGTGTAGTTGAGCTAGTGCTAGAGAAGCTTCGCTATTTGTTTTACTAACATCTTGGTTTAGTGAAGTTTGTACAAATTTGAAAAGGCTATTCATCCCCCTCTAGCCATTTAAGACCTTTCAACAGTAGTAACCATATTCAATTATCATGACTAACATAACCATCATGTTTCGTCAGTTACTACAATGTCGGTCAGTGGCCAAGTTTCTCACTATCCGGGAGAGACGTCGAATCAAATCGATTGCAACCAGCTAGGTGAAACCCAAAACACACACCCGTACGAACCCACCCAAAGGCTCGTGTTGGGTAACCTTCCACCCTATTCGGGATACCATGGGTCTGATCCAAACCGCAAAGCCCAGGGGATAGCCGGAAGCCAGGTCGCTCAAGCAATGCCTGCCCACTGTCAATCCTTGTCCCGCCGCACATACTTGCTCCCCTCCAACGATGCCAACCTCAGTTCAGATCCCAGCCCGACTAGAGTTACTTGGCTTCATAGTTGGAACGAGTTATCTGGCCATTATGTGAATGGTACATTCAATCTCAGCCAAGGGCCAGACAATGAAGCGGTCCTTAAATGACACAAACGGGATCAAGAACACAGGCCTAGCTGGCCTCAACAACAACATAGTAACACCGAATCCCGCCCGGTATCTAGTTATCTATTATCACATGGTTCTTTTTTACGATAGAAAATATAGCCAACCGTGATAGAATAGCCACCTATATATCACGGATGACAGGAATCACCCGACTTCTACCGACCTAAGCATAGCTAAGCATGAAGTGACATACTTATGCTAGTAAGGGTATAGGTATAATTATATTATGGACAAGGTAGCTTATGCAGGAACAGTTTCATCCAACTCCTATCAACCTAATGCACAAAATAAGAATATATATACTCAAGTGCATTTTGAAAGAAAGAGAAGGAGACTTAGAATGCTCCGGGGCTTGCCTTTACTGAAGTTAACGGACACAAAGGTGCTCCAAAGCCACTCAAGGACCTGCTCGTCTTCTTCAGGTTGCTGCTCCTGAAGATTCTCCTTTTTCACAACCATGAACTCCACCAACGGTGCGTCCTCCTCCAATCCTATATGCATGAATATGATGCATAAATAAAAGGAATGCACTGGAGATGCAATAGAAGGATGACATGATGCAAAACAAAGATAATTACATGCAGCCCTAGTATATGTGAACAAGTCGACTATCATACAACACCAAGGTGACAAAATGTTGATCCTCATTTAATTCCTTTACCGAGTAGGTGCATATCTCCTCTCTTGTAGAGAAGGCAATCATTCTAAGTTCACTTAGCGCATATCATTTTCAGGTATGGTTAGCACATCAAGAAGATTTCATAGATTACCATAGCATGATTACATAATCGTTCACCATAAAAGGTTGAAACCAGAGCAAGCAATAATATCAAGCATAGACAAATTAAGATTGCATTCCATTTAATTTATTTGCATGTTCATCTATACATATAACAAACAACCAGCTGCTGTACAAATCTGATATACTGAGAAGTATAACAGTACATACATACTATACTAGTGTGCTATGTAAAAATGCATACCAATTGGATATATATATATATATAGCATTTATAGAAGCTAAATAGGTATTAACTTCGCTAAATAAAAACAGTATATAAAAAAGTTGTCAAACAAAAAATTTTATGATTCTAAGATGTAGAGCATTTCAAAATGAAGCTAACAAAATTTGGTTCACTCAAATTGGAGTTTCCTAGCTCAAGATATAAATTGCATAAGATATTGCATATTAAATAAAAACAAAAACAAGAAACAAAAAAGAAAAAGGGCGCTGGCTCAAAGTGGCCCACTCTAGCCTAGCTCGGCCCACGCGCGACAATAGCAGACTGGCCCGCGCTGGGAGTCAGGCACGCCTGACGGCTGGGCCCCTCGGTCAACATGGCCCCACCTGCCATAGGAACAGAGGCAGGGGCGGCACTTTGACAGGCCGGAGCTCACCGGCGGTGAGGTTGCCGGTGGTGGGATGGGCACTGGCGTGATCACCACGGTCACCCGCATCGATCTAGGTAGGTTGCAGCTCTGGAGGGGATCCCTAGCTATGGCGGCGGCGCAAGTGTAAGGTCCTAGATGGCTAGAGGGGGGGTGAATAGCCTATAAAAATTCTACAAAAAAACACTAAGCAAACTTGTTAGAATAACAAACGGCGTAAAGTGAGTTATGCTTAGCCTACGGTAGTGATGCAAGCCTCTTAACCACAAGTCTAGTAGACTATGATCTCTAGTTCACACAAGGGCTAAGTCACTAAACTTACACTAGAGAGCAAGCTAACAACTACTAGCAAAGGCTAACACTAGAGCTACACAAGATAACTAGTAAAAGTAAATGCGAGAGAGAGGATTGTGAATCTTATACCGACGGTGGAGTGAAGATGTTGCCAATCACCAAGATGATGTACAATCAATCAATATTGACAACAACATAATATGAAGACCAATCACCGGGAGACAAGAGACACAATGTTTTTGTTCACCCGGTGTTCACTTGTGCACCGACAAGCTACGTCACCGGTTGTGTCGACCAACACTTAGATGGTTCCTCGGTGTGACCCTCAAGTCACTTGCCCCTCAAGGCACGCCCTGTAAGGCACCGCAAGACACCACTCTCAAGTGAGGTAACTGAATGACACGAGCAATCCACTAGAGTTGCTTTTGGCGCTCCGCTGAGGAAAGCACAAGAACCTCTTACAATCAACCGGAGGTGGCCAAGAACAATCTCCTTCTCTTGCCAACGCCTCCAACAATCTCCAAGCCGGCTAGGAGCGGTACTCTCCAAGAGTAACAAGAAATCCACCGGCTAAACCACCCACAAGTGCCACTAGATGCCCTCAAGCTATGCAATGCACTTTGGAATCACTCAATCTCACTTTTGATTTGCAATCAAGAAAGAGAGATGAGTGGGAGGGAGAAGCTCTAGCTCAAAGGATGCACAAGAGTGTTAGAAATCACGAGAGAGCTCCCCAAGGGCCGGACAACAAGTATTTATAAGCATCCCAAACGAATAGAGCCGTTGTACCCCTTCACTGGGTCCTTTTCGGGATGACCGGACGCGCCGGTCGAAACTGACCGGATGCGCTCAACCGCGTCTGATCCTCCAACGGTCACTGAGCCCCAACGGTCAAACCAACGATCGGACGCGCCCTAGGCAACGACCAGACGCGCCCCTCAACCGACCGGACGCGCTGATCGCACAGTACTGCACGCCCGCGAAGCAACGACCGGACGCGACAGTGCCAGCGTCCGGTTGGAGTCCAGTAAGCTCCCTCAACGACCGGACACGTCCGATCACGTGTGATCGGACGCGCCGCGCGTCCGATCGACCTTGCGAACTTCAGTTCCCTCTAGACGCCTGACCGGACGCGCCGGTCCCGCGAGTGACCGGACGCGCTGGTTGCAAACCCTAGCACCCGCGCGCTTGACTGCTGCGTTGAACTGACTGGACGCGTCCGGTCAAACCATGACCGCGTCCGGTGCAGCGTCCGGTCACCTCTGTGACCTCCGTTCGTCTCTGTTTCTTTTCCGACTTTCGGCGTAGTGGAAAATAGGCATTTCAAGTCCTAAAAAACGCCTGAATCCCGCGCTCGCAAGCTCGGTGGGAGGGAGAGAGAGACCCAAACCCTCTCTACCACTCAAACTTCAACGCCTTCGCAAATGTGCCAACACCAACAAATGATCACCACCTTGTGCACGTGTTGTAACACCCCAGGTGTTTATCACCAATTAAGTAGTGGGTTTGAGCTCAAACATGATAGATTAGTGGAGATGACGATGCCAAAGTCAAACCTATGGAAATAAACCCTAACCTAAACTTGGATATTGCACCCTTGCTTACATATAGGATCAACTAAAAGATATATGCTTGGGTTTTGTTATCAAAGTGTCTTCACTTGTCCCACCTCAATAACTATCTATATTGATCCCTGGAAAAGTTTCATGAAGTTTGGAATCAAAAAGTCACATGAAATGATAAGTTCCATTCCTATTGGAATTTGCCCCATTAAGTTAATGGAACTATAGATCACCAACCAAGCTTTGCAAATTTACCCAAATGACTCCAGGTAAACTCTACAACACCTTAACTACACTTAGGACACTTAATGGAATAATGTTCATGTTGATCATTTTGCCTAAATGTGCTTCTAATTGATGGTTGACCAGGTATGGGCCCTGAAGCCATTTGGTTTGACCATTTCAAAAGTGGGACTTAGGAGCTTTGCATGACTATGCACCCTTTAACAAAGTTGTAGGGAATTTAATAAGGAACAAACTTTATTTAAGAGTCAAGTCATGAAAATGTGTGGAACATGCTCAAACAGGGCTCACAAGTCAGTTTTAGGGCTGATTTCAGCACTTAGCCATTTTAAGCCCTAATTCCAGTAACATCGACGTTGGCATCCCGCGTTCTCATGATTTTGCTAACCAACATGATTTGACCCCTTAACAAAAGTTGGAGTTTATGTTATGGAGAACAACATGTAAAAAGTTGGGATCAATTTGACCAAGTTTGGCATTGCAAAATCCCAAAACCGAGCCCTAGCTTAAAATGCTGACACTGGTAATTTGGGGACTGATTATCTCCTAATCTAAAGCTCTAATGACTATGACCCCTAAATAGAAAATATAGAGCATACTGAGATGAACAACTTTGCTATTTGACCCAATTTGAAAATCGGCCTGTATCGAGCCCAACATGGCGTATCCACTTGGCTTCGCTGATGCTTGCCACGTATTCGACGAATTGCCTCAACCACCGACACGTGGTCACCGCATGAACGCCACGCATCCACCGTGCCGACGCATGTCCGCGTCCATGCCGCGTGCCCCGCCTTCCGCGCGCAAGGGATGGAGGAGCTGAGCTCGCCCTCCCTCTAGCGTGCCCTCACTGCCCAGCTCCCACTCACTAGTCTCCTCCCTCGCTGTTGCACGCACACGCGCGGGCATAGACGCCGCCGTGGTCGCCATGGCAGCCACCGAACTGGACTCCAGCCGTCGTTGCCGCTCCAAGCTCCCTCGTGCTCCACCGCGCGCACCACCGCCTCCGCCTCCATCTCCTTGTCTTTCGGCGTCCCTTTCCCGGACCCTGACCAGCACCGGAGTGTGCCATCGCCATGGCCGACCGGCCGAGCTCCATGGCCACCGACGTTCTCCTACCTCCGGCCTTCCTCCGCCCGAACGGACCGCCGCACCACCTTCGCCACGCCAAGCCGCACGCGCGGCACCTCCTCCCCGGCCTTGACCTTCACCGGAGGCCGCTGCCATCGGGCCGCCGCCGTCGCCGCCGCCTGCTCCGGTGGCCACAACGCTGGGGACCGCCGCGGGCTGAGCCGTGTAGCTCTATGGGGGCGCAAGGGCATGTTGGAGCTCGTGCCACCCTTAGTCGCCGCCGCCGGTGACCCCCCTCGCCGGAGACCGACCGGCCGAGCCGCCTCCTCTGTTCGGCCGACGGAGGTAGAAGATGAAGACCGGTTTTCCCTCCCCTGTGCCTCTCTTTTGTATGACAGGTGGGCCCGGCCCGACCGTGGGGCCCTCGTGTCAGTTTAAGCAGTGTCAGTTTCGGGTGCATAGCCGGGTACACCTAGCAGATCTAGGGTTAGGTAATTAATTGCGTTTTTGAATTTCAGAGAAATTGTAAATCTTCCAAAAATCATATCTCATGCCAGGAAAATCCAAAAAATGGCAAATGTGGACTTTTTGGAAACCTTGAGAAGAGATCTATGCAGTAGAGTCATAAAATTCTATATGTTTGTAGATAATTTCTGATGTCTTTATTTAAGCCTTAAAAATGCTCCCAAAAATGCTTATCATCTTGAGCAGAGCCATATCTAGAGTTTTAGATATCCAAAAACAGTGATTCTTGTTTTGTTAATTTTGTGATGACATACACTTGCTAGGAAAAATATTAAACACCCTAGTTGTTCACTGTTTTCTTAAAGTTTTGATTGGACCTTGATAAATAAGGAAATCTATATTATATTGCTTGTTATTTTTATATCTCGAGTTGTGTTGCCCCAATTGATGTGAAATTTTTATGGTAGTCTTTCCATGCTATGAATGTACTGTGGTATAAATTTCATGGTCATTGCTTACTGTATGATCAAGTTATTGGTTTAACTTGTTTTTGGCTTGATAAATGGCTTGTAAATAATATATAATTGATAAAATGGAAAATGTTGTTTTATTATCTTAGTATGATGTTTATATATCATATTGATTCATACTATGGCCCTGTGTTCATAGAAAATATTGATTTTTAGGTTTAACTTGCTCTCACATGATTTATTGCAATGACTATTTGTCTTTTTCATAGAGGTTGATATACTTGCCCAAATGGATTGAAATTTGGACAGTAGACTTTTGAGAGCATTTGTAGACCCTTGTAATTTTGATAGAATTTATTGAGTATCTTTATGATGTGGTCATAATTCCACCTAATGATCTAAATAAATTAAGAAAATATATTAAAAGAAATTATTTAGTAATTGACACTATGTTTTCTGATGTTCATTAGTCATGTGTGAAATGTTGGTAAAGTTGGTTTTGTCTAATTATATGTTTGCAACATAAGTTAATAATTATTTCTTGCAAATAAGGGTTTTGGACAGATCTGGGAACTTAGCAAAGTTCTTCAAGATAACGTGCTTTGTTGTGAAACTTATTTATACAAAGGTTGTAGATAATTTATGTATCTAGCTTCTGTTAAAATTTGGTGGCAGTTGGCCATGTGGTTTAGGAGTTATAGCTGTTTAAAGTTGGGTTACATAATTGCTTGCTCTCTGTCTTGTTAGACCAGTTTCTGTATTTGTGTAAATTCGACATATTAAACTTTGGAATCACGCTGTGATAATATTAAATGAAATGTAGAGAATTTCATAAGGTTTCCATAATGTCTTCTTGCAAGTCATTTGGAATTGTAGATCTCCAGTTATGATTAAATTACTTAGCTGCTGTTCTGGTGCCCTGAATGTGGCAATTTCTAGTTCTAGTGCTTTGATTAACTTTGTCATGCTTGTATATTGAAGTGTGACACCTATATTTGTTGGTACTTGGTTTGGTACCCTAGGATCTTATAAGACTTGTCTTGATTGATGTATTTGCAATCTTCTATGTTATGCCCTATTGTGGATTAAGTTAATTAGCTCTAGGTGTTTATGAGAACTTTGGTATGCTTGTTTGATTTATTTGTTTATTGCACTTCTATGTATTCATACATATGCATTGTTGCACCACATTTAGGTACGTTAGCTAAAGCACGTGAAGGACCTAAGGTGGAGCTAAATCCGAAGATAGAGTTGGTGGATCCATCCCGAAGATAGAAGGATCGGGCAAGTGCTAGATGGGAGGATGCTCGCCAAGTGAATTCATCTGACATACTCTAATTTGAGTCGGATCCCAGGCAAGCCCCGGAGCATTATAAGCCTCCTACCTTCAAAGCAATTAATTCTATATATGTTATAAGTATTGTTGCATTAAGTGGTATGAGTTGGTTGAAAACATTGCTGCATTATATCATTCCTTGTCCAGATATATGAATCCTTGAATCCTACATAGACTAGGATCGAGTAGATGCTTAGCCCTGCTTTAAGCGGTAGAAGTCAGGTGATTTCCTGTCACCTGCGAGATATAGGGATATTCATATATGGCACGGTTGGCTATATTTGCTATCGTGGAATAAAACCATGTGTTAATAAAATGAAATGAGACCGGGCGGGATGACGATAGTGAAGCAACAAGGCATGGAGGTCTTGGATGTAGATCTATCTCCGTCTGAGTCGTTTAAGGACCGATTCGCTGTACGTCCTTGAGTCATGTTGAACGCAGTCTAACACTTAGTTGGCCGGATAAGTCATTCCGACCGCGAATCCGAGTAATACAGTTCAGGCCGGGAATCGAATGGTAGGTTGCTTCTTGGAGGAGAGAAAGGATGTGCTTGGGGACATTGGCGTGAGACCAAGGGGGGGTTAGAGTCCCTATCACCTGGCAGAGTGTCGCCCTTAGGGTCACGACATCATTCGGACCCGCGGCTCCTGAACTGTACCAAAGGTGACCTGAGCAGCCCTCGCCAGGCGTGACTCGGTGAGTGTTAGAAATACCCCTCCAGCTAGATAGGAATTCGATTCGAATCGCCGTCGCTCCCGGTTAGTGAGCACTTGACTTGAGCAGCGGCAACGTAGATTCAATTAAATTGAACTGATGGTTAATTGGATCACGATGGAAAGGTTGCCTCAATTTATACTTCCTATGGTTAATATTGTTTGCACCTAATAAAGTGAGTGCTCTAGTACAGGTTCTAATATAGATGATAGGTTAATGATAATTAACTTGATGCTTAAGCATTAATGATTGATCATATATATTAAGCTTTTATGCAAAATGTTGTCAAGCTAGCCCCACTTTATATCAGCCTTGCATGATCCTTGGTGTCACCTTATTTCTGGTTTCTGACGGGTAAGTCTAGCTGAGTACTTTATCGTACTCAGGGTTTTATCCCCACTTGTTGCAGGTTGTGATGTATCATGGCGACTGCAAGAGTTGGTTGACTCCTGCCGTAGTGACGGAGTGTGATCGCGGGCATGATCCTTCTTATTTACCTTATCTCTAATGTTTTTGTTGGAAGTCGACCGTGGTACTGGCATGTATTTGAAATAAGAATAATGTTAGTTTCAAATTACTTTGCTTCCGCTACTTTTCAATGTAAGTTCTAATAACTATGTTGAACTCCGTTGTATATTGAATTACTTGTGAAATGGTTGTAACATATGACTTGTTATGTTGAATCACTACGATCTTGGCTTGTATGTTGGTTGGTTTGAAATCCCTCGTGATTTCATTGGACTACCGGAGTTATATGGGCTCAAGTGTGAGAATTTGATCACTTCGGTGATTGTTCTTATACTTGTGCTCTTATAATTTGGACGGTTCTGTTACAGCTGGTATCAGAGCAAGATTCAACATTAAACTTGTCGTATGTGTATTTAAAACAAATGTTTTGTTTTATAAAATCAGTTTTATCAACTTATAGCTATATATAGGTTTGTGAAATCTGAATTCTAAACCTAGTATGCCAGTGGTCAATTTCCTTATGCCCATATAAGGATTATTAGGTGGCTTATATAAGTACTAACTTGGGGGTTTTTCATTTATGCATCTATGCCCAGGCCAAGGTATGTATGTGTGATGACTCTCCCACACTATGCTACCCGGTGTGTCAGATTAGAGGTAGCCTTCATATATGAAATAGCCATATATGTTGCTAGTTTACTTTTATGCAACATCACACCTACGCTCAGGTAAGTGTGAGTTGTGAGAGCATGACCGTACAAACTGCGGTCTAGGGGAGAGCTAGTTTTAGTTACTGGATTATTTACATGTTATACACATGTATATATATGAAGGTACTTAATTGTGGGTGATTAATGATTCGGGTAGTTTTGGTGCTACATGTATATATACAGGGGTATATGTATATGGGAGTACTTAAAAATTTTACTTACTGCTTTCATTGTGTGCCATATATTGGGGAATTGTTGGGCTGAAATGAAAATTTTTTGCAGGTACGCTAACCACGAATGCGTAAGTCGAATGTAGCTGACGACTAGCTATATATCGAGAGAGTGCGTGTTATGCCACCGACATAGAACGTGATCACCACCTTATATTGGCAATCTTGTGAGGACGAATAGGACGAAGCATGCATCATCATGTTGTTGCTTAATACATAACTATGCTCCTCTCACCCTTGTTCTATAGTAAGTAACTTGTAAGTGATGTGGTACACTATCTTTCTTGTGTGGAGTAAAACAAGAATGTCTTACTCCATGTTGTTTGAGAAAAGTGTGTGCTTAGCCTTGCTAAAAATAGTTGTGGTTACATGCTTGAACCTGTAAATGTTCTCTAGTTTATCCAAGCGGTGGATATGTTGTTCATATAAGCAATTTCAAGTGCTTTAGACTTCATTTCAGTAATTGTGATTCTCATAAATGAATTAATTGGTGTTGATGTAAGGTAATAATGTTTAGAGCTGCTAGAATAATATGTTTGTGTGCTCTCTTGTTAAGTAGAACAAAGGCAAGCTTTGTTTTGCTTATTAAACATTGGCTGCTAGAATAGTTTCTGTTGTAGTGATTCTTTCGTGCTCATAATGTTGTTTTCTGTAGTTATGGAGAATACCAAAGATGTAGCTAACTTACTTAGCTAGCTTGTCCAAAAATTTCATGACCCTAGGTCTTATGTTTTGGGAGTTATAGATTTTAGAAGTTTGTTGTCAGAATCTGCTCATGTTCAGAACAAATCTGAATGTTTGCTTTATTTGACCTATGTGCATATGGAATCATGTCTTGGAGATAATAGAAGAAGTGTAGTATTTTTTTTCTAAGCTTTCCAAAGTGTCCTATATCATAAATTTTGGTGGTCTAAATCTCTACTTATGAGCTTGTAATGTGGGATGACAGAGTCTGTCTAAATCTGGGTAGAGATGTTTTCCTTGTCTTGTTTGGCCTTGTTAGATATAGAATCATCTTAATATGATAATAAGAAAGTTATAGACAACTTAATAAGCTTTACATAAAGTTAAGGCTCAGCCTTGTTGTGTCCCTAGAACTCCAGTTTTGTATTTTTGAAGTTCATGTTAGTTTTCTGTCCATATTGGTACAGATCTGAAACATTAGCATTTTTGGTCATGTTAATCTATGAATTTGCTTTTGGTATGAATAACTAAAGTGTAGTCATCTTCCTAAGCTATCTAGAAAGTCTAGGATCACCTTTATAGAAGGTCTACAACCTCAGTTATGGTTGGAACAAGTAGTTACTATGCTGCTATCTAGATTCTATGCACATGTTAAGTTAGTCACCTTAGCTAGCGTTTGTTTTGAGCTAAACTTGTAGTTAGTTCGTGCTTGAGATGAATGCTTATATTAGGTGAGCCTTGTGCTTTGAATTGTTTGCTTAAGCTCAAACGTTTGAATTTTTCTCAGATGTCTGCTTGACTGATGTTGTATGTATGTTGTTATCTAGGTAGTGCCCTAGTTGTCACCCTCGTTTGTCCTCGGTAAGCATGCGAGTGTCGAATAGCTTTATCTTAGGGCAACACTCGAGTTACGCGAAACAATCTCTTGGCTATCATCTCCAATTAGGTTCTTTCCCTTATGAACCTAAGCATGTAGCCGTGGTTGCTTGCCTTGAATGTTTGTACCCATGCCTTTGCTTGATTGAAAGCCCAAAGTTTAGTTCTCCTATATGTTTGCCTAAGCCGTGGATGTTTTGCAACCCTTTTTGTGAAGACCCTTGTCGACTGACCAACCAAGTTAACTTTCATCAACGCTAGGCGTGAGTGGAATCAAGTAAAAATCTCATGCTTAGTCGCATTCGGCACTAGAGCTATGTTCTCTTGTGCTATGTTTTGATCTTCGAATCACCTCCTGGTTAATTCCAAACCTGGTGACTACCTTTGCTTGCTATCCCTCTCTTGTATAATGCTTGTTTTTACCACCCAAATTGTTTCACTTGAAATTTCACCTTGGTGGTGTGATCGGTAATGGTGTTATGAGTAGCAACTAACGGTGCCGCGACGAAACCGAGAGCCTCCTGTGGGCGGCCGACACAAGGTTGTGCTGCTCGGCACGCGCTGGTATCGTGGTTTCTAGTCATGATCCATTGCGGAACAACATCAACGTGTTATTCTCATGTGAACTGTTTCTTGGTTATCTCTCCATATTGTATCATAAGATCCATATCTTAGACCAAAAGTAGTGGAGTTTCCTTCTGAAGTTGCTAAGAGGATAACCTTTGAAGAACAGGTCACCGACATAAACGTTAATGGACTACAAGAGGTGGTAGACAAGTGACTTTGCTTAATTGTCCCAGTATTGACGAACGACATCTAGTGAGCAAAGTATCTCATCTCTGTTGGATAAAAAGGGCACACAACACTTAATGTTGGACAAGTTATCTGTGGGATGAGAATCGATTATCGCATTGTGCATATGACCAGAGCTATCCAAGTCGCAATCTTGGGTGCATAATGACCATACAATCGAAAGCAACCATCTCTAGAATAACTTCGTATTTGCCAACTTCGATGGCAACCATCTATTCTGCATCAACCACAGTTGTTGTGGTCAAGAGTGAAGATTTTGAACTTTTTAGTGTTGAGAGACAACTGATTAGTTACCAATAGAAAGGTTAATCTCTAGCTAGGTAACGACTCTTTGGTAGCTATGAAGGCTATGTCTTACAGAGCAATAACCAACAAGAAGTTAATCAACTAGCCAACAACTTGAGTGATATTCTATCTTCTAGAGCCATTGTGATCAAGTCAATTCTGTCTTGAACAATCACACAGATAGTGCAAGGTGTTCTATCAGCTAAAGCGAAGAATTAGTGAAAGTATACCCTAGTTTCAATTAGTATCCTTGTGCCATAGGTGCCACAAATGGTTTGTCCATAACTTGATTGGACGAAGTGTCAAGGAATATTCGAAAGCGGTTCCTTATCCTTGTAGGAATGTTCTCCAGGCAGAGTATGTGTTTTGCCCTGCAAAAGTAACCCGCAAGTTCAAAGCGTGTGCATCCTCGGATTGATATGTAAATTAATGGTCGAGATCTGCTGTTGGATGGCCCTTTTGAGGTCCCACAGATACTTGTTTACACTCTTTCACTTGTTTTTGCTTTCTCGTATCCACAATGTACGAGCAGCCTTGGTTTCTACCAATCAATTTATACCATCGTGAATCAAAAGCAATTTGAAAAGTGTCAAACAACAGATTTCCCATCTTAGAGTTACTATTTGATCCAAAAGGAGAAAGCCTAAGGTGAAAGTTGGCCTGACAAAGTTGTTATGCTGCAAGTCAACTCAACTTACAGTATAACTAAGTCACTAAGGAAAATTTTTACTCAATCGCTTGGTGGTAGACTACTCCCCGCGGTTAAGTGAATAATTACAACTTTTGTTGTCCTTAAGGCCTCGTTACATCTTTCTTTAGGAATTATTTTCCAATGATGACATACTTTGGTACCTTATACATGTTTTTACCAAGAGCTTGCATCTGAATCCACCCGGATAACTGTTGCAATTCGATAAGAGAATCTTCTTAGGTAACATTTGGCAGAAATACGGAGCCAACTGAGTCAGTTATCATATGTACTAATCCCTTGACAGACTCAGATAATACAATGTTGTCATCAGAGAAAGAGAACTGCACACATGGAACCACAAGTAGCTTTCCATTGGTTGATATCGGAAGGATTGAACATTTACGACCAACATAGATCCTGTCTATTGGTTAGTCAGTATCCTATAACCTCAGAGAATGTTTGTCGTCTCTGATCTCACCCTTTTTGAAAGGTTGTATTCAAGCCATTTTGGTAGAGAACTGCTTTTCAAAACCGTGTGAACATAGAGTCATTTCAACGAGTATACTTCTGAATATTTCGATCAAGTGTCAAGTTCATATGGACTATGTTGTGTTCACTAAAGAATCAGATACTTGTGAGTGGTTCACTCATGGACCAAATGATCTCCATACACTGAGAATGCAGTACGTGCTATCTTGGATTCCTCCCAAAGTAACAATGTTTCATGGAAGTCAATGAAGGAAATTCTTCAGACAAATTTTACCATGAAGAGTAAGTATCAGAAAGTGCCTTTGGCTAAATTATTCACCGATGTTGAAGCTTTGTAGCTGAATGCTATAGCAAATGTTGGGAACTTGATAACGTGTCTCTCTTCCTTAAAAGGTCTTTCATTCTGAATCTCGGGACGCGATTCTTTTAAGGGGGGAGGGCTGTAACACCCCAGGTGTTTATCACCAATTAAGTAGTGGGTTTGAGCTCAAACATGATAGATTAGTGGAGATGACGATGCCAAAGTCAAACCTATGGAAATAAACCCTAACCTAAACTTGGATATTGCACCCTTGCTTACATATAGGATCAACTAAAAGATATATGCTTGGGTTTTGTTATCAAAGTGTCTTCACTTGTCCCACCTCAATAACTATCTATATTGATCCTTGGAAAAGTTTCATGAAGTTTGGAATCAAAAAGTCACATGAAATGATAAGTTCCATTCCTATTGGAATTTGCCCCATTAAGTTAATGGAACTATAGATCACCAACCAAGCTTTGCAAATTTACCCAAATGACTCCAGGTAAACTCTACAACACCTTAACTACACTTAGGACACTTAATGGAATAATGTTCATGTTGATCATTTTGCCTAAATGTGCTTCTAATTGATGGTTGACCAGGTATGGGCCCTGAAGCCATTTGGTTTGACCATTTCAAAAGTGGGACTTAGGAGCTTTGCATGACTATGCACCCTTTAACAAAGTTGTAGGGAATTTAATAAGGAACAAACTTTATTTAAGAGTCAAGTCATGAAAATGTGTGGAACATGCTCAAACAGGGCTCACAAGTCAGTTTTAGGGCTGATTTCAGCACTTAGCCATTTTAAGCCCTAATTCCAGTAACATCGACGTTGGCATCCCGCGTTCTCGTGATTTTGCTAACCAACATGATTTGACCCCTTAACAAAAGTTGGAGTTTATGTTATGGAGAACAACATGTAAAAAGTTGGGATCAATTTGACCAAGTTTGGCATTGCAAAATCCCAAAACCGAGCCCTAGCTTAAAATGCTGACACTGGTAATTTGGGGACTGATTATCTCCTAATCTAAAGCTCTAATGACTATGACCCCTAAATAGAAAATATAGAGCATACTGAGATGAACAACTTTGCTATTTGACCCAATTTGAAAATCGGCCTATATCGAGCCCAACATGGCGTATCCACTTGGCTTCGCTGATGCTTGCCACGTATTCGACGAATTGCCTCAACCACCGACACGTGGTCACCGCATGAACGCCACGCATCCACCGTGCCGACGCGTGTCCGCGTCCATGCCGCGTGCCCCGCCTTCCGCGCGCAAGGGATGGAGGAGCTGAGCTCGCCCTCCCTCTAGCGTGCCCTCACTGCCCAGCTCCCACTCACTAGTCTCCTCCCTCGCTGTTGCACGCACACGCGCGGGCATAGACGCCGCCGTGGTCGCCATGGCAGCCACCGAACTGGACTCCAGCCGTCGTTGCCGCTCCAAGCTCCCTCGTGCTCCACCGCGCGCACCACCGCCTCCGCCTCCATCTCCTTGTCTTTCGGCGTCCCTTTCCCGGACCCTGACCAGCACCGGAGTGTGCCATCGCCATGGCCGACCGGCCGAGCTCCATGGCCACCGACGTTCTCCTACCTCCGGCCTTCCTCCGCCCGAACGGACCGCCGCACCACCTTCGCCACGCCAAGCCGCACGCGCGGCACCTCCTCCCCGGCCTTGACCTTCACCGGAGGCCGCTGCCATCGGGCCGCCACCGTCGCCGCCGCCTGCTCCGGTGGCCGCAACGCTGGGGACCGCCGCGGGCTGAGCCGTGTAGCTCTATGGGGGCGCAAGGGCATGTTGGAGCTCGTGCCACCCTTAGTCGCCGCCGCCGGTGACCCCCCTCGCCGGAGACCGACCGGCCGAGCCGCCTCCTCTGTTCGGCCGACGGAGGTAGAAGATGAAGACCGGTTTTCCCTCCCCTGTGCCTCTCTTTTGTATGACAGGTGGGCCCGGCCTGACCGTGGGGCCCTCGTGTCAGTTTAAGCAGTGTCAGTTTTGGGTGCATAGCCGGGTACACCTAGCAGATCTAGGGTTAGGTAATTAATTGCGTTTTTGAATTTCAGAGAAATTGTAAATCTTCCAAAAATCATATCTCATGCCAGGAAAATCCAAAAAATGGCAAATGTGGACTTTTTGGAAACCTTGAGAAGAGATCTATGTAGTAGAGTCATAAAATTCTATATGTTTGTAGATAATTTCTGATGTCTTTATTTAAGCCTTAAAAATGCTCCCAAAAATGCTTATCATCTTGAGCAGAGCCATATCTAGAGTTTTAGATATCCAAAAACAGTGATTCTTGTTTTGTTAATTTTGTGATGACATACACTTGCTAGGAAAAATATTAAACACCCTAGTTGTTCACTGTTTTCTTAAAGTTTTGATTGGACCTTGATAAATAAGGAAATCTATATTATATTGCTTGTTATTTTTATATCTCGAGTTGTGTTGCCCCAATTGATGTGAAATTTTTATGGTAGTCTTTCCATGCTATGAATGTACTGTGGTATAAATTTCATGGTCATTGCTTACTGTATGATCAAGTTATTGGTTTAACTTGTTTTTGGCTTGATAAATGGCTTGTAAATAATATATAATTGATAAAATGGAAAATGTTGTTTTATTATCTTAGTATGATGTTTATATATCATATTGATTCATACTATGGCCCTGTGTTCATAGAAAATATTGATTTTTAGGTTTAACTTGCTCTCACATGATTTATTGCAATGACTATTTGTCTTTTTCATAGAGGTTGATATACTTGCCCAAATGGATTGAAATTTGGACAGTAGACTTTTGAGAGCATTTGTAGACCCTTGTAATTTTGATAGAATTTATTGAGTATCTTTATGATGTGGTCATAATTCCACCTAATGATCTAAATAAATTAAGAAAATATATTAAAAGAAATTATTTAGTAATTGACACTATGTTTTCTGATGTTCATTAGTCATGTGTGAAATGTTGGTAAAGTTGGTTTTATCTAATTATATGTTTGCAACATAAGTTAATAATTATTTCTTGCAAATAAGGGTTCTAGACAGATCTGGGAACTTAGCAAAGTTCTTCAAGATAACGTGCTTTGTTGTGAAACTTATTTATACAAAGGTTGTAGATAATTTATGTATCTAGCTTCTGTTAAAATTTGGTGGCAGTTGGCCATGTGGTTTAGGAGTTATAGCTGTTTAAAGTTGGGTTACAGAATTGCTTGCTCTCTGTCTTGTTAGACCAGTTTCTGTATTTGTGTAAATTCGACATATTAAACTTTGGAATCACGCTGTGATAATATTAAATGAAATGTAGAGAATTTCATAAGGTTTCCATAATGTCTTCTTGCAAGTCATTTGGAATTATAGATCTCCAGTTATGATTAAATTACTTAGCTGCTGTTCTGGTGCCCTGAATGTGGCAATTTCTAGTTCTAGTGCTTTGATTAACTTTGCCATGCTTGTATATTGAAGTGTGACACCTATATTTGTTGGTACTTGGTTTGGTACCCTAGGATCTTATAAGACTTGTCTTGATTGATGTATTTGCAATCTTCTATGTTATGCCCTATTGTGGATTAAGTTAATTAGCTCTAGGTGTTTATGAGAACTTTGGTATGCTTGTTTGATTTATTTGTTTATTGCACTTCTATGCATTCATACATATGCATTGTTGCACCACATTTAGGTACGTTAGCTGAAGCACGTGAAGGACCTAAGGTGGAGCCAAATCCGAAGATGGAGTTGGTGGATCCATCCCGAAGATAGAAGGATCGGGCAAGTGCTAGATGGGAGGATGCTCGCCAAGTGAATTCATCTGACATACTCTAATTTGAGTCAGATCCCAGGCAAGCCCCGGAGCATTATAAGCCTCCTACCTTCAAAGCAATTAATTCTATATATGTTATAAGTATTGTTGCATTAAGTGGTATGAGTTGGTTGAAAACCTTGCTGCATTATATCATTCCTTGTCCAGATATATGAATCCTTGAATCCTATATAGACTAGGATCGAGTAGATGCTTAGCCCTGCTTTAAGCGGTAGAAGTCAGGTGATTTCCTATCACCTGCGAGATATAGGGATATTTATATATGGCACGGTTGGCTATATTTGCTATCGTGGAATGAAACCATGTGTTAATAAAATGAAATGAGACCGGGCGGGATGACGATAGTGAAGCAACAAGGCATGGAGGTCTTGGATGTAGATCTATCTCCGTCTGAGTCATTTAAGGACCGATTCGTTGTACGTCCTTGAGTCATGTTGAACGCAGTCTAACACTTAGTTGGCCGGATAAGTCGTTCCGACCGCGAATCCGAGTAATACAGTTCAGGCCGGGAATCGAATGGTAGGTTGCTTCTTGGAGGAGAGAAAGGATGTGCTTGGGGACATTGGCGTGAGACCAAGGGGGGGTTAGAGTCCCTATCACCTGGCAGAGTGTCACCCTTGGGGTCGCGACATCATTCGGACCCGCGGCTCCTGAACTGTACCAAAGGTGACCTGAGCAGCCCTCGCCAGGCGTGACTCGGTGAGTGTTAGAAATACCCCTCCAGCTGGATAGGAATTCGATTCGAATCGCCATCGCTCCCGGTTAGTGAGCACTTGACTTGAGCAGCGGCAACGTAGATTCAATTAAATTGAACGGATGGTTAATTGGATCACGATAGAAAGGTTGCCTCAATTTATACCTCCTATGGTTAATATTGTTTGCTCCTAATAAAGTGAGTGCTCTAGTACAGGTTCTAATATAGATGATAGGTTAATGATAATTAACTTGATGCTTAAGCATTAATGATTGATCATATATATTAAGCTTTTATGCAAAATGTTGTCAAGCTAGCCCCACTTTATATCAGCCTTGCATGATCCTTGGTGTCACCTTATTTCTGGTTTCTGACGGGTAAGTCTAGCTGAGTACTTTGTCGTACTCAGGGTTTTATCCCCACTTGTTGCAGGTTGTGATGTATCATGGCGACTGCAAGAGTTGGTTGACTCCTGCCGTAGTGGCGGAGTGTGATCGCGGGCATGATCCTTCTTATTTACCTTATCTCTAATGTTTTTGTTGGAAGTCGACCGTGGTACTGGCATGTATTTGAAATAAGAATAATGTTAGTTTCAAATTACTTTGCTTCCGCTACTTTTCAATGTAAGTTCTAATAACTATGTTGAACTCCGTTTTATATTGAATTACTTGTGAAATGGTTGTAACATATGACTTGTTATGTTGAATCACTACGATCTTGGCTTGTATGTTGGTTGGTTTGAAATCCCTCGTGATTTCATTGGACTACCGGAGTTATATGGGCTCAAGTGTGAGAATTTGATCACTTCGGTGATTGTTCTTATACTTATGCTCTTATAATTTGGACGGTTCTGTTACACGTGTGTTAGCATTTTCATAATCATTTTCGAAGGTTTTCCAGTTAGCTCACTAGGCCCTACATGCAATGCACTTCATGAATTCACCTAGTGGCACCCGTGCATCGAATAACCGATAAGACTTCCCCTCTTAATAGTTCGGCTATCGATCCTAAACCACTCACACCCTCTATGGTGTCTTGAGTGCAAAACAAAATGGCCCTATGGTTATACCTTTGCCTTGAGCCCATTTTATTTTTCCAAAAGATATGATCCACTTCATATCATCACATGACCGTCTCGATCCATCGACCTTGACTTCACTTGCTCTTCACCGTTGCATCGGTCCGTCGGCGCCAAGTCTCGCTCAAACTTCACTATCGTATGGTCCTTCGCTTCGAAGCCTCGACTTGCCCTTCACCTTCACAACCGGTCCATCGAGCCAAGCATCATCTTGGTCTTCATCATCTTGGTCACATGAGTCAATGTCATGTTTCATATTCAATGACCACCTTTATCTAAATCATCCACTTAGATACAAAGGTTAGTCCTAGGTTTCATCAATTAGCCAAAACCAAACTAGGGACTTTCAGCAAGGCAGCGGCGGTTTACCGGCTCCGGCAAGGGAAGCGGCCGACGGGCAGGCGCAAGAGCACCAGGGGCTTGGGCAGCGCTTTAGGAGTGGGTTAGGGCCTCAGCGGAGCGGCGTCAAGGCGTGGCCACGTGCACGCTGGCACGCCGGCCAGAGCGGCGCGGCGGTGGTGATTTGGCTCACCGAGCCCTCACCTTCGATTGAAGGGCGACGCGGCTGGGTTGGGGAGCTAGAGAAGGTGATGGCGAAGCCGTGGCGGCGGTGAATTGGATGATGGCACGGCGACATCGGCAAAAATCACGATGGCGGCGGCGGTAGCCCTCTGCGTTCACTGGTGCTAGCTTGGAGGAAAAGCGAGGGAAAGCGCGAGCACGAGAGGGAGAAGGAGCGAGAGGAGAAGGCCAGGTTGGCTTCTCCACGCCCAGAACGTGCAGCAAGATCAGCTCAATGCCGGTGAAGAGCCTCCACGCGTCGTGGCGACGGTGCACTGTGGCGTGGACGCCACGTCCCGAACTTGACGTTTCCAGAATGCGCGAATCGACTAAAACTCTCCCTTTCCTCTGTCTCTATATCTCAAACCGAAAAGCCAAACAACAAAACAATTGCACCACAATACAATGTTACAAGAGTACAAAAGAATTGCTTAAAAGATCACAAGGTAAAACTGATTGGTTTGCAAAATAAAAATTACCAAACATAGGTACTTAGAAACGGAAAAACTAGATTCAGTTAACATGTGTTACAACAGATTTGATTAGCTAATTTGAGTATTTAATTAGAAATTAATTACTATGCTAACACCAGAATCTAAGATGCATTATCAAATTTCAAACTTTACATTATCGTTGTTGCACAAGTTTCATTTATGAAAATTGATTAGATAATTGCTCAAACATTTAACTTACTAACTGCACATCTCAGACTTAGAAAAATTTTAAGAGGTCCAGAACAACACTAGATTGAAACCTGGATTCACTATTTGAACTAGTTAGAAGTTGATTTGACTCATGATCCTTAAACAAAGTTTGTAGTACATAACCAACGCTCCAACTTTTATTTAGAATCAAACCTCAGAAAGGTACAGAAATTATAATTGCATTTTGGTCCACATAGCATCATGAAAAGGGCTTAAGGCATATTTTAAATACTTAGAAGCATATCTTGACCAACTTGTAAACATAAACCCTAACTCATTTGTGATCCTATGTTGATCTAGGTTACTTAAGTGATCAAACATCAAGCACTTGAGTTATCCACACGACAATTAAAATCACACATATAAAAATAAGGTATTATGTAAAGCATTTATAAAATCAATTATGGACATCAACATATGCATGTGATCATGAATGCATTAATGATGCTTATGCTTATGAGATGCAAATGTTAACTGCAAGCTTAACACATATAGGGTGTTACAGGAGCAGCAGGGCAGAGGATAATGTTGTGTTTGCGAAACAAGAGCAGGGGAGGATAAGACTATGCTGAATCCAAGGAAGGAAGCGGCACGCAGATAAGCATGGTGCGGAATTTTTTTTCTTTTATCCATACGGGATGTGTTTTGACGATGGGTAAGTCATCCAATGTGTGGCTGGGGCACCGGACGCCTCAGGCCTAGCATTCCCGAAGTAATAATCTACTACCCAACGTACATATGTACGCCCGGTGTGCAACAGTAGTATATGCACACCAAAGTACGTGTTCAACAATAGACTTAGTAGGCGTATGACGTGGACGTGGTGGTGCTATATATATATATATATATAGCTTGTACCTGTAGTACATACATATATATATGTGTGCACGCATGCTACAGTAGCTCGCGCGAGCGAGAAGCCGTAGCGTGGTGCGGTGCACCGTGCACGCGCACGACACACAAACGCCTGCACTGCACGCCGAGAAGAAGCCAGGGAGGAGAGGGATGGATCGTAGGGGTACCAATCCATGGACACTAGTAGCAGTACAAACCTGCGTGTACCGCCACGAGCAGTCTGGCACTGTGCTGCTGTACCCACGGTTGTACTGCATGCTGGTGGCGAGGTATACGTAGAAGAGACAACCACCCCGCTACGCGTGCTCGCCTGACGCCAGTCCTGCCGCCCTGCCGGTGCCGGGCCCGCCGCGCGCGGGGAGGCGGGGGCCCCATCTCGGTCCTTTGTCTTTGGGACCCTCGGCATGGCCGGTCGGCCGGAGGTGTGGAGCGGCGACTTTTGGCAGCCCCGTACTCCCGGGCGCTGGTGGCGAGGTGGCGTGGAGAAAGGCGGCCGGTGGATGGGACGCGTCGAACAGGGCCGCCCACAGCCAATGCGAGGCGGCCGCCCGCCCGCAGAGCAGAGAGCAGGCCTGAGCAGCCAATGCGACCAGCTGTGCAGCAGTGCAGGTGCAGCGGGCCCACATGCCCACTTTCCTCCGCGAGAGAAGCCATCAAGGAGAAAGCATGGCCCGCAGCGCAGCGAGTGAGTTGTGCGACTCAGAGTCCGTGGGCCGAGTGCAACGTCACGCGCGCACGCGGTTGGCCATGCGTTGTGGGCCGCCCACGCATACAGATACAGCCGGGGGGCCGGCCGGGGCATGGCATATGCGTCGCAGTGGCAGCTTACGATGCACTGTGGCCGCAGTGGTGGTTCGTGGCCCAGTAGTGCTTACTCCGTGCCACGGCCACGAATCCTCCAACGCTACGCTGCCGGGGGACCAGGACCTCAGCTCAGCTCCCTCCGCTTCATTGTGATTGACCGACCGACCGACCCGTGCGAGCTAGCAGCAGCACCCATGTCCATGTCCGTGTACAACCGGATCCATGGGTTTAGGTGGTCCCTTCGTGCACACACCATAATTCAATTCATTTCCTATTGCTTGTTGGACCCCCGGGCCTTCCGCTGTCCATTCACTGTTTATATTATTAATAATAATTAATGTGTCTGTATATGTATGCTGGTCGCTCCGTTATTCACTCACGGTTTAATAATAAATAATAGCATAATAATAATAATCATCATCGTCGTCGGTCTGCTCTAGTAGATATACATATACGTGGTATAGCAAGTGTACGTACGCACCTGTCTCCATGACTGGCCTCGATCATCAAGCGTACGTTGCGACGTGCATGTCACGCATGGTACGGTTGCTCTCGAGATGCATGCATTGCGCGCTACGTACGTACGTAGCAGTGACCGAGTACTCAGTACTCATCATTCGTTCCGTTCACGCACGTACGTGGTACTGTACGTACGCGGGCACCATACACGTAGACGAGGACAGAAAAGACGACGAACGGTAGGGTCCACAGACTCGATCGGGACCACACCCCTCTCCCGGCCACTTGAAACAAACCGGCGCCCTCCGGCCTCCGGCAATCCGCGACCCCGCCCCGCGCGACGGACGTGCTGTTGCGAGAGCGAGCGGTCGGGACGCGACGACCGCAGAACCGCTGCTGGGCCGGGTGGTGGTGGTGGGCGGCGTCTTTAATTATTACTAGTAAGGCACAACGCATGCATGGCATGCGACGCGAGTACGACGAAGGCGCACTCGTACAATGCAACAATACGGACACGAATGATGGCGTGGGCACGTCAAAGCCCTGCCATGATGGCTGCCGGTATTAGTCCTAATCGTCCGTCCCGGCGAACGTACTGTACGTACGTACTGTAATACTCCTACTACAGTGGTTTCAGTTGTTCTTTCCCTGTTCTCCAGAGTGCGACCACCCAAGTCATCTCCGATCCATCCGTCGCGGAACAACGTACAGCACGCCCCGGGTGCAACAGTAGTTTATGAATACCAAGTACGTGTTCAGCAATAGACGTAGTAGGCGTACGTACGTCGGTACGTGGTCACTGTGCTGCTGTACGCACGATGGTGGTGGTGAGGTACTGTAGAGTAGAAGAGACAACCACCCCGCTACGCCTGCCGGTGCTCGCCAGACGCCAGACGCCAGTCCCCCCTGCCGCCCTGCCGGCGCCGGTGCCGGGCCCGCCGCCCCCGCCCGCCGCGCGCGCGGAGGCGCGGCCCCCACTCCCTGCGCGGGGCGCCGGGGGGCTGCAAGTGCATGCCTGCATCGGCGCATCGCATCGCGGGCCTTGGCCTTGGCCTTGCAGTACTGACGGACAGCGACGTTACCCGTCCATCGTCCCTCGAAGCTGCAGAGTACAGCGGCGCGTGAAAGCTTTGAGCAGGCGAGATACGGAGGGCCTGTTTAGATACCAAATTTCCCTCCCAAATTCTATTATGCAAAAAGAAGATTCTCATCACATTAAAATGTCAGCATATGCATTGAGTACAAAATGTAGATAAAATTTAAAACTAATTGTACAGTTTTGTTATACTTTACGAGACGAACGTTTTAAGCCTAATTAATCAATGTTTAGCTAATTATTACCAAACAAAAACAAAATGCTAATATACTGCACAGTACTGTACAGTGACTCGGCGCACGCCGAATCCGGCGAACTAAACACGGTGGGAGTACTCCGTAGATCCTCCTGCTACTGCTGGGTCGCACTCGCGCGCACAGCAACAGCCTTGTATCTCGGTCAACCGGCCGGCCCGGGGGAGAGAGCCATGACTCTAGAGAACGATGATGGAGGTGACAGACAGGAAGAGGTATAGTACATGTACTGTTTTCGCGTAATTACAGCGGATAATATGAAAATAATACTCTACTACTAGTTATGAGATGTCCACGTCTTCCTTTTAAATTTTAAACAAACAATTTGATTAAACATATAAAAAAATGTACTAATAGTTATGACACAAAATAGATATGATTAGATTAATAGTGAAATAAATTACGTAATAATAGATAGGGATGTTGATATATCGTATATAATAAATATAGTCAATTTTTATTTGAAAAAAATGAAATTACATACGCCTTTTTTGCTTTCTCTATTTGCAAAATGTAATGATTATATGCTCCAGCTCCAACACCGTTTAATAGGAGTATAAATGTAATCTACTATTAGTATTGGTATTTACGTATTTCCAAACAATTTTACAAGTGTATTTTTGGGAACGAGCCGAGGGAAGAGAGAGCAGAGCACAGTGTGTAGTGTGTACCCTCGCGTATCGATCGATGGATCAGCAGGCCTGCGCAGGCGCTAGAGGGATGTAACTGTAGCAGCTCGCTCTGGCCCATGCATGCACGTCGTAGCGAGAAACGCGGACTACTCTCCCCGGCGCTCACCCACCCGGGCCCGTGGTCCCCCCATGCATCGATCGGACATCCTAACTACAGTAGCGCGCTGTTGCTGCAGCCTGCCTGTGCGGTGCGGCCGGAGCCAGAGCCGCAGAGGCAGGGTCGTCCTCGCTCGTCGGCTCGTGCTGCTGCTCGCTCCGTCGCTTTCGTCCATGCATCCACGCGGCCGTGTCTGGGTCCCGCCGGCAGTGCCGTGCCGACTACTCGTACGTGTGGACTGCGCGCGGACCGGACCGAGTAGCGTCGGCGTAGCCCGCGCGACGCGCCGACGTGGCAAAGGAGAGTCCGTGCTACTGCTCTGCGCTGCGCTCACGGTCCATGCATGGGCCATCTCTCAGTAGCCAGTCCCAGCTGATGAGGTCCGCTGTCTGCCCCCCGCGCGCGCTCCACGACAAACATGCGTGGCATGGATGGGTCATGATGCGGGTACCGTACCGGCCGGGAGACGTGACACTTGACTGCGTCCATGCCCAGCGCCGAGTCGTCGTATGATCTGCGACCTAACAGTAACCTTTATGGGCCTCGTCCGCTGCGGCTCTCCTCTCGACTCCGGTGATCCACGTTCCCAAACCCCACCCCACAAAAAAAAGGCTCCGGTGATCGACCCTCTTCTTCCACTTCTTCGATGTCCTAAACCATGTAGGAGTACGTACATACCCTTTCAAAATCGACCCATGTTTGTTAATAGTACTACCACGGTGAGTTCCTTGTATTCTTCTCTCGCCGGGATCGGAACCGCAAGTCCGCAACCGAAAGGGCGGGTATCTGCAGTGCAGGACAGCACCGGTCGGCCGGTCCGGGACGGGTGCAGCCTATTTTCCCCGAACCTACCGGAGTACACTAGTATGTCATGGCAAGTCAACGGATCAGATCAGGTACCCCTGCCGCATGCATGCATGCACCTGCACTGCACACACGGCAATGCAACGTCAAATCAAGTCCAATCAAAACCTGGGCTACCTACGAAACCTCTGCTATCCAGCTGTATGCCTGCCCCGTGCTACTGGCCTACTGTATGTAGACGGCGGGACCTCCCTCCCTCTCCCTCCCCGGCTCGATCTATCCGTGTTAGGGCTGTGTTCAGATCCCAAATATTTGGGAAAATATTCCTGTAGCACTTTAGTTATTATTTGACAAAATTTATCTAACCATAAATTAATTAGGCTCAAAAGATTCATCTCGACCTTTACAGATAAATTGTACAATTAGTTATTTTTTACCTACATTTAATACTCCATGCATGCGTCCAAAGATTCGATGTGACGGGTGACAAAGGAAATATTTTGGAAAGTGAAGTTTGCCCACTAAATTCACTATAGAATTTCTATTCTCGTCACGTCAAAATACCGACACATATATGAAGTACTAAATATAAATGAAATAAAAACCTAATTGTACAGTTTTACTGTACTTTAAGAGACGAACATTTTAAGCCTAATTAATCAATGTTTGGACAATTATTACCAACTAAAAACAAAATTGCTACAGTATGACGCGACATTTACTATGCAAAGTTTGTCACGTATCTAAACAAGGCGTCAATCCGTGTTTATTGTAGTAGATTGAGGGGGTGTTTGGTTGGAGGAGTTAAAGTTTAACAAATATTGTAGCACTTTCGTCTTATTTGACAAAAAGTTCCCAATCTTAGACTAATTATGCTTAATAGATTCGTCTCGTAAATTACTTCTAATCTGTCCCGACATGCATGCAATTAGTCTACATTTGGTACTCTATGTATTTGAGAGAACATTGATATGATGAGAGTTAAACTTTAACATACTCAAACCAAACGGGGCCTGAGCTACCAATTATTTTTTTATATCTTCTAATCTCGGCCTTGTTTAGATGCACTCCAAAAGTTAGAATTTTTTCGCTCTCTCCATCACATCAATCTTTGGATCCATGCATGAAGTAGTAAATGTAGGTAAAAAAATAACTAATTATATAATTTAGTTGGAAATCACGATATGAATCTTTTGAGTCTAGTTGGTCAATGATTAGACAATATTTACCAAATAAGACAAAAATGGTACTATTCATCGGATTCATTTTTTCAATCTAAACGAGGCCCTAATCCATTAAAAACTAGTACGGTAAGACAGAAATAGTGTAGCCAAACGGATAGACTTGTTGGTTGGACATTGATTTCTTTTTTTTATGCCACATAGGTCTCGTTCGGCTATGCTGATAAGCTGGCAGAAAAACATTGTTGGCTGATTTGTTGTGAGAGAAAAATATTGTTCTGACTGAAAAAACAAGTTGAAAAAAGACGAATTATAAGCCGGATGAACAGGCTCATAGTAAAAATCTGGGGTATGTTTAGATTGCTCCCAAATTCTATGTTTTTACACTTTCCTCATCACATCGAATCTAGGGACGCATGCATGGAGCAGTAAATGTAGATAAAAAAATAACTAATTGCACAGTTTGGTTGTAAATCACGAGACGAATCTTTTGAGTCTAGTTAGTTAACGATTAGACAATAATTACAAAAAACAAACGAAAGTGCTACAGTTCCAAATTTTTATAACTTTAGCGATCTAAACAAGGCCCTCGATTCGAATATTCTCAAATAGGAATGAAAAACAAATAAAAGGTGGATGCATATTCGCATCCGGATATTTAATAAAAATGAAAATATATAATATAAAAACATTTATATGGAAACAAATACATTCAAGTATGCATGCAAAAATATCAGTCAACAAAAAAATAAAAATGAATCAATATACGTAAAATTTATAACAACAAATATACAAGATTCAAACTAAATCAAGTCAACATTGAATCAAACTTAGTATCTACGTATATCTAAATATCAAATTTTACAGCATTAGTCATTAATCATGTGTCATAGAGATAACTTTTAAATAGTTTCATCATGTTCATAATCGTCACAGATACGATTACGGCCGGATATTTTAGGATTTTTTAAATATGAAACTAAAATTGGATAGAGAGAGAGAGAAAAGCTATGAGGAATAAATCCAGATATATCCATTTTAGCATCTATTATATTAAAAACATATCCGAATCTCAGATATCGAAATCTAAGATTTATCGAATAGTACAAATTTAGACAAAACGGGTAAAAGTTCGATATCCATTTCCACCCTAGTACTCTCCCCATGCTACTGGCCTACGCGTCGTACTCTCGTACTTGATGCTTCTGGATGTACGGAGTAAGGCCTTGTTCACTTCCTCTTCCCAACCGAAAATATTTGCTCTTCCACCCATCACATCAAATCTTTCGACGTATGCATGTAACATTAAATGTAGGTAAAAAAGATAACTAATTGCATAGTTTATCTGTAAATGTTGGGACGAATCTTTTGAGCCTAGTTAGTCCATAATTGGACAAATTTTGCCAAATAACAACGAAAGATGCTACAGTAACTTTTTAGCTACTTTTCGTGAAGTGAACACACCCTAAATGAATTTTCTCGTGCATGCTTTCCGTACTCTCTAGGTGGCCTTGTTCACTTCCTCTTCCCAACCCAAAATATTTCATCTTCCACCCATCACATCAAATCTTTCGATGCATGCATGGAGCATTAAATGTAGGTAAAAAAGATAACTAATTGCATAGTTTGTCTGTAAATGTCGGGACGAATCTTTTGAGCCTAGTTAGTCCATAATTGGACAAATTTTGCCAAATAACAACGAAAGATGCTACAGTAGCTTTTCAGCTACTTTTCGTGAAGTGAACACACCCTAAAAATGTTGTTCTAGATTTGGTGCTATCTTATTTGATGGTTCGTCTTATTCAAAATTTTTATACTTTAATAATGATTTAATTATTATGACTTATTTTATTATTAGAGATACTTTAATAATAATTTAATTATTTTATTACTCGAAATTTTTTTAAATAAAACGAACAATCATATAAGAAGTTGAAAAGTCAAAAATGACACTTTCAAAAGGGACGGAAGGAGCATGCGCGCCTATGCTACTGTTGCCAGCGTGGGTGTACGCCGACGCGCGCCAAGAACTACGTACAACCAACCAGCAACCGCTGCCGGCCGGAGAAGATCCCGGCCGTACCTACCGGGCTCCACATCCGTTGGGCATCGCGGGCAAGCGGCCAGCCCGGGCCCGCTCGCCGGTCGCCCTGTGACCGTTCGACCACGCACTGCCCACGCCGGCGTGCCACGAGAGGAGGAAACGAAGCACATGGCGTGAGAGAGGGCTAAGCACATTCGCCTTTTTTTTTCCATGGCTGAGACTGTCTCGCATCTAAGGATTATCACACACCTACCGCCTATCACCTAAACACTATAGAAAACTAGGACCATCCTGTTCCGTATCACCTTCTCTTTACAAGGTAGAATCGTCATTTTGGTCCTTCAGCTACTGTTTAAGGTTCAAATTCATCCTTGAACTTTTAAAAGGGCCATCTCAGTCCTCAAATTTTATTTTATTTTTGGCTCAGTTTCATCCTTGGACTGTCTATCAAACTATCAAAGTGATCGTATTTAGTCCTCAAACTTTGCACTTTGAGGTCAGTTTCTTCCATGAACTATGAAAATTGCATTTTGGTCTAGTTCCTTAACTTTGATAATCATAGATGAAATTGAACCCGCAATGTGTTGTTTGAGAATTGAAACAATCACTTCGATAGTTAAGATGAAATTGGAAACATAAAGTTTGAGGGTGAAAACGATCGTTTCAAATGACCACAGTAGTATTTGAATCTGTCTACCCCCAACAACCACAATTTGTCCATAAACTTACACTGTCTTATAGCTATATTTACACCGACTTATTTCTATATTTACAATGATTTCTTCAGTGCAAATCATTGGATACAGTGATGTAATTTGAGGATAAATGCAGATCTCAGATAAACATATGCCAAATTTACAAATTATTTTTATAGATTACAAATATCAGAGAAATAAATGTCAAATATATCAAATTCTTCACAAATTTCAAAAACAAAAAATTCCGACGGTGGCAGCCTGCGGTGGAGGCGATGTGGAGCGTGCGCTGCTGTGCTGCCGCACTCGCCGCATCCGTGCCGCCGTGTGCTTGCATGCTGGGCTGGGCTGCCTGGGCGACGCGATAGCGGTGATTGGGGTGGGGACCGGTTGGATGACGAAGCCGAGCGCGCGTGCGGTACTGCCCGTCGGTCTTTCATCGCTCGGCCAGGAAATCCGGTTGTTCACAAAGGCCAAAACAACTTAGGTCTCCTTTGGAATGTACGAACAAAAAACATATAAATCAGAAAAACACAGGAATGTGATAGGAATGTATATGGAAAATAGAGGATTGGAAATTATGGGAATTTTGTTAGAACATGAGTTTGGATGGGTCTAGGAAAGGCATAGGAATCAAAGTGTTTTTAACCATACTCTTGGCCCTAATGAAATTAAGGGGTGTTTGGTTTGAGGAGTTAAAGTTTAACTCGCATTATAGCACGTTCATCTTATTTGACAAAAAGTTTCCAATCATAGAGTAATTAGGCTTAATAGATTCGTCTCGTGAAAAACTCCTAAATTATGTCAACATGCATATAATTAGTCTACATTTAGTACTCTATGCATGTGCCGCAATATTCGATATGATAAGAGTTAAAATTTAACTCCTCAAACCAAACAGGGCCTTAATTTCATATAGGAAAAGCCTGACACCATTTCTTGGCCTCTCGGCTGCCCTCCTTGTTCTCTCTACTGAGCCAATCATTTGCCTCGATCCTACGCTTTTTCCATGAAAATAATGAAGTTGAGTAGAAGTTTCTTTCGTGCACTTCTCCTGTGAAAGTTGAACCATAGGAAAAATTCCTTTACCTTTCCTTTGATGGTTTCCTATGAACCAAACGGCTCTACAGTAGCCATTCCAAAGGATCGTGGATTCCTG
Source organism: Saccharum hybrid cultivar R570 (assembly GCA_038087645.1). Taxonomy (NCBI): domain Eukaryota; kingdom Viridiplantae; phylum Streptophyta; class Magnoliopsida; order Poales; family Poaceae; genus Saccharum; species Saccharum hybrid cultivar. Next base: position 798,250 of record JAQSUU010000647.1, on the reverse strand, counting down.
TGTTTTTCCTATAGAAATCCTATGAACCAAAGAGGCCTTTAATGGTAATTAGCAAATCTATAGTAGTATTTTACTAAGACCCTGTTTGGCTGGCTGTAAAACGACTGATACTAATTTATCGTGATCACTAAATTGGTACCCTACGCTCGATAAATTCAAGCGAACAGTGCCTAACTCGAACCAAACACTACCTCCACGACTTGCGGTAGGTGCTGCTGCACACTGCACGTCCAAGGATCGGATAAACAAATGTCAATACGGGCTGAGGGTGTGTTTAGTTCTCAAAATATTTTGGGAACGGGTACTGTACCTTTTGTTTTATTAGATAATTACTATTTAATCATGAACTAATTAGACTCAAAAGATTCGTCTCGTAATTTCATGATGAAATATGCAATTAGTTTTTTTCGTGTACATTTAATACTCCATACATCTGTCGTAAGATTCGATGTGATATTTTAGAGTAAAATATTTTGGGAACTAAACACGCCAACAAAAGATGCTCGTACTACGTCGTACCGCGTGCTGCCGCGTGCGTGATCCCATACAGGGGCCGTTCAGCTAGAATTATAAGCCGGTTGAAAAACACTGTTGGCTGATTTTTTTTTAGAGAAAAATACTGTTCTGGCTGAAAAAACCAATCGAATAAGGGCGTGTTTAGATGCGAAAATTTTTGGGGAAAAGTTCCTGTAGCACTTTTCGTTGTTATTTGGCAAAATTTATCTAATCATGGACTAACTAGGCTCAAAAGATTCATCTCGACATTTACAGACAAACTGTGCAATTAGTTATTTTTTTTACCTACATTTAATGCTCCATGCATACGTCCAAAGATTCAATGTGACAGTTACTATGCAAAATTTTTTGGCACTTTTTAGGTACTAAACATGGCCTAAGACGGATTATAAGCCAGATAGGCAAAGTACAGTACTCCTAGCCGGGTGCTATTATCACGTCGCGTCACCTGATAGATGACTGCCGTACCGTACGCAGACGCAGCAGATACGAACGGTAGGGTCCACTGACTCGATCGGGACCACCCCCTCTCCCGGCCACTTGAAACGAACCGGCGCCCTCCGGCCTCCGGCAATCCGCGCCCCCGCCCCGCGCGACGGACGTGCTGTTGCGAGAGCGAGCGGTCAGGACGCGACGACCGCAGAACCGCTGCTGGCCCGGGTGGTGGTGGTGGGCGGCGTCTTTAATTATTACTAGTAAGGCACAACGCATGCATGGCATGCGACGCGAGTACGACGAAGGCGCACTCGTATACATTGCAACAATACGGACACGAATGATGGCGTGGGCACGTCAAAGCCCTGCCATGATGGCTGCCGGTATTAGTCCTAATCGTCCGTCCCGGCGAACGTACTGTACGTACGTACTGTAATACTCATACTACAGTGTTTCAGTTGTTCTTTCCCTGTTCTCCAGAGTGCGACCACCCAAGTCATCTCCGATCCATCCGTCGCGGAACAACGTACAGTACGCCCCGGGTGCAACAGTAGTTTATGAATACCAAGTACGTGTTCAGCAATAGACGTAGTAGGCGTACGTACGTCGGTACGTGGTCACTGTGCTGCTGTACGCACGATGGTGGTGGTGAGGTACTGTAGAGTAGAAGAGACAACCACCCCGCTACGCCTGCCGGTGCTCGCCAGACGACAGACGCCAGTCCCCCCTGCCGCCCTGCCGGGCCCGCCGCCCCCGCCCGCCGCGCGCGGAGGCGCGGCCCCCACTCCCTGCCCGGGGCGCCGGGGGGCTGCAACTGCATGCCTGCATGCATCGCATCGCGGGCCTTGGCCTTGGCCTTGCAGTACTGACGGACAGCGACGTTACCCGTCCATCGTCCCTCGAAGCTGCAGAGTACAGCGGCGCGTGAAAGCTTTGAGCAGGCGAGATACGGAGTACTCCGTAGATCCTCCTGCTACTGCTGGGTCGCACTCGCGCGCACAGCAACAGCCTTGTATCTCGATCTGGTCCTCATGTGTGTACCCAACCGGCCGGCCCGGGGGAGAGAGCCATGACTCTAGAGAACGATGATGGAGGTGACAGACAGGAAGAGGTATAGTACATGTACTGTTTTCTCGTAATTACAGCGGATAATATGAAAATAATACTCTACTACTAGTTATGAGATGTCCACGTCTTCCTTTTAAATTTTAAACAAACAGTTTGATTAAACATATAAAAAAATGTACTAATAGTTATGACACAAAATAGATATGATTAGATTAATAGTGAAATAAATTGCGTAATAATAGATAGGGATGTTGATATATCGTATATAATAAATATAGTCAATTTTTATTTGAAAAAAAAAATGAAATTACATACGCCTTTTTTTGCTTTCTCTATTTGCAAAATGTAATGATTATATGCTCCAGCTGCAACACCGTTTAATAGGAGTATAAATGTAATCTACTATTAGTATTGGTATTTACGTATTTCCAAACAATTTTACAAGTGTATTTTTGGGACCGAGCCGAGGGGAGAGAGAGGAGAGCACAGTGATGGAGTTGAAGATGATGGGAACGAAGGAAGAAAGAAAGGTGTACCCTCGCGTATCGATCGATGGATCAGCAGGCCTGCGCAGGCGCTAGAGGGATGTAACTGTAGCAGCTCGCTCTGGCCCATGCATGCACGTCGTAGCGAGAAACGCGGACTACTCTCCCCGGCGCTCACCCACCCGGGCCCGTGGTCCCCCCCATGCATCGATTGGACATCCTAGCTACAGTAGCGCGCTGTTGCTGCAGCCTGCCTGTGCGGTGCGGCCGGAGCCAGAGCCGCAGAGGCAGGGTCGTCCTCGCTCGTCGGCTCGTGCTGCTGCTCGCTCCGTCGCTTTCATCCATGCATCCACGCGGCCGTGTCTGGGTCCCGCCGGCAGTGCCGTGCCGACTACTCGTACGTGTGGACCGCGCGCGGACCGGACCGAGTAGCATCGGCGTAGCCCGCGCGACGCGCCGACGTGGCAAAGGAGAGTCCGTGCTAGTACTGCTCTGCGCTGCGCTCACGGTCCATGCATGGGCCATCTCCCAGTTGCCAGTCCCAGCTGATGAGGTCCGCCGTCTGCCCCCCGCGCGCGCTCCACGACAAACATGCGTGGCATGGATGGGTCATGATGCGGGTACCGTACCGGCCGGGAGACGTGACACGTGACTGCGTCCATGCCCAGCGCCGAGTCGTCGTATGATCTGCGACCTCGACCAGTAACAGTAACCTTTATGGGCCTCGTCCGCTGCGGCTCTCCTCTCGACTCCGGTGATCCACGTTCCCACCCCACCCCCCAACCCCACAAAAAAAGGCTCCGGTGATCGACCCTCTCCTTCCACTTCTTCGATGTCCAAAACCATGTAGGAGTACGTACAGTGGCGGACCTCTAGACTTTCTAGAGCCCGGGCGAAATATGGATGACAAGTTTATATAAACATATTTCTACAAATAGAAAAGATAGCACAGCCCCTCAGTGCAATGGCTGCCCGTTTATGAGTTGGGCTGCCTCGTGTACCTGATGATTTGCTGCAGCTTTGTGCTTTGCAACACAAACCTGCGTATTTCTTTGCCTGGCTAATACTCGTACAAGCTCAGCATGACAGCATATCCACCTAAGCGCAGCGTGGCAGCCCGGGCAGGCGCCCATGGTCGCCGGGCCCTGGGTCCGCCTATGAGTACGTACATACTCTTTCAAAATCGACCCATTTTTGTCACTAGGCCGTGTTTAGATGCCGACCGAATCGGCACTACGCGCTACAGTGTTCCTGTCGGAACACTGTAGCGCGTTTTGTTTTTTTGTGAAAAAATTGTTCAAAAATTGATTAATTAGACTTAAAATGTTCGTCTCGCAAAGTATAACAAAACTATACAATTAGTTTTTGATTTCATCTATATTTAGTACTCCATGCATTTGCCGACATTTTGATGTGATGGAAAATCTTCTTTTTGCATAGTAGAATTTAGGGAAAAATTTGGGAACTAAACAAGGCCTAGTACTACCACGGTGAGTTCATTGTATTGGCACCGTTTAGATGCCAAAAATTTTGCCAAAATTTTCAGATTCCCCGTCACATCGAATCTTTGAACGCATGCATGAAGCATTAAATATAGATAAAAAATAAAACTAATTACACAGTTTAGACGAAATGAACGAGATAAATCTTTTAAGCCTAATTAGACTATGATTGGACAATATTTACCAAATAACAACGAAACTGCTACAGTAGCGTTTCGCCAAAAAAATTTGCCAACTAAACAGCCTCATTCTTCTCTCGCCGGGTTCGGAACAATGAACTACGAACCGCAAGTCCGCAACCGAAAGGGCAGGTATCTGCAGTGCAGGACAGCACCGGTCGGCCGGTCCGGGACGGGTGCAGCCTATTTTTCCCGAACCTGCCGGAGTATGTCATGGCAAGTCAACGGATCAGATCAGGCACCCCTGCCTCATGCATGCATGCACCTGCACTGCACACACGGCAATGCAACGTCAAATCAAGGCACCGTTTGGATGCCGAAATTTTTGACAAAACGCTACTGTAGCGTTTTCGTTGTTATTTGACAAATATTGTCCAATCATGGTCTAATTAGTCTTAAAAGATTCGTCTCGTCCATTTCGTCTAAACTGTGTAATTACGTTTGTTTTTTATCTATATTTAATGCTTCATGCATGCGTCTAAAGATTCGATGTGACAGAAAATCTTGAAAAATTTGGCATTTTAGGGTGCAACCGAACAGGGCACAAGTCCAATCAAAAACCTGGGCTACCTACGAAACCTCTGCTATCCAGCTGTATGCCTGCCCCGTGCTACTGGCCTACTGTATGTAGACGGCGGGACCTCCCTCCCCTGCCACGATCTATCCATCTCAGGCCACGATCTATCCAGCTCAGGCCATGTTTAGGATATCCACGCTCATGAACCTCTATATTCGTCCTCTATACGTTCTAGTCAGTAAAATTCTCTTCTCTATATTTAATTCTTCTGCACCCATCTATCCTCTATCCACTCTATCCACTGTGGGACCCACTTGTCACTTTATCTAAATATATTCATGTGTGATCTAGTTTTGAAAGATTTATAGAGACGAATTTAATGGTGCAATCGAAATTTAATTTGAATTTTTGGTTTGTGAGTTATAGCATTTTTTTCTTTGTTTAGCTAGTGGGGCCCGCCACTGCCCACTATAGAGTAAGCATTGCACTACTCTAAATATAGAGTGAGAGAAAGGATAGAGTATCGTTTTAGAGTACCTAGTGCAACAGTTTTTACTCTATCACTATGCAGAATTCATATTCCCCGTCACATCAAAATATCGGCACATATATGGAGTACTAAATATAGATGAAATAAAAACCTAATTGTACAGTTTTATTGTACTTTGCGAGACGAATATTTTAAGCCTAATTAATCAGTGTTTGGACAATTATTACTAAATAAAAACAAAAATTACTACAGTATAACGCTACATTTACTATGCAAAGTTTGCCCCAAACTTTGGTATCTAAACGAGGCCTCAATCCGTGTTTATTGTAGTAGATTGAGCTACCAATTATTTTTTTTATATCTTCTAATCTCGGCCTTGTTTAGATGCACCCTAAAAGTTATAATTTTTTTTCACCCTCTCTCCATCACATCAATCTTTGGACCTATGCATGAAGTAGTAAATGTAGGTAAAAAAACTAATTATACAGTTTATTTGGAAAATCACGAGATGAATCTTTTAAGCTTAGTTGGTCTACGATTGGACAATATTTATCAAATAAGACGAAAGTGGTACTATTCATCAAGTTCATTTTTTTCAATCTGAACGAGGCCCTAATCCATTAAAAAACTAGTACGGTAAGACAGAAATAGTGTAGCCAAACGGATAGACTTGTTAGTTAGACATTGATTTCTTTTTTTTTTGCCACATAGGTCCCATTCGGCTATGCTGATAAGCTGGTAGAAAAAACACTATTGGCTGATTTGTTGTGAGAGAAAAATATTGTTCTGACTGAAAAAACAAGCTGAAAAAGACGGATTATAAGCCGGATGAACAGGCTCATAGTATAAATCTGGGGCATGTTTAGATTGCTCCCAAATTCTATGTTTTTACACTCTCCTCGTCACATCGAATCTAGGGACGCATGCATGGAGCAGTAAATGTAGATAAAAAAATAACTGATTGCACAATTTGGTTGTAAATCACGAGACGAATCTTTTGAGTCTAGTTAGTCCACGATTAGACAATAATTAAAAAACAAACGAAAGTGCTACGGTGCCAAATTTTTCTAACTTTGGCAATCTAAAGAAGGCCCTCGATTCGAATATTCTCAAATACGAATGAAAAACAAGTAAAAGGTGGATGCATATTCACATCCGGATATTTAATAAAAATGAAAATATATAATATAAAAACATTTATATGGAAACAAATACATTCAAGTATGCATGCAAAAATATCAGTCAACAAAAAAATAATAATGAATCAATATACGTAAAATTTATAACAACAAATATACAAGATTCAAACTAAATCAAGTCAACATTGAATCAAACTTAGTATCTACGTATATCTAAATATCAAATTTTACAGCATTAGTCATTAATCATGTGTCATAGAGATAACTTTTAAATAGTTTCATCATGTTCATAATCGTCACAGATACGATTACGGCCGGATATTTTAGGATTTTTTTAAATATGAAACTAAAATTGGATAGAGAGAGAAAAGCTATGAGGAATAAATCCAGATATATCCATTTTAGCATCTATTATATTAAAAACATATCCGAATCTCAGATATCGAAATCTAAGATTTATTGAATAGTACAAATTTAGACAAAACGGGTAAAAGTTCGATATCCATTTCCACCCTAGGCCTCGTTTAGTTCGGTGAATTGGGGAGAAAAACACTGTATCAGAATTCCTATAGCATTTCGTTTGTATTTGGTAAAAATTATCCAAATTTTGACTAACTAGGCTTAAAATGTCCATCTCGCAAAGTACAACAAAACTGTGCAATTAGTTTTTGATTTCATCAACATTTAGTACTCCATGCATTTGCCGACATTTTGATGTGACAGGGAATCTTCTTTTTGCATAGTGAAATTTGGGGGAAAATTTGGGGAACTAAGGCACCGTTTAGATGCCAAAAATTTTGCCAAAATTTTCAGATTTCCCGTCACATCGAATCTTTGAACATATGCATGAAGCATTAAATATAGATAAAAAATAAAACTAATTACACAGTTTAGACGAAATGGACGAGACAAATCTTTTAAGCCTAATTAGACCATGATTGGACAATATTTACCAAATAACAACGAAACTGCTATAGTAGCGTTTCGCCAAAAATTTTGCCAACTAAACAGCCCCTAAACAAGGGCCATCTCAATCCTCAAATTTTATTTTTTTGGCTCAGTTTCGTCCTTGGACTGTCTATCAAACTATCAAAGTGATCGTATTTAGTCCTCAAACTTTGCACTTTTAGGTCAGTTTCTTCCATGAACTATGAAAGTGCATTTTGGTCTAGTCCCTGAACTTTGATAATCATAGATGAAATTGAACCCGCAATGTGTTGTTTGAGAAGTGAAACAATCACTTCGATAGTTAAGATGAAATTGGAAACATAAAGTTTGAGGGTGAAAACGATAGTTTCAAATGACCACAGTAGTATTTGAATCTGTCTACCCCCAACAATCAGAATTTGTCCATACACTTACACTGTCTTATAGCTATATTTACACCGACTTATTACTATATTTACAATGATTTCTTCAGTGCAAATCATTGGATACAGTGATGTAATTTGAGGATAAATGCAGATCTCAGATAAACATATGCCAAATTTACAAATTATTTTTATAGATTACAAATATCAGAGAAATAAATGTCAAATATATCAAATTCTTCACAAATTTCAAAAACAAAAAATTCCGACGGTGGCAGCCTGCGGTGGAGGCGATGTGGAGCGTGCGCTGCTGTGCTGCCGCACTCGCCGCATCCGTGCCGCCGTGTGCTTGCATGCTGGGCTGCCTGGGCGAAGCGATAGCGGTGATTGGGGTGGGGACCGGTTGGATGAGGAAGCCGAGCGCGCGTGCGGTACTGCCCCGTCGGTCTTTCATCGCTCGGCCAGGAAATCCGGTTGTTCACAAAGGCCAAAACAACTTAGGTCTCCTTTGGAAGGTACAAAGAAAAAACATAGAAATCAGAAAAACACAAGAATGTGATAGGAATGTAGGCCTCGTTTAGATGAGAGAATTGAGAAGAAAAACACTATCAGAATTCCTGTAGCATTTCGTTTGTATTTGGTAAAAATTATCCAAATTTTAACTACCTAGGCTTAAAATGTTCGTCTCGTAAAGTACAACAAAACTGTGCAATTAGTTTTTATTTTATTAACATTTAGTACTCCATGCATTTGCCGATATTTTGATGTGACGGGAAATCTTCTTTTTGCATAGTGAAATTTGGGGGAGAATTGGGGGAACTAAATAAGGGCGTATATGGAAAATAGAGGATTGGAAATCATGGGAATTTTGTTAGAACATGTGTTTGGATGGGTCTAGGAAAGGCATAGGAATCAAAGTGTTTTTAACCATACTCCTTGGCCCTAATAAAATTAATTTCATATAGGAAAAGCCTGACACCATTTCTTGGCCTCTCGGCTGCCCTCCTTGTTCTCTCTCCTGAGCCAATCATTTGCCTCGATCCTACGCTTTTTCCATGAAAATAATTAAGTTGGAGTAGATGTTTCTTTCCTGCACTTCTCCTGTGAAAGTTGAACCATAGGAAAAATTCCTTTACCTTTCCTTTGATGGTTTCCTATGAACCAAACGGCTCTACGGTAGCCATTCCAAAGGATTGTGGATTCGTGTGTTTTTCCTATAGAAATCCTATGAACCAAAGAGGCCTTTAATGTTACTCCATCTGTCCCGCTTTAGCTGTCGTTCTAGCAGGTTGCTAGGTGTAGCGAATGAATGAGCTCTAGGACACGTACCTGGACACTGCCTGTGACTAAATGCACGTACGGTCGCTATCAACCTAGACGAATGAATGAGCTGCTAGGACGACTTATATAAAGGGACTGAGGGAGTATTTAGCAAATCTATAGTAGTATTTTACTAAGGCCCTGTTCGGCTGCCTGGAAAACGACTAATACTGATTTGTTGTGAGTGAAAAACACTATTATCTCACTGAAACGGTACACTACGCCCGATAAGTTCAAGCGAACGGGGCCTAACTCGAACCAAACACTACCTCCATGACTTGGCGGTAGGTGCTGCTGCACACTGCACGTCAAGGATCGGATAAACAAATGTCAATACGGGCTGAGGGTGTGTTTAGTTTCCAAAATAATTTGGAAACGGATAATGTACCTCAGAAAAGGTACAGAAATTATAATTGCATTTTGGTCCACATAGCATCATGAAAAGGGCTTAAGGCATATTTTAAATACTTAGAAGCATATCTTGACCAACTTGTAAACATAAACCCTAAGTCATTTGTGATCCTATGTTGATCTAGGTTACTTAAGTGATCAAACATCAAACACTTGAGTTATCCACATGACAATTAAAATCACACATATAAAAATAAGGTATTATGTAAAGCATTTATAAAATCAACATATGCATGTGATCATGAATGTATTAATGATGCTTATGCTTATGAGATGCAAATGTTAACTGCAAGCTTAACACCTATAGGGTGTTACAGGAGCAGCAGGGCAGAGGATAATGTTGTGTTTGCGAAACGAGAGCAGGGGAGGATAAGACTATGCTGAATCTAAGAAAGGAAGCGGCACGCAGATAAGCATGGTGCGGGATTTTTTTTTCTTTTATTCTTACAGGTTGTGTTTTTGACGATGAGTAAGCCATCCAATGTGTGGCTGAGGCACCGGACGCCTCCAGCGTAGCATTCGCGAATTAATAATCTACTACCCAACGTACGTATGTACGCCCGGTGTGCAACAGTAGTATATGCACACCAAAGTACGTGTTCAACAATAGACTTAGTAGGCGTATGACGTGGACGTGGTGGTGCTATATATATAGCTTGTACCTGTAGTACGTACGTATATATGTGTGCACGCATGCTACAGTAGCTCGCGCGAGCGAGAAGCCGTAGCGTGGTGCGGTGCACCGTGCACGCGCACGACACACAAACGCCTGCACAGCTGCACTGCACGCCGAGAAGAAGCCAGAGAGGAGAGGGATGGATCGGAGGGGTACGAATGCATTCACACTAGTAGCAGTACAAACCTGCGTGTACCGCCACGAGCAGTCTGGCACTGTGCTGCTGTACCCACGGTTGTACTGCATGCTGGTGGCGAGGTATACGTAGAAGAGACAACCACCCCGCTACGCGTGCTCGCCTGACGCCAGTCCTGCCGCCCTGCCGGTGCCGGGCCCGCCGCGCGCGGGGAGGAGGGGGCCCCATCTCGGTCCTTTGTCTTTGGGACCCTCGGCATGGCCGGTCGGCCGGAGGTGTGAAGCGGCGACTTTTGGCAGCCCCGTACTCCCGGGCGCTGGTGGCGAGGTGGCGTGGAGAAAGGCGGCCGGTGGATGGGACGCGTCGAACAGGGCCGCCCAGAGCAGGCCTGAGCAGCCAATGCGAGGCGGCCGCCCGCCCGCAGAGCAGAGAGCAGGCCTGAGCAGCCAATGCGACCAGCTGTGCAGCAGTGCAGGTGCAGCGGGCCCACATGCCCACTTTCCTCCGCGAGAGAAGCCATCAAGGAGAAAGCATGGCCCGCAGCGCAGCGAGGGAGTCCGTGGGCCGAGTGCAACGTCACGCGGGCACGCGGTTGGCCATGCGTTGTGGGCCGCCCACGCATACAGATACAGCCGGGGGGCCGGCCGGGGCATGGCATATGCGTCGCAGTGGCAGCTTACGATGCACTGTGGCCGCAGTGGTGGTTCGTGGCCCAGTAGTGCTTACTCCGTGCCACGGCCACCAATCCTCCAACGCTACGCTGCCGGGGGACCAGGACCTCAGCTCAGCTCCCTCCGCTTCATTGTGATTGACCGACCGACCGACCCGTGCGAGCTAGCAGCAGCACCCATGTCCATGTCTGTGTACAACCGGATCCATGGGTTTAGGTGGTCCCTTCGTGCACACACCATAATTCAATTCATTTCCTATTGCTTGTTGGACCCCCGGGCCTTCCGCTGTCCATTCACTGTTTATATTATTAATAATAATTAATGTGTCTGTATATGTATGCTGGTCGCTCCGTTATTCACTCACGGTTTAATAATAAATAATAGTATAATAATCATCATCATCGTCGTCGGTCTCGCTCTCGTAGATATACATATACGTGGTATAGCAAGTGTACGTACGCACCTGTCTCCATGACTGGCCTCGATCATCAAGCGTACGTTGCGACGTGCATGTCACGCATGGTACGGTTGCTCTCGAGATGCATGCATTGCGCGCTACGTACGTACGTAGCAGTGACCGAGTACTCAGTACTCATCATTCGTTCCGTTCACGCACGTACGTGGTACTGTACGTACGCGGGCACCATACACGTAGACGAGGACAGAAAAGACGACGAACGGTAGGGTCCACAGACTCGATCGGGACCACCCCCTCTCCCGGCCACTTGAAACGAACCGGCGCCCTCCGGCCTCCGGCAATCCGCGCCCCCGCCCCGCGCGACGGACGTGCTGTTGCGAGAGCGAGCGGTCAGGACGCGACGACCGCAGAACCGCTGCTGGCCCGGGTGGTGGTGGTGGGCGGCGTCTTTAATTATTACTAGTAAGGCACAACGCATGCATGTCATGCGACGCGAGTACGACGAAGGCGCACTCGTACAATGCAACAATACGGACACGAATGATGGCGTGGGCACGTCAAAGCCCTGCCATGATGGCTGCCGGTATTAGTCCTAATCGTCCGTCCCGGCGAACGTACGTACGCAGTGGCGGATGTGGGATGCGGGATAAGGGGGCTAAAACAACAGAGATGTTGATTTGCACGAAGATTTAACGGTGAAATCAAGTTTTTGCTACAGTAATTAGCATTGAAATCAAGAAATTAGGGGGGCTGGAGCCCCCAGCCCCCTTTGGATCCGCCCCTGTACGTACGTACTGTAATACTCCTACTACAGTGGTTTTTAGTTGTTCTTTCCCTGTTCTCCAGAGTGCGACCACCCAAGTCATCTCCGATCCATCCGTCGCGGAACAACGTACAGTACGCCCCGGGTGCAACAGTAGTTTTTGAATACCAAGTACGTGTTCAGCAATAGACGTAGTAGGCGTACGTACGTCGGTACGTGGTCACTGTGCTGCTGTACGCACGATGGTGGTGGTGAGGTACTGTAGAGTAGAAGAGACAACCACCCCGCTACGCCTGCCGGTGCTCGCCAGACGCCAGACGCCAGTCCCCCCTGCCGCCCCTGCCGGCGCCGGTGCCGGGCCCGCCGCCCCCGCCCGCCGCGCGCGCGGAGGCGCGGCCCCCACTCCCTGCGCGGGGCGCCGGGGGGGCTGCAAGTGCATGCCTGCATCGGCGCATCGCATCGCGGGCCTTGGCCTTGGCCTTGCAGTACTGACGGACAGCGACGTTACCCGTCCATCGTCCCTCGAAGCTGCAGAGTACAGCGGCGCGTGAAAGCTTTGAGCAGGCGAGATACGGAGTACTCCGTAGATCCTCCTGCTACTGCTGGGTCGCACTCGCGCGCACAGCAACAGCCTTGTATCTCGATCTGGGGCCTGTTTAGTTCCGAAAAATTTGGCAAAATGACACTGTAGCGCGTTTCGTTGTTATTTGGCAAATATTGTCCAATTATGGTCTAATTAGGCTTAAAAGATTCGTATTTTTGGGACCGAGCCGAGGGGAGAGAGAGGAGAGCACAGTGATGGAGTTGAAGATGATGGGAACGAAGGAAGAAAGAAAGGTGTACCCTCGCGTATCGATCGATGGATCAGCAGGCCTGCGCAGGCGCTAGAGGGATGTAACTGTAGCAGCTCGCTCTGGCCCATGCATGCACGTCGTAGCGAGAAACGCGGACTACTCTCCCCGGCGCTCACCCACCCGGGCCCGTGGTCCCCCCATGCATCGATCGGACATCCTAGCTACAGTAGCGCGCTGTTGCTGCAGCCTGCCTGTGCGGTGCGGCCGGAGCCAGAGCCGCAGAGGCAGGGTCGTCCTCGCTCGTCGGCTCGTGCTGCTGCTCGCTCCGTCGCTTTCGTCCATGCATCCACGCGGCCGTGTCTGGGTCCCGCCAGCAGTGCCGTGCCGACTACTCGTACGTGTGGACTGCGCGCGGACCGGACCGAGTAGCGTCGGTGTAGCCCGCGCGACGCGCCGACGTGGCAAAGGAGAGTCCGTGCTACTGCTCTGCGCTGCGCTCACGGTCCATGCATGGGCCATCTCTCAGTAGCCAGTCCCAGCTGATGAGGTCCGCTGTCTGCCCCCCGCGCGCGCTCCACGACAAACATGCGTGGCATGGATGGGTCATGATGCGGGTACCGTACCGGGAGACGTGACTGCGTCCATGCCCAGCGCCGAGTCGTTGTATGATCTGCGACCTCGACCAGTAACAGTAACCTTTATGGGCCTCGTCCGCTGCGGCTCTCCTCTCGACACCGGTGATCCACGTTCCCAAACCACCCCCCCCCCCCCCCAACCCCACAAAAAAAGGCTCCGGTGATCGACCCTCCCCTTCCACTTCTTCGATGTCCTAAACCATGTAGGAGTACGTACATACTCTTTCAAAATCGACCCATGTTTGTCACTAGGGCCGTGTTTAGATGCCGACCGAATCGGCACTGCGCGCTACAGTGTTCCTGTAGCACGTTTTGTTTTTTAGTGAAAAAAATTGTTTAAAAATTGATTAATTAGACTCAAAATGTTCGTCTCACAAAGTATAACAAAACTATACAATTAGTTTTTGATTTCATCTACATTTAGTACTACATACATTTGCCGACATTTTGATGTGATGAAAAATCTTCTTTTTGCATAGTAGAATTTAGGGGAAAATTTGGGAACTAAACAAGGCCTAGTACTACCACGGTGAGTTCCTTGTATTGGCACCGTTTAGATGCCAAAAATTTTGCCAAAATTTTCAGATTCCCCGTCACATCGAATCTTTGAACGCATGCATGAAGCATTAAATATAGATAAAAAATAAAACTAATTACACAGTTTAGACGAAATGGACGAGACAAATCTTTTAAGCCTAATTAGACTATGATTAGATAATGGGCTGGTTCGGCAGGTGAAAAAGCCGGCTGGTTTCGACTGATTCAATAGTATTTTGTGAGAGAGAATAAGCTGAAATAAGCTGAATCAAGCCGAAACCTGACCAGCAGAACAGGGCCAATATTTACTAAATAACAACAAAACTGCTATAGTAGCATTTCGCCAAAAAATTTGCCAACTAAACAGCCTCATTCTTCTCTCGCCGGGTTCGGAACAATGAACTGTAGCACGTTTTGTTTTTTAGTGCAAAAAATTGTCCAAAAATTGATTAATTAGACTCAAAACGTTCGTCTCGCAAAGTACAACAAAACTATACAATTAGTTTTTGATTTCATCTACATTTAGTACTCTATACATTTACCGACATTTTAATGTGATGAAAAATCTTCTTTTTTATAGTAAAATTTAGAGGAAAATTTAGGAACTAAACGAGGCCTCGTACTACCACGGTGAGTTCCTTGTATTCTTCTCTCGCCGGGATCGGAACAATGAACTACGAACCGCAAGTCCGCAACCGAAAGGGCAGGTATCTGCAGTGCAGGACAGCACCGGTCGGCCGGTCCGGGACGGGTGCAGCCTATTTTTCCCGAACCTGCCGGAGTATGTCATGGCAAGTCAACGGATCAGATCAGGCACCCCTGCCGCATGCATGCATGCACCTGCACTGCACACACGGCAATGCAACGTCAAATCAAGTCCAATCAAAACCTGGGCTACCTACGAAACCTCTGCTATCCAGCTGTATGCCTGCCCCGTGCTACTGGCCTACTGTATGTAGACGGCGGGACCTCCCTCCCCTGCCACCACGATCTATCCAGCTCAGGCCATGTTTAGGCTATCCACACTAAAGAACCTCTATATTCATCCTCTATACGTTCTAGTCAGCAAGATTCTCTCCTCTATATTTAATTCTTCTGCACCCATCTATCCTCTATACCATCCTCTATCCACTCTATCCACTGTGGGACCCACTTATCACTTTATCTAAATATATCCATGTGTGATCTAGTTTTGAAAGATTTATTGAGACGAATTTAATGGTGCAATCGAAATTTAATTTGAATTTTTGGTTTGTGAGTTGTAGCATTTTTTCCTTTGTTTAGCTAGTGGGGCCGCCACTGCCCACTATAGAGTAAGCATTGCACTACTCTAAATATAGAGTGAGAGAAAGGATAGAATATTGTTTTAGAGTACCTAGTGCAACAATTTTTACTCTATCACTATGCAGAATTCCTATTCCCCGTCACATCAAAAAATCGGCACATATATGGAGTACTAAATATAGATAAAATAAAAACCTAATTGTACAGTTTTATTGTACTTTGCGAGACGAACATTTTAAGCCTAATTAATCAATGTTTGGACAATTATTACCAAATAAAAACAAAAATTGCTACAGTATGACGCTACATTTACTATGCAAAGTTTGCCCCAAACTTTGGTATCTAATCGAGGCCTCAATCCGTGTTTATTGTAGTAGATTGAGCTACCAATTATTTTTTTATATCTCCTAATCTCGGCCTTGTTTAGATGCACCTCAAAAGTTATAATTTTTTTCACTCTCTCTCCATCATATCAATCTTTGGACCTATGCATGAAGTAGTAAATGTAGGTAAAAAAAACTAATTATACAGTTTATTTGGAAAATCACGAGATGAATCTTTTAAGCCTAGTTGGTCCACGATTGGACAATATTTATCAAATAAGACGAAAGTGGTACTATTCATCAAGTTCATTTTTTTCAATCTGAACGAGGCCCTAATCCATTAAAAAACTAGTACGGTAAGACAGAAATAGTGTAGCCAAACGGATAGACTTGTTAGTTGGACATTGATTTCTTTTTGTTTTTTGCCACATTGGCCGTGTTCGGTTATGCTGATAAGCTGGCAGAAAAAACACTATTGGCTGATTTGTTGTGAGAGAAAAATATTGTTCTGACTGAAAAAATAAGCTGAAAAGACGGATTATAAGCCGGATGAACAGGCTCATAGTATAAATCTGGGGCATGTTTAGATTGCTCCCAAATTCTATGTTTTTACACTCTCCTCGTCACATCGAATCTAGGGACGCATGTATGGAGCAGTAAATGTAGATAAAAAAAATAACTGATTGCACAATTTGGTTGTAAATCACGAGACGAATCTTAGTCTAGTTAGTCCACGATTAGACAATAATTAAAAAACAAACGAAAGTGCTACGGTGCCAAATTTTTCTAACTTTGGCAATCTAAACAAGGCCCTCGATTCGAATATTCTCAAATACGAACGAAAAACAAATAAAAGGTGGATGCATATTCACATCCGGATATTTAATAAAAATGAAAATATATAATATAAAAACATTTATATGGAAACAAATACATTCAAGTATGCATGCAAAAATATCAGTCAACAAAAAATAATAATGAATCAATATACGTAAAATTTATAACAACAAATATACAAGATTCAAACTAAATCAAGTCAACATTGAATCAAACTTAGTATCTACGTATATCTAAATATCAAATTTTACAGCATTAGTCATTAATCATGTGTTATAGAGATAACTTTTAAATAGTTTCATCATGTTCATAATCGTCACAGATACGATTACGGCCGGATATTTTAGGATTTTTTTAAATATGAAACTAAAATTGGATAGAGAGAGAGAAAAGCTATGAGGAATAAATCCAGATATATCCATTTTAGCATCTATTATATTAAAAACATATCCGAATCTCAGATATCGAAATCTAAGATTTATTGAATAGTACAAATTTAGACAAAACGGTAAAAGTTCGATATCCATTTCCACCCTAGGCCTCGTTTAGTTCGGTGAATTGGGGAGAAAAACACTGTATCAGAATTTCTATAGCATTTCGTTTGTATTTGGTAAAAATTATCCAAATTTTGACTAACTAGGCTTAAAATGTTCATCTCGCAAAGTACAACAAAACTGTGCAATTAGTTTTTGATTTCATCAACATTTAGTACTCCATGCATTTACCGATATTTTGATGTGACAGGGAATCTTCTTTTTGCATAGTGAAATTTGGGGGAAAATTGGGGGAACTAAGGCACCGTTTAGATGCCAAAAATTTTGCCAAAATTTTCAGATTTCCCGTCACATCGAATCTTTGAACATATGCATGAAGCATTAAATATAGATAAAAAATAAAACTAATTACATAGTTTAGACGAAATGGACGAGACAAATCTTTTAAGCCTAATTACACCATGATTGGACAATATTTATCAAATAACAACGAAACTGCTACAGTAGCGTTTCGCCAAAAAATTTGCCAACTAAACAGCCCCTAAACAAGGGCCATCTCAATCCTCAAATTTTATTTTTTTGGCTCAGTTTCGTCCTTGGACTGTCTATCAAACTATCAAAGTGATCGTATTTAGTCCTCAAACTTTGCACTTTCAGGTCAGTTTCTTCCATGAACTATGAAAGCACATTTTGGTCTAGTTCCTGAACTTTGATAATCATAGATGAAATTGAACCCGCAATGTGTTGTTTGAGAAGTGAAACAATCACTTCGATAGTTAAGATGAAATTGGAAACATAAAGTTTGAGGGTGAAAACGATCGTTTCAAATGACCACAGTAGTATTTGAATCTGTCTACCCCCAACAACCAGAATTTGTCCATACACTTACATTGTCTTATAGCTATATTTACTCCGACTTATTACTATATTTACAATGATTTCTTCAGTGCAAATCATTGAATACAGTGATGTAATTTGAGGATAAATGCAGATCTCAGATAAACATATGCCAAATTTACAAATTATTTTTATAGATTACAAATATCAGAGAAATAAATGTCAAATATATCAAATTCTTCACAAATTTCAAAAACAAAAATTCCGACGGTGGCAGCCTGCGGTGGAGGCGATGTGGAGCGTGCGCTGCTGTGCTGCCGCACTCGCCGCATCCGTGCCGCCGTGTGCTTGCATGCTGGGCTGCCTGGGCGAAGCGATAGCGGTGATTGGGGTGGGGACCGGTTGGATGACGAAGCCGAGCGCGCGTGCGGTACTGCCCGTCGGTCTTTCATCGCTCGGCCAGGAAATCCGGTTGTTCACAAAGGCCAAAACAACTTAGGTCTCCTTTGGAAGGTACGAACAAAAAACATATAAATCAGAAAAACACAGGAATGTGATAGGAATGTATATGGAAAATAGAGGATTGGAAATTATGGGAATTTTGTTAGAACATGTGTTTGGATGGGTCTAGGAAAGGCATAGGAATCAAAGTGTTTTTAACCATACTCTTGGCCCTAATGAAATTAAGGGGTATTTGGTTTGAGGAGTTAAAGTTTAACTCGCACTGTAGAAAATTCATCTTATTTGACAAAAAGTTTCCAATCGTAGAGTAATTAGGCTTAATAGATTCGTCTCGTGAAAAACCCCTAAACTATGTCAACATGCATACAATTAGTCTACATTTAGTACTCTATACATGTGCCACAACATTCAATGTGATGAGAGTTAAAATTTAACTCCTCGAACCAGGGCCTGACACCATTTCTTGGCCTCTCGGCTGCCCTCCTTGTTCTCTCTCCTGAGCCAATCATTTGCCTCGATCCTACGCTTTTTCCATGAAAATAATGAAGTTGGAGTAGAAGCTTCTTTCCTGCACTTCTCCTGTGAAAGTTGAACCATAGGAAAAATTCCTTTACCTTTCCTTTGATGGTTTCCTATGAACCAAACGGCTCTACAGTAGCCATTCCAAAGGATTGTGGATTCCTGTGTTTTTCCTATAGAAATCCTATGAACCAAAGAGGCCTTTAATGTTATTTAGCAAATCTATATTAGGGGTCCTTTGGTTCACAGGATGAGTAGAGGAATTTTGTAGGATTGGCTTTCCTAAGGAATGTTTCCTTTCCTAGCCTTTGGTAGATAGAAAAAACAAGGGAAGTGTTCCATAGGATTAAGTCCTATAGCTCCATTCCATAGGAAAAAAAGCATGAGGTCAGACTTTATGGAAATTTTCCTGGCGGGAAGAAAGCGCGCGCCGGCGCGTCCGTCACGCCTATGCTTTTTTGGTTCGCAGCTTTTGGTGGGCCTTGCGAGTCTGGTTGGGTCTTCAGGCAAATAAAAACAAAAGCACAGGGAAGCTAAAAAACAAAAGACCGAGGGGGTCCTCCAGTTCGCACCAGACCTGGCGGCGTCCAGTGATTCATTCTGTGTTTCACCTGTGTTCTTGCCAAAGGGTTTCCTTTCAACTTTCCTATGTTTTTGAATTTCCATAGGAATAGACAAGTATGACATCTCAATTCCTAAGGTTTTTCTATTCCTATATATTTTCTATCCTATGATCCAAAGGGGCCCTTAGTATTTTACTAAGACCCTGTTCGGCTGGCTGGAAAACGACTGATACTAATTTATCGTGATCACTAAAATGGTACACTACGCTCGATAAATTCAAGCGAACAGTGCCTAACTCGAACCAAACACTACCTCCACGACTTGCGGTAGGTGCTGCTGCACACTGCACGTCCAAGGATCGGATAAACAAATGTCAATACGGGCTGAGGGTGTGTCTAGTTCTCAAAATATCTTAGGAACGGGTATTGTACCTTTTGTTTTATTTGATAATTATTGTTTAATCATGAACTAATTAGACTTAAAAGATTCGTCTCGCAATTTCATGATGAACTATGCAATTAGTTTTTTTTCGTGTATATTTAATACTCCATACATCTGCCGTAAGATTCGATGTGATATTTTAGAGTAAAATATTTTGGGAACTAAACACGCCCGCAGACGAACAAAAGATGCTCGTACTACGTCGTACCGCGTGCTGCTGCTTGCGTGATCCCATACAGGGCCGTTCGGCTAGAATTATAAGCCGGCTGAAAAACACTGTTGGCTGATTTTTTTGAGAAAAAAATACTGTTCCGGCTAAAAAAAAAGCCGAATAAGACGGATTATAAGCCAGATGAACAGGGCCACATTAGGCAAAGTACAGTACTCCTAGCCGGGTGCTATTATCACGTCGCGTCACCTGATAGATGACTGCCGTACCGTACGCAGACGCAGCAGATACGAAACGAATCGCTCCGGCGCATGCTGCATGCGTGCACCGGCGCAGCGCCAGTCGCCACTTGGCCGGCCAGAGCTATAGGCAAGCCGAGCAATGCAAGCAGCTACCGTCGCTGCCGCACAGTGACCACGCACGTACCAGCCGCAGCGGTCTACTCGTACGTAGGAGGAGTAGTACGTATAGAAGCGTAGGAGTACGTCGTAGGCGCCTGCACGCAGGGTCTCTCGAGCAGCGCGCCCCGGCCGGCCCCGTGAGCTAGGAGTACTGTAGCTAGCGGGCGCCCGGCGGGAGCCTGAGCCTGCCGTAAGCCGTATGCCTGCCGGCCAGGTGGCCAGGTTTTACCACAGCAGCCACGGGTCTGCTACTAGCTCCCAGTCCCAGGTGCCCAGATGCCAGAGAGCCCAATGGCGGGCAGCAGGCGCCGCAGCCGCATGGGCGTTTGCTTGCGCCGCTCGCCTTTGCCGTTATGACCTCTGTGGGTGTGTTTAGTTCCGCGAAAAGGCGTAAAAAAAAGTACTGTAGCACGTTTTGGCTTTATTTGGTAAATAGTGTCTAATCGTTGACTAATTAGGTTCAAAACGTTCGTCTCGCAAAGTACAACCAAGCTGTGCAATTAGTTTTTGATTTCATCTACATTTAGTACTCCATGCATGTATCACAAGTTTGATGTGACGGGGAATCTTTTGTTTGCACAGTGTTTTTTTTTAAGGAACTAAACACAGCCTATATTCATCCTCTGTACATCCTATTCAGTAAGATTCTCTCCTCTATACTCAATTCTTCCGCACCCATCCATCTTCTATATTATCCTCTATCCACTCTATCCACTGTGGGACCCATTTGTCACTTTATCTAAATATATCCATGTGTGATCTAGTTTTGAAGGATTTATTGAGACGAATCTAATGGTGCAATCGAAATTTAATTGAGATTTTTGGTTTGTGAGTTATAACATTTTTTCCTTTGTTTAGCTAGTGGGGCTCGTCACTATAGAGTATAGAGTAAGTAATGTACCACTCTAAATATAAAGTAAGAGAAAGGATAGAGTATCGTTTTAGAGTACCCAGTGCAGCATTTTTTACTCTATATTCATACTCTAAAGCTTTAGAGTATCGTTTTAGAGTACCCTCTGTGTAGTCTCACGTCTCGCTCACCGCTGCCCGCTGGCCGCGCAGCCTCTTAAATGCTGCCATGCAACAACGCTACCAGCCACGTTTGGCTTTCCTGGCGTTTGGTCGATCGAGGGCTGCTGCTGGCCGCGGCGGAAATGGCAGGCACCGGATCGACCAGGGGATCTGCGAGAGGGTCGTCGTCGTCGACTCGTCGTCTGGGCTCAGATCTTCCGCCAGAATCCAGAGCGCGGTAAATGCTTGCTGGCCAGTGGCCAGGCAGACGAAGGCTGGGGAGTCCGACTTGCCATTATGGGCCTTGGTTAGTTTCTAATTCTGGGAGCCTAAAGTTAGGTGTTTCGGCACTGTAGCGTACTGCAGCGTATTATAGCATTTTCGTTAGTATTTGGTAAAAATTATCTAACTTTTGACTAATTAGGCTCAAAATGTTCGTCTCGCAAAGTACAACAAAACTGTGTAATTAGTTTTTAATTTCATCTATATTTAGTACTCCATATATGTGCCGATATTTCGACATGACGAAGAATCTTCTTTTTACATAATGAAATTTGGGGGAGAAGTTGAGAACTAAACAAGGCCATGGTCCGGCTCGCTGGTAGATGGGCTCACCATAGTGACTTGCCATTTCACTCATGGTTGAAGTGGCTCTTCCAAACTCTTCTACTCAAGCAAAATTGACTTCTAGAAGCAGCTTGGTGGATAAGATGGCTCGCCTCTATTTTTTAAAAAACTAGATAAATACCCGTGCGTTGCACGGATTAAAATTAATATCATGATAATGCTACTATGAGTGTGTAACAAAAAAGTATTTGCGAATGTGATGTTGGAACATCAATATTATGATAGCATTTTTGTTTTAATTGTATCCTCCAACACACCTAAGTTACACATCTAGTTAACCACGTCCTAATGGTACTGACTCGGCAAAGCACCAGTAGTCAAGTAGTTAGAACTTCTTTATAAACGATATTTTTCGTGAATATATCCTTTTCCAACTTCTTATTCTCTGCCAGTTTCTTCTTCCTCTTGCCCTTGTTGACATCCTTCTCAACAGTTGGCGTGATCAAGATCCTAATGTTTGATCTTGTTGTTGCTCTTGATAGCGCTACGTATAACTGACCATGCGAGAACACTGGTTCTGAAAGGTACACCCCGACGTTAGGGATAGTCTGCCCCTGTGCCTTGTTAACCGTCATGGCGAAGCTGAGCCGAATTGGAAACTGCTTACGCTTACATTGGAAAGGGAACATCTCATTATCAGACGGGCATAAGGGTATGCGAGGCAGAAAAACTCGCTTTCCAGCATGCTGTCCCAACACAATTTCTGCGTCTACAATATTCTTTTGGAACCCCCGTATGACAGGCCTGGTACCATTGCAAAGTCCATTCGCAGGGTCAATGTTCCTAAGCAATATGACTGGGCAACCAATCTTCAGCTTTAGCACATGTGGCGGTAGACCATTTGGTGTCAAAGTGTTAAGAAAGTCCTCTGGGTACTAGTTGTATGGATCGTCCATTGCACATTCGACGCTATGGTACACAATCTGATCCCCTTGAAAATTGTCTATCATCTTCATGTTAATCATGTCAACCCATTCGTTCCGTGTAGACAATATCACTCGAGAGGTAATGTAGTCTTTGTTTGCCATATTTTCATTGAGCCTAGGGAATATGCAGTCAATCAGCGTATCAAGGTCGCCATCTTTCCCAGTGTACGGTACACATATATCACGAGGAAGGCGGACCTCATCATCTTCATTGGCCTCCTCATAGCCTCCACCGATGCGGAGCAAGTATCTGCAAACCACGGGTCACTTTTCGCCCTCATGTTACACACCAGTTTCAGATGTCGCATGAAATCCCAAAGGTAGGACATCCGTAGTGAGGCACCGACTGTTTGAGCCCTCGATCCTTTTCGAACAACAGGAAGAACTTGTCTAAAATCTCCACCGAACATGATAGTCTTCCCCCCAAATGGCAGCTCAGGTCGGTCCATTATATCACGGAGGCTATTGTCTAGTGCCTCGATACCCTGCCTCTTTATCATAGTAGCCTCATCCCAAATTATTATTGAAGCAATTTGAAGTAGCTTGGCAGTACCACTCTGTTTTGTGAAGCTGCAAAAGGAACCATTATCAAGGTTTAGGGAAACCTTGAAGCGTGAGTGGGCAGTTCTGCCACCAGGCATTATTGAGGCTGCAACACCAGATGTAGCTGTTGCCACAGCAATCTTATTCTGGCTACGTATAGTAGCGAGCAAGGCCTTGTACAAATAAGTTTTTCCGGTGCCACCAGGCCCATCCATAAAGAACAAACCACCATTTTTGTATCAACAGCAGTCATAATCTCATCATAGGCAGCTCATTGCTCCTCATTAAGGGTGTTTGATAGAGCCACGTCATCAGCATCGACCTCAATGGTAGCCTCCTCCAAAATCTCCCTGGGCATATCACTGGAGGCGTTATACGAGTCATTGATATCAGGAAGTGGGTACATCTTTATATCCTTCTGCATTGATTGAAGCATTTTTCGAATATCTACGAGAACCATCTGCTCCACCATGAAGTTGGATTGATTGTTGCGCCTATAGTCCTCCGACATTGCCTATTTATGTTTCTCCCAAAGTCCGAACACATCGCTTGGCTCACAGAACACCAATTTTGTTGCAAAGAGCCTTCTTAACACATATGGCATCATCCACTCAGTAGCCTCAGTAAGGCTCTCATCCAGCGTGTTGTCCGCTTCGATCCGGTTCCTTCTTTCTGCAGCTTCACGAAAGGTCGGTAGGATTTTGCCATCAACTATCCTAAGATCATTGAAGGAGGTTGCACCGGGAACGTTGTTTAGAAGAACCCTAAGATAATAATGCTCCCCCTCGGCTGGATTGGTAGAGACGATTCTTCCAATCTGTTGTAGAGATTTTTCTCGTACCCTCCTCTGCCATTTTTTGCCTAGTGCGTGCCAACTATAGAACTCAGGGAAGTTTGGGTACAAGATACCTCGGGCTCTTTCATCTGTCCTATTCGTCTCGAAGTACGCTATAAGCATTGACTTTTCAACTCCTGGACAATTAAGCACTTGTTCAACCTCCTCATGATGGTGAAATGACACCATGTGCATGTCTGGAAGATGGAGTTGTAAGGACAACATAGAAGGGGACCTCTCGCTCAAATCAAAACCGTATATCCTCCACAAGGCTTCTAGAGGGGTTACCCATCTAGCATCTCTATACTGCTTGATCTCATTGATGTTCCCTTCGTTGTCCTCTGTGTCTGCCTCTCTCACAGCCACAGACGCTCGGTCATGACCCTTGTATATGTACTTAAATAGGTACTTGACTGCCTTGATGCTCCCACATGTCTCAACATTGATATGGCAGTTGAACAGTCGAAGGAGATATGGGTTGTAAGGCACGACCCATCTGTTGTCAAGTTCGTGTCCACGAACCTTTTCTTTTCGCCCATCTTCACGCCGTCTATAAACTGGGTATGAATCCTTGCCCTGTACTGTGGCATCACAAAAAGGCTGGGGGTAATGGTCCTTGTAGGAATCATGACTCTTTGTGCATGAGCAGTTATGATTAAGCACTCCGTAAGGGCCATGCATCATATATTTCATAACCATCTTGTACAATTCTGGGTACTTCTTTTTGTTTGGGAGCTCAGCTGAGATGAGAAGATCATATTGCTCTAGGCACGTGATCTTGTACTTTTTCTCCATGATTAGCAAAAATGTGCGTGTGGTAGACCCCTCTTCTGGAACTCAACAACATACACATATGCCCGGACCTTTCTAAGGATATATTTTTTCATCAACCTATATGTCGGGTACCAAAACAAGGGGTACCTACAATCAACGATTAAGAAAAACAAAACCATGCCAAAAGCTCTGCCCACAAAAATGGGACAAGCCGAAACAGTGAACGAAATACCTCGACTACGTTCTGACTCGCACGAGGCTCGCTCGACGGGACGCCTCGACCACATTCTGACTCGCACGAGGCTCTCTCGACAGGACGCCTCGACTACCGAGAAATCTCTGACTCGCACGACCCTGGATCGGGTTGGTCGACCCACCTCACTCACCAACTCTGAGACAAAAGTCAGAGCATTTAATGCAAACTGCCAACCACTTCCTACCCTCATGGCTACAGCAACAACCGGCATGGAAGCAGTACCGGTGTCAAATCTCACTTTTTACTGCCCATCCCAGGATGGGCGGTGGAAACCTGTCACTGTACGCACCATACTGTCAGGTACCTACAGTAAGGGGTACCCACAATCAACGATTAAGACAAACAAAACCGCTACCCACAAACAAGATGAGCCAAAATGGCAAACGAGACACCTCGACTACGTTCCGACTCGTACGAGACACGCTCGACGGGATGCCTCGACTACGTTCTGACTCGTACGAGGTACGCTCGACGGGACGCCTCGACCGTGTTCTGACTCGTACGAGGTACGCTTGACAGGATGCCTCGACCGTGTTTCGACTCGTACGAGGCTCGCTCGACAAGGCACTATGACTATCGGGAAATCTCCGACTCGCACGACCTCGGGTCGGGCCACTCGACCCACCTTATTCACTAACTCCGAGACAAAAGTCAGAGCATTCAATGCGACTACCCACTACTTCCTACCATCATGGCTACAGCAGTAACCGATGTGGAAGCAGTACCGGTGTCAAATCTCGCTTTTTTATCGCCCATCCCGGGATAGGAGGTGAAAACCTGTCACTATACGCACCATACCATGCACTATTTTGCCACTGATCACCCTCGAGGGAGGATACGACAAGGACCGTACCCCACGATCCCGGGGACTCGGCCTTATCCACCCGTCCTCGACCCGGCCTCGACCCAGCCTCAACCCAGCCTCGACCCACCGCCGGTCAACAAGGAAGAAAGGCCGACGTGGCACAAGACTCGGAGCCTTTTCACCGTCTCGTCCTCTACGTCACCATGGTGTCCAGGGATGTTCGGCCATTCTCGGGGCACGTCGCTACAACCACCTCCACAGGGATCGACAAAACTTCACCTCAAAGGCACCCCCGGCGTCCCTGCCTCCTCTTACCCTATAAAAGGGCAGGCAGGGGCTCTACAATGAACAACGGGCAACGGACGATGAAACACCAGTCACCCTCCCATCATAGAAGATCAACATCTCAAGCAATCACCTTTGTACTCTCAACTTTTCTCTGAGACCTGGGCTCGGTTCCCTCTCTCACAGCTTGTAACCCCTACACAAGCACTTAGGTGCAAGGAAATACAATACTTCCCCCTCCCCGCAGGATGTAGGGCCTTCTTTTGCCCGAACCAGGATAAACCTCCGTGTACTCTCCTTGCATCACCATCCAGATTAGGGACACATAGCATTTGATTCACGCGTTGGCTTAGGACCCCCGCGGCACCGAACGTCGACAGTTGGTGCGCCAGGTAGGGGCACGCTGCGTGGAAACATCGTTTTCCCACCATTTTTCTAGATGGCTAACCCCGAACGTCCGCTCCCGTTAGCTACGGTGATCTGGTTTGGGAGCTTGGAGTTCATGTCTCTTGGCCACGGCTACAACATGGTCCTCCTCCCTCCCAGGCACCCGACCGACAGGGACCACGAGCTCTCCCAACCTAGGGGGTGCTGCGCCGGTATCGTCGCTCTCGCCAGGCACGCGCCGCCAGGCGACGTCGAGCACAGCGCAACCGCCGTCATCACCTTGAGGAGGGTGATGGTATTCCCTGATCCGGCGCCTCTCAGCCAGACGCCGACATGGACTTCCTCGCTAAGGATCTGTGTAGGATGAGCTTGGCTGAGGGTAAGATGCCGACAGGGAGTCCCATCGCTCCACCGCCCGGTGCGGCGCCGCCACCAGCTAGTTCGACTACTCCGGCACCAGGAACGACGCCTTTGTCAGCATTCCTGTTTGGACTAGACTCAGCTGCCTGGGCGTATGCTTCTTCTGTAAACACCAGCATGAGTGCTTACGAGGAACTCCCCGGACACCATCTACGCTCCACCCTCGACCTCGTTGCATAACCATCCAGATTAGGGACACGCGGCATTTGATTCACTCGTTGGCTTAGGACCCCCACGGGACCGAATGCCGACACATACCATGCACTATTCCACCACTGATCACCCTCGAGGGAGAATACGATGAGTACCGTACCTCGCGATTCTGGGGACTTGGCCTTATCCGTTCACCGTCGACCCACCTCGACCCGTCCTCAACCCGGCCTCGACCGACCGCCGGTCAAAACAAGAATGCAAGGCTTGCATGACATAGGACCTAGAGTCTTTTCGCCGTCTCATCCTCTACGTCACCATGGTGTCTAGGGATGGTCGGCCATTCTCGGGGTACATCGTTACAGCAGCCTCCACAGCGTTCGAAAAAACTTCACATCTAAGGCACCCCAGCGTCCCTGCCTCCTCTTACCCTATAAAAGGGCAGGTAGGGGACGAACGACGGACGACAAAAAGCCAGTCACCATCCCACCGTAGAAGATGAACATCTCAAGCAATCTCCTTTGTACTCTCACTTTTTCTCTCTGAGACCTAGGATCAGCTCCCTCTCTCTCACAGCTTGCAATCCCTACGCAAGCACTTAGGTGCAAGGAAATACAATACTCCTCCCTCCCCGCTGGACGTAGGGCCTTCTTTTGCCCAAACCAGGATAAACCTCCGTGTACTCTCCTTGCATCACCATCCAGATTCGGGACACGCAGCATTGATTCACTCATTGGCTTAGGATCCTCGCAGGACCGAACACCGATAGTTGGCGTGCCAGGTAGGGGACGCTGCGTGCCAACATCGTTTTCCCGCCATTTTTCTAGATGACTGACCCTGAACCTCCACTCTTGTTGGCCATGGTGATCTGGTTTGGGAGCTTGGAGTTCATGTCTCTTGGCCACGGCTACGACATGGTCCTCCTCCCGCCCAGGCACCCGACTGACGGTGACCACGAGCTCTCCCAACCTGGGGGAGCGCTGCGCCGGTATCGTCATTCTTGTTAGGCACGCCCCGCTAGGCGACGGCGAGCCCAGCGCAACCGCCGTCATCGCCTCACGGAGGGCGATGGTATTCCTCAATCCGGCACCTCTCAGCCAGACGCCGACATAGATTCCCTCACTAAGGATCTGTATAGGATGAGCTTGGCTAAGGGTAAGATGCCGACGGGGAGTCCTGTCGCTCTATCGCCCGGTGCGGCGCCCCCACCAGCCAGTTCAACTACTCCGGCACTAGGAACAACGCCTTCATCAGCATTTCCATTTGGACTAGACTCAGTTGCCCGGGCGTATGCTTCTTCTATAAGCACCAGCATGAGTGCTTACGAGGAACTCCTCGGACACCATCTACGTTCCACCCTCGATCTCGTCGCATCCACGCCAGCTTTTGAGTACATGGACTCCACGGAGACCCCAGATATAGAGCTCTGTGCGACTGCCTTTCGACATCATGACCCTAGAGACGCATGACCTCACATGCACCCGTTGTACTACTATTTCGGTGCTCCAGACTCCAACTCTGTCGATGACACCTACGACCCGACTCCTGAGTGTTTCAATATCGATGGAGCTATCGCATCGGATTCGGAGGATGAGGCAGCCGTTGGAGGAAGGAACACGTCGCCTCAGGTTGAGCCCCCTGCTGAATGAGATGAGGCTCAATTCCTTGCGGACCAAGGAATGTAACTCGAGCAAATCCGCGAATTGCAAGACAGGCTCGACGAGGAACGAGAAAATCTATGCCTACTTCAACAAACCCTCGAGCATGAGCGCGTGGCACGCGCACACGGTGGAGGTGCATCATCGAGGACAGGGCAGTCGAGCCCCAGTTTTTGGTTGAGCCAGCCAGAACATTGACGCAGCCGCCATGCTCCTTCGTAACATGCCCGAGCCATCGAACCCCAAGGCCCGTCGAGCCCATGATGAAATCCGAGGACTCCTCGAGACCGCTGCCATGCAACAGGCCGAGAGTTCTGCCTCAAGGCGACGCGGGCTTGCCTCGGAGCAGCCTGCGGAGCCCTCCCGACAGGAGAGAGGCCTCGGTTCATCCCGAGCACGCCCAACAAAACAAGGCGGCCTCTGTCCTTGAACACATCATCGACAACCATGAACCTCGAGACACCCGTGCCAACATCACCAAGCGCCGAAGGCGCAAGTGTGGTGATGGTGTAGCTCGAGGCTACCACGAGCAAGGGGCGGGCACTATGACAGCTTGGAGGATCGAAGCCCTTCACCTGAGCCACCGGGCCCTCGGGTCTTCAGCAAGGCCATTCGCGAAACATTACTCCAGGCTCGGTTCCGCCCCCCATGACTCTTACCAAGTATAACGACGAAACCAAACCAGAACTTTGCCTCGCTGACTTTCTCTTGGCTTGTCAGTTGGGTGGGGCCACCGATGACCGGGTCATCATTTGACAACTCCCCCTGTTCCTGTCGAACACCGCTTGAGCCTGGCTCAAGGACCTCCTACCTCGACAAATCCACGACTAGAACGACCTTGTGAGAGTGTTCGAGGGGAACTTCAAAGGGACCTACATGTGCCCTGGCAACTCATAGGATCTCTGAAGCTGCAAACAGAAGCCGGGCGAATCCCTCCGGGACTACATCCGACGTTTCTCCAAACAACGCACCGAGCTCCCCAACATCACTGACTCCGACATCATCATGGCCTTTCTCTCTAGTACCACCTGCAAAGAGTTGGTCCGAGAGTTGGGCCGCCGCACTCCCATTACTGCCAACGGTTTGATGGATATTATCACCACCTTCGCCACCGGCGAGGAGGCAGTTGGTGCCATCTTGGGTAGCGACCAGGACAAAGGAAAGCGCAAGGAAGAGGATGGTGCGGGCTCTAGCCAGGGCTCGAAGAGGAACAACTACAAGAAGAAGAAGAACTAGAAGGGCAAACAAGAGGCCCCGACCGATGACCTTGTTGCTGCTGCTGATTGTAAGAAACCTCGAGGACCCCCCGGCAGGGGCATTTTTGACAAAATGCTCAAAGAACCGTGTCCCTATCATAAAGGGCCCACGAACCATAACCTCGAGGACTGCCACATGCTCCGGAGATACTTTGAAAGCCTAGGCATCAAGAAAGACGACAAGAAAGAGGATCCCAAGGGAGACAACAAGGACGAGGGGTTTCTCGAGATTCATGACTGCTTCATGATATATGGAGGACCCTCGATGCACCTCTCAACACGACAGCACAAGTGGGAACATCAAGAGGTCTTCTCCGTGCAACTCGCAACCCCCCTCTTCCTCGACTGGTCTGAGGTGGTCATCACTTTCGACCGTGATGACCACCCAAACTACGTCACCAATCCTGAGGTCTATCCGCTTGTCGTCGATCCCATCATCGCCAAAACACGCCTCACCAAGGTGCTCATGGATGGCGGCAATAGTCTTAACATCATCTATGCTCAGACCCTCAACCTTCTGGGAATCACAAGAACGCACCTCCGACCCAGCGTTGGGGGCTTCCATGGAGTCGTGCTAGGAAAGCGAGCAGAGCCCATCGGGCGGGTCGACCTGCCTGTCTGTTTCGGCACTCCCGCCAATTTCAGGAAGGAAACTCTCACTTTCGAGGTGGTTGGATTCCATGGCACATACCACGCCATTCTTTGGCGCCCCTGCTACGCCCGGTTCATGGCGGTCCCCAACTACACCTACCTCAAGCTCAAAATGTCAGGCCCCAACGGTGTCATCACTGTCGGGCCCCTCCAATGAGCACGCCTACGAGTGCGACGTGGAATGCGTCGAGCACGGGAAAGCCATCTTGGAGTCAGCAACCTTGGCGGCGAACCTCGACGGTTTGGCCAACGAGGTCCCCAACCCCAAGCGCCACGCCGACAACTTCGAGCCCGCAGAAGACATCAAGCTCGTACCCCTCGATCCCACCGACCTGAAAGAAAAGGCGTTGAGCATCAGCGCCACCCTTGATCCCAAATAGGAAATAGTGCTTGACCACTTTCTCCGCGTAAACATCGACATCTTTGCGTGGAGTCCCTTGGATATGCCGGGCATACCCAGGGAAGTCACCGAGCATACCTTGGAGATCCGAGCCGGCTCCAAACCGGTGAAGCAACGCTTGCGCCGCTTCGACGAGGAGAAGCGCAAGGTCATCAGCGAGGAGGTCTACAAGCTGTTGGAGGCCAGATTCATCAAGGAGGTTCATCATCCCGAGTGGCTAGCTAATCCTGTATTAGTTAAGAAAAACACTGGGAAATGGAGGATGTGTGTAGACTATACTAGTTTGAATAAAGCATGTCTAAAAGTTCCCCTTCCTTTGCCACACATTGATCAAATCGTTGATTCTACTGCGGGATGTGAAACTCTGTCATTCCTAGATGTGTATTCTCGCTACCACCAGATCAAAATGAAGGAGTCCGATCAGCTCGCGACTTCACTCATCACCCCATTTGGCATGTATTGCTACGTTACTATGCCCTTTAGTCTCCAGAACGCAGCGGCTACGTATCAACGATGCATGCAACACGTTTTCAGGGAATACATTGGACCAACCATCGAGGCTTATGTCGATGATATCATTATCAAAACCAAGAGGGTCAGTAATTTGATAAGCGACCTCGATGTTGCGTTCAAGTGCCTTAGGGCAAAGAACATTAAGCTCAACCCCAAAAAGTGCGTCTTCGGCGTCCCTCGAGGCATGGTCCTAGGGTTCATCGTTTCCGAACATGGCATCGAAGCCAACCTAGAAAAAATCGCTGCAATAACAAAAATGGGCCCTATCCGAGATCTAAAGGGCGTACAGAGGGTCATGGGCTGCCTCGTGGCCCTTAGTCGCTTCATTTCGCGCCTCGGCAATAAAGCGCTCCCACTGTATCGTCTCCTAAAGAAATTAGAACACTTTTCGTGGACCCTCGAGGCAGAAGAAGCCCTTACAGTGCTCAAAGCTACATTGTCCAACTCACCGATCCTCGTCCCTCCGGCCACAGGGGAACCCCTCCTGCTTTACGTCGCCGCAACGACACAAGTGGTCAGCGTGGTCTTGGTTGTCGAGAGGGCAGAGGAAGGACATGCCTTGCTCATTCAGAGGTCAGTCTACTTTATCAGTGAGGTGCTGTCAGAAACCAAGGTTCGCTACCCGTAGATCCAGAAGCTGTTGTACGCCATTGTCTTAACACGACGCAAACTTCATCACTACTTCGAGAGCCATCCGGTGACCATGGTGTCTTCTTTCCCCTTGGGAGAGATAGCCCAGAACTGAGAGGCCTCGGGTAGAATAGCAAAGTGGACGATCGAGCTCATGGGTGAGACCCTCTCTTATGCGCCACGCAAAGCCATCAAATCCTAGGTGCTAGCAGATTTCCTGGCAGAGTGGACGGACACTCAACTTCCTCTGGTTTAGCTCTAGGCCGAGCTTTGGAGCATGTACTTCGATGGGTTGCTGATGAAAATGGGAGCAGGCGTGGGCTTGCTCTTCGTCTCGCCCCTCGGAGTCTACATGCGCTATATAATCTGGCTTCATTTTCCTGCCTCCAACAACATCGCCGAGTACAAGGCACTCGTCACGGGTCTACGCATCACCGTCGAACTAGGGGTTTGACACCTCGACGTTCGTGGTGACTCTCAGCTCATGATCGACCAGGTCATGAAGAGCTCAAGCTGCCATGATCCTAAGATGGAAGCCTACTGCGAGGAGGTACGACGTCTTGAGGACAAGTTTCATGGCCTTGAGCTCAACCATGTTGCACGCAGATATAATGAAGCCGTCGATGAACTCACAAAAATCGCTTCTAGTCGAACCACAGTTCCACCTGACGTTTTTGTGAGAGATCTCCATCAACCATCCATCAACATCAGGGCAGATGGAGGGGCCGACGGACCATCACTCGATCCCCCACCTGAGGCAGAAGCCCCTTGACCGGGGCTGAGGCCATGCAGGCAGAAGGTTCGACCCCGCCAGCCAACCTTGAGCCTGACTGGTGTGTTCCGTACCTCGACCACCTCACTCGAGGGGACCTCCCCTTGGATAAGACCGAGGCTCGATGGATCACTCGCTGGGCCAAATCCTTTGTGATATTTGGCGACAACAAGGAGCTGTATCGCCGTAGCCCTATGGGCATCCTCCAACGCTGTATCACAAATGAGGAAGGCAGGAATCTGCTCAAAGATCTACACTCAGGGGCTTGCGGTCATCACGCAGCACCTCGAACCCTCGTTGGAAATGCATTCTGACAAGGTTTCTATTGGCCAACCGCAGTCTCTGACGCTGTCAAGCTAGTACTACACAAGACAAACTCACCTCCCGGCTCATGCCCTGCAAACTATTCCCATCACATGGCCGTTTGCTATTTGGGGGCTTGACTTGGTCGGGCCCCTGAATAGGACAACTGGTGGCTTCACCCACTTGCTCATTGCCATTGACAAATTTTCCAAGTGGATCGAGGCTCGTCCTATCACTAGCATCAGGTCTGAGCAAGCCATGCTATTTTTCACTGACATCGTCCACCGCTTTAGGGTTCCTAATTGCATCATCACGGACAACGACACCCAATTTACTGGTAAAAAGTTTCTAGATTTCTGCGACAACCATCACATCCGTGTGCTCTAGTCAGCTGTAGCTCATCCAAAAACAAATGGCCAAGTAGAACGTGCCAACAGCATGGTTCTACAAGGCCTGAAGCTGATAATTTTTGACAAGTTAAACAAACACGACAAAAATGGGCCGCCGAGCTCCCATCGGTCCTGTGGAGCCTAAGAACGACGCCGAGTCGAGCCACAGGGTTCACTCCATTCTTCTTAGTCTACAGATCTAAGGCTATGCTCCCAACCGATGTAGAATACGGATTCCCAAGGCTGAAAGCCTACAACGAGCAAAACAATGACACCACAATAAAGGATGCCCTCGACCAGCTCGAGGAAGTTCGTGATGTGGCTCTATTACACTCAGCAAGGTTTCAGCAAAGTCTCCGACGCTACCACGACAAACATGTCCACAAACGGGACCTCAATGTCGGTGACCTGGTGCTACGGGAAAGCCAAAACAACAAGGGACGGCACAAGCTTACTCTGCCATAGGAAGGGCCATACATCGTCGTGGAAGTACTAAAGCCCGGCACCTACAAACTATCGAACGAGAAAGGCAAAATCTTCACCAACGCGTGGAACATTGAACAACTACGTCGCTTTTTTCCTTAAAGCCTCGAGGCTCTGTAAATTGTTTCACAATCCCATGATAGAATAAAGAATACATCTGTGTTCAAAGCATTTTTTTCATAACAACCAGAGAGGATCGACCCTGTTTTCTCAGAGTCGACCCTCCCTCGAGGGCTACAAGGGGGGAACCCCCTACGTATCCCCAAAAAATTCACATTTTTTCAAAAAAAAGAGAACTGTTACATAAGACGATGAGGCCGCAAGCACACCCTAAGGCTCGAGGGTCGCCGAGCCACGAGATCACCTACGCCTCCGAGCTATGGTACCTCCACTCACCCCCCATGCCAAGGGGTGCAACCACACGCTAAGTAGACCTAGTAATAGTTCACGATTTTGAAAAAGCTCACAACTAACATTCCCGTTCGCTTCGAATCAAGTTCTTACACAGTCCACGAGTCTGCAAATGCGCCCTAAAGATCGAGGGCGGTCGAGCCACGAGATCACTTATGCCTCCGAGGCTACGGTACCTCCACTCGCTCCCTCACGCCAAGGGGCGCAACTATGTGCTAAGAAAATCATGCAAGAATACGATTCAAGCGAAAAAGGGAAGAAAAAACTCAAACGAAAATGGACATTTAGTACAAAATTACATCTAAATGTTTCA
Organism: Saccharum hybrid cultivar R570; assembly: GCA_038087645.1. Lineage (NCBI taxonomy): Eukaryota > Viridiplantae > Streptophyta > Magnoliopsida > Poales > Poaceae > Saccharum > Saccharum hybrid cultivar. Next base: position 763,119 of record JAQSUU010000647.1, on the reverse strand, counting down.
AGGGCCCCGAGGCCATCACGACAAAAGTTATGAGTATTAACTTATTTACATGAGCCTTCATGCCTAGGTTTGGCTCATAGGCCCTCATCGTCAGCAGGCGGGACCACCTCGACCTCGAAAAGTTTTGCAAGGCGACCCCCGGGCTCCTCAGTGGCCTTGATCAGGTTCAGGCAGGCAACTTCATTCTCCTCATCAGTCCGGTCCGGATCCATGATGAAGCCATTAGCGATGAGGTCCATGTCATACTCAAACCCAGACCGAACGACGGCCATGGCCCTCTTCATGTTGTGATGCAGCTCGCCTCGTATCTTCTCGCGGACGAGGCGGCCCAGCGCTGCCATCCGGCGGACAAACGAGTTCCCCGGTGCGTCCTCCTCGGTATCAGCATCGGGCTCGACCCCTAGGCCATTACACACCAAGGTGATAGCACCCTGGAGCAACTGAGTCTGCCCGGCCTCGGCCTCGAAGAGGTTCTGGAACGTGGTGGCCATTGCCTGGGCCGCATGCTGCTGCTTCTCTAGCTCCGAAACACAAACACCAAGTTAGCATAAGCCCAGGACCTCGAGGCCAAGGCCAAAACATGACAAAAGGTTTACCCTCATTGTGGGTCTGCCAACCCATGACCTCATCGCATAGCTCCTCACGCGCCTTCTCCGACGCTCGAAGAGCCTCATCCTTGTCACGGACCGCTGCCCTCAACGTCTCAATCTCCCGACCAGTGCCCGAGAGAGCCTCGTCCCTCTCTCGGACCGTCCCCTTCAGCATGGCAACCTCGTCCTCCAAGGTTCCGACGTGAGCGGATGCCATCCTGATCTGGATGTTGAGGGCATCACGCTGACCGCCGACTAAGGCAACATCCTCCTTGAGCTCCTTCACACACGCCAGTAGCGGCACGAGGTCCTCACGAGCCTTAGCCACCTCCTCCTGAGCCCTTGCCGCATCTTCATGTGCCTTGGCCTCAGCTTCTTGGGCCTGCGCCGCCTCCTCCCTGACCGCTGCATGGATGACGCGGAGCTCGTCCACCTTGGTGCTCTACTAGGATAGCCGCTTGTTGGCTTCCTCGACTAGAGCCCGTTGACGAGCAAGCACCGCCCACACGCCACTCTCATGACGAATAAAGAGTGACTTGCGGTGAGAATGCTCCTTGAGCTCCTGACCACAGTTAAAACCTAAAGATCAGAACCAAGGAGAAAGGAAGAATTAAACGCAAGGAAAGACTAACGAACCCGGCTTACCTCGAAAGCCTTCGACATACCCTGCACCAAGGTATCTATGACCATACGCAGAGACTGTAGGGAGTGCTTACGGAGTCCATCGATGAACTCCTAGTGTTGCATCTTGTCCTTGTCGTCGAGGGCGAAGAAGGGCTCGGCGCTGGGTTTAGACGCGTCCCTAAACTCGAGGGTCGACCGACCCTAGCGCGGGAGCTCCTCCTTCGCCCGTATAAGCGCCAGCCCTGCGTAGTCAGGCCACCTGGCCGACGCCTCAGCCAGGTCAGCCCCCAACGTCGCAGAAGTACCAGGCCGATCCAGGGCATCAACCATCTCGACGTCCGCCTTCTGCTTCCCCTTGTCAGAAGGAGGGTCATTAACGGTAAGGTCGATCACAGCCGGGGTCGACCCCTGGGGTGGGGCTGGTGTCTCGACTATTGGCGCCACCGCCTGTACGTTGGATGATGGCATGACCACCCCCCGTTTCGCCTTGACCGCCTGCTCTGTTGGCTGGTCCTGCTGCGGTTGCGGCTCCTCCCGCGCCGGTTGTGACTCCGGCTGTGCTGCCTCTTGCCCCGCCTCTGACAGGGCCTCCACCACATCTCTTGACTTTTCTACATCCGCCCGCCCCATGTCATGGACGGATGTTTCGACCTCAGCGGCCTCGACGGTCGCCTGGGTTGTCGTGGTTGACCCAGGCTCTGACCCACCAGCGCCGAGCACCTCGAGCCTGCCACCGCCTGAGACTGCCTCAACTAGCTCTGGCTCCCGCGCAGCGTCACTAGGACCAGCGACCTCCTGGGCACTTGCTCCCGCCTTGGCGGCAGCCTCCCTCATCCTGAGCCGCTCTGTCGCAGCCTAGTACCTCGTGACCCAGAAGGCGTCATCAGCCGGCGTCCGCATCATCAAGGCGGTGCCCGACCTGAGCACCTTGACGGAAGTCGGAGCCACGAGCTCTGCCCTGCGCTTGTGGCTGAGCAGCAAATGGACGCGTCAGAATAAAGAGCAAGATCACCGTTGATGGAAAGACAAGGTGAGGTACTTACCCGGATATGGGAATCGGGGGCCTAGACTCCGGCCTCCCTGAGCCACCCAACGGCATCTGTGAGGGCCCCTCCGTTGAGCCTCCTATTGGCCGGGTGCTCCTCGGAGCCCGGGCTGATAGGGCGCCTGAGGACCTCTGCGCCGATGAGGCTATGTGACCTCGAGTCCTTATGCCCATCGACGACGCCCTGACCTCAGACGCCGACGCCGTTGCTCCGCCCGTCGATAGAGTCCGAGGCGATCGGGCTCACGGGCGCGGCACCACCGACCTCCCATGCGGGACCCCAGGCGAGGTAGATCCCCTCTCTGAAGGACCCACTCGGGCCCTTTCCTCTGCTGGCTCTCCTTCCCTCTCGACGGGCGCCAAGACTTCCCTCGACGCCTGGGAGGTCGACCCCCCAATGGGCTCTAGCAGGGGCCGCACGTCGGGGAGGTGCACTAGAAAAGTCATGATATCATACCACGACCCGGTGTTGTCGTCGCCACTATCTTCATCCTCCCCCGAGACTGTCTCAGAGGGGGATTCCTCGATTGGGAGATCCTCGAGGCTCTACTGGCGGTGGCGCTTTTTCAACGCCTCATGCTCGAGGGCCTTCTTGACTTGACGCTTCTTAGCAGCGTCCTTCTCTTCCTTCTTCTAGGCCACCGAGAGGCGTCTAGCCTCTCGAGCAGCCCGATCCTCCGAAACCGATGGCCGTGACTCCTTGACCACCGACAGATCCTGCATAGAGGCCTCGACTAACTTAGTCAAGGGAATCGGGAAGCAAAAGGACCCAAACCTGTCAAAAACGACACTTACCAGAGGCTCAAAGCCTTGAGTGGGGCGCATCGGGACCCTGTCAATGTCCTCCTGCTTGAAGCTCCCCACCATCCACCATGCACGCCGGGTGACTTCATCGAGGGGTAGGGACTCGTGTGACATACGACTCTGAAAGGTCTTGTTGGCTAGAGGGGGTGAATAGCCTTTTAAAATTTTCTACGAAGACAAGCTAAACAAGTTTATCAAAATAACAAGTAGCGAGATGCGAGTTTTGCTTAGCCTACGGGGTGTTTGCAAGCCACCTAACCAATTCACAATTCTAGTATATTTGCACTCAACCGCACAAGTCAAACCGAGAAGGTAACTATAACTACAACTATCAAGCTACACAAAGGTGCTACTCTAGCAAAGCTAACTAGCTAGCAAAGATAACTAAGAAGGTAATGCGGAGTTGAGTTAGGAGAGTTTCACCGAGGGCGAAGTATTGAGCCAATCAATATGATCAACAATGAATACCAAGACAACCAAACACCGGGATCAATCAATCACAATATGAAAGTGATGACACGAAGATTTATCCCGTGGTTCACGTGCTTGCCGGCACGCTAGTCCCTGTTGTGTCCCTCTTCACCATGTGGTTCGGTGGCTAATCGGTCTCACACCGAGCCTCTCAAAAGGCGCCACAAGAACCTACCAAATGGCAAAAGGTTGCAATGACACGAGCAATTTACTAACGTTGCCTTTGGCGCTTCGGCGAGGTAGGCACAAAACCCTCACAATCACCGGAGGTGGCCAAGAACAATCACCAACTCTTGCCAACGCCTCCAAGCTGCTCCAAGCCGTCTAGGTGGCGGTAACCACTAAGAGAAACAAGAATCCCACAGCAAATCAACCACCAAGTGCTAACTAGATGCAATCTCACAATGCAAATGCACTTGGATCACTCAATCTCACTTCGAATATGCAAAGAAGCAAGAGAGATGAGTGGGAGGGGAGTTGCTTAGCTCAAAATGCTAACAAGTATGTCAAATGTTCAAGAGATCGAGCCTTGAGCTGGCCAACTAGTATTTATAGACATACCCCTTCGAATATAGCCGTTAGAAACTTGAAACAACCGAAGTCGCGCTGACCGGACGCGCTGGTCAAACTGACCGGACGCGCCGATCGCACAACGGCTAAGCTGCGAAGCACCGATCGGATGCACCCCACACAACGACTTGACGCGCGAGGCTCAACTAGACGCGCTGGTCCCGTAACAGATCGGACGCGCTAGTCAAGCCTGAGCAGCGCACAATGAAACAGCGACCAGACGCGCTGCAGAACTGACCGGATGCCACAGTGCCAGCGTCCGGTTGGAGTCCAGTAAGCTCCCTGAACGACCGCACGCGTCCGATCGACAGTGACCGGACGCGCCACCGTATCCGATCAAAAACAGAAACACGCGCAGACGCTGAACACTGACCGAACGCGTCCGGTCAAACAGAGGCCGCGTCCGATCCAGCATCCGGTCACCTCTGTGACCTCCGTTCGCCTCTGTTTGTTTTCTGACTTCCGATGTAGTGGAAAATAGTCATTTCAACTTCTCGAAAATGCCTGAATCCCGCCTCGCAAGCTCGGCGGGAGGGAGAGAGGACCCCAAACTCTCTCTACCGCTCAAACTCCATCGCCTTCGCAAACGTGCTAACACCACCAAGTGATCTCGTCATGTGTGAGTGTATTAGCATTTTCACAATCCTTTTTCGAGGTGATATTAGTTCTATCCAAATGCATATGATTATGAAATGCACACCTAGAGGCACTTAGGAGTTCAATAGCCACATCATTCCCCTCTTTATAGTACGACTATCTATCCTATACTGTAGTCACACCCACTAGGTGTCTTGGTTATTAAAACACAACCCTTAAGCATATACCTTTGCCTTGATCACGTAGGGTTGCGTCCAAATCCAAGTGTGGCCATCATGATCACCATGTCCATCTTACCACCAACCTTGGAAGGTACTAATCCTCATATGCTACATACAACTTAGGCATAGGATTAGTACTTAGGCATTGTCACTAACTACCAACACCAAACATAGGACTTTCAGACTCCCCTCCAGCGAAGCCTCCGACGTTATCTTGTCGATCCGGAGCCGGCGCTGCATCAGCGGCAGCACCCTCCGGTGGTGGAACACGACGGCCACCATTCCTGCTGTCAACCCGCGTTGCCGAAGCCTCCTCAACGCGTCGAGGAGCGGCTGCAGTTTTGGCTTGTCCTCCTCGATGACGCCGTACGTCCAGTTCTCCTTGTGCGACATCAGGACCCGGCCAGAGAACCTCGGCAGCCGATCATTGTCATTGCGCAGGTAGAACCACCCGTCATGCCAGCCACTGTTCGACGAGATGAGCTGCGCCGGGATGTACTGCTCACCTCGACCCGCCTGGACTTGGAGAGTGCATGTCACATCCCAAAATTTCTGATTTTGGGTTGTGCATAGAAAACACAAATTGAAATAAATGTTTTGATATTTGGATAAAATTTCCCAAGTTTAGTCTACGATAGCATCAATTAGTTATTGAAAAAAATGAGAATCTTTAAAATTTTTCTAAACTAATTAGATGGGCTTAGTTGATGTAATTTTTGCCCATGGCTTGACTATGTGTTGTGAGTGCGTGGAGTTTCCAAAACACGTTTACAAGATGACCATTTATCTCCAGCTTTTCTGGAATCAGATTCCATGTTTCCTCGAGCTTAACTTTTTGTTGGCGCTTCCTAAAATCTTCTAATCCTCCAAATAATTTAACTAGGTTCATCATGTTCCAATCTATCTCGAGATTTTTCGTGCTTTTGCTAAACCTTCTCTTTACTTTATTAATATGAGAATTCTTTCTCTCGGCCTGTCATTATCGACTCGTCTCTCCCAGGTTTTCTGTTCTCTTTCCATAGTTTGGGTTCAAACCCACCATGTCCGACAGTAGCCAAAGCCGCTCAGGCGTCCGTCCATTCGGCTTCTCGCGTGCTTCGGTACGCAGAGCGCCAGAGCCAAATCCGATCGCCTCGTCCTCCTACATGTACAGTGTAGCCTAATAGGTCGAGATCGTCCTACAATGTATGAGGCCCCAATGTGCCTCGAGTAGATGCCCCGCCCGCACGCTCGTGACGATTTCCTCAACCATGAGATCAGAGAAGTGAATCATTACGACCGGCTGGTCAAGCTGATCGGCGCACCTGGCCTACGGATGTGTCCGATCGTCGTATCCACAATCGGACGCCCTTCAATGCCCGACGCCTCATCGCGGCAGGTTGGATACGGACGCTGGAGCACCGCGATGACGGTCTGCTTCAACACACGCAAGCGTGGAGTCCATGCAGCCATACAAACCAATTATAGAAGTCATGAAGATATGATGGCTTCATGTGCCTGTACGTGCATCCTTTCAAACAAACAAGCAAGGTCAAATTGTTGCGCATCAATGGATTGTCACGTGAGCTGTTGAGCAATGAGCCCATGCCAAGAGTTCAGGGTGAACACGTATACTTACCACCTGAGTCGGTGATACACAATGCCTTGTCCGATTAAAGTAAATATGGAAAGCAAAATATAATAATGTATATGGATGTGTATATTTGATCGACAGCTCAGAGACCGAAATTAAATAAGCTCGATCGAGTCTGATTGAAAGAAAAGATATGGGGCGGCGTCCAAGATATCTTTTTATGAGCTCCAGATGCTTTACTATGGTTCGTCATGTTCCCTAACGTCTCTGAGAGTTTTCTCTGAATTTTCAGAGCCTTCGGATTATCTTACGTGTCTCAAATAATAATTCTACACTTGTCTAAAATTATTTTTATTCACGAAGTTAATTAATGCTGAAAAATAATTAACACCAGCTCTTATCTATCTCAACCCAAAAACCTTTTGGTTCTTTGATTAATGGATCAGGGTCGAAGAAGCTAGCAGCAAGGCCACATGCTTTAATCTTAATGGTGATAGACAGCGTCGGCCAGCTGTTTTGGCACAGAGCAAGCCATCGATTTGTGCTTTCCTTTGCAATCTATCTGCAATATATGTCGTGCAAGCCTAGGACTCCATATCCCTCACGCCATGCCCATCTATAAATAGAAATCTCCTTCACGACGGTTGCCTTTGCCATATAACTATTATTATCTATTGTCTATATATACATATATATATAGCAAAACAAGGCCAACGCTACTAGCACAGGAAAATCGTAGTAATGCACATGCACACGGACGACACTCAGGACACCAGATTTATCATGCCGTACGTGTCTCCAACTCTCCATCTATAAATAGCGAGCTGCTGCCCTGGTTCCTTTCTTTTTCCATGAGCAAACTATCGCCGGCCGTGCCCTAGTAGATGGAGTTAGCACCGTCTCGTCACATCCTGGGCAGAGCCATGGCACCACCGCTGGCAAACTGTGGTGCGCCACACTCCTGATGCCATTGGAGGGAATCAAAACCATCTCAAACCTCCGTGCGCCGCTGGTGGTTGTCGTCTACATATCACTGGAGCACTACGTATTTGGGAAGTCCAAGCCGGCTGTCGTCTCCGTCGTGGTTCTATGTTCGGTGCTGTACCGGGTGCAAGAAGATGGCGTGCCTGCATAGTAGGCAACAAACGTCCATGAATGAATCAGATCAGTCATCGACCGGCCAGAGAGCAGCCGATTGGATGATCATGCTGCTGTGTCGAACAGAAGCGGTTTGACAAGCAGGTGCTTCTCTTTTCCATCTAATATCTATTAATGGTTCGAGTTCCGATCCTATGTTCAATCCAGTTTCCAGTATTTGTGTCAATATTAGCGCCCATATAGTAACCCAGCCCTCATAATGAACCTTTGATAAACCTAATAGTTTTCATCTGCTGTGGCTCATAACCAGCTGCACCTATGATATCCTCGCAAGTCCAGTCCTAGCATCTTTAATCTTTGTCATTGTTTATTAATCTTTTTAACCCTGTTTTAGTCTGCTCTTTTTGCGTTAGATTTGCAGCAACGTATTTTCCATGTTAGTATCATTGTTCGTCATATCATAAAACTTGAGAACTTTACAAACTGAATGAATATTAATTTGTTTAATATGCATGCAATTAGTTTATAATTAAAAGAAACATAGGTTTTAAACTCTGACATTTTATATGCAAATATTAACATGATTTAACTTCTATCATCAATATATTTTTAAATTATAATTTATTAGCTTGAACAGATGTCCTATCTAGTTCGATTAATGCTCTCACACGTTTTATGCTCTTTAAGCTATAAATATTTAAATGACTTAAATACTATAATATATATATAAATAAAATATAACTAAGGTTTAACTTCGGCTCTATAATTTGATTAATTCAACTTTAGAATAATTCTCTGAAATGTCTATCACCTTAATTCATTAACTAAAATAAATCAAATGTATAGTTTGTCTTCTCCGATTTGTTGCAACTCCTCGATAGTCGCGTGTCCTCTTTGATGGTAGCTCTGTTATCCGTCGGTCTTACGTTTTCGTGATCATAGCATCATGTCGTATCGTTTAGTACGTTCTCTTTTAAAGTGTCTCGTTTGTTTGGTGTGTTGTTCTTAGTTGTTTTTATTGTCTGTTAGTTCTACTTGATTGCTGCGAGTAGAGGAAGCGTGGGTTCATTACCATTGGAGACCGAAAGCTACAAAAGAGAAGACTGAAGAATTTCTACGAGCAATTGCCTTGAGTGGAAAGCAAGCATAAAGGCAAGTATAACATGGGACCATTCTTGTTGTCCTATTCACTGAAATTATCATACATATGCATGTGTCTTCCTTGACAACCATAGAAATTATAACTTAGCTATTGATATCTTGTTTCCTTGTCACCTATGAGACTTTGCATTGGGTAGCTTTTGCTAGCGCTGAACATAAACTATGATCTTGTAATATGATTAATGGAATATGCAACAACACTAAAAGATGACTTTTGATTACTGTTTAAAGAGGGCTAGAGCATGGGGCTATTTTTTGGTGCTCTAGTTTCTCTCCATAAGGACTCATCTGTAAGCGAACATCCGGGACTTACAGTACAACTGTGAGGGCTATATGGCTCTGGCTTTAGTCATATAGAAGGACCTTTTCTAGCTTGTTAGAGGTAACCTTTTTGGCGTAAGAACGGCTTGACGAATCGGGTATAGTGCGGCCTCTGTCCTTATGTGTATAGGCTGCGTGTTATTGTGCCATTTGGAAGGGGGGCTCTACATCTGTTTGCCAAGTGAATCTAATGGCCCTAACTTGTTAGACGAACCTTTGAAAGACTTCATAGTGAACCCTGTCGACCTTCCTTGGTAGTGGGTCAAGAGGCTGATCACCTCGGGCGAAAGGGTAAATCACGACTCACAGTGAAAGTGTACAACCTCTGCAGAGTGTAAAACTGTTATAACAGCCATGCTCATGGTCACGAGTGGCCTTGGACCCTTATGGAATAGATGATCACTAATGACTATAAATATGTTTTTGCTATTCATTATTCATCTTTACATTGATCATATGTTTATTATGGGATTAATGCAAACCTGATGCTACTCATATGATAAAACTGTGATGATTAAAAGCTAAATGCAGTAAACCAGTGTCTGTCCTTTTTTAGCCTCATGAACCCCGTGTTATATTTGTTGAGTTCGACATGGACTCACTCTTGCTATTTTCACCACACTCCAGTGTGTAGTGAGGTGTTGCTTAGAAGAAGGATGAAAGTGTAGTGGAGTTTCCAGAAGTCTTTTCAGAAGTGTTTGGCATACGGAGCCACCAGTCAGCCGTCCCTGTGATGTTGGAGCCTGAAGAAAAGATTAGTAACCGTTCCGCGACACTCTGATAGTTGTAAGTGTTAATATAGTATGTTTTCCGCTTTATATAAACATTGTTTTGATACTATTTCATTCTGACATATGTGTGGACTTCCTAGGCACACATATGGCGAGCCTGGTTTTATTCTTTAGAAAACCAGGTGTGACAGTGCAGCTCCCTGCATGCACCACGCGCCGCACTCCTCACTCGCCCGCCTTCTTGGCAAAATGCTCTGCCTTGAAGAGGTGGAGCCATAGATTCTAGTGTGGCTCCATCCCCAGGTACCCCTCGCAGACCACCGCAAAAATGGCAGCCTGCGAGATGGAGTTAGGGGCGAGATGAAGCAGCTCCATCTTGTAGTAGTGGAGGAGCGCCTGCATGAAGCGGCTCGGTGGCATCCCAAGCCCCCTCTCATGGAAAGTCACGAAGCTTACCTCGTATCCCTCTAGGGGCGCCGGCTCCCGGTGGTTGGATAGCGGCACCCTCCATTCCGGCTGGGTCCGACTCGCCCTTGGTCACAGAAGACCATCGTGGACCAAATCCTCCAGCTTCCTCTCCGTCACCGAGGAACGAGCCCATGCATTCGCAGGAAGGATCTGGCTCTTACCTGTAACGTCCTGCCTCTCTGAGGCCGGGCCCGCTTACATCTGGCTGCTTTTCTAGGACATAGACTGCCCTCACAGACCAACACAGGTCTTTTATGCACAATTTGTCCTCACTCGTGCGCCCCCGGGAAGAACTTCCCGGTCGGTCACCCATCGCTCCAAGCCAAGCACGCTTAACCTTGGAGTTCTTAAGAGATGGACTTCCTGAAAAGAAGTTGCAACTTATTGGTATAAGTTGGTATAAGTATCCTATTAATCCTGTTAAGCCTTGGGTCGGGATGTTACATCCTCACCCCCTTAAGAGATCGACGTCCTCGTCGATCAATCCCAAGCCAGGAGCGTCCTCTCTTGGCCACGTCCGTATGTCCAGAGCCAGCGCATGTGCCATGCTGTGTGACCACGACGGATCCACACCAGCCATGCGCATCATGCCTGCGCAACTGCGACACACGCGCCCGTGAAACCGCGAGAGTCGGCTCTGATACCATTCTGTAACGTCCTGCCTCGCCGAGACCGGGCCCGCTTAACATCTGACTGCTTTTCTAGGACATAGACTGCCCTCACAGACCAACACAGGTCTTTTCTGCGCACTTTGTCCTCACTCGTGCGCCTCCAGGAAGAACTTCCCGGTCGGTCACCCATCGCTCCAAGCCAAGCACGCTTAACCTTGGAGTTCTTAAGAGATGGGCTTCCTAAAAAGAAGTTGCAACTTATTGGTATAAGTATCCTATTAATCCTGTTAAGCCTTAGGTCGGGATGTTACATTACCCGCCATGGATGTTGGGAACGGCGTGCAGCGGCGGCAGAGGAAGAACTGACGACGGCTGAAAGCATCTAGGCCCCGGTGTTGGTTTCGGCAATTAATGACAACACATAATTACCATGACTAACGTGTGTTTTGCAGAAACATCGGTAAGTTAGGTCATGGAGATGATAACTGTTTTGAGCAATATGGCAGTCATGTCCCTTGATGGAAATCGTTTCGGTTTTCAAAGGATCAACGATAAGATTAAGGACGGTTAGTTCCGGATGTCAAGGTGTTGAGATACATCTGGAATAGTCGTTAGGATCTTTGTTTCTTCCTTTGACCGTACTATGAAGAGGGGCATGAGCGAGTAGCTTGACCTAGGTGAGTCTTATGTTTAGGTGTGGTGCACACTTGTCAAACTTAGCACTAGGTAGCTCGAGAAAAGCTCAGAGTACAGTTAGAAGCAACTTGGTTCAAGTTGCACTGCGTTTAGAAGACGTTTGAGCCGTTTACCTATGACCGGACGCGGTCCTGGTCATGATCGGACGCGTCCGGTCAGTACAAAGACTTAACTGCGTTTTTGGCTGACTGACCGGACGCGGTCCTTGAGAGGACCAGACGCGGTGGTCAGGCCGACACGTGTCTCAGAGGGTAAACAGCAAGATCGGACGCAACTATGAAAAAAGATCGGCGCGTCCGATCACGTTCCAGTAAGGTCTAGCGAAGACCTGACGCGTCCGGTCTCCTACGATCGGACGCGGTCGTGCGTCCGGTCATCTTCCAGTAAGGTCCCGTGGTGACCTGACGCGTCCGGTCACCTATGATCGGACGTGGTGTTGCGTCAGGTCAAATTTCCAGAAAGCTCTTGCATGATCGGACGCGTCCGATCATCCCTGATCGGCGCGTCCGGTCATATCAGACCGGCGCGTTCGGTCAACATAGATTGGCGCGTCCGATCTCTCAGTACAGATTTCCGTTTTCGACCGTTACAACTGACCGGCGCGTCCGGTCATATCGACAGGCGCGTCCGGTCAGTGCGCGTCTGGCTGTTTCGAAAGGTAACGGTTGGATTTGTCTGAGGGGTCTATAAATACAACCCCTCCACCTCTTTTAGAGGTCTTTTGCTCATTTGTTTAGTTGAGAAACATCTTTGAAGTGCAAGAGAGTGCAAGAGCCCTAGTGAGGATTGAGATTTGCGAATCAAAGTTTGAGAATCCTCTCTAGTGACAAGAGTCTAGCAAGTGTGCATCCATCTTATCATTAGGCTTGTTGTGGTCAAGTGAGAGTTCTAGCTTGTTACTCTTGGTGATCGCCATCACCTAGACGGTTTGGTGGTGATTGGGAGTTTGGTGATCATCCGTTGAGATTGTGGGTGACCCAACTCAAGTTGTGAGCGGTTTTGGGTGATTCGCCGCGACGGAGTGTCGAAGAATCAACCCGTAGAGAGCACTTGATCCTTGCGCGAATCAAGGGGGAGCTACACCCTTGCGCGGGTGCTCCAACGAGGACTAGTGGGGAGTGGCGACTCTCCGATACCTCGGCAAAACATCGCCGTGTTCATATCCCTTACTTTCAAGCATTTACTTTCTTGCATTACTTTTATTGCTTGATTACTTTCCTAGAATTGCCTTGCTAGTCTAGGATTGGAACTTAGGGTGCTTAACTTTTATCGGTAGTAACTCAAGGAACACAAGTAGGCACTAGGGGTGAAGTTTGGCTTGTAGGATTTAATTCTTGCAATTAATTTTTAGAAAAGCCCAATTCACCCCCCCTCTTGGGCATCTTGATCCTTTCAATTTGGTATCAGAGCCGTGTTGCTCTAAATTTAGGCTTTACCGCCTAGAGCAAGATGTCTAATGGGGAAGGACCACCTCCCACCTTTGAGGGAGACGATTTTCCATATTGGAAAATTCGTATGGAGGCGTATCTCGAAGCCATAGATGTTGGGTGCCTTAGAGCCGCAACCGAAGGGCTTCCCCCCATAAGGGATCTCGCTAACCCAAGTGGTGACGAGGAGAAATACGACCGGTGGAATGCAAAAGCAAAAAATGCAATCTACCGGGCACGAGGCAAAGATATCTTCAATCGTGTGCGTAATGCTAAAAACGCTCATGAATTGTGGGAGAATCTTTGTGCTCTCCATGAGGGAACTAAGAGTGAGCGTGAGGAACGCTATCATATTGCTTTAAAGAAAATTAATTCTTTTGAGATGCTTCCTAAAGAAAGTGCTAATGAAATGTACACTCGCTTGAATGTTCTTGTAGAAGATCTCAATGCTCTTGGACTCACCAAAATGAGTCAATTTGATGTTGCAAGGAGGATCTTGAGTGTTCTCCCCGTTGAGAAGTATGGACATATTGTCACCGTACTTCACCAAAGTGATCTCTCCGCCGCAACACCGACGCAAGTATTGGGAAAGATCAATGCACATGAGATGTACATGCACATCACTCCGGAAGAGGGTTCATCATGTTCCAAGAAGAAGGACTTGGCCTTCAAAGCTAGCTATGAAAAGAAAAAGAAGAAGGGCCAAGCCATGATAGTGCAAGAGAGCATAAGTGAGAGTGATATTGATGATGAATCACTTGCACTCATGGTGAGAAGAACCACCAAGATGCTAAAGAAGCTCAACAAGAGTGGCATCAAGTTCGATGGCAAGAAGAAGAAATTCTTCACTAGTACCAAAAGGAAGCCAATCTCCGAAATGGATTGCTTCAATTGTGGAGAACTTAGCCATCTAGCTCATCAATGCCCAAAGCCTCCAAAAGACAAGAACAAGAATAAGTACAAGGGCAAGAAAGATGATTCAAGTGAAGAAGAAGATGATAAAAGAAAGAACAAACCATACAAGAAGAAAGATGGTAAGAAAAGAGAGTTCTACAAGAAGAAGAAGGGAGGCAAGGCTTATATTGTTGGTGATTGGCTCACCGACATTGAATCATCATGTGAGTCCTCCGGCGATGAAAGTGATGATGGAAAAGAGAAGATCGCCGCACTTGTGGTTGGGCCATCATCATCATCATCAACATCTTCATCACCATCTTCACCGCCATCCTCACCGTCATCATCCACTTCCCACCTATGCCTCATGGCTAAAGGGGATCGAAAGGTACAAAATAGTGATAGTGATGATAGTGATAGTGATGATGAATATGATGCACCTTCTTATGATGAATTAGTAAAATTGTTAAACAAATATTCTAAAATCATAAGGAGGACTAGAAATGAAAATGATGAGCTTCAACATGAAAATGAAACACTCTCATCTAAGCTTGAAAGTGCACATGAGACTAGGGATGAGCTCATAGATCAAAATGAAACTATGTCTTCTTCTCTCAAGGAGCTCAAAACTTCTAACAAGGAGCTTAGAGATAAATATGATAAAATTGAGAAGAAGCATGGTGAACTCATGACTAGGCTCAACTCTCTAAAAGAAGAATATACTACATTGAAAATCAACTATGATACTCTTATTGTTGCTAATGAACTTGCTCTTGAGACACATGATGCTACTAACCAAATTGTTAAGATTGATATAGCTACATCATGTGATGATTTGATTGAGCACTTTGAGCAAGGCTCTAGCGGCAAAGGCAAGAGTGTGGTTGAGACAAATGACTATGATGAGTATGTCAAGCTCAAGAGTGAAAATGAAAAGCTTAAAGTTGAGAACAAGAAGTTGTTGGCTCTTGAAAAGCAAGCTTCAAATGAGTCACTCATTGAAGAAAACAAGAAGCTCAAGCAAGAGAAAGAGCATCTCAAGACCGGCCTAAGCAAGTTCACAAGAGGCCAACACTTGCAAAGTGAGCTACTCATGAACACCGTCATGAAGTTGGATAGAAGTGGCATTGGATATTTGGCAAACCAAGAGAAGAAAGTCAAGGCCAACAAACAACAAAACAAGACTAAGCCCAAGCCAAAGAGATGTGTTGAGTGTGGACAAGAAGGCCATTTTGCTCATGAGTGCAAAACCCCACCACCACAACCCTTGCCCAAGCATGCTAGACCCTTTGCTTTCAATGCTCACTACATGCTTAGAAATGACTCTAGTGGAAAGATGAAAGTTATGTTCTTAGGTCCTCCTAACAAGAATAGGCCAAAGAAAATTTGGGTTGCCAAGTCACTAGTTGAAAAAGTTAAGGGTCCCTCTCAAGTTTGGGTCCCTAAACAAAAGGCTTGATCTCTTGTGTGTAGGTGAACTACAAGACCGGTGGATCTCATTGGGTGATTGATAGTGGTTGCACACGACATATGACCGGTGATCCTCGTATGTTCACCTCACTTGAAGAGGATGGAGTATGCCAAGACAAGATCACATTTGGGGATAATTCAAAGAGCAAAGTCAAGGGTATAGGCAAAGTTGCAATATCAAATGATCACTCTCTCTCCAATGTGCTCTATGTTGCTTCATTGAGTTTCAACTTACTATCCGTTGGGCAACTTTGTGATCTTGGCTATCAATGCTTGTTTGGTCCAAATGAAGTGGTTGTTACCAAGATAGATGACAAGCAAGTGATTTTCAAGGGTTTTAGATACAACAATCTTTATCTTGTTGACTTCACCTCCGAAGATGCAAATTTGATGACATGTTTGTTCACCAAGACCACACTTGGATGGCTTTGGCATAGGAGGCTTGCTCATGTTGGAATGAACACTCTTAACAAGCTATTGAAGAAAGAACTAGTAAGAGGCTTGAAGGATGTAAAGTTTGAAAAGGACAAACCTTGTAGTGCATGTCAAGCCGGCAAACAAGTTGCAAACACACATCCAACCAAAGCCTACATGTCAACATCAAGAGTACTAGAACTCCTTCACATGGATTTGTTTGGTCCTACAACTTACAAAAGTTTGGATGGAAATCTTTATTGTCTTGTGATTGTGGATGACTTCTCAAGATACACTTGGACCTTCTTTCTTCATGACAAATCCGAAGTGGCAAGTTGCTTCAAGAAGTTTGCAAAGAGAGCTCAAAATGAATTTGAAGTCAAAATAAAGAAGATTAGAAGTGACAATGGAAAAGAATTTGACAACACCAACATTGAAGCCTATTGTGATGAAATTGGAATCAAGCATGAAGTGTCATCAACCTACACTCCTCAACAAAATGGTGTAGTTGAGAGGAAGAACCGGACCTTGATCACTCTTGCAAGAACAATGCTAGATGAGTACAATACACCGGAAAAATTGTGGGCCGAGGCAATCAACACCGCATGCTATGCTTCGAATCATCTTTTCCTACAAAAGTTCCTTTGCAAGACCCTTATGAGTTGCTAAATGGGAAGAAGCCGGACGTCTCATTCTTTCGGGTGTTTGGTTGCAAATGCTACATCTACAAGAAGCGTCAACACCTAGGGAAGTTCCAAAGACGTTGTGATATTGGTTTTCTTGTTGGCTACTCGTCAAAGTCCAAAGCATATAGAGTATTTAACCACGCCACCGGTTTGGTTGAAGAAACATATGATGTGGAATTTGATGAATCTAACGGCTCCCAAGGAGCAATTGAGAATTGTGATGATGTAGGTGATGAACCATTGAGGGAGGCCATGAAGAACATGCCGGTGGGTGACATCAAGCCTAAAGATGATGAAGACGATGTACAAATTGTCAATCCACCATCTTCATCATATGTGCCTCAAGATGACAACAAGAATGAGAGAGTTGAAAATGAAGACACCCATGTCTCTCATCATCAAGCCAAGGCACAAGCACAAGATGTTGATGCTCCTCATCCCACCCCTCAAATGGTTGATCGAAGAAACTCACCTCTACTTCAAGCACATCCACAAGATCTCATCATAGAGAGTCCAACAAAGGGTGTAATGACTCGATCTCAAAAATTTAATTCTTTTGTTGAACATCACTCTTTTGTCTCTTGTCTTGAACCTAAGAATGTAGAAGAAGCTCTTCAAGATCCGGATTGGGTGAATGCCATGCATGAAGAATTGAACAACTTCGCCCACAATCAAGTATGGACACTTGAAGAGCATCCAAAAGGTGCAAGAGTCATTGGAACCAAGTGGGTGTTCTGCAATAAGCAAGATGATCAAGGGGTAGTGGTAAGAAACAAGGCAAGACTAGTGGCAAAAGGGTTCTCTCAAGTTGAAGGTCTTGATTTTGGAGAGACTTTTGCACCCATTGCAAGACTTGAAGTCATCCGTATCCTACTTGCATATGCATCACATCATGATATGAAACTATATCAAATGGATGTGAAAAGTGTATTCTTAAATGGCTTTATAAATGAACTAGTCTTTGTTGAACAACCTCCCGGGTTTGAAGACCCTAGATATCCTAATCATGTTTATAGGTTGACCAAGGTGCTATATGGGCTCAAGCAAGCCCCTAGAGCGTGGTACGAGCGCCTTCGGGACTTCCTCATAGAGAAGGGCTTCACCATTGGGAAGGTTGACACCACACTATTCACCAAGAAATTCAAAGAAGAGATCTTCATTTGTCAAGTATATGTTGATGATATCATCTTCGGGTCAACAAATGAAGACTATTGCAAAGAATTTGGTGAATTGATGTCAAAAGAGTTCGAGATGTCAATGATTGTTGAGCTAACATTCTTCCTTAGGTTTCAAGTCAAGCAAATGAGAGAAGGGATCTTTATCTCTCAAGAGAAGTATACCAAGGATCTTCTCAAAAGATTCAAGATGGAAGAATGCAAGCCAATCAAGACCCCAATGCCAACAAATGGACATCTCGACCTAGATGAGGGAGGTAAACCAATCGATCAAACTCTTTACCGTTCTATGATTGGTAGCTTATTATACCTTACCACATCTAGGCTCGACATCATGTTTAGTGTGTGCATGTGTGCCCGCTTTCAAGCGTGCCCTAAAGAACCTCACTTAAGTGCCGTAAAAAGAATCCTAAGATATCTTAAGTATACTCCAAGCATCGGACTATGGTACCCCAAAGGAGCTAGATTCCAACTAGTTGGCTACTCCGATTCGGATTATGCCGGTTGCAAAATTGATAGAAAGAGCACATCCGGAGGGTGCCATTTGCTTGGGAGATCCTTAGTATCATGGTCATCTAAAAAGCAAAATAGTGTGGCTTTGTCCACCGCCGAGGCGGAATACAATGCCGCGGGGGCTTGTTGTGCACAAATCCTATACATGAAACAAACCCTCCTAGACTATGGAGTTTTTCTTAAAAAGGTGCCGCTTTTGTGCGACAATGAAAGTGCGGTTAAAATTGCTAATAATCCGGTACAACACTCTCGCACCAAGCACATTGATATCCGCCACCACTTTCTAAGAAATCACGTTGCTAAAAAGGACATATCACTAGAAGGTGTAAGAAGTGAGAATCAATTAGCGGATATCTTCACTAAACCTTTGGATGAAGCTACTTTTTGTAGATTGAGAAGTGAACTAAATGTGCTTGATTCTAGTAACTTTAAAAGATGAGCTTGTGTTGTCCCTTGCATTGCATTGTATTATATGTCATGTTTAATTACCCGCAATGCATCTAGGGCTTGACTAACATGGTTACGATAACCCTCCTTTGGAGGAGTGAAGAAGCCTAACCGTGGATCAAACTTGACAAGTAACCTAGCTTTACTTACTTGTTTTGCATTGCATATGCATGGTTGTTGTTTTGTCGTTCCTTTTCGGTTAAGTTTTGAGCAACCTCTGTGTTCGTCTATGGGTAGAGAGAGCATTTTGACGCTCCCAAGGGATCAAAAGCTCTATTGCATGGCCATACGTTGCTCCTCGGGTGTTTGTTGCCTATTTCCTAAAAATAATATTAGCCTAAGGCAAACTATTTTGAAAAAACTTGAGGGTTTGAGTGAGGTCACTCATATCTTGTTCCAATTGCTGTTTATTTGTGTCTCTTTGAATTGGAACTTGATTGGGAGAAGTCGCGTCTAAGTTCGGAATGAAAAAGGGTGAAAAACAGTGACCGGACGCTGGACCGGACGCTGCACCGGACGCAGTATTGCTTAACCACCGCGTCCGGTCCCGGCGACCACCAGCGTGTCCGGTCATCCTGGAGACCGTCTCCTGATCTAGTGATCGGACGCTGCACCGGACGCGCACCTGTTGACCACCGCGTCCAGTCTCGGTAACCACCACTGCGTCCGGTCATCCGTCTCAGTTTTCCGGGCAAATCAAAACCGGACGCTGTCAGCGTCCGATCACGGATAATCGGACGTGTCCGGTCATTCCAGGAGCTTACTGGAATGTGACCGGACGCTGCCTCCACCGCGTCCGGTCATTCGACCACCGCGTCCGGTCATCACGCATAAAGCGGATCTCGCCCCTTTTAACCGTACGTTTGGATCTTTTTCTTTTTCATCTCACCTCGCCTCTGCCGCCGCCGCGCCCTCGCCTCCGCCACCACCGCGCCCTCGCCTCCGCCGCCGCCGCTGCGCCCTGCGCCCACGCCACCGCCATCACGGCTGCGCTCTACGCCGCTGCCCGCGCCACCGCCGCCGCAGCCACACCTTGCGCCCGCAGACACGCCCAGCGCTCGCCACCGCATCCACACTCGCACGCCGCCGTTGGTTCACCGCCGGTGACCTCCCCTGCGCCCTAGCCTCTCGTCGGGATTTCTTTGCCGTGCACGATCTCCAAAACCCCTGCAAAGACCCTAAACCCTAACCCTAGGTTGCTAGGTTTTCATCTTCGAATCCTCGCGATCGTCTCCGTCTCCGCAAGGTGACATCTTTTCCTTGGATTAGGGTTTACCGTTGATTTTACGGTGATTTCTAATTCAATTATCGTTCGGTCGTCGATTGTATTCCAGGGTTTCGATCGCCGTCTTCGGGTAACCCTAATACGTTGAGATTGTCTTCCGGTCATCGGATCATCGCTCGTCGAGGTAGCTATCGCGGTCATCTCATAACTTACCTCATATGCTTGCTATCTCTAGGGTTTCGTACCTTTAGATCATATATGTTGCTTATAGTAGATCTATCTATTCTGTTTTTTTAGCGAGTTTGTCGGTGTGTCAGGGTGACTACTGTTCTGTTGTTTGAATCCGAGGCCAAGCCTATGGATATGGATTGAGGCCAAGCCTCTCGAGTGTCAGTACACCATCTTTTAGAGGTTTTCGGACAGTATTGCAGCATGGTTCGTTGCAAGAATGCCGGTGGTGCTCCTAGTGACGGGGATGACAGTCCTCCTCGTCTGTCTGAGGTTGCGCGCGGAAAGCGCATAAAGATCATGGCCAGTAAGAAGAAGAAGACTCTCACTGATGCAGAGATAGCTTAGGTAGTGGCAGATGCAGCAGATGCAGTAGAGAGGGGTAGCAGAAGCAGTGGTATACGCATTAGAGACAGTCATTTTCATCTTGAAGGACGACAGCTTGGTACAGAGACCACTGAGACCACTGAGGGCACAGAAGTACCAATGGATGAAGACACTATGTCAGTTGATCCACCTACTGCACCTTCAGAGGGGACAGCGGAACAGGCAGCTCAGACTCCATCACATCGCCGCTCCACACGCACACGGACTCAGGTGACTCCTAGGCCAGAGGGCCAGCGTCGTGGAGGACATCCACCTCCGAGAGTTAGAGGTACACCCCCAGTTGAGCACTTTGACCTGAGAGGTGCTACTGCACGTCAGGTGCAAAGTTTGCGATTCGTTGAGGTCAGTCGGTGGTTCCCACCTCAGAGAGACTCCAGAGCTTCAGAGGGATTCTATACTCCTCTCCAGGAGGACTTTTACAGAGCTCTTGTTGACAGTGGCATTGCTTTCCGACCACAGAGGGTCTGTCGCATTGAGTCACTTATTGAGGTAGTGGGTGAGCAGCTATGTCCGCACCTGTCCTATCTACCAGGCCTGTCAGATTTTCTTGGACGGACAGATGCATACTGCGGCACTTGGGTTAGGGAGTTCTATGCTTCATTATGGATTGATCCAGCCCATGAGTTCATACACTTTGCATTCAGAGGCCGCGACCGCAGACTGTATAGCTCCAGAGTACGGGAGATTCTCAGACTCCCAGCTTCAGACACGAAGATCCACCAGCTCTGCTTCGGTCAGACAGCTCCACCTAGACGCCCTCATGGCGGTTCTGTGCCACCTACAGACCTGATCCGACCCTGCTTTCGTGAGCCTTTTGGCGAAGGCTCTCGTCGTACAACTACCAGTCTGACACCGCTTGCCCGAGTCTTGGATGCTATTGTCAGACGCACTCTTCTTCCTAGATTTGGTTACAGAGAGGGACTGACCAGGATGCAGCTTTGGGTTGTTCACCACCTTCTTTCACAGACACCTTTTGACATTTGGGATCTTATGGTCAGTGAGATGGAGGACACCCTGGCAGAAGGCTTCAAGGGATACCGTCAGCTGCCCTATGCTCATTGGATCAGTTTCATCATCAGATCTGCACTGGAGCTGCCTTCTGAAATAAGTGCTGAGTTAACTGAAACCACTACTGCTTTTCCTGAGTATGATATTCGTCAGCTGTGGGCTTCAGTTACTAGAGAGCAGACCCCTGCACTAGGACAGAGAGAGAGACCTGAGGTGCCTGAGACAGCGGCTGAGCAGGATGCGACCATACAGGGTCTTGCTGAGGCAGAACTTGCAAATCTAGATGCTTAGCCCGCTGATGTAGCTGAGGATGTGGTCTCTGACAGCACTGACGAGGACTATCAGCCCATCCCCAGGTATCGGTCTCCTCGGCCTCACGACCACGAGGCCGGTGGTTCTAGTTCAGCCTCCCGCTCAGACCCAGCCATGGTGGCTATACTTGAGAGACTGACCCAGGCACAGGAGCGACAGGAGCTTCAGCTACAGAGACAGGCTCAGGACACAGCTGCTGCGTTTGCACAGATACAGGCTCGACAGGATGAGTTCCAAAGGCAGTAGCTTGAGATAAAGCGCCAACAGGTCGAGATGCAGCGTCAGTAGTATGAGATGCAGCGACAGAGTGCAGCCAGCCAGCAGCAGTACTTGGAGCTTCTGCGTCACCTTGTCATAGTTGGGGCTCCTCCACCTGCATCTATCCTGACTTCAGCTTTACCATTCAGTGGACCTTCAAGTCAGGATCAGCCGAGCTTTCAGTTCACATCTCCACAGCTGCAGGTTCCTCAGTCATTCCAGTCCCCGAGCTACACGCCCATTCAGACGGGGTTTACTCCTTTCAGACCAGCCTTGCCCTCACATGTTGACCGGCACACCGTTCTTTGATCTGAGTGCCACATATAGCGAGTTGACTGGTCAGCCGACGCCCTCGCACACCACAGTTGCTACTTCATCAGGGTTGTCAGTTTCAGAGGCAGTTCTGCTTCCAGTGACAGGGACAAGCACTACAGAGACTGTTCCGTCGTCAGTTGCCTCTACAGATCCCCTAGCTTTTGGCTCACTTCAGGCTCAGGTCACAGAGACTGCTCCACTTATTACTACTTCGGCAGCTCCTGTTCCTGTTGATCAGACCCAGACCGCTTCACAGCCGCGTGCTCCTTCAGAGAGTCAGCCAGATAGCTCCGAGTCTGAGGGAGACATCTCACAGTTTGTGATCACTCCGCGCTCCTCGGCACCCGACTCGACTCCGTCTGTTCCTCCGTCAGATCCTTAGATTAGTTTTTGGCGGTTGATGCCAAAGGGGGAGAGAGAGAGTAGATTTAGGGGGAGTTTAGGGGGAGCTTTTGTTAGAGGGTTTTCGTTCTTTTCTTGTGTGCTACTCTCATGCATCATGTTTACTTTACAGTAATTGCATTCATGTGACATGTGATCTTATGAGATATCTTAAGTCTATATGGTTTAACTAATCACAACTTTAAATCATGTCACTTGTTTGTTTATAGCTCATAAGGTTGTGCTTCCGTGCCTTTCTCCGATTTCATATGAGCTATTTTCTATGTGTACTAACCTTTCATGACTTATCTTATAAGTACACTCAGTTGGCTTGGAACACATAAGCATTGTCTAACCCCTTGTGCTTACAGCTGTATGCTTATGTGAACCAAGCATGATCAAAAACCTCAACTCATATCTTCTGAATCTAAGTATTGTCATCAATCACCAAAAAGGGGGAGATTGAAAGCATCTAGGCCCCGGTGTTGGTTTCGGCAATTAATGATAACACATAATTACCATGACTAACGTGTGTTTTGCAGAAACATCGGTAAGTTAGGTCATGGAGATGATAACTGTTTTGAGCAATATGGCAGTCATGTCCCTTGATGGAAATCGTTTCGGTTTTCAAAGGATCAACGATAAGATTAAGGACGGTTAGTTCCGGATGTCAAGGTGTTGAGATACATCTGGAATAGTCGTTAGGATCTTTGTTTCTTCCTTTGACCGTACTATGAAGAGGGGCATGAGCGAGTAGCTTGACCTAGGTGAGTCTTATGTTTAGGTGTGGTGCACACTTGTCAAACTTAGCACTAGGTAGCTCGAGAAAAGCTCAGAGTACAGTTAGAAGCAACTTGGTTCAAGTTGCACTGCGTTTAGAAGACGTTTGAGCAGTTTACCTATGACCGGACACGGTCCTGGTCATGACCGGACGCGTCCGGTCACTACAAAGACTTAACTGTGTTTTCGGCTGACTGACCGGACGCGGTCCTTGAGAGGACCGGACGTGGTGGTTAGGCCGACACGTGTCTCAGAGGGTAAAAAGCAAGATCAGACGCAACTGTGAAAAAGATCGGCGCGTCCGGTCACGTTCCAGTAAGGTCCAGCGGAGACCTGACGCGTCCGGTCTCCTACGATCGGACGCGGTCGTGCGTCCGGTCATCTTCCAGTAAGGTCCCGTGGTGATCTGACGCGTCCGGTCACCTATGATCGGACGCGGTGTTGCGTCAGGTCAAATTTCTAGAAAGCTCTTGCATGATCAGACGCGTCCGATCATCCCTGATCGGCGCGTCCGGTCATCTTAGACCGGCGCGTCCGGTCAACACAGATCGGCGCGTCCGGTCTCTCAGTGCAGATTTCCGTTTTTGACCGTTACAACTGACCGGCGCGTCCGGTCATATCGATAGGCGCGTCCGGTCAGTGCGCGTCTGGCTGTTTCGAAAGGTAACGACTGGATTTGTCTGAGGGGTCTATAAATACAACCCCTCCACCTCTTTTAGAGGTCTCTTGCTCATTTGTTTAGTTGAGAAACATCTTTGAAGTGCAAGGGAGTGCAAGAGCCCTAGTGAGGATTGAGATTTGCGAATCAAAGTTTGAGAATCCTCTCTAGTGATAAGAGTCTAGCAAGTGTGCATTCATCTTCTCATTAGGCTTGTTGTGGTCAAGTGAGAGTTCTAGCTTGTTACTCTTGGTGATCGCCATCACCTAGACGGTTTGGTGGTGATTGGGAGTTCGGTGATCATACAGATTGTGGGTGACCCAACTCAAGTTGTGAGCGGTTTTGGGTGATTCGCCGCGAC
The DNA here is from genome assembly GCA_038087645.1 of Saccharum hybrid cultivar R570. Taxonomy (NCBI): domain Eukaryota; kingdom Viridiplantae; phylum Streptophyta; class Magnoliopsida; order Poales; family Poaceae; genus Saccharum; species Saccharum hybrid cultivar. Next base: position 738,599 of record JAQSUU010000647.1, on the reverse strand, counting down.
GGAGTGTCGAAGAATCAACCCGTAGAGAGCACTTGATCCTTGCGCGGATCAAGGGGGAGCTACACCCTTGCGCGGGTGCTCCAACGAGGACTAGTGGGGACTGGCGACTCTCCGATACCTCGGCAAAACATCGCCGTGTTCCTATCCCTTACTTTCAAGCATTTACTTTCTTGCATTACTTTCATTGCTTGATTACTTTCCTAGAATTGCCTTGCTAGTCTAGGATTGGAACTTAGGGTGCTTAACTTTTATTGGTAGTAACTCAAGGAACACAAGTAGGCACTAGGGGTGAAGTTTGGCTTGTAGGATTTAATTCTTGCAATTAATTTTTAGAAAAGCTCAATTCACCCCCCCTCTTGGGCATCTTGATCCTTTCAACGGCGGTGGAAGGCAGCTCAAGGGCGCACAAAGAGCAAGAGGGCAGTGACGCAAATGGCCTGTAGGGGATATACGGAACCCTAGGCCTCACACTTATACCCCGATGGAAGGCCAACGGGCGAGCAAAAAGGTAGGAATAGTTTCCGCATTCAATGACCTTACCTAACCACTCCCTCAAAACCCGCAGATAAGGGCACGTGTCCGCCATTCATTCCGTAACCGCCGCACCATGCCGCCCACTACCATGCCGATCTCGCTTCCCCTCCTAAAAAGACGCGCCCCAAACAGGCCGGAAGGGGATCCACGGACGGATATTCCTAGACGATTGGGTAACGGGCTCCGAGCCCGATATAAACCTTGAGGGATCGAAAGCTAGCCCTCAACCAGGGTTCGATAGCTACCCTCGAGTAACGGAGTCAGGGACAACTAGGGACACGCCCGTACAAGGCTAGGGCTCGAGCCACTCTCTCGAGGGACCCCCAGATGTATTCGAGGCTAGAAGAGAGGTCGACGGAGGAATCCCCTCAGAGGGAGGCATCGAGCCCTCGGATCCTATCGTAAGGAACCGAGATCCACACGACTACTCTTTGGCATTTTTAAGAGCGCCTTCATGGCAGCTAGCTGACTCCTACCGAATGGAGCACGGGCTCCCACTCGAATTCTCCGCTAACAGCTCACCGGAGACCGTCGAAACTCGCCCAACGAGGGTAGTACGACGTTCCCCATCCCTCCTCCTTTTTTCTAAAAAAGGAGCGTGAGGGTCGAACGATAAAAGATGGCTAAGACTCTGATCGACCTCGTGCATACGAGGCTCGGGGGCTCGACCACAAAAATCTAGACCTCAAAAGAAAGAGGACAAAACATGTCACGATATAAGAGCATTCCTCGATATAACATACTAAAGACCTCGAAGGAGTCAAAACACTTCACCGAGGCCTCGGGGGCTACACCCGGCGGGTGCGCTCGCGCGCACCCACCGGAAAAAGCTATGACGCTACGACTCCAGTTCATGACTCGCTAAGCCTCTACGAGAGTGACCCACACTCACCCAAAGGCTCGGGGGCTACTGTCGGGTACCAAAACAAGGGGTACCCACAATCAACAATTAAGAAAAATAAAACCACGCTAAAAGCTCTGCCCACAAAATAGGACGAGCTAAAACAGCGAATGAAACACCTCAACCACGTTCTGACTCGCACGAGGCTCGCTCGATGGGACGCCTCGACCATGTTCTGACTCGCACGAGGCTCTCTCGACAGGACGCCTCGACTACCGAGAAATCTCCGACTCGCACGACCCTGGGTCGGGCCGGTCGACCCACCTCACTCACCAACTCTAAGACAAAAGTCAGAGCATTTAATGCAAACTGCCAACCACTTCCTACCCTCATGGCTACAGCAACAACTAGCATGGAAGTAGTACCGGTGTCAAATCTCACTTTTTACTGCCCATCCTGGGATGGACGGTGAAAACCTATCATTGTACACGCCATACCATTCACTATTCCGCCACTGATCACCCTCGAGGGAGAACACGACGAGTACCGTACCCCGTGATTCCGGGGACTCGGCCTTATCCGTTCACCGTCGACCCACCTCGACCCGTTCTCGACCCGGCCTCGACCAACCACTGATCAAAACAAGAATGCAAGGCTTGCATAACACAGGACCCAGAGTCTTTTCACCGTCTCATCCTCTACGTCACCATAGTGTCCACGGATGGCCGGCCATTCTCAGGGCACGTCGCTACAGCAGCCTCCACAACGTTCGACAAAACTTCACCTCTAAGGCACCCCTGGCGTCCCTGCCTCCTCTTACCCTATAAAAGGGCGGGCAGGGGACTCTATGAGGGGGGGCGAATGATGGACGACAAAAAGCCAGTCACCATCCCACCATAGAAGATGAACATCTCAAACAATCTCCTTTGTACTCTCACTTTTTCTCTCTGAGACCTAGGATCGGCTCCCTCTCTCTCACAACTTGTAACCCCTACGCAAGCACTTAGGTGCAAGGAAATACAATACTCCTCCCTCCTCGCTGGACTTAGGGCCTTCTTTTGTCCGAACTAGGATAAACCTTCATGTACTCTCCTTGCATCACCATCCAGATTAGGGACACGCAGCTTTGATTCACTCATTGGCTTAGGATCCTTGCAGGACCGAACGCTGACACTATCCTTTAGCTCTTCTAGTTTTGCTTTAAAGACCCAAACAACGAGATCTGGACGATCTTGTGGTGTTTGGCCAGAGTAGAGTTCACACTTGATCTCTTCCCATTTTGGATTACATGTCATAGTGAGAAAGATGTCCGGTTTACCAATCCTCCGTACCAGAGCCATGGCATCCATGTATCGATGCCTCATGTCACATGGGCCTCCGATAAATGATGAAGGCATCATTGTTCGCTTTCCAACAGCTTCTGCTCTACCCTCACCGGCATGCAGGCTATCAACCAATCCTTGGTAGAGGTCGGCCCTAATATCATATTGATGGTTGCGTATATAATCCAATTGAGAACTCTCGATCTTGATGTACGTGTCAACCACAAACTGCTAGAAAAGACGCTTGCCATAAAGTATGGGATTAAATATTCCTGGTCGCATCTGAAATTTGTAGCAGTAGTAGTCACGCACAGACACACATAATCTGCTAGGGGAGTCTAGAAAAAATAAGAATGAAATTAGCGTTGTTTGTAGAATAACCATTGAGACATATAAAAAGTATTAAATAAATAATTAAATAAGAAGAATAACAAACCTATTTCTTCTTCTGAACCACTATGGGCCTTCCGAAGGGCGCGGTATGCGATAACATCCTCTATACTAATTCATTTTTTTGGGATATCCATGTGCCACCCAAGCTCACCCATTAGAAAGAATATAGGGTATGAAAGAGCATCGTAACATCCGTGATACGAGCGGATGCCGTGTTTGCTTCTATCCTTCCCATGTAGGACAACGCTATTTTGGAACTGACCAAGGAGTTCGCTTCCCTCGATCCAAACAGCAGCCACATCTGAAGCTAACGGCACATTGTATGTTCTTTGGTCTAGCCTCTGGTCAAGGTTCAATGTGATACGATAGTCCTCGAGGTGTTCAGCCTGGCCCATGCTCCTAAGTTGCTGTGAGTATGGGTTGTCACGGAGGATGGTCACAAGCCTCTCGATAACTTCTTTGTCTTTTTTACGCTGCTCTTCATGACATCTTCGATATCGGTGATCAAGGCTGGGATCATCATCATAGAAGTAAAGTTCAAGATGTCTTGGCTCCTTACCATCTTCTTTCCCAAATTATCTTATGTTATGATAGATCTGGCCGTGTGCACGGAAGGTGTATATCCCACTATTTCTCATGCTTGTAGTAGCGCTATCAAGGCGACAGTATAAAGAAGTGAAAGAGAAATGGCCATTGAAAAACTGATGTTGTTACGAAAGTGCCTAGCATCTGCGTCGGCACTTGACCAAAGCCTTATCATCACATCAGGTATGTCTAGTGCATTAAGCTCGACCTTTCCACTACGACAACAGAACCCACGTGGTTCATGTTCAAACTTCTTTGCACCGCAACGAGGACAATCTGCGATAGGTTTTAGCATATGCGTATCTATAGGCATGTTACTACTTACTATACACCTTTTCATATGGGTCAGGTACTTCAGGGATAAAAGTTGTGTCTTCCTCGATGTCATCATTTTGGACATCATCGTCATCTTCCTCATCTGAAAGGATTTTTTTAAGCCAAAATGATTCAGATAACATGTGTAATATTATTTAAGATTTTAATATTTATCACAAATACCTTGCCCAACAAACATGTATCCCTCGTCCTCTTCCTCGTCATCTTCAAATATATCTCCCTCATCATCATCTATGACCATAAAAAATGCATGAGTTAGTTCAACTATGTGTAGCACATAAATAAAGGGAATTCAATAGCCTTCAGAGTGCTAAAATAAATGTATATTACCGGTGTCATCCAATACTTGTTGTACTGGTGTTGTTGATGCAGGGGGAATGCTTGGTCCAATTTTTTCTATAAATCAAATAATGGACATGGTTGAGATGGAAATAATGTGGTATTAAGTGAATGAAACTGGTTAGTAATGCCTCATTTTTTAGCATTTTTTGTCTCTGCTGACTGAGGTAGGGGTGTGTTATCATCTTTGTGTTCTTTATCCATGCATTCATCCTCATCATTAGCTACTCTCATCTTCCCACAAATGCAGCGCTCAAATAGTTTGTTGCGATGGTTTAACAATGCATGTCTTTGTCCAGATGGAACACTGTGCCTATGTGCCATATGGCCAGGCAGTATATCTTCGCATTCGTCTTCTTCCATATCCTCATCAGCTGGTGGGGTGTAAGTTTGTCTTGCATTGGATTCCGAAATACCCCAATCGCTAGTGGTTGGCATGTTTCCATGAACCTCAGGAATATACATTAGGTTCTCCATTGCGATGGACTCCTGGTTGAGAGTGGCCTTTTGCACCTCTCTAGATCGTTTTGCATTTACTTTCATTGCCTCTTTACGCATTGGAGCTTCATTATACTGCCTTTGTTGCTCGCGTCTTTGTTGTCTTTTCTCATGTGTCATTTTTGCATATGTTGCCCTACTGCTTGCTCGGTGAGCTATGACTTGCTCTTATGTTTAAAGACACCACATATAAGATAAGAAAGAATAATAGTAATCCATGTAGCATTAATCAGCAAAATTTAAGATTAATTACAATTGGTAGTTTCATCGTGTAGTCGTTGCTCCTTTTTTATCTGATATGCTTCTCGACGTTTTTTATTTTTTTCATCCTTTTCTCCTTAGTCATTGCATGCCATCAGGCCCTGTCCCTTTCCCTCTTGCGTGCTCTAGCTTCTGCTGCTAGTAGGCATAAACTTGCAGTGTGTGAAATAAAAAAATATGCACAATGCGTCAAATGGAATATAATAAAAGAATTTTTTTACCTGCATTGGTAGTGTCAATTTTTTCTTCTAATGATGCATCAGAATCATTATTTTCTATTTGGTTGACCCGTATTAGCCTGGAGATATCATGGAGACGTAAAAGAAATAAGAATGGTAATCAAACAACAAGTCTTGCAGACCACGGGCCATGTGAATTATTTACTTAGGCCGTGTTTAGATGCCCGAATCACTATTGAACACTGTAGCAAATTTATTTTTATTTGCTAATAATTGTTCAAACATTGATTAATTAGGCTTAAAATATTTGTCTCGCAAAGTACAACAAAACTGTGCAATTAGTTTTTGATTTCATCTATATTTAGTACTCCATATATGTGCTAACATTTTGATGTGATGAGAAATCTTCTTATTGTATAGTAGAATTTGGGAGTGAATTCTGGAATCTAAACCAGGCCTTACGTAGATGTCGTGTTGTCGCGGCCTCACCAACTTGAGTTGTGGAAGCTTCCTGGTAAGCTGCCGGAGTAAAGTCCCAGCGGCCGTTATTTGTAAGCAGTACTGCTCGGTGATCATATTTTTTGGGTTGGTTTATTATATAATGATGATGATTGGGATCCGAATCCGTACTGTAAAGAAGGACCTGGATGTGGATGATTCGAAAGGACCTGGACGTGGATGATTCGAACTTTGCCGCATCGTTGTCTTCAGGATGGGAGCCGGCTGGGAAATATTTTTTTTCTTTTGCCGTATAGGATAGTAATAGGATACGGGATGCTGGGATGAGATATGGGATATTGGCCGTAACTTGGCGGGGTGACAGACGATAGCTTTATGTATATTTTATTAAGGGGTATAGAAAACTGCTGTAGATATCTCTACACCTAAAAAAAATAACTAATGTCATCGTCATATGCTAATCAATCGCTTCACTCCCGCTACCTATCGGCCGATTTCGACACCGTGTCGGACACACCGCGCTGTACGTGTTATTGTCGTGTGCCTCCCGCTACCTATCGGCCGATTTCGACACCGTGTCGGACACACCTATACTGTCGTGCCTCGCTAAGTGTCCGCATTGGAATAGAGTCCGCAACATGCAGCCACCTCGCCACTTATTTAAACGGACGCAGCCAACTCGCCGAAAGCAATCACGTACAGGCCCAAAACAAAGCAATCATGTATGGGCTAAGTGTTAGTTAATTAAAAAACAAAGCTATCACGTACTGGCTCAAAAGGGAAAGAGTTATTGTCGCTTGCAAATTCAATCTCCTGTCCGCCCATGTCTACAGAGTATGCGTTGGGATCATCTGGTAGCCTCCCCCACCTCTACAAAGTCCGCGTCGACTACATCCTCCTAGACATGGAAGCAGACCTGAGAGGTGCTTGTGCCGTGTGAAGCCGATATGTCGCCAACTACTATCCCATGGCTAGCTGCAAATGGGCTCAAACTCACCGTGTAATCCCTCGTCCCTGTCGTTTACGTTTCCCGAGAAATAACTTTGACAAAAATATATTAAAAATATTAATATTTATGGTACGGTAGCTCTGGTTCTACAACAATATAGGTTAATGGGTGCTCATGAAAAATACCTCTTAGGGTCTGTTTAGTTGCAATTTTTTTGCAAAATGATACTGTATCAAATTTCGTTGTTATTTGGCAATTAGTGTCCAATCATGGACTAATTAGGCTTAAAAGATTTGTCTCGTCCATTTCGTCTAAACTGTGTAATTAGTTTTATTTTTTATCTATATTTAATGCTTCATGCTTGTGTCCAAAGATTCTATGTGAAAGGGAATCTGAAAAATTTTGCAAAATTTTTTAGAAACTAAACATGGTCTTAGCCGCAACAGATGTGGACAAAAAAATCATGGTCCCGTACAACGCATGGGCATAAAAAAAATCTAAGGAGAAGTCTTGCTAAGGAAGGACCACGATCGGCCAGCTAGGCAGCTTCCCAGGATTTCAGCACATGACCTCGCACAAACCACTCCTGCCAGTACACCTAGTTGAATGATATTTAACCCTACAAGCCGGAGGCGACGCCCGTGCGCCCCGTTCGGCCACGTCGCCCCCAAATCACCCGCCCGGGCCACGTCTCCCCGAATTTTGCGATTGGTCCACCTCAGCACCGTGTCGTTCCAAATATAAGCAGCGCTCGTCCGCTCGTCATCGGCAAAAAAAGAAAAAAAAACGCACGTGCTGCTCTCTCCATCCTCTCTCTCGGTCTCTCCCGAGGTGATAGCGGCGATGGCGACGGCGGCCCCCGGCGGCGGCGCAGCTCCAGCCCCCTCCCCCTCCCCCTCCGTTTCTCACATGGGTGAGTCCTGACAACCTCTTCTCTTCCCCTCGCGCTCTCTCTCCCCATCTCTCTCGACGCGGACAGGGCGGCAGCGCGAGCGGACCTCCGCGGTGGCCGGGCTTGGCGCGGCGGCGACGGCCCTTTTCCTCATCTATGCCCCCCTCGCGCCGCACGGCGACGGCTGGGCCCAACGCGGCAGCAGCGGGAACCTAGGGTTTCGCCTCTCCGTCACCTATCGTCTCGGATCGGGCGGGCATGGGCACGGCGGCCCCAGCACAGGCGGTGGTGCCTGCGGCGGCCAGCCCTGCCGATGGCGCCCTCCCCCCTCTCCCCCCGTGCGGCCGCACCCGGCCACGGCAGCCACGACACGGGCGCGTCCACGGCTCGGCGGCATGGTGGCCACCGCCACACGGCCTCGCTAGGTCCGATTCGTGACGCACTCCGTCTTTTCCACCGCTGTGGGTTCCACCCGCCCTCTTCCCGGCTCCGGCGCCAACCCTAGTGGTGCAGCCATACGAGCGTGTGGCACGGCCACGACGGCCACGGGCATCGGGCATCGGCAACTCCACCAACTCTGATGGAAAAATGGAGCAACAGCCCTGCAGGTACACGCACATCTCAATCCAATCCTCATACAAAGATTCAGCAACTAAGGCAAAGCCAATTAGCCTCCAGCTGCCTGCACTAATTTGCTTTGTCGTCAATTGAGCAACGTGTCGTTTGTATGTGCCTCGTGTGGTATTGAATTGTGATTAGCAAGTTTCTAACTGATATATTTGGATCTGAAATATGGTTTCAGGTGCTATGGAAAATAGTGGCCAAATCCTTCAGGTGTGGACACAAATTTGCTCCAATCGAACATGATATAAGCATCCTACCGAGCAGAGCAGGTCCTAACTGGTACAAGCAATGGATAGCATGAGAGAGAGAGAGCAATGTGCCCCAGCAGCAAGATGGTGATGCCCTATTCAATCCAGTCACACAAAATACTTAATTAGTTTTGATAACTATTCATATCTCATTTGTTTGGTTTCGTACTTTGAATTTTTCATTGCTTTACAACAAACAATAAAGTGTGCCTAATTGTTCTATTTTTCCATCCACCTTGCTGCTGCATCCATTCATCCCCTCACCAGATCTTTGTGTAATATTGGATGTGAGGCTTACCTTTCTTCATCTTCGTTGTGGCATGAGTAACCTCTCTGCTTTGGTAGGTTTCTTTGGTCTATTATTATTTATGCATTTTACCTTTTCTTGTGTCAGATTCCTTTTTCTTGATTTGTGCTGACTGCATCGAGCTATGAACAATTTGTGACAAAATATACTCTGATAGCGTTCAGGCGGGATGGCGTATAAAAACAATTCGTGCTAATCTTGCACCGCCTGAGTGACTTCTGTATCAACCTTATGTTATTATCTCATTCCTTGTTTATCATGTCTCAAATATTATTTGCAGACTAATAGCTTCTCTTTTTTTGGAAGTATTCTATTTCCCGTGTTTAGTTTCCTTTCAAAAGAATTTTCTCCTCGTAACCTATGCTTGCTTGGGAACTGCTGCTCTCCCTTCCCTCCTCTCCCCCTTCTGAATTTCCTAGAGAAGGGAGAGTGGCACAGCCTGAGAAGCTGCTTAACTTCGAATGAAACAATATAAATCTACAGCAAAATATGTCTTAGTCTCGGTTTATATATGCCATAACCCTCCTTTCCTTCATCACTAACTTTCTTCAGGCTGATGTTCACCGCAACAAGAAGACCAGAGACAAAGGTAATTAAATCCTGCTTATTAACTCTTTTAGTACTGATATGAGTGGGGCCTACTTTGCTGATTACTATTTTAATTTGGTCATAGAACCATAATTGGATTAACATAATCTCCTACAGGATACAGAACCGGGATACAGAACCGTTGAACCTTCTTCCTCTCTCAACTATGACTGGGAAATTCATATTCCATCCATCATTTTACATTGTTTTGGCACCTGATACAGTTACACTCTTTCTTATGGTGGCTAGCTTGAAATTGTTTGAGTCTTGGTGATGGATTATGAATTCCTTTATTTTATCCTGCCATCTTAGTGTCTTATAGGTTGTAGGTTTTTAGTTACCTTTATTTTTCCTCTATGGTTTCCTCTAGATTTTCTTGCTTTCTTTCGTTCACTTCAGAAATACTCCATCCGTCCCAAAAAGAAAGACGTTTCGCTTCCCGAGAAATAACTGCCGGCAATTATATATTAAAATATATAAATATTTATGCAAAGTAATTATTATCATCGTAAAGATCTTTAAGTCTATTTTTTTATAAATTTATATAGAGACATAAATATTGCACATATTTTGTACAAATCGAGCCAAACTTGTGGCACGAAAACCCAAAACATCTTTCTTTTTGGGACGGAGGGAGTATGACTTTTCTTTCTTCTTTTACTATGTAAGCTACACACTTGGAAATTCATATAGGTTTTGTGTTTATCATCACATGTTATTCTTCGTATCCATGATCACTGGGAAAATTTGGTGGATGAAAATCCGTATGCCAGACCCATGCACTTCGGCTTTCTTTTTTTTGCCAAGGATATTCTTATGAACTTATCTGAAAAATGAAAAACAAAAGCTTTGCATCATCTTTACTTAATATAGACGGAATCGAGACCTTGACTTCTTAATTTGCTTGGGTTGTCCTCTTTGCTAACCAGAGTATACCACTATTTCTAATCTTTTGAAGCTAGAAAGGGCCTACCTAGTGCTTGCATTTTGGGATAAAGTAGCTTAAATTCTGAGATGAGATGGGCTTCATGCCTCTATTGCAGGTGATAATATTCGTGCATGCCACATTCTTGGTTTGACAACTTTCGCTTAAATATAGGACCTGATGCTTTGAAAAATACAACTTGATGGCCCGCATGCTCCGTAGTTGTCACATAGATATTACCTCCTATCCCTGCTATGTTTAGTTCAGCTTCCTTTTGTTAGTTTTCAGCCCTGCATATCTTCTTTTGGATTTCAGAGTCCTGCTCATGCAGCAGATCCATTTCTCCTTACCAAGATGTCTGGTGCATAGAGCATGCACAGAATTGAGTACATTTTAGATATATCTAAATGCATTAATTTATTTGCCAACACACTCTATGCTATATATATCTAAGTTAGTTCACTCTTGTATGCATGTGTGAAAAAAAGAATCTACAGAGATATTTCTGATATGTATGTCCATTCATGGATAAATTATAAGTTGCATCAAGATGTTCTTGTCTCTACATTCATTGGCAAACACTCAGGTACTTGCTGGTGGCAAGTTAGACCGCTCATTATTGAGTCTAGCAACTACATCTTTCTCACTGATATTTGGGATGTTTTGGCCAGTGATAGTGATTTCATAGATGCCCAGGATGGCAGTTGTACAAATGAAAAAAAGGTGTCTATAAAGAAGTATTTGCTTCTATTTTGTCTGGTGATGCTTCTATGACATATAAATGTACATACCATATTAGACTTATCTATTATGTGTATCATGTGTACATAGTAGACCAAAAACATACTGCTCCTTCTGCTTCATTGTCTTTTATAGATCACAGGTTATGACCACGCTTTACATATGTATATTGACATGTACACCTATTTAGACAGTTACCGCTTTTTTATGAGACTAAATAGCTTATTTGCTGCCTGTGCAGGTGCCCAGGATGTAGATGCAGCAATTTCTTGTCACAGTTGGCAGCGCAGCAACAAGAAAACCAGTTGTATGTGCCAAAGTGAGCCTTTCATGCTCCCAAACTTTTATAAATTGCCAGTGATTAAGCAATGTATAAAATACCCATAAGCTTGTGTAATGGCTCTGCATGGTACATATGAGCAACATCACCGTGTTCATTCCTTTCCCTCATCCTATTACATGCCAAAACTAAACATGCATCTTTTGCTCCAGCATTCGCCTATTGTTTCCGCGCGCGATGGCCACTGTATCCATCCTGTAATAAGTGTGTATGCATCAATAGAACTCAGTCATATACATGACCACTGTATGCAACATGTATAGCCTACCTGTATAAACTTAGAAATGCATTACCAATCGCGCGCAGGGGCGCGCGGTTCCTACTAGTCTATTTTATTGACGTTAGCAAGGCCTCTAAAATCAGTTTATATGAATACATTTTGAATCACAAAGTTTTAGATCTTATTGAGCACTATATATACCTTTGATTTTGTGCATATGTTCATCCGAGGTCATTTGAAAGTTTTGAATTTCAAGATCTAAAAATTGAAAACATAATTTTATTGCACTTAAACAATTTTAGATGAAAAAGTTGTCAACTAGAAAGTTTTAAGCTCTCAAGCTCTAAAGTTTCTATATAAAGTTTGTCTTCAACTAACCTTCTAGAAAAGTTATGATTTTTGTGTGTAGCACCTAATATTAGAACCGGGTCATATTAACAACGTCACATAGAAATTGATTTCTAGAGGCGGATTGATGATTCCAATTGCCTCTAGAAACGCCTCTAATTTCTAGAGACGACGCCTCTAGATATAGCATTTCTAGAGGTGGTTGGTGCCTCTGAAAATAAAATGCATTTCTAAGGGAGCCTAGAAATACCAATCGCCTCTAAAAATTGATTTTGAGGATCGTATATAAAACTATTTTCTAGAGATGGTTCTTGATGGAATCGCCTCTAGAAAAAGAAAATAAGAACATTTTAAACTCGTTTCTATAGTAGTGATATGTTGTGGTCAGTGTAGCGAGTGCAATCAATTAGGGTGTGTTTGGTTTGAGAACAAGGGTGGATGGAATATATCCATCCATGGATTTGTGGATATGGATATCCATGCTGTCTGTTTGGTTGGATGGATAGGATGAGCCAATTTTCTGTTTGGTTGGATGGATATCTGTTGGATAGGAGAAGCTATTTTCTGTTTGGTTGGATGGATGAGCATGGAGAAGGCAGCTGCAATTAATACCTACCCAAACTAGTGATGTTACCCCTTGAAACGTGCACAACAGCTTCAACATATATAAGTGGTTACTGAATTACAAGTAATATAAGTACCGAAAGTTTCAAAAAAAAGAAAGAAAAGAATTTCCAAAAGAAAACAAAAAAAGAGAAAAAGAAAAGCAGACGCACCCCAAAAATCTCACGAACGCTACAGGAACCCAACACGCACACACACAAAACCACACACGGAGACCCGAGGCACGGACGGCCTTATCCTCTCCCTCGCGCCTCCTCTGGAAACTCCAGTGTAGGTCCTCGCTCCTTCCATGGCTGCCTCCATCTTCCACCTCACAGATACGGCCCCTGCTTCCTCTCTCTCTCTCTCTCTGACGCAGCTCCTGCTCGCGTCCCTCACCTACGTGCTCTGCCGAGCGGGCACCAGCGGGGAAGAGATGACCGGCAGCGGCAGGGCAAGGCAAGAGGCGTCGCCGTGGCTCAAGACGAGGAGTAGGGAGAGATTGGAGCCATCATGAAGAAGAGCGGTGACGATCGGGAGGTGAGGACATTCTCCGTGCACGCTCCCACCTCTCTTCCCGTGCGCCCGTGACCCGTCACGGACAAGCTTATCGGCAAGATTTTCAGGGGCTGCTCTATCCAGCATCTTGAGGGGATATTCCCCAAAGTGGATATCCATGGCCATCATATCCATCCAACCAAACAACTCTCGTCCAGGGATATCCAGGTGCCATCCATGGATATCCATAGAACCAAACACACCCTTAGGTTCATTGCTAGTCTGACTCGGGCAACCATTGTCATTTCAATTCTCTCTCTTAGTCTGTGATCGAGCCAAATGAAAGTTTTTGTAGCAGTACATGGCATCTCACAACAAATAACCAGAATTTTCATATATTATTCACGTGTGAATTCCTTTTTGTTTATATATTTTGCAATACCAATATACATGTCCCACAAGAAATATTTCCAAAAACAAGATAACAACCATATTTGAAATGGCGACAAGAAATTGAACTGCTTGGATAAACGAAGAGAGGAGTAACTTTTACTATACATTAAGGGTGGGGTTTATGTCCTTAACCTAGAAAGTTTATTAAAGAAACACTTAATTCCACCACTTAAGTGATGATGAAGTTCTCTATTCGATGTAGCCCCCTTTATTAGTGCTTTAAATTTAGTTACCTCCTCCTAAGTTTAGCTTAAGCTCCGCCACTTTTATATATTATTATGTCTACTAGATATGAAAACTACATGTATGATGTATGTATTTAAGAAAATTTAGAACTTGGAACGGAGGGAGTAGAGAGAGACGCACCCGCAGCTGCCTTGACACGGCCCGTGACCACAGGGCAATAAAAATCCAGCGGTGCGTATCTGTACGCACGTCGGTAACGACAAGGGGTGCTGCGTTTCTACTTGAAATCCCGGCCGATCGACTCGAGATTGATGGATGGATACTGCCGTTGTATTTGCCTGTTTCCTGCAGGCTGCAGCTATATGTACAGTATATGCAGCTGCTGGGAAACGCACAAACCAGCAGTTGATCCTCACGATTCACGGAGCACACACCGCACACGCGTGGCCCGGCAACGACGCCGACAGCAACGTACAAAAACGACCACACGCACGCATTGCTGGCTTGCTGCTCCCACGAGTCGCGGCCGTGACGACTCACACGCACGCGCACGGCACCACTGGATGCATGTCCTCTCGACGACGCGTCCGTCCATCGCCCCGGCCGGCCGGTCGGCCGCCGGTGACCACAGGCATCGATCAAGCATGCATGAGACAAATTGGTGACCACTGCACAGCAGCACAGGCACCAGGGCATCAGGCCGGCCTGTGCGTACGTGCGTGCATTGCACCCGTGACGACCGCGATGCACGCCCTAGCTAAACTGGGCTTATCAAGTACGTTTTAAGGTTAAACAAACCGTACTTAATGATGAGCATACCGGCCGACATACCCCTACGTACTAATACTGGAGATCAGGACGCCATGCAACATGCATGCGTCCGTCCGTCCTCGACGTCGAGGTCCCCCATGGCCGGCTTCAATAATGCAGCTCTCGGCTGCAAGAGGAGGCCCCGCCCCTAGCTAGCTACGTGCATCGCTTGCAACCAGGGGATCACATCATGGTTTTGTCACCATGTGCATGCATGCACGTACACGCATAGACGGAACCTGCGATTTTTAGTATGATAAATATATATAATTATATGTTTTAAAAAAATTTAAAACTTTTACACTATTTATAACAAAAATCATAATATTTTAATAAAAAAATAAGTGAAAATTGATTTTTTGTGCTATAAATTTAAATATTTATATAGGTATTCAATACAATTTACTGTGCTTTGGGGGGGGGGGGGGGGGGGCACTGCCCCTGCTGGCCCCCCGTGGTTCCGCCACCTGCGTACACCGGCGGGCCGGCCGGGGCCGGGAGCGGGACCAACCGTGCGTGTCCTGTAGCACGCCGGTGCAGTAGTGGTGTGTCTGGCTCAACCGCGCGCATATACGCACGAACGGGCTGCACAGCGCTGCACGGGCCACTGGCCTCGAATGTTGGGCGCGAATTGCCTCCTAGCATATCCAACAGTGCCCAATAATCTTTCCCAATCCATAATTTTTGGGAAGAATGAAAAAAAAATTATCTCTAAAGACTTTCAAACTCACCTCCTAATCTTCTTGCACTTGAAAAAAAACCTCTTTTGCGCATAAAGATGCGTGGACTTCAGATCGTGCTTATCTTGTCCTACGGTAATCAAACGCCCGTATCGTTCGGCCAATCTAAAGGTGGAAGGGAAGGAAAAGAATAAAGAGTAGAAAAAAATGCTGATGCAAATGTACAAGAGAAAAAGATTATGTAAAAGTGGTTAGAATAAATTAAATATAGTATATGATTCATAATATAAAATTGTCTTCTATATTTTAAGAGTGAATTATTAGAAACGGTTGAAGATGATCTTATTTATTCCTTCAAATACTTTTTTTGTCTGAAAAACTCTATGATTTTGAAAAGAAACCCTTGAAAACTCTCGGAGACGCTAGTTATGCCCTTTATGCGGCTGCATATGCATGCATGCATTTGCAAATTGCAAGCACCCGATTTTTGTGTGTACCTACTTCCTCCGTTCTAAAATATTTGTCGATTTCGCTTCTTGAGAAACAACTTTAACAAAAATATATATTAAAAATATTAATATTTATGATACATAATTGGTATCATTGGAAAAATCTTTGAATCCATTTTTTAATAAATTTATTTAGAAATACAAATATTGCACGTGTTTTCTATAAATCGAGTCAAACTTATGATACGAAAACGATAAATAAATAGGTGCAGAGGGAGAATGTGTTAATGTGCATATATCAATGCATATGTAGGTATGTACGTGCTACGTAGCAGGACAGCTTTATATGCTGGCGCTCCATCATCATGTCGACGGGAACTACGTACTAACCTTGCTTCCGTGCACCCTCTAGTTGAATGCGGTACAGCACGTTAGACTACCCACACCCCACACTCATGGACCTCTATATTCATCCTCTATACGTCCTAGTCAGCAAGATTCTCTCCTCTATACTCAATTCTTCCGTACTCATCCATCCTCTATCCACTCCACTGTGGGATCCACTTGTCACTTTATCTAAATATATCCATGTGTGATCTAGTTTTGAAGGATTTATTGAGACAAATTTAATGGTGCAATCGAAATTTAATTTGGATTTTTGGTTTATGAGTTATAGTATTTTTTCCTTTGTTTAACTAGTGGGGCCCGCCACTATTGTGTATAGAGTAAGCACAATACCACTCTAAATATAGAGTGAGAGAAATGATAGAGTATCGTTTTAGAGTACCCAGTGCAGCAGTTTTTACTCTATATTCATACTCTAAATCTTTAGAGTATCGTTTTAGAGTACCCACTGCGGGTAGTCTTACGTGGACTATAGTGCTCCTTCACAGCAGTTCAGTTCAAGGTTTGGTTAAGCTTTCATCGTCAATGCCAATCGAGCACCGGCACCTTATTATTGCTGCTGAATTCCACATCTAGACACTATCACACTACTATAAAAAAGATTCTAGGATACAAATCCGTTAATTTAGTGGACATTTTCTGGTGCCTCTGAAAATGACGATTAATATCAAACCAAATATTCATTGTTTACTCCAAATAAATCTCAAAACCATGAAGGTATGACCACTATTGTATTCACTAACCTCTCCACTTTCCAAAATTATCTGCATTTTCTTACAAAAGTTATATGTGTAGCATTATTGCTTATTAAAAATTAGATATGTCTAAAGTTTGAGGAAAAATATATAAATTTATCTAATGTGACAATTATGTAATAAATATATGTCATGGATATTATAGCAGAACCGTCTAATCTAATGCCCTCCCAAAAGTACTTATCTTCCATTAGACACTAAGTACCCAAGAGAGAGCACTAAACTCTGCGATTCCGTTGAGCACACCCGATGGAGAACTCGAAAATCCACATTTTACCTCAGGATCATAAATGAGAAATAAAGCTTACAACATCTTTGTCATTTCTTATATCACTTTTAGGACAACATCAGGGTAATTCATTATTTGGTTATAACTGCGGAATATAAAATGTTATCAGAGTTTCAGCGGAATGGAAATCATTTAATGACAAGTTAAATATTATCATGAACAACATTTATATGCATGAACTGATAACATGTTATAGGTCTTTCCTTTATAAAACTTTTGATGGAAGTTTTAAATAAATTCTATATCCGCATCGTCAAGGAAATCCTCATTGAGCCCACTAGGAGGTTTCCACACACAAGTGTCAGCTTCCTAAGCACCTGTCACCTGCAACAGGGTAGAACAAACCCTGAGTACTCAATTGCACTCCGCAAGACTTACCCGTTAGGAGGAAAGAAAAAGACTCCAAGGATATGCAAGGCTATCTGACTTATGGGTTATTGCAACTGCAAGAAGCATTACTAAAGGTACATCCTTATATTCAATTTTTATTAGCAGTCATTAGTAGTTCATTAACCAACCATTCTAAGTAAGCACATGTTCTACTTTCAAACATGGGTTGAATAATCAGAACTATTTTTCCATCTTTTATCTTTCAGTTCTTACTACGGTGTAAGAGCGTAGCCAAGCGTACCGTCACGCAGAAACGGTGATTCGTGAATCGATGTAGCCTAGCTGGGTACCCCGAAAAACACACGCCTTGCTTTACCCTAGGTATAAACAAGACCAACCCATTCCACTCCTGTCGAGGGGTCCAAGTCTTCGTCCAAACTGGAACTCAAAGCTCCCAACACTATAGGGCCGGCCTTAGTATGGTGCTTACACCTCCACCTATTTCCCACCCCTAATAGTCGGTCCGAAAAGAGCCGGAACCCACGACAAGAGAGCAACGAGCCTTCCCGCTCCCATAAGCAAGTACGTGCTCGGGATAATAAGTCAGTGACTTGACCAGGGTCCATGCAACAGACGGTCCTCAATCGACACAGGCGGGACAAATGCAACCTGAGCCTCGCTCAGTTGCCAACCAGGTCCAAATCCAATCCAAATTCAGTCCCGCCCGGTATCCAATTATAATTTATATATATTCCATGTGATAGTAATATGATAGTAGTAACAATAATATATTTCCTATCTCTCATGAGTGACAGGCAATCACTCGACTTCTATCGGAGTTATATAGCATAGCAATCTACACGATCCTGACATTCTTGTGAGACTCATGGGATCAGGATATATATATGACATTCCTGACATATATGTATATATATATATGTAGGTGGGTTTCATTCAACTCCTTAAACTTAATGCACAAGCATAAAAATAAGTATAAAATAATAAGGGTTATGCACCGAAGCTTGCCTAGGTACCAAGCAACCAAAAGTTAGCATCTCATTGTGGCGACACGATCATCCAGACACCATCTTTTCTGCTACTCCGGTCGACTCCACGATCCATCATCGTCCCTATTATGAGATTCGCGGATACAACACAAAGACGTAAATAGACAACGATAATTGCAACTAGGAGAACACAATACGCTTCGCAAGCTAACGAGCTAACTTTAATGACTAGGCTACTCACCCATGTTGTCGAATAAGACATTATTTTCCCCACAAGTATTTTAGTTACACGAACCCAAGTGTTTCTTCATTCACTTTATCGATTTAATAGATATTTAAACTAGGGTTCAATAACTATCCTAGCAACTACTTATTTTGGAGCCACAAAAATTATAGAGAGTAGATAATCATATTATAAAGCTAATGTAAAATTTTCAAGGCTAACGCTGTGACCGTATTGCCACAAAAATTTCTACAACTTATTATCTTACTAACATTAAGCATCTTAGTTTAATTATAGAACTCCCACAAATACTATAATTACATGTGAACAAAAATATGCTAGCGATTAGATCATGATTTTAGGAGTTTTAACAGAATTTGTTTCACAATTTTTGGATTTCTACAAAATTTCCTATTAAGTTCACAAGTTGCTGGAGAAATCAAATTAGAAAACACTTTCAAAAAAAAGAAAAGGCCGATGGCAACCAATCGGCCCAGCAGCCACAGTGGCCCATGCGGAAGCAGCTGTGCGCGCAGCCGACCAGCCTAGCAGTGGCCCAAAGCGGGGAGCCCGTGCGCGCATGCATTATTTTGCAAAAGAACCCCCAGTCAAGCAGGTTTTTACGCGACGCAACGTGCACTATTTCGCTAGAGACGACCTTCGCACAAAACACCTCGGAAAAGCTATCTTCGCAACGAGAGGGTCCTTGGCGCCCTGCGCACGACGGTGCAGCTCCGGCCAGCGCTGCGCGGCCACACCAGCCACCTGGGGCCTGAAACAGCGCACCAAGCGGGCCGACGAGTACCGCGAAGCCAAGACGGACACTTAGGCGGCGTTTGGAAGCTAATCAAAAATCCCCATCTTGCTGCCCGCGGCGGCGGACCAACCACCACAGTGGTGCGTCCATTCCAGCGAACCTACGCGCTGATGGAGAGGTAGAGGCGGCGGGGAAGCAACAGGGGCTCACCACTATCCGCGTTGTGGTGGCGGTTGAGGCGGAGAGGTGCCAAGGTGGCCTGGCCACGCGTGACCAATCCACGTGGCGGCGCTCTGAGGCGGACATGGACACGTCACCGTGAGTGCCCTGGCCAACAGATGCGAGCATCAGATGGAGGAGGTCAAGGTGAGTTCAGGGGTACAAGCAATCGAACCAATTTGTGCCTTACCCCGATACGCGTCACCCACGACGGCGAGATGGTCGGCGATGGGGAAACTCCAACTACGCCTCCTAAGGTGCATGACTGTAGCCCGATGCGAAGGGTGTGGCAAGGTGAAAGGTCCTTTTTTGATTTTGGTAATTGAGTGACAACCTTAGGTGGACTAATTGTGTCTAATGTGAGATACACAAGGAATTAGTCTACAAGTGATTGAGTCATGAAGGAGCTTATTGCATATGAGATATGACATGGAGTCATGTGATTAAGGTGGAGAAGATCAAGATGTGGCTTGGCTCGATGGACTGGTTGCAAGCGTGAAGGGCAAGTCGGAGGCTTTGAAGCAAGGGACCACGTGTGACGGTAAAGCTTGGATAAGACTTGGTGCCGATAGACCGAGGCAACGGTGAAGAGCAAGTGAGGTCAAGATCAATGAAATAATACGATTACGTGATGATATGAAGTGAATCATATCATTTGGTGATTGGTTGGTGCATGTGTTGCATCAACGTCGGAGCAATTGGAATGGAATGTGCAAGGCAAGGTATAATCTTAGGGCATTTTATTTCACCGGTCAAAGATTGTGTAGAGAAGTGCATGACCGGGTTTAGGATAGATGGTCGTACTATTAAGAGGGGCAAACTTGTTTGCATATCGGTCATCTAGTGCCACTTGAGTGATCTAACTTTGCATCGTTGCTAGAATCGAGTGGCGTGGTAAGTTGACTGGCTAACTCCTTTGAGAAAATGATTGTAAAAATGCTAACACATGTGCACAAGGTGGTGAACACTTGTTGGTGTTGGCACATTTGCGAAGGCAATAGAGTTTGAACGGTTGAGAGGGGTTTCGGGTCCTCTCTCCGTCCCGCCGAGCTTGCTCGGCGGGATTAAGGCATTTTTGAGGAATTAAAATGACTAATTTCCTTTACACCGAAGGTTGGAAGAAGTGGTGAAGTCACGGGAGAGTTTTCTGCTAAAAACCGAGTAACAGATGTTGGGTTTGCAGGCATCGGACGCGGGCCTAGCGTCTAGTGCTAAACCCTAACTCACGCGACGTAGGCAGGCGTGCACTGGTGCGTCAGTTGCCCGGGTGAGGGACACATGATGTCAGCGTCTATTGAGGCTGTATAGAGGCAATGTAGAAGCGAGCGTGCATTAGACGCGCTGGTGAAGTGGCGATGGACGCTGGACATCAATGTCTGCTCCATGTGACTTCAGCTGTTCATGAGGCAGCGTGACACTGAGTACTCATTGGACGCTGACGTCAGTGTCTGGTGATGGAGCATCTGACGCATCCGACGACTGAGCGAGGAAACGAGCTCTCTGGACTACGTCCGACGTAGCGTCAGACGCTGGGAGTTCAAGCGTCAAACGCGTTTGTCGAGTGGTGCTGAAGCGCTGTATCATTTTAGTGACCGTTGGAGATCAACTGTTCTCGTTCAATCGAGGACACGTGGCGTTGATCCGTTGCGAGCTACTGAGGGGCATCGGACGCTGGCTGCGTTTGTTGATTGCAACGGCTCTATTTTGTGGAAGGGCTTATAAATAGCCCTTTGGCCGGCTATGGCTGGCAGCTGAGCACACTTTAGCCTTAGTGACTTATGTTGTGGTGCTTAGGAGCCCTCTAACTCACTCATGCTTGATTGTGTTCATCGGATCGAGTGAGAGAGCGATTCTAGTGCGATTGCATTGTGAGATTGCATCGAGTGACACTAGGTGATCGTGTTGCAACCCGGTGGTGCTTGTTACTCTTGGAGGTTGTCACCTCCTAGATGGCTTGGTGGCTTGAGGCTCCGTCGAAGCTCGCAAGAAGATTGTGCGAGGCTCCAGAGAAGCTTTGTGAGGGGGATTGTGCTGACCCCACGGGGATCACGAAGAGCAACTCTAGTAGAGCATGTCATTGAGCTACCACACTTGATGGTGGGTTCTTGCGGCGCTCTTTAGGAGAGCTCGGTTGTGGATACCGATTAGCCGCCGAACCACGAAGTATTGGTTGACATAACGGGGACGTAGCTTGGTGGCAACCAAGTGAACCTCAGGAGAAAATCACCGTGTCAACATTGTCTACTCTTCTCGGTGGTTTACCTTCATGCAACACAAGCTTATATTTACCTTCATGTATACCTTGTTTGTGTTGTTGCTCTTGTATCTAGCTGTGCTTGTGTAGCTAGCTAGATATCTTCTTGCTTGTGTAGCTAGAAGTATTCCCTTTGCGTGGCTAATTTGGTTTGTGTAACCTTGTTTGTCACATTGCTTAGTTTGTATAGCTAAGTAATTTGCGCTCTCTAATTTGACATTGGTTGCCTTGTTATTGAGCATTGCTAGTGAGCCTAGGAGCTTTGTACTTTTGCTTACTAGAATTGTGTAGGAGCTCCCCAGTGCATGAAGTACTAGCTACATAGGTTTGTGTGACCTTGCTAGCTAGAATTGTTTAGGTGGGCCCTTGCTAGGAAGGTACCTTATTTGCTTGATTATGATCTTTTGTAAGGTGCTAGGGTTATAGATAGAGAGGTGTAGTCTTGGCTAGATCGATAGATTTAATTTCGCACTTGTTTAGGTTAGCCAACACAATTAAGTTTTAGAAAGGACTATTCACCCCCTCTAGTCCGCCATCTCGACCCTTCAGTGGGTAAGTCAGATATAGACCTACGAGAACTTTGTTTTTCAATTGTAGGGGTAGATATTTATTTAGAGAACAAAATAGATCCAGTGATTATTATTATCAATCATGATTGGAATTTGTTATAATTATGGCCATGATTATCAATGATGATTAGAGTCTTTCGCTATTATGGCCAAGCTTTTCTGATTTTGTGAGAATTTCTAGGTTTAGTTTGCCCTTTTCGAGAATTACGAGAATTAACATGGAAGCTTTATTAGGGACCCTAGGTTTGAACTCCCTAGATTTATTTCTTTTAGTGCAATACTCCCTCTGTCCCCGAATAAATTAATTCGGGGAATTCGTGCAAGTCAAACTATCTTAAGTTTGACTCACTTTATAGAAAAGAGTAATCACATCTATGACATAAAATGAGCACATTAAGAAAATATATTATATGGTTCATCTAATGATGCTAATGTGATGTCATAAATCTTGATGGATGTTTCTAGAAAGTCGGTTAAAGTTTAAAAAGTTTAACTTAAGACAACTCTAGGAATGTATTTATTCAGCGACAGAGGGAGTATGTATTTTCTTAAAACCTAAAACTTAACTTAAGCTAGTATTGAATCTATTTTTATGACAGCATGAATTTGTGTTTGGCTTTCAAAATTTGATCTTACTAGTTCTTGCAAATTTGTTATCCACATGTTAAATAGAAATGCTAGTGCTTGTTGTATATTTACATTTTATTCAGAATTTCATGTTTTATTTTATTTAAAAAATATTAGACTACATTTTAGTCACTACTCCCTTTATCCAAAAAAGAATACAATTCTCACTTTTTGAGGAGTTTACTAATTTGAAGGTTGATTAGAATAATATAAAAATACAGTACAAAATAAGTATCATTAAATTAATTATGAAAACTATTTTATAGTAAACCTAGTTGAAACATAAGTGTCAATATATTTATTATAAAATGTAAATTTAGTCAAAGTTAAGCTAATTTGAGTGACACAAATTCCATAGTTTCAACCTTTTATGGACAGAAAGAGTACAATAGCATAAAATTATTCCAACGAGTGTTTAAATGGACTTTAGATACGAAAATGTGCTATGAAACGTGTCCTACAATGTCTATTCTACATGACTTAATTATAGAATCTAAATTTGGTTGGTATTTTAGCAAATTTGACACGGTGAAGGCTACTCTATGTTTATCATGTCTCCATCCCCAAACAAAGAAGAATAAAAATCTATTTTTTTAGAAGGCAAACCATTCTTAATTTGACCAAATATATAAAAAAGATACTAATGTTTATGAAGCATAATAAGTATCATTATTAATTGTTGAATTTAATTTTGTAATAAACCTATTTATACATATAAATGTTGATGTTATTCTGTATAAATAGGTGTAAACTTAACATTTTAACTTGAATACTCCTTTAGCCCTAAAATAGTTGACGTTTTAGCCTCTTTGGATTCAAATTTTGTCCTAAAATAGTGATTATTCTCACTTTCCAATGCATCCTTTTCTTCTTTCAATACACATTTCTTTTTTCTAATCTTTATCTCTACTTCTGTTTACTCCCTTCGTTCTTTTTTTACATGTCACATATGTTTGTCCTAAGTAAAAAATTATTATTTTTACCATCTATTTGAAAATCACTATAGTTTCATAACATATGAATTACATATTATGAAAGTATTTCTCATAATGAATATAAAAATATAAATCTTATGTCATGAGACTATATTTTTTTACATCATTGGTTAAAGATATATAACAAAAAATAGAGGGAGTATCTCTTATTCCTGTTTCCTGTGACAATACTTTTTTTTTCTTCTAAATTTCTGTGTCCAATCTTAAAACATTAAGTATTTAGTATTTTATTCCCCGAAAAAAAGTATTTAGGCCCTCTTTGGTTTGTGAATCATTCAGTTTAACTCCCATCACATCAATGTTACGGCAAATGCATGAAGTACTAAATGTAGATTAATTGCATGCAAGTCGACACAAATTAAGAGTAATTCACGAGACGAATCTATTAAACCTAATTAGTCCAAAATTGAAATTTTTTTTGTCAAATAAGACAAAAGTGCTACGGTGTTTGTTAAACTTTAATACCTCTAACAAATAGGCCCTTAGTATTATAGGTCGGAGGAGTTTTTTTTTTATTGAACGTAAGGAGGATGATTGTTCCGGTGATTAGGCACTACTCCGGACAGTAGTAACGGTTGGCTATAGTAGAGGCAATACTCCGCGTGGCGCGTGGGCAGTGAGGCAGGTAGACTACCCGCACTCTTCGACCTCTATATTCATTCTCTAAAAAGAATATTCCGTTATAGTCACCATAAAATATACAGTTTCTCCGCACTCATCCATTCTCTATGTCATCCTCCATCCACTATGGGACCCACTTACCACTTTATCTAAATATATTCATATGTGATCTAGTTTTGAAGAATTTATTGAAACAAATTTAATGGTGTAATTAAAATTTAATTTGACTTTTTAATTTGTGAGTTATAACATTTTTTATTAGTAGTAGTAGCGGGGCCCACGTCTGTCCTCTCCCTGTCAGACTACCCGCACTCATGGACCTCTATATTCATCCTCTATACGTCCCAGTCAGCAAGATTCTCTCCTCTATACTCAATTCTTCCGCACCCATCCATCCTCTATATCATCCTCTATCCACTCTATCCACTGTGGGACCCATTTATCACTTTATCTAAATATATCCATGTGTGATCTAGTTTGAATGATTTATTGAGACGAATTTAATGGTGAAATCAAAATTTAATTTGGATTTTTGGTTTGTGAGTTATAGCATTTTTTTCCCTTTGTTTAGCTAGTGGGGCCTGCCACTATAGAGTATAGAGTAACCACAGTACCACTCTAAATATAGATGGAGAGAAAGGATAGAGTATCGTTTTAGAGTACCCAGTGCAGTAGTTTTTACTCTATATTCATGCTCTAAAGCTTACCCACTGCGGCTAGTCTCACTCCCTCCCACCCTCCGCAAGCCAGCAGTATAGCGCGCGGAACGGTAGCGTATCTGATAGCGTGGGCTGCAGCATTTCACGCACGCGGTCTAAGGGCTGGTTTAGATCCGAAAAATTTTGCAAAATGATATTGTAGCAAGTTTCGTTGTTATTTGACAATTAGTATCCAATCATAGTCTAATTAGGCTTAAAAGATTTGTCACGTCCATTTCGTCTAAATTGTGTAATTAGTTTTATTTTTTATCTATATTTAATGCTTCATGCATGTGTTTAAAGATTCGATGTGACGGAGAATCTGAAAAATTTTACAAATTTTTTGGGAAACTAAACAGGGCGTAAGCATAGCCCACGCGGAAAGCGATCTCTAACCTCACGGGCCATGCTGCCGTGATTTGACTCGTGGAAGCCAGGGGTGCTCTTTACCCTCCCCATCTTTTCGTCGCTTTCCACGCGCGCTGCTCGCTGCTGGCTGCCACGACAAGACGCGACGGCGGCGACGACGACGTACGGCGCCTTTTCCACCGCCGGCCAGCCCCGCCCAGGGCTGCTGGCTGCTGCCATTCATTTCCCATTCCCATCCATCCATCCCGTCGTCTATTCGTCTCTCCTTGATTTCCCTCCGCCTCCGTTTCGAACGAGCCCGCGAACGAAGGAGCACGCGCGGAAGGAATCTCTCCAATCGGATCCGTGCGCGCTTGCATGCGAAGCTGCGGTTTGCATGATTTTCGCATGGTTTTTCAAATCAAAATTTGATGATCTGAGGTGCCCACAGCCAGAGGCCCAGAGCGGCCTGCCCGTTCCATCTCCTCTCCAACAGTCTTCTCGATTCTCTTCTCTCTCCATCCTTGATCCCATCATCCCCCACTGCTTCTGCGTGCCCACCCAGGCCAGAGCCGGGCACTCGGGCAGCCACTACCAGTACTGCGAAGTCAGCTCGCAGCAGAGAAAGCACCCGCGCCCCACCCCCACAACCACGTACTGCCACTGTTACCGCAGCAGCTGCAGGCTCCTCCATCTCCATGTGCATGCTGCAGAGCTGCATGTGTAGGCGTAGCCGTGTCCCGTCTCTCCTCTCTCGTGTGGTGTGTGGTGTTCATGCCAAGCCGCGTGCTGCCTGCAACTGTTGCTTGTGCTCACCTGCATTGCTCCACCACTTCCATCTAGGCCTGGGCCTTGTTTAGATTGAAGATTTTTTCAACCTGATGAATAGTACCACTTTCGTCTTATTTGACAAATATTGTCCAATCGTAGACCAACTAGACTCAAAAGATTCATCTCGTGATTTTGAACTAAACTGTGTAATTAGATATTTTTTTACCTACATTTAGTACTTCATGCAAGCGGCTAAAAATTGATGTGATGGAGAGAGAGTGAAAAAACTTGGAATTTTGAGGTGATCTAAACATGGGCCTGGTTTGGTTTGCAAATTTTTTTAACATGATGAATATTATCACTTTCGTCTTATTTGATAAATATTGTCTAATCGTGGACTAACTAGGATCAAAAGATTCATCTCGTGATTTCTATCTAAACTGTATAATTAGTTATTTTTTTACCTACATTTAATACTCTATACAAGCAGGTAAAAATTAATGTGATAAAGAGAGTTAAAAAATTCTAACTTTTGGGTGCAATCTAAACAAAGCCCTGCTATAGCTCCTTCGACTAGCTGTGCTCTCTCTCACTCACCGCTCCTGTCGTCTCCTCCTATATATACCCGCGCGCCCCCTTTCCGGGCAACCCTTTTCCTCCCCGCCCTCGCCTCCCCCGTCTTTTCCTTTCCGCGTGCCCTAATTTCTCGCTGCGCCTTGTCCCCTCACCTCCCTCCCCCGCTCGCCGCTACCTCCTCCTCCTATACATACAGAGTTACAGACACACGGACAGACAACACAAGCTTGCTCACTCCCCTCGCCCCCCGGCCGTGGAAAGGAATCTTTCAGCTCACACCTCCCTATCCCTCCCCCGTCCTCCTCCCTTCTCCTCTCCTGCTGCTACTGCTCGCCAGGTCCCTCAGCTCGTCTTCAACCTCGCAATTATTTGAGCTCTCGCTCCTTCCGTCCTTCCTCCTCCCCCTCCCCCCCTCTCTCTTCCAACCGCCCAGGACAGGAGAGGGAGGCCAAGGACTCTGCCGCCCAGGATGGTGTAGCCGTGCCTCTGTAAGTGAACGCCCGCTCCGCTCGCATCCGAATCCAATGCTCTTCATTTATCATCATGTTTCAGCTCGCTAGTTTCTTTTTTTAGATAAAAAGCTCGCTAGTTTCGCTAGTAGTACCATCGTCCTGTTCGCAGATGTTGCTTGAATGCTTGCGCTCTTGTAAAGCTCGGTTCTTGTGCTTGCCCGTTGTTTGGTTTAGCCTGTCGGTCGTCCATGACTCCATGGGTGGATTCTTAGGGAGTACTGTAGTAGTAGCAGTGGCCGTCTGATCTGGTCTGCTAGTTAGTTCCGCGAAAAGGCGTAAAAAAAGTATTGTAGCACGTTTTGGTTTTATTTGGTAAATAGTATTCAACCGTTGACTAATTAGGTTCAAAAACGTTCGTCTCGCAAAGTACAACTAAGCTGTACAATTAGTTTTTGATTCTATCTACATTTAGTACTCCGTGCATATCGCAAGTTTGATGTGACAAGAATCTTTTGTTTGCACAGTACTTTTTTTTTTTGAGCAAGTAAACACAGATGTCTTCAGCTGTCTTCTTGGATTGGGATTGTAATGTAACGGCACCCTCCTAGTACGTACTGTACTCCTACTGTGGTAGATGTTGATTTGTGACAAGGATTGTTCCTCAGTTTCCAGGTCTTATTTTACTAGGGCTGTGTTTACTTTCTCAACCAAACAAAAGATTCTCCGTCACATTAAATTTACGATACATGCATGGAGTACTAAATGTAGATGAAATCAAAAACTAATTGTACAGCTTGGTTGTACTTTGCGAGACAAACGCTTTAAATCTAATTAGTCAACGGTTGAACACTATTTACCAAATAAAGCCAAAACGTGCTACAGTATTTTTTTTTACATCTTTTCGTGGAACTAAACACACCATAGGAAGTGGGCGAAACTGCAGCCGCTGAATGTGATGTGCCCCCTGTTTTCTTTCCCTGTTCTTTTCTTTCTTTATTTCGTGTGTTTTCACTTTTTTTTGTGCGCGTGAGCAGGGGATTGTGTCGCTGAATCAAAAGGAAAAATGGCCCTAGTTAGTTTAGTTCTTGTCTGTTTATTTCCTGCGTGTCGGCGAACCGATTGATGGTCGAGTGCCTCGAGAATTCTTCTGCAACTGCGTGTCGGCGAACCGATTGATTGGCAGAATCGTCGTTTGGTGTCGTGAGAATTTGAGATACTAGTAGATTACACGAGTTGGAGAACTTTTCCGTGGCTCTTGAAGTTGTTCAGATTCTTCCCCGGCCGCCGGGAGTGCCATGTTTTCTTCTCCCATCATTTCTAGCTTGATTGCTTCATGATTGATCTCATATCGGCACTGATTTCCCCAGCTTGCCTTCCCTTTGGAATATTCACCACTTGCATACGAGCATGCAAGAACAGGACCAAGGTGTGTTTAGATACTTCAAACTTCTAAAATTTTATAAGAATTCCCGTCACATCAAATCTTTAAACGCATGCATAGAGCATTAAATATAGGTAAAAAAATAACTAATTATACAGATTGGTTGTAAATCACAAGACGAATTTTTTGAACCTAATTAGTTCATGATTGAATACTAATTACCAAATACAAACGAAAGAATTACTGTGCTTTTAGAAATTTTACAACTCCAACTAAACACATACCAAGAGCAAGGATGCAAAATGACGAGGAAACCGAAAACAAAAAAGAATCGCTACTCCTAGTCCTTCTACATGAGTTCACACCCAGCAGTCCACTCCATTACTCCAAGCAGCCCCACACAGATCCAAGTCCCATCCTACGTCGTAGATTACCACAACACTGATCTGCCTTCGACACATTGCTGTCAGCATTATTGGGCTCTGTTTCCTCATCATCATGGTTATGCTTGATTAGACGCAGGCCTGGTTTAGATCCCGAATCCGGTTTGTATTTGGTAAAAATTATCTAAACTTTGACTAATTAGGTTTAAAATGTTCGTCTTGCAAAGTACAATAAAACTGTGCAATTAGTTTTTAATTTCATCTACATTTAGTACTTCATATGGCGACATTTTAATGTGATGAGAATCTTCTTTTTGAATAGTGAAATTTAGGGTTAAAATTGGAAACTAAAAAGGCCCTACTAGATTTCATAGAAGCAACTAATCTCGAACACCACTTGGCCATTCCATGATTGTGTAGGGTACCACTACCACTGCCACCTCTCCCTCAAAATCTGCTTTTGTCTGTCTCGTAACCATCCTCTTTTCACAGTTTTGCAACCAGCCAAATCATTCACCCGTCCACAACCTCCTCCAGTGTCCAGACATGTGATGGGAATGTGGGAGTACCACTGTCTCTAACCCTGCATTATGTTAGCATGGCGCCAAAGCGCGGATTAGGGGCTGGTCCTGCGCGTCATCAACGTCACATTGATTCAGATTTGCCTCACATTCCCTCGCCTTGGTTTCTTCTAGCTTTCCCTTGGGTATGAGTACGAGTAGTATTAGGTTGGCATTAAATCCGGCACATTTAGCTTCGTCCTCGTTCAAGCGCCACGTTAATGACCGACGGCGACCCCGCTCCAGAAACGAGACAAGCGCGCGAGAAACCAGCGCGTGCTTGCTCGCCGTGCCCACACCTTTGTCTCCATGTGTGTGTGGGTGTGCTGATTGATAGCGGCGTCCGTCGCCATGAATCGATTTCTTGCTGCAGCTTCTTCACTTCAGTAGCTAGCTGAGTTCGGTTAACGTTGGTGAAGGTTGATGGGCAATACAGTACCTAGTAGCTTTTACAGTAAAAATCTATTGGTTAATCTTGGGCCGTTTGTTACTGCCTCCTCTGTAGGGATGAAAACGGTACGGATATTTTCCGACCGTATTCAAAACCGAATCCGTTTAGAGGGTTCAGATCTCTCCGTATCCGAGTCCGGATATCCAACATCCGATACCGTATTCGTATCCGAATACTTAAATCACATATTTATGATGTCGACATCCAATCGTATCCTATCCGGCATGGTTAACACTATCCGTATTCGAATCCGAATCCGACCAAAAATATGAAAACAAATGTAATATCAGTCATATCCGTCCGTATCCCATCCGTTTTCATCCCTGCTGCTCTGTCGTAGGTTAACTGGTAAAGAAACAGACCCGAGAAATATAACTGGAGTAAAGTAGGTCATGGCAGTGTAAATGTTGCCTGGAGCCGGTTGCAGATTATCCTGTCACTTGAGTAATGGAGTAACGACTGTTAGAGCTTCTGGAGCGTGCATTGGCTGCCTCTGCAGCTTCTGCAGCAGCAGCGGCGAGTGGCCGAGCTTTGCGGGCCACAGTTACTCCTCTCCCTGCCTTGCCACCACAGCCTGAAACCAGTAGTTATGGATGCTGCACTGCAATGATTTAGGCCTGGTTTACAAGGCTAAAGTTACCAAAATTTAGAACTGTAGCACTTTTCATTTGTATTTGGTAATCATTTTCCTACCGTGGACTAATTAGGTTAAAAAAAGTGTCTCGTGATTTACAATCAAACTATGTAATTAGTTTTTTTTTATCTACCTTCGTGCATACGTCTCTAGATTTCATGTGATGGAGAGAGGGTAAAAACTTGGAATTTGGGAGCAATCTAAACCAAACCTAGAGCAACGAACCACCATTGGGAACAAGCATCATCTACAAGATGACTGGTATGCTAATCACTGTTCTTCTCGTAGCAAGATGCTGACGGAGACATCTCTGGTCTATGAGATAGTTATTGGGTTACTTGTTAAGTTATCCATGTCTTTCAGTTTCATTTAGTTTGCTCTGGTTCAATCTTTTTCAAAGCTGATGAGCTAAAGATTTACTAGTAACTTCTAGTATATATACGTTCCATGCTTACAATTTGATGTTCCTGGTTTTCTTGCATTGAGCTAATTAAAGATTTGATCTTTTTCGGTTTCGCATGGTCGGACATACATACATGGATCCCATGGATGCAATGCAAATGCAACGGAAGCAGCGCGCATGCATTATGAGGTGTGGTGGTGAGGGATGGGCAATGGCCTGTGCAGATGAAGGAGCGACAGCGCTGGCGGCCTGAGGAAGACGCCGTCCTGCGCGCGTACGTTCGGCAGTACGGCCCGCGCGAGTGGCACCTGGTGTCGCAGCGCATGAACGTGGCCCTCGACCGCGACGCCAAGTCGTGCCTGGAGCGGTGGAAGAACTACCTCCGCCCCGGGATCAAGAAGGGCTCGCTCTCCGAGGAGGAGCAGCGCCTGGTGATCCGCCTGCAGGCCAAGCACGGCAACAAGTGGAAGAAGATCGCCGCCGAGGTGCCCGGGCGCACGGCCAAGCGCCTCGGCAAGTGGTGGGAGGTGTTCAAGGAGAAGCAGCAGCGGGAGCTCAGGGACAGCCGACGCCCGCCGCCGGAGCCCAGCCCAGACGAGCGGGGCAGGTACGAGTGGCTGCTCGAGAACTTCGCGGAGAAGCTCGTCGGCGAGAGGCCGCACCAGCAGGTCGCCGCTGCAGCCGCGCCGCCGCCACCGCCGCTGCTCATGGCCACGCCAGTGCTGCCGCCCTGGCTGTCGTCCAACGCCGGGGCCGCCGCCGTCGGCGTCGCGCAGCCGCCGCCGCCCAGACCGCCGTCGCCGTCCGTGACGCTCAGCCTCGCGTCCGCCACCATGGCCCCGCCCGCGCCCGCGCCGTGGATGCCGGAGCGCGCCGCGGCCGAGGCGGCGGCCGCGGCGTACGGGTTCCCGAGCCCGCAGCAGCACGCCGCGCCCGCGCCCCCGCCGCCGCCGCCGCATCCGGGCATGGCGGTGGTGGAGGGGCAGGCGCTGGCGGAGCTCGCCGAGTGCTGCCGCGAGCTGGATGAAGGGCAGCGCGCGTGGGCGGCGCACCGTCGCGAGGCGGCGTGGCGGCTGAAGCGCGTGGAGCAGCAGCTGGAGATGGAGCGCGAGATGCGGCGGCGCGAGGTGTGGGAGGAGTTCGAGGCCAAGATGCGCACCATGCGGCTGGAGCAGGCCGCCGCCGCGGAGCGCGTGGAGCGGGACCACCGGGAGAAGGTGGCCGAGCTCCGCCGCGACGCGCAGCTCAAGGAGGAGAAGATGGCCGAGCAGTGGGCCGCCAAGCACGCGCGCGTCGCCAAGTTCCTCGACCAGATCGGCTGCTCCTCCCGTTCTTCATGGTCCTCGGCCACCGACATGAACTGCTGAGCTGGACGACAAACGAGCCGCCGCTGACCACACACCGCCGCTATCGCCGTGCGGCTACGTGCTCCGCTTGACGACACTTTCTTGCCCTCTTCTCGGACGCGACTTGTAAAACCAACAGCGATCAGACGACGACGCCATGGATCCCTTGCTTCACTTGCTCGCGTTCACTTTCGCTTTATTTTTTTTTCTTTTCTTTTATTTACAACTGTTGTTACAAGTCGGTTCAATGCTTCTCTACTACTTGTTGATCAGAGTTAAGAAATGTAATGCTGCTGCAGCTACTGCTACTGTCGTAGTTTCCTCCTCTCTCTAAACTTGCGTTCTGTCATCAGTTCTTTGTCATGCCAAGCTTCAACCTTAGCACTGAATAAATAAAACAAGAAAGTTCAGACAGAATTTCAAATCTAAGCGTGCTGCGTTAATGATGTTTCTTGTTTACTGTCGTAGTTTCACTGGACTTGTAAAGAGGGATGTCATCAAATTCACCGTGTGATACGGATAGTTCATCAGAAAGGTCACTAGTCCAAGAACCATGGGCTGCAATATATATGGGCTTGTCATCTGCACTTGCCTGTCTGAACAACAGTCGGAGGCGGCGTGGCCCAAAAACCATGGCAATCAGAATCAGGCACCAGGCATCCACCGTCGTCGTTACAACCTGGAAACACATGGACTGCAAAACTGCCATTGCCACCACCTGAAACAGTGAAACCCAAACTAAGCCCTTGTTTAGATTGAAGAAAATTTCAACTCGATGAATAGTACCACTTTCGTTTTATTTGGCAAATATTGTCCAATCATGGACCAACTAGGCTCAAAAGATTCATCTCGTGATTTCCAACTAAACTGTGTAATTAGTTATTTTTTTTACCTACATTTAATACTCCATGCAAGCGGTTAAAAATTGATGTGATGGAGAGAGAGTGAAAAAACTTGGAACTTTGAGGCAAACTAAACAAGGCGTAAGACGTTGCCATGGCTTGTACCCAATCCCGTGTTGCTATTGGTCAGGTTCAGATACCAGAAAGAGGTTATTTGCGTGTCAAGGAGTCTTGTGATTTTAAGTATTGTCTATGAAACAAAGCAAGTCATGTTGTATCTACATTCAGTCAGCTACTACATAGTGGGAAGGATATGTATGATGATAAACAGAGGGTGCTAAATAACATGTAAACTGAAATGAAAAAAGATAGTGAGCAATGTTTGTTGCATTATGATGCAGGTTCAATGGAATGAGTACGGTACAGAAGGACAAGAAGGACATTCTACTTGTATCTGCATAGCCATCATAAAGCCCTAGGAGTCTTTACTGAAATTATCCCATGGCTTTCTGCATTGTTAACTAAAATAAAGCGAGGCCAATGATGCAAATCAAAATAGGATTGGCCTGCTAGTCAATTCCAGCAGCTCGGCCGCACGGGCATAGGGCTCGTAGCCGGCGTCGCAATTTAGGTTGATCAATGTCCAATGTAATAATGTAGATTTCAGTACACTAGGGTGAGTTTGAGCGTCTATGTACAACTCTTCTGACCCCACTAGGGCACCGCTAAGGCATATAGTATTAAACTTTTCTCTACATTAATACAAAGACGCGTAAACCTTTTGCGTGATCGAGAAAAAAAAGAATTTATTGTATTTTACAGTGTGGACATAAATGGGAGCAATTTCAAGTAGTAGGACAAACTGCATATCTTGTTTTTTTTGACGTGTCAATCTTTTTATGTTGGACTAAATTTATAGAAAATATTATTAATATTCATATCTCCTAATATGTTTATTACAAAAATATATTTCAGTATTAATGCAACGATGCTCGTTATGCATTATAAAAAACATTATTCTTTTATTTATATACTTGAATCAAAAGGTGAGATGTGTAATTATTTTTTTTTGGAGAGAGGAAGTAAAATAAGATTCGTCGGGCACCATCCAGATTCGGTAACTTTCCTCTTGAAAGTCACGTCGTAACTTTCGCACCGGCATCCACCGTTCACCACAGATCCAACGGCTCACAACCCATCAAGCATAAAGTATCAGTATTTTACTTGGGCAAGCAGAGTAGCAGACCGGCTCCCACGGACGGTCTTCCTCCGCGCCGGCTTCAGGCGCCGCCGCGCCGCGCTCCCATGGGGCTTGCCCGCACCAGCTCTCGCGCACCGCTGCGCCACCTTAGGAGAGCTGGAGAGGAAGACCCACGCCAGCTTGTCTCAACAACACTGTGGCAAGACCATAGTCGCGTAAAACGGGTTCATCATCTTCGACCCTCGATCCAGATTTGTGGACCCCGACCTAGGTTCACAGGTTCATTTTTAACCTGAAGTGTAAAAATCTCTTGCACCATGTATCGTGACCCTGTACCTCGACCCCATCGACCAGAAACTTTGTGGCAGAAGGCACGGCGCCAACCGCCAGGCCCTGCAGCCGGGACGTCCCACGGAGCTTCGTACCCGCACCCTCACGGAGCTTCATCCCCGTGTCCGCTCATCTCATTGCTGGCCGCCGCCGCGCCTGCTCGTAGCGTTACAGTCTGCCGCCGCCGGCCCGCCACATCGTCGCTCGCTGCGGCCGTGATGGATGAGGCTCCCCGGTGACAAGCTCACATGGTCCTCCACCGAGCTCCGAGAATCGCGGTGGCCTGACAAACCACTCCGCCGCCTGCCACTGCATTGAAACGGAAGAGAACTTGGATGCGGCTGCACACCAGCAAAATTGACTGAGACTGACATATGGCCCCCTGGGACGAGACGAAGGACAACCTTCCGATCTGTTTTGGAGGGCTAGGATTTGAAGAAAGTTACGTTGTGACTTTCTAGAGGAAAGTTACTGAATCTCTGTCCACCATCCATTGAGGGCCGAGCTTTCGTGCATGCACACACGGTATGGTTCGCCAATGCCACTTGTTTATTCGGGCACATTTCCTACAGTTTGGGCCTAAAATTATTGCTCTTCTTAGATGATGGCTTTGGTTTGGGATGGGGTTGTTGGAGGGGAAAGATGTCCTTTGGCCTTAAAGACTGGGGGAGACATACCGGCCACGCGAAGGAGGTGAACCGAAGGAGGACAACGTTTGTGTCAGGGAGGGGCAAGAGAGGCACGATGGTGACCCGGTGGCAACAAGGCCGGACACGGTGGTCGGGAGGTCGTTGAGGATGGGTGATGACGTAGGGTGGGGTGGGTCGGGTAGGGGTGTTGAGTTTTGCAACCTCGTGTGTTGAAAGAAGACAACTCAAGATTGAAGATGGCTCAATAGTTGCACGATGAAGATCCAATTGCTCTGATTTGTTGTCTAAAAAAAATGAAAAAAGAGGTACATGATGTAGAGTGTGCTCCTTTCATTAAAAAATAATTAGTGAGTACCCCCTTCCTTAAAAAATAACAGCACATCTTATTTTTCAAGAAATTAAACTTTTTAAAGTTTGACGAAATTTATAGAAAAAATATCAACATTTATATCTCCTAATATGTTTATAACGAATATATATTTCACTATTAATCTAACAATACTTATTGTACATAATAAATATTATTTTTTTATATATTTGATTAAACTTTTAAAATATTAACTTCTTTAAAATCGAGATATGCATTTATTTTTGGGATGGAGAGAGTAAGATAAGATTCATCAAATCTGAGAGGGTGTCTGAAGTGATGGAGCCACCATCCA
The DNA here is from genome assembly GCA_038087645.1 of Saccharum hybrid cultivar R570. NCBI lineage: Eukaryota > Viridiplantae > Streptophyta > Magnoliopsida > Poales > Poaceae > Saccharum > Saccharum hybrid cultivar. The sequence goes on along the minus strand of JAQSUU010000647.1, from coordinate 702,252 downwards.
TTGAGGGCGAAGCTTATGTAGGAGACTATCAACAAGTTAATGCGCGCATGCGCGCACGCGGCATGGTTCGCCAAGGTTACTCGTGCACATTTCCTATACTTCAGGTGTCTAAAATCGGATCTCTTCTCAAGCGATAGCTTCAATTTCGGGATAGGGGTTGTTGGAGGGGGGAAATATGCCCTACGACCTTAGAATAGGGACTAGGGAGACATGCCAATCACTTCGAGGAGGCGCGTGGAGGAGGACGGCGGTTAGGTTAGGTGGCGCAGGAGAGGCACGATGATGACTCGACGACGCTGGGTTAGCCTGCTTAGCACGATGGGGGATGCATGGGTCGGACGTGGTGGTGTTGGGGGAGGGGGGGACTAGGTCACTGAGGATGGGACATGCCGATAGGAGGCGGGGGTGAGCTTTTTGCAGCCTTCCGTGTTGGAAGAAGACAACTCAAGGTTTTTTTAAGCAAAGTGCTTTATATTACTCGTCATACCCAGCTAAATCGCTGGCCGCCACATCCTCAATCTCTTGAGGTAAAATATCCCAAGTGTTACGATGATCACTGGAAAGATTACCACCAATTACAGCCAGTTCATGAGCTATTTTATTAAAACGCGCTTACAAACAGACTGAAGGAACTAAATTCGGTCCGCAAGAACAGCTTCATTTCAGTGATGATTCCCTCCAACAGCCGACAATCGATAATCATCACTCAGTGGAAGATGACTCAATAGCCTCCCCCGCACGATGCAGTCATGCAGATCCAATCGCTCTGATTTGTCGTCTGAAAGAAATGAAAAAAATAAACAGGCACATAATATAATGTACAGTAATAATGTTTCCCTTATTCGCGTGTGGGTGTGGCCGCAATTCTGCAACGATCGAACACACTGGCTGACTGTGCAGTCTGGCACACATCTTCACGTACCCTATGACCCTACGGTTGGTTAGTTGGCAACGCCGGCCGGTCAGTGGGGGCATTGGCTCTCGTACGTGCAGCCTCTGGTGTATGACCCAAGGTTTTTATTTTCGAAAATTAAAATTTATCGGGGGTCATAAATAAAAAGAATAAACAGGATATATCAGAAATATCGGATCAAATTCAAATAAAATTTAATTTAAATTTAAGTAAATTTAAATAAATTTAAACAAAATTTATACGAAAAAGATAGATTATTTCTTATCGGCACCTACGGATAAACAGGATATATCGGAAATATCGGGAGATTTTGACCGATAAAAAAACCAACTATGACCCGCCAGGGCCCTTGGCGGCGCACTGGTTGCCGCTCTGGCAGCCCGGCCTGTCCTTGTCGAGGGCGCCGTAGCCGATGCCGCCTTCGCCCGCCCCCAGCAGGCCGCCGAGCTCCGGCGCCACCTCGTCCTCCACGAGTCGCCGGTAGTGCTGCCGCCAGTTGGTACTCTGAGCACTAGCAGCGCCGCCGCCGGCCCTTGTCGTCGTTGCAGGGCCGCGGATGATCACCATCCTGGCGCCGCTGTACTCGCCGCCGCCAGCGGTGGCCGGGACGGCGGATGCGACGAGGACGAGGACGAGGACGAGGAGGAAGAGGAGGACGCCGAGGGACAGGCCGCTGGCTGCCATCGTGCACGACCGATGGATCGACTCGGTTATTTCTATGGTAAGGCTGTGATGCGCGCGGTCATGCGCATGACACCTCGTCTGGCCGTCTAGGTAACTAGTAGCAACGGCGCGCCCTGCGCGCCGACCGCAAAGATTGTAGAGGCAAATAAGAGCGGATAATTGTAAGTATATTTACAAAAGGAAGTTGCAGCACGAAGTCTGGCACAATGATCGAGTACATGACATGTCACTGGGTGAGGCTATACGTCATGGTAAACTAAATACAACAGCATTTTAGGTAGGACCATACATAGCATAATATCACAGGGAGTCTTAATTATGTCTTAGGTAGTCCAGTATATAGGGACAACATGATAGAGGTTATGTGGCACACTATCAGTTAAGGCAGTAGAGAGGTTGTTGGTTTTTAATACATGATCAGCGGTTATAAGTATTGGACCATGGCCTGAAATATATTGCCCTGAATATTATACAATGAACAAGACATCGGTTTAGTAGTCCTTGGTACTTGTAGACTTGCGTTGTCCCGCTGGGTGGATTGTAAGATTCAGCGTGGCCTAGTACGGGAACCACCAGGGGCTGCATTTTGCTGACAAAAGAACCTACGGCAAAATAAACGTACTCATGAAAACAACATAGGAAAGGGTACGAGATATATATTTTGCGTCGAAAAGAGGACAACTGACTTAAATGAGATGCAGTATGTAATGAGGAAAAATATAGTCTCTGAGTTAACAGAGGGGTGCTATGTCGTATGTGATAAATAGATACCTCAAGATCTAACAGCACAAGAAAGTTATGAGTGGAGGAAGTCAGTCATACGGTGCTTACTTTGTGGTGATAAATTGAGATCAATTCTTAGGTTGGTCTGGAGGCTTTTTCGTCGTTACCTTCTTCATCAGTGGCGTTCTTAGAAGCATCGGGGGTGGTACTGTATTTTATTAAGTGGAAGATGTTATCTGATGAAATTGATATAGGTGTAAGATGAACATATTCTTGCTGTTTTTGCCTTCTGTTTGTACGTGCACCTTTTAGCATCCACATTGGCACTGACAGTGGATTCGTGCTTCTTGCCGCTATGTTCAGGCTTCCCGTGGCCACCATGTTTTTCAGCTTTAGTAGGCTGTATAAGATGGAACAGTTGTCAGGATGTAATTATTGCAACGGAGAGTATACATAGTTGTGAGAAGTATGTATAAATGGCAGGATAATAGTAAGAGACCTGAGTATCAGATTTCATATCGCTGTAGAGATGCTTCTTGACATTGTCATGTGTGATGCCAGGATGCTTGGGGGCAACTGCAGATCTGGATAAAGGGAGATTAAGATACAGTGCAAACAAATAGCACGATGGATGATTATGTATGATCAGATGGTTATATTCTGTGCCTATAAAATGTATCTGTCGAACTGAGGAAAGAGAGATGGATATGTTATGGGAAACTAATAAAAAAACAACTTGTGGTCAGGCAAGGGTTGAGCTTACTTAGCTGGTGCTTCCCTCGGAGGTGTTTCCTGGATATTTAATCCCGGTGGAGGTGTCTGATAATAGGAGTCAATGGTGAGGAACGGCGGTGAGCAGGCATTCTATCTGCTTTGTGCCAGAGTGTATATTAGTGGTCGTATGGTTAGCATAGGCGACAAACCTGGCATGCTGCAGATTCAGTCCTATGAGCAGGCTGGATGTCGAGCACTTCACGCTTACCATTAAGGATGAAAACGATATGGAAATATCCCGAACCGAACCGCAGTCGTTTTCTACATTTAATCCGATCGAATTCGTTTTTTGCGGACAAAAACGGATACTAAATTCGAAAACGAAATACGGAATACATAATTCGGAATTCGGTACGAAATCGGTTTGGGCATTTGTTCGTTCGATTTCTACATTTCTACATTATATTCGGTTTAGAACTGAATTTAAATTCGGTTTAGAACCGAATTTGGTCTAGCAGGGGAACTCTGATCCTGACATCATGGATGATGCTGATGAGCTCTAGATGTTCATGTTCTATTAATTGTGTGTCGTACTACTTAAGACCACGGGTCACGTACTTGTTAATTTGAACTAGATCATGCACTTGTTAGTCGCGAACTTGTTATGTATTTGGCCATGAACTTGTTTAATGTTATACACTGTGGGTCGGTTCGTATTGAGTTCTCGTATACCGACCGTGTTCGATATAATTTCGCTCGAATTGTTTCGTTTTTGAAATTCTCGATATTCCGTAAGTTTGTGTTCGTTTTCGTGTTCGGTTTGTCCGCTTTCATTTTCGTTTTCGTATTCAAATGTAAAAGTAGAAAACGGTTGAGAAGTTCTCCGTTCGATTCCGTCCGTTTTCATCCTTACTTACCATAGTCTATATGTTCGTCGGAATGGTGTGAAGATCCTTGCTGCTGCATACATGGTGAGTTAAGAATATGTCTGTAGCAGGTACATCTGGGAGATTCAACTGGTGAATGGATACACATGCATAATTTGGGAAGAAAAATTGGGATATGAATCGCTTACCGTAGTATCAGCAAATAGAGTAGAGGCAGAAGCTGGCTGTAGTTGTGGCGATGCCTGATGCAGTGGTTAGCGATAATGTAATTAGATGGTGTTATGCATTTAGGTTGGAGTAATGTGAAGGTAACCTAGAAATTGAGATCCATACAATGGCAGGAGACGTAGAAAACAGTATAATTCAGAGTGTTCGGCACATATTGAAGCGCCAGCATGTTCGTCTCCACTTGGAGCAAGATTGCCCTGCGGCTCCTGTGGTGCAGGCTGAGAGGGCGCCTCCAGAAGTAGAGGAAGCGGTGGTGCAGGTAGCTGCTGCTGCGGCCTAAATACACAGGAATCAATCAGGTAGGTTCGAGCATCCATTGACCGGTATGAGTCCTCAGTCAAATCAACAAAGAATGTGAATCCTCTCCCAACGACAGCAAGTATCTGTTCAGGTAAGCCAGGAGCATTGTTGATGGCTGCGACCAATGATTCACAGTTGCGGCGTATGATCTGACGAGCAAGGACATCATAGCAAAAGAACCTAGCTTCAGCTGTTTCGTCAGCTGCAATAAATGAGAACTTGTACCTGCAACAAGATTGCAACTGATAAGGTTAGGCCTTGTTTAGATGCCGAACTCGGTGGTCGGAATCGGCGCCTACTGCTACAGTGTTCCTACAGTTTTTGTTTTTTAGTGTAAAAAATTATCCAAAAATTGATTAATTAGACTCAAAATGTTCGTCTCGCAAAGTACAACAAAACTGTGCAATTAGTTTATGATTTTATCTACATTTATTACTCCATGCATTTGCCGACATTTTGATGTGATGAGGAATCTCCTTTTTGCATAGTGGAATTTGGGGGTGAATTTGAGTATCTAAACAAGGCCTTAGTCTTTTATTTGTTGTTCATTGGATCTGAACTGCCTCTGTGCACCCAAAATGACAGGTCATAAGCGTTGGAAGGGAAACAAGAAATATTGGATGGAAAATATTACATTGGTTTAGCCTTGGGCCACTTGCAACGTCTGCAGTAATATGTGCCGCCTTCACTCCAAAGTCGTTTCTTGCATAGTTCACAGCCCATATACCACCATTCCTGTTGTGGTGGAACCTGGGTAATTGTAGCAGTACATTTGCAGCCCTGCTCCTGGAGAATGGAACAGAACACATGTAACGGTGCTTTATGTTTGGAGGAAATATATGTGAAACAATATATCCTTTTTTTAGAAAACAGAGGTGCAGATATATGTTGTGTGGACTATAGGCACCTACTGGGAAATGATATGGATCCAGTGCATTCATGTCAGCTAATGTCTTGTGCTCCAACACTCTGGGCTGGAGCGGTGGCTGAGGATTTGCTCCAGCAGAGGCGGCGCGATGTATCGGAACAGGATGCCTCTTCAAGCTGCTGACTAAACACAGTTACACACAAGTTTTTGAAATATACTGGAGAGGAAGTTATGTAGGCATTACCTAGCATAGAATGGTTGTGCTTCCTTAATATCTGGATTTATAAACCAACGGCATGCTTTTCCAGCATTGACATGTGTTTTATCTGTACGTGTAAGAATGAGAGAGCAGGCAGTCAAGATGATGCGCAAACATAAAAGATATAAGAGGACAAAGATAATGCTATGTAAGGTCATTACTGAAAATTCTTTTAGGTAAGCAGCCACAGAACAAAGCGACCATAGAATGAGCTGGCTCTGTAGGAGATGGATCTTCTATCTGAAATCGATCCACATGGTCCTCCCATAAGGTCACCGTGATTTGGTTGTCCCTGTATGTATACAGTGTTTGTAAGGAAAAAGGAAAGGCAATGAAGCATCATCAGAAGACGCATATATGTGTTTCTCTATCTCTACATATAGGTATTATCCTTAAAAAAATAAAGGTAAAGTAAAATGAAATTTGAGGACGCAAGGGCCAGTATACTTGGTAACTAACAGGAAAAGATAGGGCACCACATTTACTGTATAGCTTGGGTACTGCACCTTAGATCTTTAATAGTTATCTCTTTGAGAGTTGATACGTGTTCTTGGCCTCTTGGGCATGCTGTTTTGGGTAGCTCCTCGGAGGTAATAATGCCAAGAACATCTGTAGATATAGAAGTGCAAATAGCATGTATAAATTGGGTTATAGCATGAATAAAGATAAACATAGTTATATAAGAAATGTGATGGCACATTTGTTGTAACGTTTATGGATAAAGAAGGTGGCACACAGCGAAAGGCACAAACCAATGTATCTGCTAGCAGCTTCACCAGTTGTCGTGATCTCATTCAATGGTGTAATATTGTAGATAAACTTTGGAAACATAGTAACAGAGATCTTTGATGGAGTGATTGTTGTAAACGATGTCAGCTGTAGCATGAGTTTAGCATTTTTTTCGAGATCGGGGGATATAGCCCGTTTTTCATTAAGCAGAGTGAATTACAAGTCAGCTACGAGAGAACCCTCATAGCATAGATTACAGACCACTGAGACAGTAGTGTGTAACCTGGGATAACACAGAAACAAAAAAGATACAAAGGGAGAGCGACTGCCCTCAACACCAGACCGCGCCTGCGAAAAAAAAGAACACAATGGTTTCCTACGCAAAAGACCAAGCCGCGGTGGCAAAGCATCCACCGAGAGAAATGAGCACGGTGGCAAAGCATCTGCCAACGAACCGAGCGACGGGCCAACACACTCTCGGCAGCAAAGCATATGCCAGAAAGGGGGCCGAATAGTCAAGGGCGGCAAAGCATCCGCCAGTGGATCCACACGAGACACCCCCTACGGCAAAGCATCCGTAGCGGGGGGCGGCCAAGACACTCCGAGCAGCAAAGCATCTGCCAAGGAGGGGCCAGCAACAGTAGTAGCAACGACAGCCAAGCATCCGTCACGAAAGCGCTAGTGGCAAAGCATCCGCTAGCAACGACACCGGCGAGGTCAAGTGCAGTAGGAAGACCCATTGCCGTAGAACAAGGCACACACAGGCACAGCTAGGACTTCTCCGGGAGCACAGCGGCCGCGACAACAAGCGGGGAAGGGGGGCAAGCGATGGGCCAAGGGATTCAACAGCGACGCCTTCAAGAAGGAGGTGACGCCCAAGGGCGCGACCCTGGACGCCATCGTCGCTGGCCTTAGAAGCATCTAAGGCTCGGCTTTCGCCCACAATCCAGCAAGTGGGCGCATGAGGAAGGTTCAGGAGCGACGCCTCCAAGGAGGTCTGTGGCGCCCATGGCGTCGCTGTCGTCCGCCCGGCAAGGCCGGACCGGGATTTCACCCGGAACCCGCCCCAGGACTGCAGCCCCATCAGGCTCAAGAGCCCCCTGGCCCTACCGTGGGACTACCAGCCGGCGGCCCGGCTGTCCAGGCCACGGGTCAGCCCAAGGCGGAGTAGGCACCGGAGGGGCCCCAGAGCCGGATCCCCCGCAGGCGTCCGACGCTCGGACCCCGGTCATAATCGTCGGAGGAGCGCGCCGCCCGGAGGATCCCACCGCCGGCCGCCGCGTCACGAGCTCGACGGAGGAGCACGCCGCCCGGGGCCGAGCCAGGCAAACCCGCGTCGCCGGCCACAATCACCGTAGGAGCATGCCGCCCGGGGCTGAGCCGGCAGCCCCAGGCCACCGTAGATCCAGCACGTAGGGGGCCAGATCCGGCCCAGGCAAACCGGATCCCGCCGCCGGCCGCCGCCAGTCGCGAACTCGACAGAGGAGCGCGCCGCCTGGGGCCATGCCGCCGCCGTCCCGTCCGCCGCAGATCCGGCACGTAGGGCACCGCATCTGGCCCAGCATAGACGGATCTCACCGCTGGCTTGCCGGAGAAGCCACTTGGTGGAGGAGCGGGGGGAAAGAGAGAAGGTGGGGGGAGGGGTGGGGACGCGGTGGATGCCTTTTTTCGGGCCACCGCGGGCCGCCGCCGCCACCGCACGCCAGTGGGCGGCGGCGGCGGCCGGTGGGGAGCGCCGGGGGAGGGCTAGGTGACGCCGCGGCGGTCGCCTCCCGAGTCGCCCCGCGGGAGCGCTCGGGAGGGGAAGAGAGTATCCGAGTTTCTTCTTCAACGCCGTCCCATGAGTTTAGCATTGAAAAGCACATATTTTGCTTTTGAAATTCTCGCATAGAATTTTCTTATTGTGTACACGTTGTCAATCTCCAACTGGGGGCCTAGGCGTTCCACCTCCGATTGTGGGATCTCACCATATATAGCCTTTCCCTGCATATTAAATGGATGAGAAATGCTGAAATCTATATTGTGAAACTTAGAAAGAATACATGACGATCTGTGGACTGTGTTTGCATATGGCAACGTGAGTCTGGTACAGCACTACAGCCAGGGAGAATAAGTACGGTACATACCTCTTCATCTGCTAAAACAGGACCAACGTAGAGCACTGGGCCACCAGGAACGTTCCCATCATAAATCCACTTCCTCATGACACGAACACACAGATATCCTCTCCTAGTTCTGACGGTGAGGTCTTTTATGTAAACCTTGTCCTCTTTATCCATGCTGGTAACCTGCAATAGAGGAAACATTATTCTCCGCCGTTGATTGAGGCAGAAATATCAGAAGTGTAATATAAGAGGAGATTTTCAGCAATAAGAGTGTGTGCAGGTAAATATCAGCAAATAATACACAGGAAAACAGTGGTGAGCATTACGTTACAAACAGTTGGAAGATAGCGTGGGTGGCAAAATTAACGAATTATGTTTATAGCCCTTTCATATGCACTACAATGTTGCATGTAGAACAAAGGAACAGTAAGGTAGCATAAACTGGGGAAATCATAGACCCATGTCTGTAGCCTTTGTACATGGTCCACAACACTGCATGCAAAAGTACATGGATGTTGTTAAGAAACAAAACGTAACTATGTTATGAGGAACATGGACTCACACTCTAGCTATTGGCATGGAGCTATATATTTGGCTGTTAATTTGCAGCCTCTATGGAATTCAACACCTCTCTGTACACTACATTCCTTGTCTCATTTGAGCAGTTCCCATCATCATCCACTATTAGAATTTTGAGGCCCACATTTGAGGTCACTCGCGATATAGCAACATAAAGTTGACCATGGCTGAACACATGCCTTTTAAGGTATACACCAATAGAGGAGAGTGTTTGGCCTTGACTTTTGTTAATTGTCATGGCGTAGCATATTTTTATTGGATATTGGAGCCGTTCAAGGACAAATGGCCACTTGTTGCTCTTGAGAGTTAGAGATATGCGGGGCTAAAGAACACTGTGGCCCACATGGCTTCCAGTAAATTTTTTTGCCTGGATCACCTTTTGGCCCAATGATGTGATAATGAGTCTTGTTCCATTACATAGGCCGTTTGTTTGGCTGAGATTACGAAGGAGCATGATCGGTACACCTACCTTCAGCGTCAAGTTATGCAGGGGGAAGTTATTTCCACCAAGTGAGTTAAGAAATTCAACTGGATATAATATCTGATATGATTCATGGTTGGGACCATTTTTTGATATGCTATCTGAGCTGGGATATTCTTTTGCATCTCCTGGTATTAATGCTACAATATGGTCATTGACAATTTCAGCGACATCATTTGTGGGGCGATTGCTCGTTCTGTAAGGTATGTTTCGCGTGAGGTAGTTAGCATGTAACTGTTGGAGTTGTTTTAAATTCACTGCAAGATATAGGTCGGGCTTCTGACGGAGCGAAGCGGAGGCCCGTAAAAGCCGAAGGCTGAGCCGGAGCGTAGCAGAGTCTGAAGCCGGGCCATCAGGCCGCGCCCGTGCACACACGGGGGGTGCGGAGGGCGGAGCCCCCGCGGTACGGTATATATATACCCTTGCTAGGGTTTCTTGGAGACTTGATTCTCTTGTAAGCTGCCATAGGCGTGTAACCCAAATTCTTGATATAGTGAGATTGTTGCTGGCTGGTGCCCGTGGTTTTTTCCCTTCGCATTGGAGGGGTTTTCCACGTTAAATCGTGTGTCTCCGCTGTGATTGATTTCGTTTTACTTCATATTCCATACGTCGTTCATAACATAAACCTGGGTACACAGCGTCTACCAGGCATTGCAACCTATCACCACTGGTTATAAGAAGCAAATCATGTGGTATTGTAATCCACGAAGGCTCTAATTCTCCGTCTTTAGCTTTGCACTCAATATTGCCATCACCTACATCGAGTATCCATTTGCTGAATTCTGCTAGCTGCCGTTGTGTATCGTTGTTTGCCACCGATGATGTGAGCCGCATATTCTGTGTCAACTTTAGCACAGTCACAGCAGACCAAAGATTTGAATTGATGATAGCAGCATTGACTATTTGTGCTCGGCTGCCTCCCTCGATGACAGGAAGTATCTGTCTTGGATCACCGCCAAGCACTACAACTTTACCACCAAATGGGATGGATTCAGCATGGGGGAATTTAGCGGACTGTATGTCGCGAAGAGTTCTGTCGAGTGCCTCGAAAGCTTGTCTATGGGTCATAAGAGCTTCATCCCATATGATTAATGACACTGTTTCTATAAGCTCAGCTAACATAGTTCCCCTTCTAATTTCGCAGACACTTGAGTCATCAAGATCACAAGGAATCTTGAAGCGTGAATGGGCCGTACGACCGCCTGCAAGCAGCAAGGATGCTACACCTGATGAAGCAACAGCAAGAACTATTTTGCCTTGTGCTCGCAGGAATGTCATAATAGAAGACCAGAGATATGTTTTCCCGGTGCCTCCATAACCAGAAACGAAGAAAAATCCAGGTTCGTTATTGAGAACTCTATCCACTATGGAAGTGAAAGCATGGAGCTGACCAGGATTAAGAGACGATAATAAGTCTGATGGACCAGTAAAGTTTGTGGGGGCAGTATGATAATTCTTCATCGATAAGTCAATTCGTAGATAAAGAGGAGGTAGCACTGCTCCTCTGCGGTAAGTTATATTCACGGATATTGTGCCCACTATTTCCAAATAAGACAGCAAGCTCATCAAGTAAATAATCTTTAAGCTGAGTATCAGGTATGCGATAACTGATGTCACCTATTGTTTGCCTATATCTGTATTGGATATCATATGCGAGGTGACGCCACTCTCTCTCAAAGAATGCACGCTCATCGCCAACCTCACAGAACAGTATCATAGTGACAAAAAGGTTCCGCAATTGAGATGATGTACCCCATGTTGCTGCTTCATCAAAGGCTTCATACCATTCGCTGTCATCAGCAAGGAGACCACGGGACCTGCATGCTTCTTTGAATGTAGGATGCTGAATGTTATTGTGATATCTAAGATTTGGGAAATTGGTAGCTCCTTTTGCAGTTAATAGAAGCATTCTGAGATAGTATCATTCTCCAGCTGATGGATGAACATAGTGGAGGCGACCGATTTTTCCCTGCTGATGGCAGCGCTCCTCCCATGATCTTGTCTTTGTGTCCAATCTCCATTTGGTAGGAAACTTACAGTATGTTAGTTCCCTAGCTGCAGGATGCATCTGGTTGGCTACAAACCACTCAGTAAGCATAGTCCTACGTAGAAACTCAAGGGAGAGAACATCGTTCATTCTGGACTTGGCACTAAAGCTTATGTAATTCTCATTTGGCAGATGAACATGCATTCTTTCTACCGCAGGATAATGCCTATGAATGTCAAAGCCAAATATACGCCACCATGCATCTTGCTCACAAATGTAGCGACAATCTAAATATTCTTTGATTTCATTGATGCTGTCACTATCTCTATCATATAGGGTTTCCTGACCACTTCGAACTCTTTGAAGATATACCTTGCTGCAATCTGCTCCTTTGGTGATGTATTTGAAGAGATACTTAATGAACGTTGTTTTATTGCACCACTCAACATTAATATGAGCTTGATACTTCTTGAGCACCTGTAGGTTGTGTGGAACAACCCATCTATTATCAAGGTGGTGCCCTCCCTTCTCAATATATCGACCATTTTGAGGCCGCATATAGATAGCGAATCCATCTTCATCAACCGTTGTTTCTTGCTGATATGGTTTTGGAAAAAACTTGGAGCATCTATCCTTTTTCATGCAGGGGCATGAAGGGTTGTATTCGCCACATGGCCCATGCATCATGTGTTCTGCAACCAGAGCATACCCCAGGGGATCAATGTTTGGATCAGGTATCTGGGCACTCACGTAGGAATTAATCAATGTAGGGGTTGGTTCTGTTGTGTCACTTGATGTCCACATAATGATATGTGCGTGAGGGAGACCTCTCTTCTGGAATTCCACAGTATGGAGAACTGGAAAATAGAAGCAACACTGCTAATTCAATTTAGAGGGAATTGGAGGCGCCGAAATAAAGGAGCAGATGATATAACATTTGGTGTGTGTTTTGAAGGTCATATTTGGGTGTGCATGTGCCAAGTACCTGCATTACATGGGCCAAAGAAGGCACCATTCTTTATGTCATGTAGGAGTTCCTCTAGCTTCAAATTGAACACCCGGACAATAATATCAGCTTGGTCGGTAGGCCTCTGTCCTGCCTCTAGAATACCTTCCGCTATTTCGGGCCACTTTGGATTGCACGTAAATGTTATGAAGAAATCCGGCGGTCCATAGTCTCTACATATAGCCATGCCATCATAATAGTTCTGAAGCATATATCGGCGACCACCAGTGAATGATGCGGGCAGGACAGTTCTCTTGCCCATCTCATTGCCCATCGTACATCCCCGACTGACCGCATCGGCTATGCCTTGTATGCTTTCAGTACGAATGTCGCTTTGATTGTCACGAATGTACTATAATCGATTCTCATCGACACAAGCACGAGCATCTACTTTAATCTGGCTTGACAAAGATCCGTAGAAAAGATATGGGTTGGGTTGATTTCTCCTGTAGTGGAACATGTAACAGAAATAATCTTGCATAGTTACCTTAACGTATGCGTTTCCGCGAGAAGGAGGGGTGCCGTGATAAAGTACACCAACTTGGAATCCTCGCTCGCCAAAAGGAAAGAGCAGAGGATACTGTAATGCCATAAAGGCTGGGTGTAGCGCAGATATCTGTTTGAGAACACCCGAGCGTGCTTGCACAATAATATCACGCTGAAATGCCTCTGGAGAGAAGTCTCCAACCACAAGCATAGCTAATTGGTCTACAGTGGGCAGGTTATACTGGGGCGGATCCCCATCTCGAGGTGCTACAATTCTGATAACAAACTCCTGATCCCCAGCTTCCTGCAGCCTGTCCCTTGCAATTCTAAACTGCTTTGCTAGAGGATTATAATCATCTAGCATTTGAATAAGAGATTGCACAATAGACGGATCTAGATCGCCCTGGGATCTTTCATCTCTACTTAAAGACCGAAGCCTGTTGCGGACTTCATTGCTAGTGTCATACACATATAATTGTATGAATTTTGGAGGGCTGTCGTCTGGTGGGAGTAATGATCCAATGCGATGATGAATTTGGCCACTAATTTTGAAGACAGGAGGGCCACGGCCATCGTTCATTGTTCGATCAATGTTTGCTCCCATCGAAGTGAACGCAAAGAGGCAATTGTATTGTCTGATGTTCTTCATGAATTTATCAAGGTTTTGAAAATCGACGATTACGACGCGCCTAGTCACGACTAGTCGCTAGGCTTTGGCCTGGCACCTGGACTAGGGGGGTAGTTGGGCCTCAAGTCGAGCGGAGAAGGATAAGGGGGAGAAGGGGGAGAGAAAGTCGTGTGCGTACTCGCCTCGACCACCGCCGGGAAGCAGGTCCCGCCGGCTGCGCTTCTCGTGACTCGCCTGGAAGCAGATCCCGCCGGCGAGCCTCCTGCCCGCCTGGCAAGACCCGCTGGCGACGCGGCTCGTGCTCCTCCCCGCCGACGACGCCTCCCCTGCTCCTCTCTACCGATGACGCGGGTCGTCCTCCTCCCCGCCTGGCGGAGGTCGCTGGTGGGGGAGGAGGAGCGGGCGCGCGGAGAAGGGGAGCGGCGGCGCGGGTGAGCAGGCGCAGAGAGGCGTTCGGGAGGGAGAGAGAGGAGCAGGGGAGAGGATAAGGGGCGCGCGGCGAAGGGGAGCAGGTGAGTTGGGCCGATAATGTGCCTTTTTTCTCTTTCTCCCCATTCCATGACCACTTCTCTTCTATTTCTTTTCTTTTCTTTTAAGTAAATATACATGTATTCTGCTCAAAAATGTATATATACATGTATTAGCCATCGCCTAGCAAAATGCCTAGCATCGCCTAGGCTCGACTAGTCTCGACTAGTCTCTAGGCTAAGGGTCGTCGCCTAGATTTCGCCTAGCGCCTAGCAAAACTTTGGAATTTATTGGATGCAGCATTGGAGTCGAACCTCGCAAGAGAAGCTAAAGGCTCTGGTCTCGGGAGGAATGGAGGCGCATATACTTTGCCGCCTCTGCAGCAGCCATTATAGACCACTCTCCTAGCACGACGATCGCCTTCATGCTTGATCCTCTCACCATGCCAAAAAAACGGCATGACAGTGAGGGCATTCATAATCTGGCGAGCCATAATACGACCTGTCGCGGTATGAGGCTGGAAGCAGAATATAGATTTCTAAGTGATAAGTTGAAGAAGAATTAGAACAGAAGCAGGAACCTGATATGGACACCATGGTGGAGGAATAGAAGGTATAGGAAACTAATATAAATAATAGCAAAACATGATACCTTTCAATGCGTCTATGTAATTATCACTAAAATGCACGCAGTCTCCGTTTGATGGAACATGAGAAGTGGCAGCTGGTCCTGCGTTGAGATATACAGTGGGAAAATGTTTTACAGGGAGTAAAACCATGATAAGGAAGTTCTAAGCACAGAGATTGAGTCAGGCATCGTTTGGCCGACAAATAAACCAAGGCTGACAACCTCTCTACGCTAGCCGGTGTTGGCTGAGCAATCTCCTTTTTTTGCGGCTCTCAGCTGCGTCACTGAGGGGGGGAACATAATGGGCAGGAGAATCTGGCAGATATTGGGCTTCAGGACATTGATAAAGCTAAATCGACAAAACATGGCACCAAAGATAGGCATAGCTAGAGAGAGGCACATACATGTGCGTCTGTGTCGTGATGTGGACCGGGCCGCTACATTCCTCGGCGCGTGCACGCCTTGAGAAATAGAAGGCCCTGCCTCAGACCCCGACACAGGTACTGAAGCATATTATCACATGTAAAGGCACAGATAACATAACAAAGAATTATGGACTAATAAACAGGAAGCATTTATCGGAAAATAATTTTACACAATTGAAGAAAGAGGACAAAAACAGCAAATGCACATACATGTAGAACCCACAATATCTTCAGCAGATACATCCATGACGCAGCAACAGAACCGTCACTGCGAGCACTCAAAGCACAATAATAGAAGAAAAGACGGGTGTAGATGGGAAAACAAAAAA
The DNA here is from genome assembly GCA_038087645.1 of Saccharum hybrid cultivar R570. Taxonomy (NCBI): domain Eukaryota; kingdom Viridiplantae; phylum Streptophyta; class Magnoliopsida; order Poales; family Poaceae; genus Saccharum; species Saccharum hybrid cultivar. The sequence continues at coordinate 686,826 of JAQSUU010000647.1, read as the reverse complement.
ACGGCTAATGATATAAATAACTGCTTTCAGTACATTGTTTCCCTTTCGCGGAGGACAGACATAAGGGCCTAGACCATATGAACAATAAAGCCGAAGACAACAGGTTCGACGGCCCCTCTCTATTTTACCTCTTTTATTTTCTGTATATATCACTATGAGCATAGGGGGGCCAACAACAGAAAGCATTGACTGAAAAGAACATAACATATCTTGCCTTTTTTTTCCCTGTATATGATTACAATCATGGAAGAATCAACAACAGAAAGTATTGACCAAAAAGAATGTTGCATGTAGATGGAGCGACATGGACATCAGGAACAATGAGCCCAAAAAAAAGGCATCTGAGATCGGGCCCGCCACAAATATATTCCTCTTTGGATCTCTCTATATATAGGCGGACTGTACACATAAAAAAACAGAAACCTGCCTAGAAAGAATTGGCTATTGAATGGGCGTCCTGTAATCATTCCTCTGCAACCAGTTAGTGAAGATGAAGGCACTCCGGTTTCAGCTTCGGCTACAACCAGCCGCGCTAACGGAGCGCCGCTATTTGCAACCGAAAACACATGACGTGCTAGACGCATACAAACTGCTAGGCGCTCTGAACTGTAATCTATGACACTGAAATGTTAAATATTCTGGAGGCACTGTAAAGCCTGTAGAGCAGGAGCCTCAAATGGATCATTGGCTGCAGTATCGCCAGACGCCCAGAAAAACAATAATGTCAGGTAACAATCCATGGACATCCAGAGTGTGTACCTCCTAAACGTCTACAGGAGGAATTACCTATTGCTCAACGCAAGTCAACAAGGACAGTTGTACCTCCTAAACGTCTTATCGAAGAATGTAATTTGTCTTACTATGCTTTGAGTTGTGCTGAACAGGTGGAGAATGTTCATGAGCCAGCAACCTATAAAGAAGCTGTTCGTTGTGCTGATAGTGAGAATTGGATTTCTGCTATGCATGAGGAGATGCAGTCTCTTAAGAAGAACAGTACATGTGAGGTTGTTCCTTTGCCTAAGAACAAGAAGACCATAAATTGCAAGTGGATCTTCAAGAGAAAGGAGGGTTTATCTCCAAGCGAGCCTCTAAAGTATAAGGCAATGTTAGTTGCAAAAGGTTACAGTCAAATTCCGGGTGTTGACTATAATGATGTGTTCTCTCCAGTGGTAAAACACAGTTCAATTCGTACTTTCTTGAGTATTGTTGCTTCACATGATCTTGAGCTTGAGCAGTTAGATGTGAAGACTGCGTTTTTACATGGAGAGCTAGAGGAGGACATATACATGGACCAACCGGAAGGGTTCATAGTGCCTGGCAAGGAAAAATATGTGTGCAAGTTGAAGCGCTCCTTGTATGGTTTGAAACAGTCCCCTCGTCAGTGGAACAAGAGGTTTGATTCATTTATGTTGTCACACAGTTTCAAAAGATCTAGATATGATAGCTGTGTTTACATCAAGCATGTTAATGGATCACTTATATATTTGCTGTTATATATTGATGATATGCTGATTGCTGCCAAGAGCAAGATTGAAATCACTAAGTTAAAGAAGTTGTTAAGTAGTGAGTTTGATATGAAAGATCTTGGTAGTGCTAAGAAAATTCTTGGTATGGAAATTAGTAGAGACAGAAAATCTGGTTTGCTATTTCTTAGTCAACAAAATTATATCAAGAAAGTTCTTTAGCATTTCAACATGCAAAATGTTAAGGCTGTTAGTACCTCTATTGCACCTCACTTTAAGTTGTCAGCTGCTCAGTGTCCTAGTACAGATGCAGAGATTGAGTACATGTCAAGGGTTCCTTATTGTAGTGATGTTGGGTCTTTGATGTATGTCATAGTTTGCTCTCGTCCAGATTTGTCATATGCTATGAGTCTTGTTAGTAGATATATGTCTAATCCGGGCAAAGAACATTGGAGGGCAGTTCAGTGGATTTTCAGGTACCTCAGAGGCACAACAGATTCCTGTTTGAAGTTTGGAAGAACTGATAAGGGTCTCATTGGTTATGTGGATTCTGATTATGCTACTGATCTAGACAGGCGAAGATCAATTACTGGTTATGTGTTTACTGTTGGCAGTTGTGCTGTGAGTTGGAGGGCTACGTTACAGTCTGTTGTTGCTTTGTCTACTACTAAAGCAGAATATATGGCTATTTATGAAGCGTGCAAAGAATTGATATGATTGAAAGGTTTGTACGCTGAACTCAGTGAAATTGAATCTTGCATAAGTTTGCACTGTGACAATCAAAGTGCAATTTACCTCACTAAAGATCAGATGTTCCATGAGAGAACTAAGCACATAGATATCAAGTATCATTTTGTGCGAGATGTGATTGAAGAAGGTAAGCTGAAGGTATGCAAGATTAGTACTCATGATAATCCTGCTGATATGATGACAAAGCCTGTTCCTGTTGCTAAGTTTGAGTTATGCTCAAGCTTAGTTGGTTTAATTGAATAGTTCAAGAGACTATTGTTGGCACCAGTGGTTTTCTATCTTTGTTGTTCAGGATGATGGGTTGATTTATGATACAAGATGAATTTGTCTCAAGGTGGAGTTTGTTGAAGTTGTTCCAAATTCACTGCAAGATATAGGCCGACTTCTGATGGAGCGTAGCGGAGTCTGAAGCGGGCCCATCAGGCCGCGCCCGTGCACACACGGGGGGTGCGGGGGGCAGAGCCCCCGCGGTACAGTACATATATACCCTTGCTAGGGTTTCTTGGAGACTTGATTCTCTTGTAAGCCGCCATAGGCGTGTAACCCAAAACTCTTGAGATAGTGAGATTGTTGCTGGCTGGTGCCCGTGGTTTTTCCCCTTCGCATTGGAGGGGTTTTCCACGTTAAATCGTGTGTCTCTGCTGTGATTGATTTTGTTTTACTTCATATTCCATATGTCGTTCATAACAGAGGAAACAGAGGAGCCAAACAGCAGAGACCCAAGCGCCGGCGCCGAGGAAGGCGTAGCGGGACGGGGCACAGCGGCGGCGGCGGGTGGAAGGGGAATGTCAAGGCGAAAACGGCGGAGCTAGAGAGAACGAGGATATCTAGCACATCGACAGTAGAGGCGCCGCCGGCGCAAACCACAGGACAGCAGGGAGGCGGCGGCGGGCGCGCCCGTCGGCAGCGCCGTGGTGGAGGTCAGACGGGGAGGGGAGGCGGCGGAGGGGATGAGAAGATGGGAAGATGAGAGGTGGGTTTTTTTTTACTCGGACTGTGGGTGGGAGGTGGAGAACGATATTTTGGGCGGTTGAGTCGACGGCACGAGGTTTCGAGAACACCACATGTAAGCACACACTAAACAGAAGATAGGAACAAATCTCACCGTGAAATCTGAGATCGAACGTCGGCAATCTATTTTGCTAACGTGGATAGGCTGGGACTGCGGCGACCGGTTCACCTTTGTATGTTCTAAACTGGCTCGTATGAGTCTTAATATAGTGCGCGCGTGCACGGTGGGTGCACGGAGCTAGATTACTGTTGCAATCACGAACACAAAGGTTAATGGGGGAGGAGTGCACCTTTAGCTTCGAGTATGCAGTGCAATCAATCATTTTGGGACCGGACCAAAGCAAAGGGGATCGATCAAGGTGTAGTAGGCACGCGCACTTCATATATAGCACGAATAAGCTGCAAATAAAGGTTAGTGTACATGCATGATTAGAAAGGTGAAACATGGTGGTGTGGTGTGGGCGTCCTAGCTAGACTCATAGTGGGGCGCTATATATAGTCCGCCGTACCATATATCACCTCTCACCTGCAGCTAACTTAAGTTACTTCATCAGCCACGTCTATCTGACGACATGATATGGCATGCATCTGCATCTTGGTTGGGCGCTGCTGAAAGGCCGAAAGCCGAGTGGAATTCAAGGGTCGCACTTGAACTGCCAAGGCCACTTGTGCCAAAAATGTAGAGGATCGATCGAGAGGCTTTAATAATTGAACAATATATGCGACAGGGCTGACTTGTCAACACTGGGCCTCCTATCAGCGGGCCTGTAGTAGTCAAGGGCTGGTGACTACTACCGCTGGGGCCAGGGCCGCGGCCCAAGCAGCGGAGAACAATCCCCGATCCCGACCAATCCCGCTACTTATACTGTCACTGAATATTCAAGATACGATTTTTTTTTGATGGAACGATTCAAGATACGATTCGGACGGGAACATTTTACAAGTATGGTTTGGCTATTTATTTCTCTCGTATCATTGAGAATATACTATAATTTGTTACAAATAAAGTCAATGCCGCAGAATACCTGATATACAACTATTGGTACAACTTTTTGTTTAGGTACCAACTATTACGGTCCAACAATTCATATAAATATGTTTTTCGATCTACAAAGTTTGGTACCTCAGTCCTGTGATGACCACTCTCTGTACTAGAAGAACCGAACTTCACTCAGTTGTCATGCTGTTGCCAAATTATAGAAGCCGCTGGACCTTGAATTCTTGATAAAGTGTGGAAATATCTTTGGCGATAGGTGGATAAATTGGACAACAACGATTTTCAAATCAGCTGCCTCTTCTATTTTGCTTAATGGTGTACCGGGAGAAACATTTCATTGTCCCCCCCCCCTCCCTTTGTGTTGGCTGCAGACTTTCTTCAATCCATACTTAACGGAGCCTCACAGTTAGATTTATTCGGTTGTCCTATCCCGCTGTCTTCAGGGCCGTCTCAACAATTTCTAGGGTCCTTGTGCAAGCAAGACACTAAGGGCCCGACAAATATGATGACGATGAAAATATATAGTACTATTAATAAGACATAACTTGTAGCATATATTTATTTCATAAGATAAGAAAATGTCATTACATTGAAGAAGCTAAAAGAATGGTAAAATAACTATTATGGTTACCTCAAATATAGTGCTTCAGTGCTTTTTAAAAAACCACCTTCGGGCATTTCTTAATGCAAAATCTTCAATAACAACATCGAGATCAATTTTATCCAAAATATCCTTCTCAATGCTGCACATAGCCAAGCCGGACCTCAAACAATTTTTCAATAGCTTCAACTTGGAGAAGCTTCTTTCGGCTGATGCTACTGTTATAGGAATAGTTAAGAGAATCTGATATGCAATAGAGACATTTGGATAGCAATCTGCAGCTTTAACAAAGTTAAGAATCTCAAGTGCTGACATCAAATTATCTGGCAAAGATACTTGCAACACTTTCAATTCAGAGAACAAATCATCTAACTCAACATCAGACTTGTGGTTATGAGAAAATTTTTCTACAAAAGTTGTGCAATAATTTTTCTACAAAAGTTGTACATAAGTTAAGAGAAAAATTTTCTACAAAAGCCCATAGACGCCATCCACATCCATTCTTGCTTGTTCTTGTCGGAGTGCCTCACATAATACGGCATGTGAAACCGAACGACATAATCCATAAGGAAAAATTTGAGATGCTCCAAAGTATCAAATACCATTCCCTTCTTGATGTGCACCTCCTCACTATCTGGTAGCTCATCACCCAACAACGACAAACCGGTGTCACATATTGCCTGGTCAACCTTACGAATGTCCAAGAAATTTGGTACCGATGGTACCTCCACATGGACAGCCTTCAATTGCTTCAATTCGACGTCATTGTACTCCATTCTCAATGAACCATCAGTTGGGACTTCGATTGTGTTAGGAAACCCTTCCTCACATCTATCACTTTCATTGTCGCTACTTGGCTCTATCCTATACTCGTCCTCCACCACATCATCCGAAGTCGTTACCCCCGAAGTCAAGTCATCTTCATCCGCTGAGGCAAAATCAAATTCGTCATCCTTCGATCCTGCAGATATGTCGTCCATTCCATCTCCAATGCCATTGTCCTCATCAAACCTTGCTTCATCGAATCATCATTCAAGGCACCCGCCTCAGCTTCTTCAACAACAGCCGCCTGCAACTATTCTTCTTGTGTAAGGTTGTCTACGGGCTCATCTACATTATCAACCATAGCCACCATCTTTGGGGTACAACCCTTCTCCACAACAACTTCGAAGCACCTAACACTAGAACTCTTCACAACCTCTACATAGTTCTTCCATTCATCGTGACATGACAAAGACATCAACACATAATGTGCTCGTTCTTTCCCATAGTCAAACCGACCTCTCAATCTTAGTGGCCACCCAAATTTATCATGACAGTGCCTAACCAAAGCATCAAAGGTAGGAGGTCTACTAAAGAACTCAACATGTTATTGCATGCTTTCAAACTCCCCATTTTCTTTAACTTTGCCACCATGAAAGAATCACGCTAACCGATCCATCTACAAAATATGAACCAAACATATCAACACCGATAACAACTACACATTTACTAACCCCTACTATGTAAGAGAACCGACCAAATTATAAGAGCACAAGTACAAAAACAAGCACCGAAGCGCTCAAATTTTCGAACTTGAGCCCATATAATCCCGGTAGTCAATCGAAACCACGAAGGATTTCAAACCAACTTGCTTACAACCAAGATCGCATCATTCAACATACAACATCATACGTTACATTTTGCAAGTAGTTCCGAAATAAGTTTACACACACGGAGTCGCAATTATTACAAACCAAGTTTATAAAAGTAGCGGAAGCAAACACACACCAGTTGTTTAACTACTGCCAGTCTTGTTGATCAACAACCCGCAAAAGCATCAGGAAAGTACATAAAAGATGATCATGCCCTAGTGATCTAGTCTTCGTCACCCGCAGGGTGGAGACAATTTTTGCAGAAGCCTTGGTAGAGCATATCATCTGCAACAGGAGGGAATAAACCCTGAGTACTGGAATGTACTCAGCTAGACTTACCCGTCGAAAACCAGAAATAAGATGACACCAAGGATTATGCAAGGCTTATACAAGAGGCTAGCTGACATCACATTTTGCATAAAGGCATAAGTAATTGAAACTCTTATAACTTGTACTAGCAGTTCTTTTTAGCATTTACCTGTCATCTATCTTAGCACATGTACTAAACATTCACTTGAGTATAATCAAACAACATTATTATTATATCCATAGCAGGTATATTATTGTGGCAACATTGTATCATTCCCTTAACCACCTGTTCATTTAATGAGATCTACGTTGCCGCTGCTCAAGTCAAGTGCTCACTAACCGGGAGCGACGGCGATTCGAATCGAATTCCTATCCAGCTGGAGGGGTATTTCTAACACTCACCGTGCAAACCCCTGCCAGGGTCGCACAGGCCACCGTTTCATATGATTCAGGAATCGCGGGTTCGAATAATGTCGCGACCCCAAGGGCGACACTCTGCCAGGTGATAGAGACTCTAACCCCCCTTGGTCTCACGCCAATGTCCCCAAGCACATCCTTTTTCTCCTCTAAGAAGCAACCTACCATTCGATTCCCGGCCTGAATCACATTACTCGGCTTCGCGGTCAGAACGACTTATCCGGCCAACTAAGTGTTAGACTGCGTTCAACATGACTCAAGGACGTACAACGAATCGGTCCTTAAATGACTCAGACGGGCATAGCTCCACACCCAAGACGTGAAGTGTCTTGCGGCTGTACTATCGAACTCCCGCCCGGTCTCAATTTCATTTTAAAGCATGGTTCCATCCACGATAGCCATAAAGCCACTCGTGACTCCTTCCTACATCTCGCGGATGACCAGAATCACCCGACTTCTACCGCACTAAGCAGGGCTAAGCATTGATACGTGCCTAAACCTAAATTAGGATTTAAGTACGATATCTGGGCAAGGACATGTATAATGCAACAATTGTTTTCATACAACTCCTACAACTTAATGCATTAAACAATTTAAAGTACTCAAGATAGATTTATAAAATGATGGGTTTAGCATGCACCGGGGCTTGCCTTTCAGAAAGGTCGAGGGCCGGTGGTCAGGACACTCGGGTAGATCTTCGGCAGGAGCTTCGTCGCCGGTTGGTTCCTCTGGCTGCTCCGGCTGGTCCTAGACTTCCTCCGGAATCACTGGCTCGAATTCGAGGAGAGTTACCCCCTCCGGTACACCTATTGCATGCATGCACAATAAATATCATGGATGCATAAAGGTGCAATATGCTCGAAATGAAATGCATTTCAGAAATAAAAACAATAATCTAATCAAGTTACTTTATTAGTACGTGCAAATATCTTCTCCAGTGGAGAAGTACTTACCTAAGCTACTCAACCTAAGATACAGCTGTTCTTCTTCGGTTAAGGCCCTAACACCTAACAACACAAGAGTAATATTACTTAGGTTACCACAGTAGGACATTTTGGACAGCAGCTCAAAGATTCTAACATAACTGAAGATTCCTAACTCTAAAAGTTATGGTCTAAGACAATCTGGAAAGCTTAAGAAATGCACTACAAATCATTCTCAGACCTCAACCCAAAATTCCTAAGTTTTCCATGTCGAATTTCCCAAGTTCCAGAATCTGTCCTCTCTAAACAGAGAGTAGCCAATTCTGGACTGGCACTTTAAACAGCAATAACTCCCAAACTATTAAGCCAAAGGCTCCCAAATTTTGACACAAGCTAGTTTATCAAGTTTACTATAACTTTGGTACTTACAAGTTTTCCAGCAACCACCTTTATCAAAGGTCAAACCTAGAAATACTACCAGCTGTCTAGAAAACCTAAAATTGCAAAGGTTAAATATTTATTTATGTGGCAAACATCCCTTAAGACCAAACTAATGTTACCACAAGTTCACATAGGTCACAAAAACACCAGAAAGTAAGGTGTGCCTACCTAAAATATTTATTTAAATTCATTTCTTAATTTACTTAAGTAATTAAGTGGAATTTTAAACATATAAGTAAACTACTCCTAAAATTCTACAAAAATTACAGGAGACTCTATGAACCAAAAAGAGACCACTGTAAAAATTTGAACTAAAATTATTTACAGAAACTCCCTAAACAAAATTCACAAGCCCAAAAGGCTGATTTTTTGAATAAATAACAACTCATAGTAAAAAGTGTCAAACAACAGATTTCCTAATATTCTTGGACACTTTAGGGTACCAAGACATTCTCCAAAAAGTTGTAAGAACATTGCACATGTAGAAAAATTACTAAAATTCATTTAAATATTTCCTAAAATAACAAGATAGAATTATAACTTAAAAAGTACTTAAGCACTACTACCCAAATTTTTACCAAAGCTAGAGCAAGTATAAATTAGCCTACCCACCAAATTTCATAATTTTTGGAACACTGAAACTCAAGATATGATTTAAACAAGTTTGCATGCAATCTAAAACACATTTCAAAAACCTATTTAAATCTCCCATAAACTAAACATCACATAATCAATTCATATTTTTCTAAAATACTACACATCATGTATATCCTAACAAAATTTATCTCATAATTTTTGGGCAAGTAAAACCCTAGATCTACATTTTCCAAACATCACTAAAATCTGTGACAAAATAAAAAGGAAAACAAAAAACTAAAATCAAAACCCCACTAAAGGGCCGGCCAGGAAAACCGACGTGGCCCACTTCGCGCGGCGCGGCCCAACACGCGCGGCCCGAGCTAGCTCCCGCCCAAGCACATCTGACCGGTGGGACCCGCGTGTCAGTGACACAAGGCAGGGGAAGACGGACGCCGCCGACTCCGGCGAGCTGCAACTCGTCGGTGATGGCTACTCCGACTAAAGCAAGGGTACCACCGTGTTCCCCTTGACCTCCCACCCTGGTTGACTCTCGAATCAGGGACACTACCAAGCCCTAACTACGACGGTCATGGCGGCGGCGGCCCGGTGATGGCGCACGGTGGTGCGGTGGTGAGCTCCGAGCACCAAGTGGTCACCGGAGGTGCGCATTCGCTTCCCAGAGCCAAGGCGGACCTAATGAGATTTCTATTGAGGACCGAGGCAAGGTGGAGAAGCATGGCCGAGTACAAGCACCGCAGGCGGCGGTGCGCCGGTGAGCTCCGAGCGGGGGAAAAGCCGGCAATGCGCCCTTACCCTGCTCGGTTGCTCCAAAGGAGGGTTCGACGAGGTTCGGGAGGTGATGGCGGAGCTGTGGGCGTGGTGTATTGGCCGGTGGTGCGACGGTGAGCGCACACGGCGGCGGCGGAGCGCGCGGCACTGCAGGCGGCTCGGTTCTTTCCGCTCGGCAAGCACAGGGCGAGAGAGAGAGAGAGACAAAGGAGGGAGTGAGGCGGAGGCCGCGTCGTGGCGTTCAAGAAGCCTGCTCAGACCTGACCGGTGGGGCCACGGCCGGCGTACGGTCGCCACCGCGCGCCCACGCGGCGGTCGCGGTCTGAGGCCGGTCGGCCACTTCCCCCCCTGCCCGATCTGAACTGCAACATAGGCAACACCACGTTGCAACATTTGCAACATTGACCACCCCCGAACAGCAGCAGCTTTCAAGCCCTGTAGCTCTAAAACCAGCCCGAATCACGAGATGAGCTAATTAACAAAGTTGTAGCTCATGAAATTCTCTACAACTTTGTCAATATGAGCTAAACCTGAATCGACATGTTTTGGGATTTATAGAGCCAGGAACAAAATCTGTTTTTGTGAAACAACAGAAAATCAACAGCACAGAAAAGTGGAAATTTGGCTGGCTTAGGGACTGAATCATGAATTGAGCTAATTGACAAAGTTGAAGCTTACAATTTTTACTACAACTTTGTTAATATGGACTTGAACTGGTTTTGCTTCTAAGCTGGTGATTCTGAGGGTTCAGTTTACATGACTTCACTAATTAGCATGGAAACAACACTTAGGAGGGCAATTTGGTCACTTTGGTCAACATGAACATTGTTCCACTAATGATCCTAAGTGTAATTAAGGAGTTGTAAGGTATAATTAGCTACTCTATCCTTTAGTTACACCAACTACCTAGTGTCACATGATGTGAGCCAAACAAAATTCTAAAACCAAGCACATTTGTTGCAACCACATAAAATGAATGATGCATGCTTATGCTTATGCAAATGCAATGCAATTAAGGAGCTAAACACCTGAGGTGTTACATACTATCTCACGGTGAAAACTTGACAACTGCATTACTATAAAACATAATGGAACAAACATACATACACAAATCCTTCAAATATCAACTTCCTACATCCATGCAAGAAGAAATTTACGTCCAATCCGAGACTACACTATATGGTAACATTATTGCACACATCAAACAATAACAACGAACACTTCAAAATCACATTCATAACATACCAAAATTCTAAACCCTAGCAGTGCAACTACATAGGCAGCTAATCAACAAATGCAAGCACGAGATGTAGTACCTTGAGGTGTTCGTGCTCAGGAAGGAGGCCACAGGAGGAGGGGGACGCCCCCGTGGCGGAGAGGGCGCCGGTCGGCGGTGGTGCCGCACCCGCCCGCCCACAACGCCCAAAGGGCGGCGCTGGGGGAGAGCTCCCTCCCTCTCTCTAGCGCCTGGAGGAGAGGGGGAGAGAGGTGGAGGAGCAGGGGCGGCGGAGGAGGAGCGCTGGCGGCGTTCAAGGCAGCGGCGGCGCACTAGGAGGTGGCGGCGACGCCCTGGTCGACTCCCTCCGCTCGCGCTCTGAAACACAGAGAAAGAGAGAGACGAAGAGAATGGGCCGGGCCGCACCTAAACTAGCCTGTCGCTCCAGTCCGACTGGCGTGATCCATGAGTCGCGCCTGACTCGCTGGCGCGACAAGGCGGGCCCCACCACTCGCCATGACAGCCTTGGTCAAACACGCGTGCCACCGTGGCGCCCTCAGTCACGCCAGCACATGTGGCGTGACAAAGTGGTAGAGTCGCGCCACCCACACTGGCGCGACGAAAAGGGTCAGATTGTGCAAATACTTTTTTTTGGTTTAATTTTAGAATATTGTTTAAAAAGGATTAAATTTGACGACATAGTGCATATACAGTGGGAACCTATGATCAAAGGTGCCCCTTGGTGCTGCAATTGAACAGCATGCCTATGCTTTCGTGCGCACTAATAGAAGTAGTAAACGGGCCAGGCTAGGGCTGCTTAGTGCTTCGATAATGATACATCCAGATGTCCGGACAGACGAACACCTCCGTTCGCTCATTTTCGCACCCGCTCATTCCTCCCGCACCCCTTCCCCCACCGTGGCATCTCCGCACCCGCCACACCCAAGCCGCAATGCTCCTTTGCCGAGCCGAGCCGCGCCCCCGCCCCCACGTGCGTCGCATGAGCCGCGCGCCCCGCTGCCTCCCTCTCCCCCTCCTGCTCCGGCGCGGTGGCGTCCCCGGCGCGAGCACGAGCTCTGATCCATGTGGCCACCCCCGGCGACCCCCTTCCTCTTCTCTGGCCGGCCACCCCTCCGGTGCGGGGACGAGCGCGACCCCGGCGGCGGCCCCAGCACGGGCGTGCGGCCCTGCTCTGGCACCGGAGCCCCCAATGCCCACAGATCTAGCGGCCATGGCGCTCCCCGTGTCAGGCTCTCTCTCTCCCCTCTGTGTTGCGATTGTATGTTTCAGTTGTTTGAGACGTTTCAGAGATACATTGCAGTTGAATCATATGAATGTTGTAAAAGTAGATCGGAGATGTTGCACATGTTACATATATTGCAATTGTTTTGAGAGGCATGTTACAATAATATGTTTAAGCGGCTTGCCGTTAGTGCTTACTTCATCCGGTACGTCTGACGACATGCCACTTGTTTGTGCAAAGGCTGCTGACAGGCCAATGACTGACAGCATATAAATCTCCAAGTGGCATACGAAATGTTTCATAATATTAATATGGTATACGTAGCTAGCAAAACAAACCAGACAGATCTAGACAGGACTTGATGCATATATATGCTCGCTCTCTAGTCGATCTATAGCGATAGTGATGCATATGCAGAAGAAGAGCAAACAAAATTGATCCACGCACGTACTACGGCACGGTTCACGCACCACGCGCACGCGGTGGCAAACACACACGTTCTGTGCCTTCCCGGCGCACTGTATGCACTGGTTGATTACTTCTGCGCGCGGCTGCAACAACGAACAAAACACACACACTGGCATGCGCATATATGCATCACCTCTCGGCTCAGTTGGCAACAATGGCCGCCGCGACGGTGTCATACATGGCGTGCTCATGGTCAGTGCGGGCATTCGTTTTTGTACGTGCACGGGCGGGTGTAGGAGCCTCCTCCTCCCTTGGCGGCGCACTGGTTGCCGCTCTGGCAACCCGGCTTGTCCTTGTCGAGGGCGCCGTAGCCGATGTCGCCTTCGCCCGCCCCCAGCAGCAGGCCGCCGAGCTCCGGCGCCACCTCGTCCTCCAGTCGCCGGTGGTGCTGCCGCCAGTTGTTAGTCGTCTGAGCACCGGCAGCGCCGACGATCCTTGTCCCGGGGCCGCGTATGATCACCATCCTGGTGCTGCTGTACTCGCCGCCAGCGGTGGCAGGGACGGCGGATGCGAGGAGGAGGAGGAAGATGAGGACGGCGAGGGGCAGGCTGCTGCTGGCTGCCATCGTGTGCACGACGGACCGACGACTCGGTTTGCACGCCTCGTCTGGCTGTCTAGCACTCTCTAGCTATAGCAGCTGGATCGTGCGTGCATGCACAGCGAGCTAGATTGCTATTGCAGTCACGAACAAATGTTGATAGGGAGCCAGGGAGGAGTGCACCTTTAGCTTCGAGTATGTATATGCAGCACAATCATTTTGGGAGCAAAGTTAAGGGGAATGTGTGTAGGCAGGCAGGCACGCGCACTTCATACATAGCACGAATATATCTGGGCATGCAGCCCGAGCCCGTGAGCCCGACACAAGGCCCGGGTTTTGGCCCCGGCCCAAGCCTGGCCCGGCCCCAAGGCCATCGTGCCCGGGCTGGCCCGGCCTGGGGGAGCAGGCCGTGCCTGGGCCGCACCCCAGCCCACGAGCTGGCACGGCACGGCCTGCTCGCCAACGATAGGCACGTAGGCGGCCCGCTCCCCAACGGCTAATTGCCTACCCCCACAGGCCAAAAGTGGCCCAGCCCACTTTCCCGCCGCGCCCCCCCCGCTCCATATATAAGGAGCCGCCGCGGCGCCCCCCTCCTCACCCAAACCTTAACCCCATTCCCCTCCTCCCTGCCGCACTCACTCAGATGCCACTCGCTCACTCGCTCCTCGCTCGGTCGCTCCTCGCCTCCGCTCGTCGATCCATCTCCGCCCGTCATCCGTCGCCATCGTCTCGCAATCCGGTGACATCGCCGCCGCTCCAGCACCTCTCCCTGAGTCCCCTATTCCCTATCCGTCTCCCTTTTTCTCCTTCTCCTCTGTCCTCTCGGTGAATATGTGAGTCCGCCTCCTCGTCTCTCTTCCGCCGCCGCTCGCCGTCCTCTTAATCCGGTCTTGTTGCCTTTGTGTGGCCCTCGTCTTCTCGGGCGCCGGGCTCCGGTTGCGCAGGCAAGACTAAGCCCCTAACCCTAACCCTAGATCTGAAGTTCATTGTTGTTCATTCTTTCATCTTTCTCGTTTCCTTTCTCATCTTTTGATCTTTTCTGTTTTGTGTTTATGCAGGTCGGTTGCCGATGCCTCGTCCTCTACTAGCCTTGGCGTAGAGCGGGCAATGGCACGACGGCCACGCGCATTGTTGAGGAACGGTGCTGGAGATCCGCCGTCCGTGGCTGAGGGCCCCATGGCGTGTGATCCGCACGGTGACGATGTTGTGTTCCCTCTGACCGGTGATGAGGACTTGATCGTGGCAGGGCTGTCCCCGAAGCACGACGACGACGGCCGTGACCCGTATTCATTGTTTGATGACGACGTCGCCCGCGGGACACAACCACCGATCGAGCTCGATGCCGATGATGCAGGGCAGCGGCGACGGCGACAGGGATGGCGGTGGAGTCCAACACCCACACCAACAGCACAGGTGCTAATGGTAATGGTAATGGTAATGGTAATGCTACTCCTTCCTCTGCTGTTTCTGGTAAACACAAGTCTAAGTGCTGGGCTGATTTTGATGAGATTTTTGAGGAGATTAATGGTAACAAGGTTTGAGTTCAAGCTATCTGTAATTTGTGTAGAACCACATTGAGTGCTAGATCTGCTGCTAGTACTAGTCACATACTTAGGCACCAAAAGTCTTGCAATAAAAAATTTGATCATGTTGCTAGGGTTCAGTCACGACTTGCTTTTAATCCTGATGGTTCTCTGCATAATTAGAACTATGATCCTGCTGTTGCTAGAATTGAACTGTGTAGATTGATTGCTAGGCTTGATCTTCCTCTGGGTTTTGGTGACACTGATGCATTTGAGTTCTATATTGTTCGTACTCATAACCCAAGGTTTGTTAAATCATCTAGAAGAACCACCACTAGAGATCTTGATAAGTTGTTTAATGAATGTCGTGATAGGATTAAAAACTATGTGAATGCTACTTCATATGTTGCTTTGACTTCTGACATTTGGTCTGGTAATGCTAAGGAGATTACATTTCTGTTGTTGCTCACTATATGAATGCTAATTGGGAGTTGTAGAAAAAGGTTATTGGTCTTAGGTTGATAGAAGTTAACCATTCTGGTGAAAACATTGCTTCAAGTATTGCATCTGTGGTTGATGAGTTTGGTTTGATTGATAAGACTTTTTCTGTCACTTTAGATAATGCTTCTTCTAATGCTAAGGCCATGGAAACTTTGACACCAATGTTTGCTGGTTATTTAGGTTCTGATCCTGCACCTGAGCCTGATGATCCTGATAAACGTACTTATCGCCTTGTTCATCAACGCTGTTCTTGTCACATTATTAATCTTATTGTTAAATCTGGACTAAAAAGAATGAAATCTTATATGGAAGATTTTAGAACTGCAATTAATTTCTTCAGTTCCTCTAATCATAGAATTGCTATATTTAAAAACTACTGTGAAGCTAAAGGTGTTAGACCTAGAAAATTTGGCTTGGACATAGATGTTAGATGGAATGATACTTATCTTATGCTGAGAAACTTGGTTCCATACAGTGAAGTTTTTTCTGTGTTCATTAATTTAAATTATGGTACTACACTGTTGTCTCTAGCTCACTGACATGTGGCTGGAAAGGTATTGGAGTTCCTGGAAATCTTTTATGACTGTACTGTTGTTCTGTCTGGTGTTTATTATCCTACCAGTCCACTTGTGCTGCACCATGTCCTGGAGATTACAACCCATTTAGCATGCATGTGAAAAAGACGTTAATCTTAGAAATTTTGTGTATCCTATGCAACTTAAATTCCTTAGGTATTGGTCAAACATTCCTCTCTTATACTCATTTGCATTCATTCTAGACCCTAGAGCTAATCTCAGAGGTACGCAAAGGGTCCTCCATTTACTTTATGAAAAGCACTGGTACTGATTACAGTTCTTACTATGCTGATGTGAAAACTGAATTGAATAAATTGTTTGAGAAATATTAGAGAAAGTTTGGTGCAGCTAGGTCTCAAAGGGTTACACAGCCTGCAAACCATACTGGTAAGAGAAAACAGGCTTGGGGGAGAATATTTGGAGGATCAGGTGTTGTTGGTCCTACCCCTACCACTGCCTGCACTTCTTCTCACTCTACTGCTTCTGAACTTGCATGCTACTTAGACAGCGACGACATAACTTCTTAGGAGGATGATTTTGACATACTTCTCTGGTGGCGTGACCACAAACTAACCTATCCAATCCTGGCAATTATGGCCAGAGATATCATGTCAGTTCCTGTTTCCACTTAGTCTTCAGAATCTTGTTTGAGCTTATCAGAAAGAATCATTAAAGAACGGCGCCGGCACTTGTTACCTGAACATGTTGAGATGCTGACATGCTTGAACGACTAGGAGCTAGGAGAGAAGAGAGAACAACATTCAGCTGATGACACCAAGGAACTTGAAGATGCATTCAAGAATTTGTATCTGGATGAACCTGAAGGTGAAGAGGAGGCATCTGGTGGCTGAGGGTGACACTTAGCTGTGAATGTTGGACGTGCTTTTGTGTGAGTTGAGAGTGGACCTGTCCCTCACTCACTTGATTAGTTCTGTTACATTTTTATTTGAACAATGGTCTGTAATAACTTAAGTAAGACAATCTTATGAGCTAGCTGCACTCTTTTTTCCTGTCCAGAGTTTCTCACAAGGGTAAGTTTTACCTAGACAGGTTTTAATGAGGCAGCCTTGCACAAAACAACTCTTTTTAATATCTAAAATTGTTCTATCTTTCTTTTTTCTGTGATGTGATCTGTTTCTTTTTTCTATGATGTGATCTGTGTGTGTCCTTCTTACTAAGTCATGGTTGTGAAAGTGTGAATGTTGATACTTGATAGTGATAGTTCATAGTTGATATTAACATATGACTCTGAAATGATAGTTCAAAGTTGATAGAAATGTGTTGGCAAGTTTCTGGTTGAAAATTTTGGTTTGAGATAAAGGTTACGTTTTGAGGTGTTTTTGGTGAACCGGGTTATGGGCTGGCACGGCCCGCAATTTTTGCCGTGCCTCACGGGCCAGCACGGCATGAAAATCGGCCCACAAGCCCGTGTCTGGGCCGAAGGCCAGGCCCGCAGGCCTGTGAGGCATGGCCTGCAAGGCGCGGCGTGCCTCCTCGGCCCGGTGGCCATCGGGCCGTGCCGTGCCGGGCCAGCCCGATGCCCAACTATAAGCACGAATAAGCTGCAAAGCCTAAAATGTGTACATACATGTTTAGAAAGGTGAAATGGTGGCGGTGGGGAGTCCGCTATAGCCTGCCGCCGTACCGTGCATCACCTCTCACCTGCAGCAACTCTGATCGGCTGGCTGTATTTTTGGCTGATATTGATGCTGATACTGATTTATTGTGAGAGAAAAACACGGTTCCATAGCTGACTGATTTTGACAAACAGAGCCACGTCAATCTGACGACATGCCACGTATCTTGGCCTGTTGGGTGCTGCTCAAACCCGATCGAGTGGAAGTGAAGTGGATGCTCCATGCCTCCAGATGCTTATTGATTTATTATTGCAACAAGTTGTCAAAAGTCAAAACTAAGCTAAGGGTCACTTTGCCAAGGCCACTTGTGCCAAATGGAAAGTAGGCTTGATTTCAAGCAATCAGTCAGTACTCGCTAAGTTGTGTTTTCTTTCTTTTTTTTGATAAGACGCTAAGTTGGTAGTTAAACTGCTGGTATAGGCCAGTGCATGCGCAGATCGATGGCCAGATGGAGTTTGCCGCCGTCTGATGGTTTCTCTGATTGTGGAGAGATCAATGGTTAAGTTGTTTACCGCGAACAGTCATGGTCCCATCGACATATATACAACACATGCTTCCTTCGTTCCATTGTTAATTGTTAATAGAAGAACATATCTATATCTATACCTAGTACTAAAGATGCAAAATTTCCGGTCATTAGGCCTGGTGCAGTTGGTGAGTGCTAGCTCGCCGAGTCACCAGGTCCTGGGTTCGAAGCCGTCTCTCTGCAGAATTTCTGCGGGGGTAAGACTTTGCTTCGGTTATTTCTTTCCCTAGACCCCACTCGTGTGGGAGCCTCTGGCACTGGGTCTGCCCTTTATTTTTCGTCCATCCCTCCCTAACTAACTCACCGCGAATGTGAAAAATTATCCCTGCTCGTTTATCTATAGCCCTTCTGTTTTATATATGACATACATAGGGTTTCTTAAGGTAATATAAGTAGCTAGGAATCCTAATCTAAATAAATTCGTCCGATTTTGAGTAACAATCCTGATTCATATATGGCATACACATGGCTTCTTAAGGTAATATGGATAGCTAAGAATCCTAATCCTAATCCAAATAATTTTGTCCGATTTTGAGTAACAATCCTAATCCCAATAGAAAAGAATAAGAGTACAAATATAAATTTGTATCTGTACCTTTAATAATAATCAATAATCGTATTACAAGTGGGTTTCTTGGTCTCTGTCTGAACCTACGCATGAGAAGTCCTCGGGTTTTTTTTGCCTGCGCATATGAGAGACCGAGACTACAAAGAGTTTCTTCTTTTGTCCGTTTTTCTATTCCGTTGTCCTGTTTGATGAATTTTTGTCAGATTTAAATTCGCCTTGTATACGCGTATACTCATATTTGTGTCTATCACCGGGCATGCAAATTAAAAATACATAGAAAATGTACGTGCTCGAATGCATGGGAAAAGAAACAAGCCACCATGGCTGGAAGGCCGGCGGCCTTATGTGTGGCACCTGTACATGCGTGTACGCATGCGTACAACGTGACCTGGACATGGTATACGTACGTGTATCAGGCTATTATTTTGCGAACACGGATTATGTTGAGCCTACAAGACAGTCATGTTAGAAAAGTAGAATCATCTAGGAGTGGATCCAGCGGGTAGTACTCTTTGCATTTGGGATAGACTAGTGGAATATCATAGAACTAACCAGAGAGGTGAGAAAGAGATGAGAGGTGGAGAAAGACTATGTTACCGATCATCCTGGTGGGAGGAACTCGCCTGTCGTCGGTGGCAAGGAGGCAGTGGCGCCGCCGGTGGGACATCCCGCCGCTGGCAGTGCCACCCTCGGAATCGGCTAGGGCTAGATGGTGGGTGGCGGCAATGGCCGTAAACCTCTCATCTTGAGCCCATGGCTCCCACCCCCTTCTTATATGGCACTGTGCGACGGGGCCCACCAACCGCTAATGGGTTGAGCGCCCCCGATCAGGGCGCGAGTCAAGGCCCAATTAGGCCGTTGGGCCTAATCGGTGGGAGATCAATTCCAACATTCTCCCCCTTGATCTCAACTTACTTTAACTTTAAACTTTAACTTTAATTTCTTTTACTTTTATTTGTTCCATCACAGATTAGTGTATAGAGCATGCTTCATCGTCACGGTCAATTGCCGATAGATTTAACAGCTACAATACGTGCCTCTGTTCTGAAACAGATTCTTTAACTTTGGGCCCTTTATTGTCCGGAAATCATAGACTATACCATAAACCCATGTCGACTGTGTGTTCTCTGAACACACTGGGTGGTAAGCTTTTGGTAAGCGGATCCGAAAGCACTTTCTTGTCACTTATATGTTCAATACCCTTTGGTATGATTCTGGACTTTCTCCTTTATAACATATAACTTTAATGTCAATGTGTTTGGCAGCACACTTGACTCGTTGTCATAGGAGCAAACTACTTAAATGGTTATTGTTGTTGATAACCATTATCAATTCTGGGTTTAAGTTCCTTAACCATTTTGCCTGTCCCTCAGCCTCATATCATGCTATATTATAACTTTACATCACTGATGATACTAGAACTGTTTCTTTTAGAGCTTTTCCACAATAAAACTCCAACTGCGAGTGTTAGCTACTATGTGGGTTTCACTAAACATCTCACCGACATTTTAACTTCATTCCAGTGATCTATATCTGGACTGGATTTTTGCCAAAACAACCCGGATACGTGAACTGTGTCAGGATAAGGTCTCATCTTTGTACTCATTAAGCTTCCAACAGCTGAGCATATAGGACGTCCATCTATAACAATCTCACATTGCCTTTGGAACACTAAAGTTCTCAAAATTATTACCCTGATCATGGGAACAGGCGTAGGTTTACCCGCATAGGTACTTTATTTCTTTAGAAACTTTTCTTAGCATGCCTATGCGATAGTCCTAATACCCCTTTTTTTCTTTTATCTCGGTGAATTTCAATTCTCATAACGAGATACATTTCACCGAGAATTTTCTTATTTAACCTTGAGGACAAGAACTTCTTCTCATGCAGTAGATTGACATCACTATTAACAATTAAGGTGTCATCCACACAAGATTAGGAAATGAATTTCCCATTCTATAACTTTATACAAAAACAATTGTCCTCTCATTCTCTTTAACCCAAAATTTCTAATTGACTCTTCAACTTTAAATGCCACTGTCTAGAGATTTGCTCTAGTTCATAAGAGATTTCTGCAGGTGGCATCCCATATGTTCTTTTCTTTCCATGACAAAACCTCTGAGTTGTGCCATGTAATCATTTTCATATAAATCCCATTGGGAAATGTTGTCTTTACTTTCATCTGATGTAACTCAGATCATGATGTGCCACTAGCACTCATTGTAATCTATTCATTCGCTTCGCGCAAAAACTTTTGATTCAAGTCGCGCTCCACATCTTTACATATTCCCTTTGGAGTCACAATTTTGTCTTGTAGACCCATCACAGCCTACTGTCTTGGCTCCTTAGGAATTTATTCTAGATTCCAAAATATTATTGATATTATCGATTTCATTTCATCTTTCTTTGCTTCTTGCCACTTGGACGAGTGAACGCCTCTCATGGCTAGTTCAAAATAGGTGGGATTACCCTCCATTTGAATTTTACTAATATAGACTTTATAATCATCAGAAATATCTGATTTTCTTATTCTTTGAGACTTTCTGGGGCCTCAGCTACTAGCATTTCTTGACCTTTATTGCCAAAAGACAATTGATTCTATAAGGTCCTGTGTAACAAGATCCTTATTTACATTATTCATCCTCCTTGCGGAGTCAGGTTTCTTTGTACCATGTTTCCCCAGATTATCCCATCTTTAATTTTCTTATTTTGGGTTCAATCTACTAAAACTCATATGGTGCATTTAGCACCTATGGTGCATTTAGCACCTATGGTGCATTTAGCACCGTCTTTAAAACTCTGAATGCGTCCAGTATGAATACTGACCGACTATGGTATCTTTATCTTGGAACTGTAAAAGCTATTTCTTTACTTTAGGGGTATCGATATTATGACCGTCTTACTCCCCCGACGATCACATTCATCTTTTATAGATCACTTTAGTATGCATCGCATTGTCTAAATTATGGGGAAGTATCTTTCTTAATTGTCTTTCTTAATTGATCTCACCTTTCTCCCCCTCGAAATGTGGTACGAACTTTTTTACCATAATTTCGAAAACTATTCAGAACTCTTGTGAATGAGGAAACTTTGATTACTTACCTCACCCACATGATTACATCATGCAAATGAAATTATTTCTTAATTCGTATGGGAGTACTTTTCCTCATTTCACTTCAAAAACTCAACAGAGTCTTTTATCATTAATACTTTCGCAAGTCACACTTACATGTCATTCTTATCTCGAGGTTCGTCTGTAACTTTCTGTTCTCCTTAAACTTATACTAGGATAGCATAAGAGCTACCCTAATCTTTCTCCCTGTGCGGGATACACTCAAAGCACATGAGTCAGTACAACTTTCTCCCGCCATGCAGGATAAATACTATGTCAAATTTCTCCCGCCATGCAGGATTGATTAACATAAGTACTATGCCAACTTTACCCCGTCATGCGGGTATCTTTTCAAACTTTTCCCGTCATGCGGGCACTATCACAATCTTTTTCCCGCTATGCGAGATAATTTTCTTGAAGGGACACAAATGTCAATATTGGCTCATATCCAATCAACAAATTTAGAAATAAATCCAAATTCTCTTTAACACATATGGTTAATCCGACGTTGGTCAAATTAAACATGCATGTCACTTATTACATTTGAAATCATGATGATTAAGATTAAAAATTATATTACTTATTACATCTTTTATCATGATGATAAAATTGAAAACTAAAAACTTTTCATAAAGAGTACATAAAAGGTATCTCTTAAACTAAACTCTTATTGTTCTATTTCTTGGATCAATATCCTAGAATCATTTTCCTTTTGAAGCCATTCTTTAAAGAGACCGCAGTCCCTTACACAATGGTCTTCTTTCTGCAAAATTACACTTTTCATCTTCTGAGTCACAAGTACCCAGCTCATTTTCTTTTCACCCTTCAAGAATAAAGGCATGAAGTTCTTTATCTGAAAACCATCATCAATAATGAGCATGAAAATAACCCTACATTGGTCTGGTTAAAGACATGCACATTAAACTTTTAAACTTTAAGTTCTATTCTATATCACCGTTGGGCAGAAATAGAACAAAATCATCAATCTTATACATCAATTCCACATCACCGTTGGGCAGAAATGGAATTAACATATGAAAACTCAATTATCTTATAACACTTTTCAAAACTAAATTCTCCTGTTTGTTCGAATTTAATTTTTGAAGATCATCATCATCATTGCAGCGGAAACATGAAAATACATTACATTCTGCTCGCTCTGGAGCATCTATTGTCTCTTATCTATTCTCTGAAAATTGGTCACTTTGATGCAAAATTTATCAGAGATTTAAACTTTAAACATAAAACTTATAGAATTATAATATTGTTATCATCAACGTTGGTCAGAAAATTACAATATCATAATTTTCTTTAAGCATAAACTCTTAAATAAATTTATAATATTGTTATCATCAACGTTGGTCAGAAAATAACAATATTATAATTTATCTTAACTATAAACCGACTATTCCTCCAATTAAAATTTTCCCCGTTGGTTCCAACTTTAACCAGGGAGTTAACTTTTCATTATCATTTACTGAATAATTATAACTGCTCTTCAAATTAAATCCTCCCGTTGGTTCAGATTTAATGAGAAGATTAATAACAATATTATAATAAACTGTAAACTGTAAACATATCCATTTTTCAAAATTAAATTCTCCCGTAACCAACGAGAGAATTTAATAATGAAATAACAACTTTAAATACGCAGCGGAAAATGTTAAAACCATGCTTAAGTTAACATTATCCAGAAGCACTCAATTACTATCTGCTCAGATTTCGACGTTGGTCAAAAGAGCAACTTTTATCATCAAGTCTTACCGAAAATCATCAAGATTGCTTCTGGAAAATTAAAAAAGGATAAATTCACAACCGTTTCTTTCATTTTATTTCGGCCCGAAAAGCCCAGCTAACGGGACGTTTTTCACTCTCAGCAGCTCGCAGCCCAGCTGCTGCATTCGGCCCATGGCCCTGCTTGCGCCTGCTCGCGAGCCACTTCCCGCGCCCAGGCCGCAACCTGGGCCTAGGCCGGGAAAGTGCCGCCCCGCCTGGGCTCCTTTCGGTCCGGTTAGCCACCGCTCGATCTCGCCCGTTGACATCGATCCGACGGTCCCGCGTGGATTTCGGAAGATCAAAACGGCGTCACCGGCAGCTCCCCTGAACCCTAACCTCATTTGATTCTGCCTTCACCTTCCTCTCGCCGCACGCCGCAGCGGCGGCGGTGGCCTTATCCGGTGGCTCCCCGCCCGCCTTTCCTCTTTTATTTCCGTTCCTCCCCTTCTTTACTTCACCACAGCAGTGAGCAGCTACGGTGGCCGCCCGCGATGGCGAACTGGTGAAGCGACCGAGCCTTGGCCGGCCAGAGGAGGTGGCGGCGCCCCCGCATGGCTCCTTGTTGGCGTGCGCGCTCGCCCGAGCTGAGCGCGCCGCCATCAAGTGGCCGTGCGGTGGTGCCCTGAGCCCATGCGCGCACACGAGGAACGGTGGCGGAGAGTCTTCTTCCCACGCGCCGATGAAGACGCCAAGCGGCTTCCTTACCCGCACGATGGCGGTAAGAGTGCCCTGGTAGGACCTCTACTTCGTCCTCTTCTTCTTAGGGTTAGGGTTAGCTTTTCTCTGCCGAATCGAAACCGATTCGGTCATCTCCTTTATTTTCCTTTCTCTCTCTTAGCGCAATAGCGACCGAGGTGCAGCGGAGGTTGCCGGCGGCGACGAGGTGCTAGCCTCGCCGGAGTCCGTCCCGGTCGGTCCCCTCTATTTCTTTTCTTTCTCTTATTCTTCTTGTCCATTCCCCTAGGGTTAGGGTTTCTTTACCGATTCAAAATCGGTTTCTCTTTCTCTTCTTTCATCCCCAACTGGATCTACACGCTAGTAAAAACCTAAAGCTCCGGTACCATTGTTAGAAAAGTAGAATCATCTAGGAGTGGATCCAGCGGGTAGTACTCTTTGCATTTGGGATAGACTAGTGGAACATCATAGAACTAACCGGAGAGGTGAGAAAGAGATGAGAGGTGGAGAAAGACTATGTTACTGATCATCCTGGTGGGAGGAACTCGCCTGGCGTCGGTGGCAAGGAGGCAGTGGCGCCGCCGGTGGGACATCCCGCCGCTGGCAGTGCCACCCTCGGAATCGGCTAGGGCTAGATGGTGGGTGGCGGCAATGGCCGTAAACCTCTCATCTTGAGCCCATGGCTCCCACCCCCTTCTTATATGGCACTGTGCGACGGGGGCCACCAACCGCTAATGGGTTGAGCGCCCCCGATCAGGGCGCGAGTCGAGGCCCAATTAGGCCGTTGGGCCTAATCGGTGGGAGATCAATTCCAACAAGTCAGCGCAGCGCGGCGCGACTCAGCAAACGGTCCATAACATTCTATAGGCCTGGCCTTTGGTGTAAACGGCCCGCAGATACATTACCACCAGGTAGTGTGTCTGTCTGGCCGCAAGACGTTGAACCAAATATTCGTACATATTTTGGGTTTGCTTCACGTTATCCAATGGAACTCCATCTTGCTAGGTCCATGTGTCATGGCCGGACTGCATGGGAGGAGAGCCAATTGAATTCGGTCCTAGATAGAGCAATCACCATAGTACGTCTGGCCAGTAAACATTTTAGCAATAATTGGTAAGTCGAGTCCGTTTTTTTATATTGGAAAAAATAACGTAAGTTTTGTAGAAGCGTTATCGGCTTATCATAAGGGGTAACTGTTGCGAAAGGAACCAGTTCCGGATATCTCTCGGGCCTTTAATTTTTAGGCATTTAATTTCTTCTATGTGCATCACGAATTGTACTTAGCTTATTGCATTTGCTCATGAATAAGAGTCAAAAACACAATTCATTTAGAAGCAAACAAACATTAAAACAAACTCGAACAATGTGGAGATAGCATATGCGCTCCCCAAGCATTGCGCTTAAAGTAAAGGCTCACTCGTTATAGATTCATCTAAAATAAAAGTACAATATTATTTTTATCCTATTGCAACACATGGGTATATTTGCTATGATATAATAATATGCGATAGTGCTGACTAGTTCTACACTGGGCCTCCGATCAGCGGCCTTGCAGTAGTCTTGGGGCTGGTGACACTACACTACCGCTGGGGCCCGGGCCCCAAGCGGCGGACAGAACAATCCCACGCTGCCACGCACTGTTCTCGCTACTAGTCGCTAGAGCCTGTTACGATTCAGCTGGCTGGCTGATCTCGGCCGATGCTGATTTAGTGTGAGAGAAAAATACGACTGAATGGCTGGCTGATTATTGCAAGCGAACATGCTATAAAGTGTTTGGTGCGAGGTATGAATTAATTTATCATCTTCTCGCTTTCACTTTTTTGTTTGATTTCTAAAATGGAATGGATCGATGCTCTCGTAAGCTAATAATTAGTACTAATATGAGAAGTACAATCATTCAACCAAATTTAAGAAATAGATTCATGATGCACCACCTCATTTAGAATGGTTTAATTCCTCAAACCAAATACACTCAATAAACATACGATTTAGCTATTTATTTCTTTCGTGTATTATTAATTATTAATATACTATCATTTGCTACAAAAATCAATTTGTCCAACTTTTTGTTCGGTACCAACTAGCAGTACAATCCAATAATTAATTCAAAAGGTACATATGAGCAAAACAAGGATTTGTGGATACTCCCCATCATTTGGGTTTATTTGTCACCAACAATATATACAGTAGCAATTTAGACATTCTTTTTTTTTTCCTACGGACGGAGTTTTACATACTTCAAAGTATATATACTCGTTCTGTTCTAAATTATAAGTCATTCTAACTTTCTTGGTGGTACAACAAATAGCTGGTGATTTTAATGATTAGAGGGACCATCGCTCGATATGCATCTTGATATGTGCCTTGACATCATTTATATTTTTGTCGAATTTCGAATTCAGCAAATTCTAAGGCATGAGGATCTTAAGGCCAACATGTTACCTCAACAAGCATCTGGCTTTGATGCCAGTGGGCTTAATTTATACTTTAAAGAAAAGCCAATGCAAGAGAATTCATTTGTTTTGTGTGCAGAAGCAGCAGAGCTGGCTCGCCGATTCCCCGAGTCGGCCTAGCCGAATTGCCTGGGTCGGCTAAGCCGATTACCAGGGCCGGCCAGGCCGGTTTGCCCAGTGAGGCCCCAAATAGGATCGTTTTGAACTCCAGTGATGTTGGAGCAAATTTGGATGATTGGAGAACTTTCATTATGGATTATTTAAGTAATCCAAGTGCTAAAGTTGATCAAAGTATTCGGCAATTGATTTGTATCGACTTTCTGCCGAACGCTTGCTATTGAGATGCTTGAATTCAGAATGTTGATGTCTACTCGGAGCTTGCCACTTTAACATATCCTATTGTCAAACCATGGTGTATGGGAGTTCATCCATTTAGTCTATTTAAACAAGATACTAATTCAATTTGGACTTGTTGGGAGACCGAATTAATTGATTATGTTCTGTTTTGGAGGAACACAAAGATTGAATGCTGGCTGTACGAAGCCCAATTTCAGAAGATCAGAAATATTTATCGCTGGAGGCAATCAAGTTAGTTTATGCTTGCACGATGATTTGATAAGAAAAACTAGGGATATTATCCTGGATAAGTTCGAGACAGTAAACAGCTGAATATTGTGCACAGGACCACAATAATGGGATAATTTTGGGTTTAAAGGTGTTTTTAGTACGCAAGCTTTACTAAAAAACAGGGGGGCATACAGTGACACCCAAAATTATCCAAAGTGCATAATGGACTCTGCCATCATGTTTCTATTGTCAAGATAACCAGAAAACATACTGATCATCGCATTTTGCGTCCGGACGATGAAACGGTATTTCAGATGGCTAAACCAGCTAGAGTCAGCTTAGCCGCCTTCCAAAGTCTGCTAAGCCAGCTTTCTCAACTTTCTCAAATGCAAGAATGCATTGCGCCATTCTATTTATCTCGTCGAGCTAATTGAAAAACATATATAGATCATTCGTTTGGAGTCTGAATGAATTACTTATGAATTTCAGAAGCTTCCTGCCGGAATCTGTAGAAGTCGGCTTAGCCGACTTTGGCAGGGCCAAAACGGATTTGAAACACGTTTGATACGATTTGGAAGGGCTTTCGACTCTCTGAGGGATAAGCCCACCCCCACCTTATGTAAATATAAGGTCCAAAGCCGATTGAGGTGCAAAAAAACCAATGTATTCCTCTCTTTTGCCCTAAATTATCTCCCAACCTCATGTTGTTGTTCATCGCTTGATCCGACAACCTAGGACAACCTGACAATGTCCTTACCCCGGCGGGGTCCCTGCCGAATGAGAGCTTCGACGGTTCCTCTAGTTTTGCATCACGTAAGCATGATTAGTTATCTTTTGGTGGTTTGCTCGTAAACGTCGCCGTTCTTCACTATGTAATGCCTGCAAATCAGTGAAATCACATGAGGATGCAAGGAGGAAGACTGCTTCCATGGCGCTCGACGAGGAATAGGGACGCGGAGGAAAGCGTGTTCCATGGAAGAACGATATAACTCGAGCGAACGAGTTGGTCTTGGTCGGGTAAAGAAATTAACCTTGCCTAGCTTTGTGCCTCGGCACTCAATTTCGCCTGCAAAGCTTGGCAGGTGCCGGACCACATGTCCACATGGTAATAAAAAAAAACAGTCCAGGGGACAAACTCCAATGACGCCAATCTAGATGCACAGCCATAGAAGCAGAATCCCCAGAATCCACTAATGAAAAAGCAGACTCACCGTCTTATTATTATTGCTTCCTCAGTTCCAAATTATAAGGTGTTTTACCTTTTTTAAGATACATTGTTTTTGCTCTACATATAAATATAGTATATATAGTGCATAACAAAAGTTATTGTATCTAATAAAGCGAAAACGTCTTATATAATTTAAAACGGAGGGAGTACCATTTGCCAGATGTGTCAACAGTCCTTGAGTCTATTGGCCCAATTTTAATCTAACTTGCTAGCGTCTAGACGTTCGATCCGGAGCGCTAGCGTCTGACGGTGCCACGCCTGCTACATGCCTGAGTACGCGGGATTTGCTCGCACAGGTGGGACCGCCCCGCGCCTCTACCCCCCACCCCGCGCCACTCCTTTCCCGCTCGCGCTAGCTCTGCTTCTGGACTGCCTACGCCCATGTGGGTTCAAGTGACATGCCCCGCCTATGGATGCGCGCCCCAGATGCGTCTGCCGGCCTTAGGCGCTTGCACGGTGACCCATGGCGGCGTCCGATAGCTGCAGTAGGCGGTTGCGGCAGGTGGGTCCCATTGCAACATGTGTAACACCTGTGCAACATCCGGATGAAATACTAGAAAAACACGTGTGTAGCCATTGCAAATATATGTAACATCCAGATAAAATGTTTACAACATACGTACGAAACAGCTAAAATACTCGAAACATACACTTGCAATATGCATGTAAATGTAACATCAAGATCTACTTTTGCAACATCTAGCTACAACACTTGCAACATACGTCTGAAACAGATGAAACATTTGGAACACACACTTAAAACGTACGTGTATAGCCATTGCAACATGTGCAATATCCTGATCTACGTTTTCAACACCGATATAAGACAATTGCAACATACCTCTAAAACATCTTAAACACTTGAAACATATGTCTGTAACATGCATTTTCAGCGCAACAGGAGGCTTGTTGACGCGTGGAGTTCACAGGTGTAGAGCTCGCCGGTGGCACGAAGCTCGCCGCTCCGGTGGAGAAGGCAGACCGCGCGCTGGAGAAGACCACGTGGTGGAGTGGGGCACGCGCGGGAGATACAGCGCGGCACGGCGGGGGACGCGGTGCAACGCGGGATGGGGAAGCTGCGCGGCGCAGGATGGGGGCGTGAGCGGATGGAGGTAGGGCCATGCGGTGCGGGCGGGAGCGAGCAGACGGCGTGGGCAGGAGCAAGTGGACGGCGTGGCGATTTCTGCCGTCTGTGAAGCGACGTCCGGTCGGTCGGACGCCCTATTCCAAACATTTCCGATTTTTTATTTGAGGCCGACCCATACAGCTCATTGGCCTTGCTCTAATGGGCCGAGGCATCGCGCGGTTTGCTGAACTGGGCTGTACTCAAACAGGAGTAGTACCATCATCTACTTGTATTGTTAGCGGTATATGGCAAGTGAAAATATCAGTAGTGTCAGACTGTCTAATCCAGAACGAGAACGATAATAGGGAAGAAGACATGAATATCAGTTGTGAGAGGCTGGATCTCAGCATCTCTTTGACCATGTAGCTAGTGCGATGGGCTAACACTGTTTAATATGCCAACATACACTCGTTTATTCATGTAAACTGCACGCAACACACACGCTGACACGCACAGTAACCGCATCGTCCGATCGGAATCGGATGGCAGTGTAGCTCACCCATGCACGGCGCGTGCGTGGCCGGCGGCAGTGGGGGTGTGTGGGCAGTGTTCCCAGTACGTGCACGACCGGGTGCTGGACCCGTGTCCGAGGGCGGCGCACTGGGCGTGCGGCTGGCAAAACGGACGGTCCGGGTTCAAGGCAGCGGTGGTGACGTGGACGCCGCCGTTTCCCGCCCCCAGCAGGCTGCCGAACTCGGGCGCCACCTCGTCCTCCACCAGGCGCCGCTGCTGCTGCCACTTGTTAATAAGAGCACCGCCAGCAGAGACGACTCTGCTTGACCCGGGTGCGCGGATGATGACCATCCTGCCGCTGTACTTGGCGGCGGCGGCGGCGGCCACTACTGGAACGGCGGATGTGGCCGCGAGAATGGCGACGGCGGTGGTGAGGAGGAGGGCGGCGAGGGGCAGGTAGGTGCCAGCCATCGTGCTCGTGCACTGGTTTAGTTTGCTTCTTCCTACCTCCTAAGGCATGCATGCAGTCACTTGGGCTGGGCTGGCTCCGGGTGCTTCACTACCGGCTTCTTATATATATTTTGAGCCCGGCCAACACAGAGTATGCATGATTGGAATCACATCACTAACCGATCCAAATTGAATATCGAATAAACAACAGATGGAGCACTCACAAATTGGCTGATGATAGGTTGTAGGTTCAGAGAGGGAGCAATGTAACATACTAGACGACATACATATACAGTGGGAAAATATGATTAAAGGCGCCCTTTGGTGCTGCAATTGAACAGCATGCATGCCTATGCTTTCGATCGTGCTAACACTGACATAAGGAGCAAACGGGCCAGGCTAGCGCTGCTTACTTCATCCGGAACGTCTACCTGACGACATGCCACTTGTTGTGCAAAGGCTGCTGACAGGCGGCCAATGACTGACAACATCATATAAATTTCCAAGTGGCATACCGCGTACGAAACTGTTGCATAATAATAATATTATATGGTATACTCATGTGTCCCTTGATAACCGTTGTTTTTAAAATGATTTCTATGGCATAAGTTTAACTGGATTTATAGAAAATACGTGCAATATTTATATCTCTAAATAAATTTATTATGAAAATAGATTCAACAATCTATCTACTGATTTGTACCATAAATATTAATATTTTTTTATATATTTAGTTAAAATTGTTTCTCGGAAAATGAAAATGACAATTATTTAGGGACTGAGAGAGTATGTAGCCAAAGAATGGTATACTAGGCAGATCGAGAAAGAAGTTGATGCACATTATATATGCATGCTCGCTCTCAAGTCGATATTGTTAGCTCGTTTGGTCCGGCTCTCTAGGTGTGAGCCCGGCCGCCCAGGTTCGAACCCAAGGCCCCGCGCGTTTAAGCCTTCTAAAAGGCCGGGGGAGTAGCGACCCCTTTCTCTAAAAAAAAAGAGTCTGGAATTGCCTTGAGGGCCCGAATTTCCTGGAGTGTCAAAATAAAACCATCAAGAAAAATATAGTTTCCTTGGATGTGGATATTGACCTCCAAGGAAATATGTATTTCTTGAGTTTTGAAGTAAACCGTCAAGGAATATTGATGTTCTTTTTGGCAGGTTTTAAGAACCTCCAAGGAAATTACACATTTACTTGAGTGTACTGGTAAACAGTAAAGGAAAATTCCATTTCCTTGAGTGTTATTTAACCGCCAAGAAAAAGGGGTTGTTTTCTTGTGTGTTATTTTAATCCGCCAAGAAAAACTACTATTTCTTTGGGGGTTATGCAATTTCCTTGGTGGTAGTGAGCGATGCATATGCAGGGGAAGAGTAAACAAAGTTGATGATGATGATGCACGCACGTACTACGGCACGGTTCACACACGTACTGCCTTCCCGGCGCACCGGCCGGTTTATTTTGTGGGAGCGGCTGCAAGCCTGCAACAACGAACAAACACACACTGGCATGCGCATACATCGCCTCTCGTCTCAGTTGGCAACAATGGCCGCCGCGACGGTCTATGGCACACACGTATCGTACGGCGTGCTCATGTCAGTGCGCGCATTTTTCCCCGTACGTGCACCCCCGGGTGTAGGGCCCTCCTGGCTTGGTGCACTGGCCGGACGGCAGGCAAACCTGCCCGTCCTTGTTCAAGGCATCGTTGGAGACGCTGCTGCCGCCGTTTCCCGCCCCCAGCTGTAGGCCGCCGAACTCTGGCGCCACCTCGTCCTCCACCAGGCGCCGCCGCCGCTGCTGCCACTTGTTAAGCGCACTGCCAGCAGAGACGTCGAGGACCCTTGCCCCGGGTGCGCGGATGATGACCATCCTGCCACTGTACTTATCGGCGGTGGCGGCGGCGGCGGCGGTGGCCACAGGAACGGCGGATGTGGCCACGAGAATGGCGACGACGGCGGTGGCGAGGGGCAGGTAGCTGCCGGCCATTGCGCACTGGTTTGGTTTGCTTCCTCTTCGTTCCTAAGGTAGGCGCGCTTATATGTATTGCATATGTATGATCATATATATGAGCCCAACATATATATAGCTAGTACTGTATGATTGTAATCAAGAACGGAGCGAATACAACAGGATATATAGGTCCACTCACAACATTGGCTGATGAATGATGATGACAGCTGCTATATATATATAGTTAGGTTCAGATGAGCAGTACTGTAACATATAGTGCATACATAGTGGAAAGCATGTATAATTGATAAAGGTGCCCCTAGGTGGTCCATTTGAGCAAAAAATGCGTTGGTTAGGGTTCGTGCGCACTAACAAACAGAGGAAACGGTGGCGTCTGCGCGCGGTCAACTTTAGAGCTAGCGCTTACTTCATGCGGCACGTCTACCTGACGACATGCGACTTGTGCAAAGGCTGCTGAGGTAGAGATCACAGACTGACAAGTGACAACATATGCAGACGGGATTTGAGACCGTTAACTAGTTAATTACACATATATATAATCGCCAAAGAATGATACACCAGGTCAGATCGACGAAGGGAGAAGCTTGCAGGCTCGCTCTCACGTACGTGATGCATGCAGGAGACCGAGACCAAACAGCAGGCTGACGAAGCACGTACGCACTCATAGCAGCCTGGGAAACGGAACGTGGGTATGTTCCACGTTCTGAGAATATCGTTCCAATTCGTAGAACGGAAGCATGATGGAATATCGTTCTGAACACCGATGGAATGTGACCCACACCACGGGAACCATGCCTAGCCACTTAATGGAAATTTGAGGCCCAAAATTCAATTGATGGAAGAAAAAAAAGAGGAGAGGCCAGACAATGAGTTCCGATATCTATTTTATCTTTCTTATATTAGATCATTCTCGGTTTTGCATTTAGTGAAAACTTGTGCTAATTAATTCATTTATGATATCAACCAATTTAAAAGGATCATGTTCATTGTTCCGGAAGCACGTCCCGTTACACTTAGTACACGTTCCATTAACGAGATCAAGCTACCCCATTCATCCCATGGACTTAAGAAATAATGTACCTCGTACCACGTTCCCGTATCTCGTACCACTTCCCCATTACACTTGGTACACATTCCATTAACGAGAGATCAGGCTATATACCCCATTCATCCCATGGACTTAAGAAACAACTTACCTCGTACCAAACGTTCCGGGAACTTGGCACCACGGTCGCAAACACACACGTACTGCCTTCCTAGCGCATGCACTTCTTTATTTGTGCGGTTGCAACCAACACGAACAAACACACACCCTCTCGGTGCAGTAGGCAACAATGGCCGCCCCGGCGGTGTCACACATGGCACGTACGTGCTCATGGATGGTCAGTGCGGGCACTGGTTTTTGTACGTGCACGGCCGGGTGTAGGAGCCTCCTCCCTTGGCGGCGCACTGGTTGCCACTCTGGCAGCCCGGCCTGTCCTTGTTGAGGGCGCCAGAGGAGATGCTGCCGCCTCCCGAATTCGTCGCTAGGATCCCGCCGAACTCCGGCGCCACCTCGTCCTCCACGCGCGGCGCCAGGTAGTGCCGCCACTCGTTGCCACGAGCGCCGCCGACCTGCTTTGTTGTCGTCCCGGGGCCGTGGACGAACACCATCCTGCCACCGCCGCCATATCTGCCGCCGCTGGCGGTGGCCGGACTGACGAGCGATGCAGCGAGGAGAAGGGCCACGGCGGTGGCGAGGAGGACGACGGCGAGCGGCGGGCTGGTCAGCATTGTTGAATTGTACACCGGGTTGGTCTGTCAGTAATCGGCAAGGCTGGGCACGGCCTACCGTGTGCCTATGCACACGATTATATATGGTTTGTGAAGAACGCGAACTGGAACTGGGGATAACAAGCATGGCATACAATTATTTTCCAGAATGATAGGCTTATTTATATTATTAACATTGATCAGCTGGAATATTTTCTAGCCTCAATCCAGGCTAAACGAACGAGGCCTTAACAAGTTTTGAGGGAATGGATTTGCATTCGACAGTTTTGCCTTGTTTAGTTGGTAGGCTAGAGTTGAAATTTTTTCACTCTCTCTCCATCACATCAACTTTTGCACGTATGCATGAAGCATTAAATATAGATAAAAAATAACTAATTACACAGTTTAGTTATAAATCACGAGATGAATCTTTTAAGCCTAGTTAATATATAATTAGACACTAATTGTTAAATACAAACGAAAGTGCTACAGTAAAAAAATCTAACTCTTCACCAACTAAACAAGGCCTTTACAAACCAGAGCGACACACCGACACAATTCTGGAACTGTCAGTGTACTCTACTGTAAGAACATTATTGTAAGCGCGCGTGTTTCATAAGCTCGGCCTCGTTTAGTTCGGTGAATTGGGGAGAAAAACACTGTATCAGAATTCCTGTAGCATTTCGTTTGTATTTGGTAAAAATTATCCAAATTTTGACTAACTAGGCTTAAAATGTTCGTCTCGCAAAGTACAACAAAACTGTGCAATTAGTTTTTGATTTCATCAACATTTAGCACTCCATGCATTTGCCGACATTTTGATGTGACGGAAAATCTTCTTTTTGCATAGTGAAATTTGGGGAGAATTGGAGAAACTAAACAAGGGCCTCATTCACAAATCACAAACTGTACATACTTTACTTACTAGCTCGTACGTAATAAGAATATATATGCATGGTCTGGTACAGTGGTACTGCTGAAACAGGGCGGATAAAGCTTAAAGCCGATGATGGTACTGCGTAGCTGATTCGATCAGAATGGTGCTGCACTTGAACCACCGAGCTATGGTCACCTTTGCCGAGGCTTTCATTATGTTCTCTCCTTTGCCAAAGCGTTTCTTTCTTTACTTACTTGTCGCCACGCTAGCACTACTACCTGCACTATCACTGTCATTGTCACTGCTGATATGTCATATGGTATGGAATAAATCAACATGTATTCCTGACTTCCTGTTGTAACTAGTAATAAACCTAGCTAATAGCTATGCTGCGGTCAGCACTCAGCAGTAGTGGCATGGGTGCTACTGCTACTACTTGATCTTTCATTGTACGTACCAACGGAGGCAAGCGAACTATTGTTTTTTTTAAACATCGGGTTGGATTTTATTGGAACAGAAATTTTACATTAAACCCCTTACAAAGGCACACCTGGAAGAAATTAGAAATACATTGCAAGCCTGTCAGGGTGCTCCCGATGGTCGCCGTCGCTGTCGACCGATGCCGCCACAGCCCGGCCATCCTCCACCTCCCGCAATGAAGGAATATGGCCAGGATGAAGCTAAAGGCCGACTCCCATGTCGACGAAGGAAGTAAATATTTTGAAACGCCAGTGAGTAGCACATCAAACTTGATGTGCATTGAACACGATGAACGCTTCGGTAAACAATTCCTCGCCGTCTCTTCGTCGAAGTTGGAAGAAGTCGCCTGCTACTCCACCGGCCATCCCAAATCGACGAACAATGACCCCATAAAGGGGAATAACCTCACAAGGAAGTTCCTGTCATAAACTCCTTGGAGGGGCAAAATCCCAGTGAAAACTCCATCGGTATGAAAACTGAGTCTCTTCCGAACAGCAGGCATGTCGTAGGTCACAAATTCTTTGCTGCTGATGATGAGAAGGGCACAGACAGCACAACGAAGCACAAAGAAGATTCAAGCATCAATGCAGATGAAAAAGACGATGAAAAAAGTCGTCGATGCCAAACCTCTTGATAAAGACGTCGCCATGCTCCACTCACCCACAGACAGGCAGCAGAATCTGCACACCACCAATCTAGCCGCCACCGGAGAAGCTCGGAAGAAACAAAAGATTCTTGGCAAGGTCATCACCGAGAGATAATCCAACCCTAACCTAACTAGATGTACTCTATTAGGAGGGGATATGTACACCACCCACCGGATCCCCAACTCTCCAAGCTCACCGGCGCCATGAAGGCCACCAGTGGCGAGGAGAGCCAGCGAATCTGGCGGTGGGAATGAAAATCGCCCTGAAGGCGCCGCTCTGAACTATAACAGGGGAACGAGACGCTTCAAGAGCTCGTGAGACAAGTGAACTATTGTTAGGAGTAAGAAGTGAGTATTGGGCTTGGGCCTCGGCCTGCTTGTATCGTGCCTTCATGCCTTGTTGGGTGAGTGAGCTAGGCTGGCTCGGGAGAGGAGGCAACATCATCTGTAATCCCGAACCTCTCGACCGCTACAGTTGAGAGAGGGCGAAAGTTCCTGCGCTGATTTCCTCCGTTACCCCTCCAATTCGGCAGCCGGATCGGCGCCAGAGAGGATGGGGAACGGGGATTGAGGTGGCTGTTGTATATAGTCCTACCTAGCTTAGGTAGTTTAGGTTCAGATGGCATGCGGTTGGTGGAGGCCATGACGTCGTTAGGGAATAAGCTTCGCCGGCCTCTTCTCCACCTCGCTGGTGAGTGTTCTGGTGCCAACGAAGGGCTGCTGCGGCATAAGCTTGCCGGATCTGGAGACCTTCTGGCTGCTCCAGATCTTGTCGGGTCTTCTTCTCCCTCGCTCGTCTCCTTCAGGATTGGCACTGGCGACGCTAGCCTTTCCGATGGGATTCTTGGGAGGTATGTCTACCAACGCTCTGAGAAATCGAGTTGGCTTTTGGTTCCCACCTGTTCTGGTGGTTTATTTCCCCTTTGGGTTGAGTCGTCGTCCGGTGAGCTGGGGTCGCTGGTGATTCTTGAGGCGTCAGATTCCTTGTCTCCCGGTGATGTGATGGCCGGTGGCTATCTTGTTCAGCCAGGGCATTCAACGTCTAGAAAGCATATCGATGTGCTCCTCTTGGTGGCAATGAAAAACTGTGATGTTTCTTCGTCGGGTTGGAGTTTGGCTTCAAGCTGCACACTCGGTGTGTCTCCTCTCCAACCTTTGGTGCGACGGGAGCTTGTCGAGTGGTTGCTTCGACCGCCGGCGGCGAAGACGACCGGGAGGATCTTGCAAAGACTAAGCTTTAATATTTCTTTTCTTGAAGGATGTCTTTGTAAGAACTAGAATGTAAACTTAAGAGATATATGTGAAATATAAACCTAGTTTAAAAAAAAACGAATCGTGAAACCGTCTTCATTCTCATGGATTCAGCCGCGCATGCTCTTCCATTTCCCTTCCCAGTTTTTGCCTCTCTACCCAAATTCCCTTTCCAGACAAGCCTAACCATAATAATAAGGAAAAAGTCTACTTTGTCTCCCTCAACTATCACAAAAGTCAGTTTTTCCTCCTAAACTAGAAAACCGGACATAACTCCTCCCCCATATTTTCAAACCAAACATATGACCTCTCTGGCTGTTTCTCTAGTGTTTTTTTCTTTTTTTCTTTTATATTTATTTTGGTTGAATCTTTGAAAAATCATAGTAAATTACAGAAAAATCATAAAATGGAAAATCCAACTTTGGATGGTCAAAGATAAGCCAGGAGGACATCCTCAAGGTATAGGTTCATGCTTCTTCTTGTGTTACCAAAATACAAATTCTATGTTCATGCTTTTTCTCAGCTCAAGCACCACAAACAGAAACACACATTCGTTGTTCATGTCGTTTCTTGTGTGCTACTATTTTCATCACACTCTGCGTGTCTCTTGTTTTTTTTCCAACATTTTTCTTCTTCTTTTGTTGGTTGGTTCCTAGACCTACATGCTAAAGGTGAATATATATTCATTGTGATGGGCACGAAAAAGAGGCCAAGAATATCATCCAAAAGATTTGATGGTAACAAATAAAGTTTTTCCAGACCAAATCACTTCATTTATTTTTCCCTATTCTGTTGTGCTAGTTAGGGTATTTTGTCCAACTTTGCTACTCTATTCTTTCTTTTTTCTAAGAAAAACTATTTTTTTCCTAAGAGAAAATGTGCTGGCTGCAGCTATGTGCCAGAGCAACATGGATGCGGAGCAGTGGGGAAGGTGACGTTGTGTAGCAGCATAGATGCTGAACAAGGCCAGCAAGCCGGAGTAACAATGGGACGCCAAACTTGGCATCGTGAGCCAACTTCAGACGCTAAAGCTTGGTGGAAGCGGTGAGACAATCCAGCAACCCAAGGACGGTAGCGGCAAGACCGCAAGGAACAACAACCCAAGGACGATAGGCAGCGCTGAGAGGTGATGGAGAAGCAAAGATTTTGCCGCTTCTCCATTGCGGCGGCGATGGCACTCAATCAAGATATGGTTGGACGAATTACCTTGTGGTTGTTGGCACCATATCGGGGCGCGAGCAGATGGGTGGTGAGCCTCGCGGCTGACGGCACACCCAACGGAAGGACTTGATGTGCGCCACTAGGTTTTCTTTGTGCGGGCAGCAGCGACAGCAAGTGCCTCAGTGTGCACCACCTGGTCAGCGATGAGCCGATGACAAGCGATGCTAACTGCTGCTGGAGCACGCCTCCATCGAGAGCAACCTCGATGTGCACCACTTTGTCATCTTCGCGGGGGCAGCTGCGACGATCGAGAGAGCGGAGTGGATGAAGCACCTTGATCACACTGCGGCGTCTTCCTCTCCTCTCATAGTGGAGATCAATGTTTGCACGAAGAAGTACGGGATTTTTTTTTGGGTGGGAGAGGGGGCGGAAAGATCACACAGTG
The DNA here is from genome assembly GCA_038087645.1 of Saccharum hybrid cultivar R570. Lineage (NCBI taxonomy): Eukaryota > Viridiplantae > Streptophyta > Magnoliopsida > Poales > Poaceae > Saccharum > Saccharum hybrid cultivar. Next base: position 647,699 of record JAQSUU010000647.1, on the reverse strand, counting down.
GAATTTGTGCGGAGCATTTTGGGAAGAATGGCACCGGGCCAGGGCAATGGCATAGGGACAGGGGATTTTTTGGCAAAGCGCTGGATGGCTCACGCTTGTTAGTCGGGGTGCCCTAGATCGGCATGTGATTGTGGTGAGTCGGGCAGTTTTGGAAATCACCAAAGGGCCCAATGATTCTTGTTTCATTTTTTTCTTGATTGAAGATCTAGCGAGGAACCGAACCATGGAAAAATCGGGTGGAGCGTAGTTGGAATCGAACCGGAAATGCGGAAATGCGCAGATCACAGGGAGCATGCACGAAGCCCGGGTGGACAAAATCAGTTCAAGCTTTTTAGTTGTATATATATAGATAGACAGAGATAATGAAGAGAAGAGATTAAAGTAGACATCCTAATAATATGAATAGTTTTAAACATCTATACAACCTAAACTTTGTGTGTGTCTAACCAGGAAAAAAGGGGAGCCCAACAATCATGGCATCGTGAAGAATGTAGAATGAAATTAAGCGAAAATAGCATGGAAGCTTGCATTAAGAAATTGGAAGTTAATGGGATAACATGGCTAATTATTGGGAGATGATGTGGACAATTAGTGGAAGATGATGTGGATTGCTTATATGTTAAGATAGAACTTAGTGAGGATTAATTCTATGAGAGATATAGATATAGATAGTCACGCGCTATGCACTCATGGCGCATGCAGCACATCCGGCAAGGAAGTGCCTGCATATTTCTTTCCTTTCCGCATTTCAAATTTTTTTCCTTCCCATATGGGGCACACGCCACATGATGCGGGATGCGGCACCACGCCCCTGTTGTGCAGCCAGCGGCCGGCTAAAGAACCACCCTCCTTCCCCTGTAAGGTTTTGTTTGGTTGCATACAAATCCACCCCACTCCACATGGTTTGGGAGAGATTGAAATGGAATTTGTGCGCAGCCAAACAAGCCCTAACAGGCTTCAACAATTGTCGTGATGCAGCTTGGTTTTACGCTACTATATGCAGAGCTTTGTCCTGCGAGCCAATTATTCAGTTTCAGTGGTTAAGCAAGCTGACGCCACTCACATTGAATTGAACTACCTCTCAGTACCCCACCGTCCCTCTAGTTAGCTTACATCAAAGGATCCAAGCAAATTCCGTTCACATAGATGTAGCATCACTGTATCCAACTCTGATCTATTTGAAAAGTTCAGTTTATAGCTCCGTTTGCTCGAGTGTAAAGTTCAGCAAATTGATGCAAATCTTACTGCTTGCTATTACTTATTAGAGACCTTAACAGAGGCTTTACGTTAATTCTCACCATATGCACTAATAAAAATGATAAATGCTAGAAATTCTGACGTTAATAAAAAATATCCAGCCATCAAATCGAAAGTACAACCACCAAGGACCATTGGATCTATTTTCTTATCTAGAAAATTATCCACCTTGCCATTATATATAGATTAAAAATAGATAAATATCTCTTTTTTGGGCAGAAAAACTGAGTCCGTCGTTATGAGAAAAATCCATCTTATCTTACTATTACTAATTAGAGGCCCTAACGGAGGCTCTATATTAATTCTCACCAGATGCGCTAAGAAAAAAGATAAATGCTAGAAATTCTCACGTTAATCAGAAACATCATGCCATCAAATTGAAAGTACGTAACCACCAATGGCCATTGAATCTATTTTCTTATCCAGAAAATTACCCACCTTGCCATTATATATAGATTAAAAATAGATAAATAGCTCTTTTTTTAGCAGAAAAACCGGGGAGAACTATACAAGTAGCGACGTGTCATATAGTAAAGTAAAATATATTATGTCCATGTTTAGTTATTAAAATATTATTATAATAACAAAAACAAAAATTCTTCTAGATAAAAGATATCGGAGGCAATCCATCTACGCCAACAAATCCATCCAACCGATGTACGTCCATGCAGTTAATATATTCACAAAAATTCTGGATCTAACAAAATAGATATACATCTCCCGGAGTGCCTTTATATATTTTGTGAGCCACGTACTAACAGCCCAATCATTTTTTCATCATCCAAAAACCGAAGGTACGGCCATACCGAACTGCCTTTATATATTCACCGCAGGAATCCATTTATTCACTGTTCATCCTCCTGTTGTTTCCATCATCACCAACTAAAGGTATGGCTGTCTTGCTGAATCCATTTATGATCTAATCTGTCTCCTGAGATCTACATGGAAAAAGGTAAATTAATGCCATCGTTATTATGTTTTTCACTTTACAAGTTGCAATGGTTGGCAAAACGTTTAGTGAGATTAGGCCAGGAAAAGAATTATGTAAAATCTACTCATCATGTTCAATATTCATGTAATTGTGTAGGTCACAAATTATTCTTATATATAATACTTAAGGGGTGTTTGGGACTGCTCCGCTCCATATTTTTCAGCTTCGCTCCACGGTTTTTTAGCAAAACAGTACTTTTTAAAATACTGACTCTTAACTGGTGAGCAGATGAAGGTCGATATATACAGTACTGGAGAAATTAGAACCAAGAAGCGAGAGATTACGGCGGCCACGGGCCACGGCGCTGTCCTGCGCGCTGACGACCTCCAGTACATGGAGATTCCCATCGAGGATCGGCGCCCCTCGCCGTCGCGGCCGTAAGGCACCAGCCTGAGCTCCAGGCGGATGCAGTCGAGGAGCCATCCTCTGCCACGACCTCAGCTTGAGTAAGGTAGCCTCGACACACGTGCCTCTACACCGCTTCGCCTCGACTCGGCACACTGCTCACCTCGCTCAAGTCTTTCTTTTCCGTGCTGCTGCTGGGGCCAGAAGCGTGAGCTGCAAAGAGAAGAAAGGGGATGTGAAAGATATAAAACCATTTCATTCTTACTGTATAAGAGTAACAAAATATACATATCCTTATAGCCTCCCAAAACAACCTTCTATTTCTTTTTATTATCATCAGTCGGTCTCTAGGACCTTCCATTGCGCCGTACTATGCATACGTAAACGCGGTTAGGACCAATAAATTCGCTACAATCTCTCATTAAAATTTTTTGGTTTAGCTTCAAAATTAATAATAAATATTTTTGTCTTAACACCTTTCATGTTAATTCGTATGACCACTAAAAATTATCAATAATAGCCATATAATATATTGTGTTTTATAAGAAAAAAGTGTTATTAGATAGGTTATAAATATGACATTACCGTTATGAACTATAATTTAAAATAACACCTAAATTTATATCTAAATTATCCACATCTATCATTATAAATAGACAATAATATTTTAATATTGCTATCCACACAGTTCAATCATTAAAGAGGGATATCCAACACGTCCATATAATATACAAAGTCAAATGGGCACAAAAGAAAGGAATGAAAAGAAAATATCCAACCGAGGAATCAAAATAATGAACACTATTAGCAAAGCACGATGATTTTTCTCAGACATGTCAATGCCAATTCGAAACATGTGTGAAACTATGGATTCAAATAAACGTTAATTAAATGTAGTAATTTTTACTTTGACATATATTAAACATGGTTTTCTATTGCTAAAGTATCTCAAAGTTAGCTCTTATGGAAGAATCTTAGCCCGTGCGGCAGCATGGGTTGATGGACTAGTATAATTAATGAGTAGTTCATGACAAGCTTGTTAATCCTGAATCTATCCTGAAAGATGGGAAAAAATAAATCTTTCACGAATTCTGAATCAATTTGGTCATGCAAGTTAGACTGAGTTCGTGCTAACCTTGATAATTGTGAGTAATGATAGAGTGATCAGTTTTTGCATTCAATTCAGAAGTTTACCTGGCACCATTATTATTTCCTTGAACAACACTGTAGCTAAGCAGGAGTAGCAGCTGCAACAAAAACAAAACTACTAGAATATTGTTTAGCTCGGATGAGATAAAATGATTTGGACTACAATCCTGAACTCTGAATGAAATCCAACAACAGCTTCAGGTTTTGTAATTAGTATCACGATGATGAACAGCAATATAACCGAGCATTATCAGATTACAACAGGAAAAAATAATTTTGAATATTATTTGGAGGTTACATCAGCATCAGAACTCAAACAAGAAATATTATTTGGAGGTTACATTATGTTTCAGTATGATGTTTTAAATAGTATACTACCTATATGATTCTATGCTCCAATTTACTTGTCAGTTTAGGGCATGGATGTAGTCTTCCATCATTAACTTGTGAATTTGTAAGGAGCAAAGTCAACAAACAACACAAAAAGATAAAAACAAGAAGCAACAGTGAAAGAGGGGCAAAAAAGTGGCAGGCATCACTTTTGCCCTTTCAAATTAATATATGTATTTTTTAAGAATGTATTCATTAGGAAATCTACCCCAAAATAGTCAAAGAGAGGTCATCTTAGTAAAGGCATTGACTTTTTTATTTGATTCATCAGGAAAAAGGATTGATGGTATATAGGTCTGTCATGAATTTCTTTTATTTCACTTTCTTAGAACACAAATAAATTACCTGCTTGTTTGATTTTTCTGAATGGTGTCAAGAAAGTTTGTATTGATGCTTGAATAGAAAACTTCATTGATAAAGTCAGAATAAGAGTTTTCACAGTTGCATGTTTATCTGCCATTAATAATTGTAATATATATAGTAGGATGGGCATATTTGTCATTGGTAGGATCCACTTAAGGGTTTAGGGTCCATGGGTTATATAATCTTATATACATAGAAGCGCCATTGGTAAGGATCCATTTAAGGGCACGTTCATTTCATCCCCTTTAAGGAAAATGGACCCTATGGGCTATTAGGTTTGATTTTCATTTTTGATGATTAACATGACCATTTAGATTAATGACGTTTGTTAATACAAGGTATAGTTTAAATGGATGCAAGATTGACTTGGACTTAAGTAAACTGATGATCCGGATGATCAACATCTCAAGCCAGACATTAAAAGTTATGTCGAAGACCTACAAGACATGCTAGAAGTTTAAGACACCCATGAGTAGAAGCCCAGATGCGAAGACACAAATGAAATTGAAGCCGAGACAAAGAGACGAATGAATTGGTCATGTCTCATAGTGCCGCCAACCTTCCTTGGATTGCTGGTCCTTGCCATCCTGGTCCTTGGGTTGCTGCACCATCTCACCGCTAGTGCCATGCTTTCATTTGAAGCTGGGTCATGACATCAGGCTTACTGCCCCTAGTTATGTCGGCTTGCCAACCTTGTTCAGCTTCTTGATGGAGGTAGCCATATCCACACCATGACCTTCCTCTAATCCACATCCATGCGGCTTTAGTACACATCTGTAGATGATTCCTGCATATTTTCTCTTAGGAAAAAGAGAGAGCTTTTTTTTAGAAATAAAGAATAAAGTAGCATAGTTGAACCGACCTCGACAAGCACAAATAGAACAGAGAAAAGTAAATGGAGTGATTTAGTTCACAAAAATCTCTATTTGTTACCATCAAATCTTATGGAGGAACTTCGTGACGTCCTCATATCCATCACAATGAATATTCACCTTCTGCAAGGACGTCTAGGAACCAACCATCAAAAGAATAGAAAAATGTTGAGAATACAGCAAGACACATGCAGCGTGTGATGGAAATAGAAGCACAACTATTTTCATCACACTTTCTGTGTCTCTTACTGTTTTCTTAATATTTTTATTCTTCTTCTATTGGTTGGTTCCTAGACCTGCATGCTGAAGGTTAACATCCACCGCGAAGGATACGAGAAGGGGCCAAGAAGATCCTCCATAAGATTTGATGGTAACACATAGATTTTTCTAAATCAAATCACTTCATTTATGTTTCTCTATCTGTTGTGCTCGTAAGGGTGTGTTCAATGCTACATTATTCTTTTTTTCTTGTAAAAACTCTCCTTTTTCATAAGGTAAAATGTGCTAGGCTCATCTACAGCTGTGTACCAAAGCAGCAAAGATGTGGAGCAAGGGAAGGAGAAGGTGTGGATATAACCACCTTCTTCAAGATGCTAAACAAGGCTGGAAAGCCAGCGTAGCTGTGGCGCGCCAAGCCTAGCATCGCCAGCGAGCTTCAGGCATTGCAGCTTGGCAATGGTGGTGAAACGGTCTAGCAACCCAAGGATGACCAATAGCGCTGTGGAGTGACGGCGAAGCAAAGCTTTTGCTGCTTCTCCATTGTGACGGCGATGACAATCAAGATATGGTTGGATGGATTACCTTGTGGTCGTTGGTAACAGATCGGGGCGTGAGCTCATAGGTGGAGCCTCGCGGCTGACGACACGCCCAACAGGCGGCCTAGATGTGGGCCGCCAGGTTATTTTCGTGTGGGCAGCGGCGACAGCAATGCCTTGTTGTGCATCGCCTTGTCAGTGATGGCGCCTGCTGAGCGATGCTAACTTCTACTGGACGCGGACAATATGGGGCCTCGATGTGGGCCGATTTGTCCTCTCCGTTGGGGGCGGCGGCAATAGCCGACGGCATGACATGGGTGAAGTACCTTGATGGCATCCTCCTCTCCTCTCACGGTGGAGATCGAGTTCTACGCAAAGGAGTATGGGATTGGGGGAGGGGGTTGTGTGGTGGAACTCATGCGATAGATTTAGGGAAGACTGGCCCTAGGGTCGACATTGTAGGGTTTTTCTGGGCAAAATGCGGAATCCCTCATGCTTATCTGTCTAGGTGCCCTAGATCCGCATGCGATTGCAGTGATCCGAGCATGTTTGGAAATCAGTGAGGGCCCAATTATTCTTGTTTCCTTTTTTGCTTGAAGATTCGAGGCAGGAACGGAACCGACAAAAAATGGATGGAGCAGAGTGGGAATCGAACCGGAAAGGCGCAGATCATAGGGCTCGTGCACCAGCCTGTGTGGACAAAATCAGTTCTTCTAATCCACATCTGTGCTGCTCTAGTACACATCTGTAGATGATCCCTGCATATTTCTCTTAGAAAAAAGAGAGAGCTCTTTTTAGAAAGAAAGAATAAAGTAGCATAGTTGAACAGACCTTGACAAGCACAGATAAAACATAGAAAAGGAAATGGAGTGATTTAGTTTGCAAAAATCTCACTGTGTTCCCATCAAATCTAATGGAGGAACTTTGTGACCTCCTCATATCCATCACAATGAATATTAACCTTCTGCAAGGACGTCTAGGAACCAACAAACAAAAGAAAAGAAAAATGTTGAGAATACAGCAAGACACATGCGGCATGTGATGGAAATAGTAGCACAACTATTTTCAGCACACTTTCCATGTCTCCTACTGTTTTTTTAGTATTTTTATTCTTCTTCTGTTGGTTGGTTCCCGGACCTGCATGCTGAAGGTTAACATTCACTACGAGAGGTACGAGAAGGGGTCAAGAAGATCCTCCGTAAGATTTGATGGCAACACATATAGATTTTTCTAAACCAAATCACTTCATTTATTTTTCTCTATCTGTTGTGCTCATAAGGATGTGTTCAACTTTGCTACTTTATTCTTTTTTTCTTATAAAAACTCTCCTGTTTCATAAGGTAAAATTTGCTAGTCTAGCTCATCTACAATTATGTACCGAAGCAGCATAGTTGTGGAGCAGGGAAAGGTGACGGTGTGGATCTAAGGGCCTGTTTGGGACAGCTCCAACTCTCCAAAACCAGATCTAGAGCACTAAATTCACCGTGGAGCAGCTCCACTATGGATCTGGAATTCCACTGAAGTGTTTGGGAGAGCTCCACGCTGGATCTACTAGGCTAGCCCAACAACCATCTAATTGCAGCCCATGAGTGGGAACTCTTCTTCCTTCCCTTTGTCCCACTACCACTTTGGTCCCGCGCATCAGTCTCCTCATCTCCTTCACCATCCTTCTCGTTTCTCTGATGCACAACAGCTTAGACACAACCCCTCTGTGCCGCCCCAGTCATGCAGGTCCCTACCGCACCAGCCAGGTGGCCACACTAGCCCTGCCAAGCTAGCCAGGGAGGTCGCGCCAACCCCATCGTGGCTCGTGTCTATCGGGAGAGGAAGAGGTGCGGGGAAGGGGGGTGACGGGAAACAGAAAGGAAATAACTGAACTGGTACAGGGTGAATGTTTTGTAATGGATGGCAATGGTGGGTAATTACCACCCACCTTCATGAGGTGGTATGGATCGGCTGTTTCCAGGGCACCCTTTGAGGTGCTCCATGGAATCCATCGATCTGCCCCCCAAGTCTAGATTTTTTGTGACTTCAGATTTGATGGTGGGAACTGTTTGGGTAAGAAAATAGGATCCAGAGATGATTTTGATGGATCTGGAGCATTTGGAGCTATCCCAAACAGGCCCTAACCAACTTCTTCAAGAAGCCAGACAAGGCTGGAAAGGCAGCGTAGCTGTGGGGTGCCAAGCCTAGCATCATTAGCTAGCTTCAGGTGCTGCAGCTTGGCAATGGTGGTGAAACAGTCTAGCAACCCAAGGACGACCGGAAGCGCCGTGGAGTGATGGCAAAGCAAAGTTTTTACTACTTCTCCAATGTGACAGTGATGAGACTCAATTAAGAGATGGTTGGATGGATTACCTTGTGGTCGTTGGTACCGGATCAGGGTGTGAGCAGATGGATGGTGAGCCTCGCGGCTGGCGACAGCCCAACAGACGGCCTTGATGTGCGCCGCTAGGTTATCTTCACGTGGGTGGCGACGACGACCAACACCTCGGTGTGCGTCGCCTAGTCAGCGATGGCACGTGCTGAGCGATGCAAGCTGCTGCTGGACATGGACGATAAGGGGCCTCGATGTGCGCCGATTTGTCCTCTCTACAGGGGGCGGCGGCGACGGCCGACGGCGTGACATGGGTGAAGTACCTTGATGGCATCCTCCTCTCATCTCATGGTGGAGATCAACTTCTGCATGAAGGAGGTTATATATGAACAGCATTTGCTCTGATCCTTTGATGTAGGTCTCTAATTAGCTTACATCAACATCAATGTATCTCACTGCGATATTTGAAAAGTATAATTTATAGCTCCATTAGAGAAATTGTAAGGCTCGAGTTTAAAAGTTCAGCGAATTGATGCAAATATAATGAGTAGTGTATTCAGAAGTTTACCTGGCACCATTAGTATTTCCTTGAACATGCACTGTAGCAAAGCAGTTGTAGCAGCTGCAACAAAAAACTACCAGAATATTGTTTAGTTCGGATGGTAAAATGTCTTGGACTACAATCCTGAACTCTGAACGGGATCCAACAACAGCTTCGGGTGGCATGTAATTAGTATTACAAGTAACACAATATAACCAAGCATGAACAAATTAGCAGCATGAAAAATAACTCTGACTATTATTTGGAGGTTACATCAGTATCAGTACTCAAACTAGGAATATTTACTTGGAGGTTGCATTATGTTTCAGTATGATATTTTAAATAGTGTACTACTCCCTTTGTTACAAACTGTAAGTCGTTTAGACTTTTTTGGTACATCAATTTTACTATGTATCTAGATATTACGTATGTCTAGATACATAGCAAAATCAGTATACATAATTTAGAACGGATGAAGTACTTAGTTCCTACTCCCTCTTTCCTAAAATATAAGGTACTCTAGGAAGTTTATGACAAATTATAAGTAATGCAAATGACGCAAGTAATGCTCCCTTAACTATAGAGACTCTATGCTTACCATATTTTGAGCCTGGTTGTAGACGCTAATGATAGGTACACATGTGATTCGAAACTTTGAGAGAGTTAATGCATCTAGAATGCCTTATAACTTGGGATAAATTTTGAATGCTTCATACCTTATATTCCAGGAATGGGGAGTATATGAGTCTATGCTCCAATTTACTTGTCAGTTTAGGAAATTGATGTAGTCTTCCATCTCGTTACCTTGTGAACTGGAAGGAGCAACGTCAACAAACAACTCAGGAAAAAAAAAGAATAAGAAGCAATGGTTAAAGAGGGGCAAAAAAGTTGCAAAAGAGAAAAGGGCTCGTAAGTAATCCTAGGATTACCACAGAAGTCCCAAAAACACAATGAGTCCAAATGAAAAGTAGAAGGGAAAGGACCCTCAGCCTCAACACCCTAACAAACTGAACCTATGACAAAAAAGACATCAGCACAGTGGTAGCCTACAGAGCAGTGAAATCGTGGTGGCGAAGCATCCACCCAGAGAAGACGAGACAAGCTTCCAATAGCAGTGGCAGCAAAGCATCCAGCGGAGAAAGGACCAAAGTGACCTCGGCAGCAAAGCATCCGCCAAGGAAGCCGGCACGACGATAGTGGCAAAGCATCCGCCAGAGCAAAGACCACGGCGGCCAAATATCAGCCGGAGACGAACCGTAGTGGTAAAGTAACCGCTATGAAAGCCGAACAATGGTGGCAAAGCAACCGGCAAAAACTGCAGTGGCAAAGAATCCGCTCAGCGAGAACCTGCAATATTGGCCGCAAAGCAACTACCAGAAAAGATTAACGGAATGTCAGTGGCAAAGTATCTGCCAGAGAAACGACAAAGGAAGTGACAAAGCATCCACCGGAGAAGCGACCACATTGTTGGACAAACATAAGTGTTGAAGAATATGAAGCATGCACAAGAACAACAAATAGCTCCATGGCCAGACGAAGGGCGTGGCATGACCACAAGCGACGACGACAACCGCACACAACATCGAGGGAGGGGGAAGGTTGCCCCTGAGCGCCATGGCAAGCGAATTTCAAAGGCAAAGCCTCCAAGGAGGGTGACGACACAGATAGTGTCACCGCTACCCGTCCAACAGGGACTAGGTTTTCACCCAGAAGATCCATGACAGGAGAATAGCAAGGTGCATCGATAGATGCCTCCATAGAGGAAAACGGCGACCAAAGGGCATCGCCATCGTCGGCCTCACAGCAAGCCTCTCGCCTAGCACCCAACCCACCTCTAGAGCACTACACGTACTAGCACCAAACGTGGATCCACCCCCGAAGGGTCAAATCTGGCCACCCAGGGCGCAAGAAAACCCCAACCCAAGTAGAAGTAATAGCCGCCCAAGGCCATGCAATGACTTGAGACTGACTGACGCCAGCACTCCTAACCCCATGGACAACTACAGCAGCAGTCGAGTGGGACGAGGCAGGCAGTGTCAAGCCCCAAGTGGCCAGTGGGCTGGCAGCGCCGGGCAGGCGCTACTCCATGGCAAGGACACACATGCGCGGGGGAGAGCCACCGACGAGCTCACAGTGGCGAGGGGCGACATCGGGAGGAGCGCCGGCTGGGGATAGCGTGGGCGAGGCGAGCCCTAAGTCGACCCCGGGAGCACACCCCTGCGAGGAGGAAGCAGATCCGGCAGTAGGAGTAGTGGATCAAGAGGGGCACGACCATATCTGGCCTCTAGTGGCCAGCAACGACCTCTAGGCGAGCCCTAAGTTGACCCCGCGGGGAGGAAGCAGATCCGGAGCCGGGAGTAGCGAATCGAGTGCGGCACAATCAGATCTGTCCTCTGGTGGCAGGTAACGATCTCCACCAGCAACGGAGAAAACAACCACGTTTGAAGCTAGAGGGGTGAAGAGAGGAGCGAGGGATGGGCTGCGGACAGCCTCCTACCTGAGCGCCGCTGAGGCTACCTCCACCACTTGCCGGAGAACTGCGGCGGTGGCTAGGGAGCAACCGAGGCAGGGCTTCGGAGGTGTGTGTTCGTCGCCCCCCGAGTCGCCTCACGTGGAGATGACGCTAGGGATGTAATATAGTAGTAATATTTTTGTTTACATGGGGCCTTGTATTAGATCTGTCCATTTTGCGAGACCGAGCAAGAAAAGTCAGGTAGTTTTGAATCCATGTCATGCCATACGCAGGCAATTGGCTTTTTTTTAGAAACACGCAGTCGTCTAGCTGGTCTGCCTTTTTTGGCTAGGGTTGAGACTCTTCTTCTTCTTTTTGGGGGGTTGGACTTATAGTCAGGACAGGCCAGACTTGCTTTGGTCGATAGGTATTCATGGGCCGTGGCGATCCATCCTGAGTGGACCGATAGCCAACAAATTCGCAACATTAGAATTTAGAATCTTGTGGTTTCATACCATTTTGTTCTCAACAACAACAAAAACAAAATCATAGACGTCGACTTTCTGTACGCGCCTATCCTATTATAGAGGTTCAACTAGATTCAATTCAATAGGCCGCAGCTCTACCTTCCCTAATGCTACCGGCGTGCTTGCGTTAAGTAGTTGCTGCTACGGCGAAAGGAAGCTGTAGCCTACCAGAGTACATACTTTACAGACTAGACCAGGGTTAATTTTCTGCTGTCATGAACGCACCCACTCTGAACCTAGGAACATACGTACAGTAATAAACTGCTAACAAGCGGGCCACCATCTGCAATGCAATGCAACTAATCATCATCAGAACCATGATGATTTATAATTTTTTCTATCTGATCAGCCTAGGGTATGCCGCACCATACCCGTGCCACCCGCTGGCTTCGTCCATGGACACGGCTGTCATCACATCAGAAAATGCGTTATTATGCGTTATGGGCAGTTGGGCACGGGGCTGCGCTAGCTCGTCACATGAAGTTACGAAGGCAACAGGGGAAGGGAAGGGAATGGAAGGGCAGCAGCGGCACATGGCACAGGCCCTGCTGCACATGAGGCGGCACTGATTAGCGCGACGCAGCCACGGGCGTGCTGTAGTATTATATATTCAGGGTGTGTTCACTTCGCGAAAAGTAGGTGAAAAGTTACTGTAGCATCTTTCGTTTTTATTTGGCAAAATTTGTCCAATCATAGACTAACTAGGCTCAAAAGATTCGTCCCGACATTTACAGACAAACTATGCAATTAGTTATCTTTTTTACCTACATTTAATGCTCCATGCATGCGTCGAAAGATTTGATGTGATGGGTGGAAGAGGAAATATTTTGGGTTGGGATGGGGAAGTGAACGAGGCCTCAGAGATAGACAGTGCTGCTCTGCTTGATTTCCATTCCAGCTCGATCGATCCTCCGCCTGCAGCTCGATTCTTTCAGGCAAAAAGATTGCATTTCTTTTTATCTTTCTGCAGTGTATTGCTCCTCCAAATCAGCATGCCCCAGATCTGGGTGCAGTGCAGGTACGGTATATATGTCTACTAGTTCAGTTCTGTCACAGCCTGCAGAAATCAGGATGTGATCATCCATCAGATTAATTTGAGTTGTAATGATTAATGAAGCCGAGTCATGTGACTTTGTGGTGGCGTTTGGATATAGGGAAATGATCGGTGGGATAAGGAAATAGACCCATGAAGATATCATATCCCATGTTTGGATAATGGGAAATGAAGGTAGAGAAATAAAGACTAGCACACTCATCTCGTACCCCTTCCTTTTATCCCAATCTAATTTCCCTGTCCCTATCTCAATCCCCGTCCAAACGTGCTGAGTGTACAGGCATTAGCTTGGCTGGGTGCTGAGAAGCTGTAGACAGACACTGGTATAGTGACAGGGAAATTTCAGAACCGATCAATTCTAAATAACTGTCGTTTTCGCTTCACGATAAACAACTTTGACTAAATATATTTAAAATAAATTATTAATATTCATGATACACAATTAATATCATTAGATGGATCATTGAATTTATTTTTATAATAAATTTATTAAAAAAAATACAAATATTGCATGTATTTTCTAAAAATCCAGTCAAACTTACGGCAAAAAACCAAAAACGATAGTTATTTAGTAACAGAGCGAGCAGGCATATTGCAACAGGAACAAGTTCGGTGATGTCTGTCAGCCTGCAGCTGGAATCTTCAGAGGCCATTTTTTTCCCTGCACACTCAATTGTGATTGCTAGTTCACCGAGTCACCGGGTCCTGGGTTCGAAGCCGTCTCTCTGCAGAATTTCTGCGGAGGTAAGACTTTGCTTCGGTTATTCTCTTCCCCAGACCCCACTCGTGTGGGAGCCTCTGGCACTGGGTCTGCCCCTTTTTTTACACTCAATTGTGATTCCTCAAAAGTATTCATAGGCGACGAGGACAATACAAAAAAATGTTTCATCAAAATACTGTATGTTCATATAAAAAATTGTGAAGGATAAAAATATGGAGAGGAAGTGACGAACCTTGCTCTCTCTCTCCCTAAACTGCTCTGACCTATACCCCCGCCTTCTTCCTGCTGCCCTTTTCCCTCCACCTCTCTTCTTGATGCCTTCACGCTCCGACTCCGAGCCACCACCTCTCCCCGTGTCCCTCCCTCCGCGACAGAGCACGTATAGCACAGCCGGCGGCCGCCCAGAAGGTAAGGCCTTGCCAGCCACTGTCGACAATGGCAGAGCCCAAGGCGTCAAAGAGCAAGTCCAAGTCCAAGTCCAAGAGCAGCCACGACGGGGCCGGGTCGGCGTCCAAGACAGCAGCGCCGCCGCGGCCGCGCCGGGGATGCTGGACGCGCACTTGGCGCCGTGCGCGGACGTCAAGGGCCTCCGCTTCGGCGCGCCGCGCCACTCGGCGCCACGCCCGCGCACTCCCCCTCCCCCGCGGCGGCGGACGCGCGGTCATTCGCGCCGACGACGACGGCCTACATCCCGACCAAGCACTTACAAAGTCTACTGTCATTGCAGGTTGAAAGTCAGTTGAATATTTCTTGTTTTCGGATAGCTCCTGAGGCAAGAAGACACGATTTTGGAAGATTGGTACAGGAGCTAGAATTGTCGTCATATAGATAGCTTAGTGTTTAGAGATTTTTTTTATTTTGATTTGTATATGCTAACTCCGCCTACGTTGACTGGAAGACTTTCTTAAGTTGTCTTAACATAGCCGGTCCCAAGCCCGGGTAAAGGAGGAGGGTGTGTTAAGGTCTGGCGAACCAACAGTAAAAAAACAGCCACTCTCATGGATTTGAAACCCACAAGAGATTCGTTGAGGCGTAACCCTCTTAGTGACGCGCTACATCGGAACCCGGGTGTGGTGTTAAATGGGCAAGGGCCGGGTCGTCATCCCCTTAGTGGCGCGTCGTATCGTGACCCGGGTACGATGAAAAATGAGCAAGGGTCGGGCCGTCGCAACCTTAGTGGCGCGCTACATCTACGCCCGGGTGTAGTGAAAAATGAGCAAGGGTCTTCGCACTTCCCTCGACGGGTGCGAAAGGTAAGGAAGCTAGCCGAGCCAACTAGGATTCGTCTAGGTAGCTGGAATGTAGGGTCCCTAACGGGTAAGCTAAGAGAGCTAGTCGATGCAGCAATTAGAAGGCGTGTAAATATTCTATGCGTTCAGGAGACTAAATGGAAGAGCCAGAAGGCGAAGGAGGTGGAGGATACTGGCTTTAAACTTTGGTACACGGGGACAACATCGGGTAGGAATGGTGTAGGCATCTTGATCGATAGGAGCCTTAAGGATGAAGTCGTTGATGTTAGGAGGCAAGGCGACCGGATTATCTTGGTCAAGCTGCTAGTTGGAGATTCGGCTCTGAATGTGATCAGTGCCTATGTCCCTCAGGTAGGTCTTAGCGAGGGCACCAAGAGGCAGTTTTGGGAAGATCTTGATAGCATGGTTAGTACCGTGCCTATCAGCGAGAAACTCTTTATAGGAGGAGACCTCAACGGCCATGTTGGTGCGACTAATGTAGGTTTCGAGCGGGTGCACGGGGGGTTCGGGTATGGTAGTAGGAATCAAGAGGGGGAGGATGTTTTGAACTTCGCGCTGACCTATGACTTGTTGATAGCGAACACCCTCTTTAGGAAGAGGGAATCTCATCTAGTAACCTTTCGTAGTGGACAACACTCGAGCCAGATCGACTTTATCCTTGCAAGGAGGGAGGATAGACGTGCTTGCTTTGATTGTAAGGTGTTACCTGGGGAGTGTGTTGTCCCTCAACATAAGCTTGTGGTGGCGGACTTTCGCTTTCGGGTACGTGTCCACCGGGACAAACGGGCCAAGATTGCGAGAATAAAGTGGTGGAAGCTTAGAGGGGAAGCAGCGCAGACGTTTAAGGAGAGGATGCTAGACGAGAGACCTTAGGAAGAAGGAGAAGATGCCGACGACATGTGGCTAAAGATGGCAATATGTGTCCGGAAGGTGGCTTCGGAAGTGTTTGGCGTGAGTAGGGGAGGCAAACGGGAAGCGAAAGACACATGGTGGTGGAATAACGAGGTGCAAAGGGCTATTAGGGAGAAGAAGGAGTGTTTCAAGCGTCTCCACCATGACAAGAGTGTAGCCAACATCGAGGGCTATAAAATAGCGAAGAGGGTTGCAAAGCGAGCTGTGAGTGTAGCAAAAGGTCAGGCGTATGATGGCCTTTATCAGCGGCTAGGCACGAAGGAAGGGGAGAAGGACATTTATAGGATGGCTAGAATCCGCGAGAGGAAGACAAGGGACATCAACCAAATAAAATGCATCAAGGATGGGACAGATCGACTTCTGGTGAAGGATGAGGAGATCAAGGATAGATGGAGATAGTACTTCGACAAGCTGTTTAATGGGGAGAATGAGGGTCCTGCCCTTGAGTTGGACGACTCATTTGACGATACCAACAGACGCTTTGTGAGGAGAATTCAGGAGGCAGAGATCGGAGAGGCTTTGAAGAGGATGAAGGGAGGTAAAGCGATGGGCCCTGATGGTATCCCCATTGAGGTGTGGAGATACCTAGGCGCCAGAGCGATAGTATGTTTAACTAAGCTTTTTAACCTTATTTTTCGGTCAAACAAGATGCCTGAAGAATGGAGGAGAAGTATATTAGTACCTATCTTCAAGAACAAGGGAGATGTTCAAAGTTGTACTAACTACCGTGGGATTAAGTTGATGAGTCATACGATGAAGCTCTGGGAGAGGGTTATCGAGCATTGCCTAAGGAGAGTGACACATGTGACCCAAAATCAGTTTGGGTTCATGCCTGGTAGGTCAACCATGGAGGCAATTTTCTTATTACGACAATTGATGGAGAGATATAGGGAGCAGAAGAAGGACTTGCACATGGTCTTTATTGACCTCGAGAAGGCATATGACAAAGTACCGAGAAATGTCATGTGGTGGGCCTTGGAAAAGCACAAAGTCCCAACTAAGTACGTTACCCTCATCAAGGATATGTACAGGGATGTGGTGACGTTTGTCCAAACATGTGATGGCGACACCAGTGACTTTCCAATTAAAATAGGACTGCATCAGGGGTCAGCTTTGAGCCCTTATTTATTTGCTTTGGTGATGGATGAGGTCACAAGGGACATACAAGGTGATATCCCTTGGTGTATGCTCTTTGTTGATGATGTGGTGCTAGTTGACGACAGTAGAGCGGGGGTTAATAGGAAGTTAGAACTATGGAGGCACACGTTAGAGTCGAAAGGGTTCGGACTTAGTAGGACTAAGACCGAGTACATGAGGTGCGATTTCAGCGTGACTAGGCACGAGGAGGGAGACGTTAGCCTCGATGGGCAAGTGGTGGCCAAGAAGGATACTTTTCGGTATTTAGGGTCGATGCTACAAAAGGATGGAGACATTGATGAAGATGTTAGGCATAGAATTTCAACCGGCTGGTTGAAATGGCGTCAAGCTTCTGGCGTTCTCTGTGACAAAAGGGTGCCTCAGAAGCTGAAAGGTAAGTTCTATAGGACGGCGATTCGTCCGGCGATGTTATATGGTGCTGAGTGTTGGCCTACAAAAAGGCGACATGTCCAGCAATTGAGTGTAGCGGAGATGCGTATGTTGCGTTGGTGTTGTGGGCACACAAGGAGGGATAGAGTGTGAAACGACGATATTCGGGATAGGGTTGGGGTGGCACCAATTGAGGAGAAATTGATTCAACATCGGTTGAGATGGTTTGGACATGTCCAACGGAGGCCTCCTGAGGCGCCGGTGCGTAGTGGAGTTCTAAAGCGGACCGATAATGTAAAGAGCGGTAGAGGTCGACCTAAACTAACTTGGGACGAGTCTGTTAAGAGAGATCTTAAGGAGTGGAATATCCCCAAGGATTTAGCTATGGACAGGAGCGCTTGGAGATTAGCAATCAACGTGCCTGAACCGTGACCTTTTTTATCTTGTGCCCTTTATGTCCCTTTATGTGTCTCCCTGTTTCTCGTCTCTTTTGGGTTTCATCTCTAGCCTACCCTAACTTGCTTGGGACAAAAGGCTATGTTGTTGTTGTTGTTGATTTGTATATGCTCACTCTGTAGTCTGTATTTGACGTATTTATGAGATATCTTCTTTTGTAATACAATTGAAATCATATTAATCAACAATGTATTTAATATATATTTTTATTATCTCATTGTTCAATATGTCTTTATACGATGTTAACGTCGATGGTTCTGTATGCTTATTATCCATGGCCAGTACGACAATCAAGTGTATGCATATGTGGACCTATTGTGAGCCGTGAAAGGTGAGGTGCCTCTCTTTTAGTACGCTTTGATGATGTTGTTGAGACACTTAGTTTTGATAGTGGTTTGGCGCGGTGGCCACAACGTCGCCGCGACCTGCGTCGCGCGCTCCACGCGCGCCCGCGTTCTGTAACTGCACATACATGTATTTATACCCACAGTGATGCAATACAAACACTGTTGGCCCAACTCCATCTTCCTACAGATGTGATGTCATCTGTGAAGCTTGTGCATGCAATTAATATGCCACTATTGTTATCTTAGTATTTAAAATATATTGAATATTTATTTGCAGTCTGCATTTATCAACAACTAATGTTTTACCTCACAAGTATATTTCTAATATTACCACTAATATCTTTTTTATTTAACAACCAGAACATTCATGCTTTCCTTATTCGGCACCATATAATTTTGATACAAAGAGAGACATATGAGTCATTTTGGTGGCCACTTAACACCGTTAATGGAGAAAATGGACGGTAATGCCATTTAGGGAATAAGGTAACTTCGCTTTTCAAAGTGCCTTAGAAGGAAGGTCGATTTTTTTCCAGTGAAAAATAGGTAATTCTCTCTTTCATAAAACATGCTCTCACAAGCGGTGGATGAAAGATGGAGCTTAAAATATAGTAGCTTCTCCCAACTACCACTTGTTCTGGTGAGCCTTGTGTGGGATTATATGGGAAGATGTTTTAAGGAGCTCCACATGTAAAAGATAATGAGCTAACAAATGAACTGTGCATGGATATGGCTCATTTACCAAATTTTTAACATGAACCATGCAGGCACGGGAGGTAGCTGTTTGATGGTACTTAACATTGCCTCGGTATTGTTTTATTCTTTTGATGACATGTCTTATACATCAAAGACAATACTAACATATTACTATATTAGCAAGTACAGGGTAACAATTTGGTTTTTAGGATGAAACATACCATCTTTTGGGGACTCTTCCATGATTCCACACAAGTTCAGCCCATGCCCAGTAGTCATGTTTTGGTAACCAAATGTAGTGGAAAAGAATCAAAATATTATTGCTTCAGCTTGTATCTTTGTTGGTGAACTGCAGACTTCATCATCTAAAGACAAGCCTTTTTAATTGTCTCGTCATTTATGTCGATGTGAAACTTCGACTGATCGAATGGAAGAACATGTATACAAAAGAATACCAGTTCAATAATGTTTGGCATAAGCATAAAACAGTTACAAACAATGGTTCTTATATTGAGACTAAATGTGGGAAGGACCAGAGAATGCACTTACACTGAGTTTTCCCATGAATAGAGTAATCAACACCAGGTTGTTTCCTATTAGGCTAGGCTGAAGGTGGCACTCAGATGTCACTTGGTATCAAATTTGCATCTAGTTGGGCAATGCTTTTGTTTGACCTTGTAACTGTAGGAGGTGGTTGCTCTACAAAAACTCTCTTGCAAGGCTGAAACTTGACTTCATCCTCCACCAGGATGCATGCTTGAAGTTTGTTTGTTAGTTTTCTTGCAAGTCATCTCCTTAGTGTCCTACTAGAAATGGAAGAATGAATTAGTCAAAAGAGCATGCATAGGTTTGTTGTAGTGACGGTTTGTGAATAAGTCATGGATTAAGAGGTTTCTTATAGTGAGCATGCTCCGACAGACAAGCGTGAGTGATCTCGGTGCATTGACAAAAAAAAAGTCCTGTAGGCCGCCTTGTTCCTTCGTTTCTGCCCAGCCCTTGGTGCCATTCTTCCCCCAAATCCTCCTCACGATTTCCTCCCCCGAACCCCACCCCCAAAATCCTTCGTGCCGACATCAATCTCCACCGCGAGAAGCTGAGGTGTGAACAAGGTGCTTCACCCATGTTGCACGTCTAACCATCGCCGCCGCACCCGCGAAGAAGGCAAAGCAGCACACACTAAGGCCGCCTATCAGTCGTGGCAAGCCGTGCTCTAGTAGCAGCTAGCATTGATCGGCATGCGCCGTTACCGACCAGGCGACTCACACCCTGATCTGGTACCACCGACCACATGGCAAGTCATCCAACCATCTCGTGATTGAGTGCCATCACTGCCACAATAATGGACAAGCAACAAAAGTTTTGCTTCGCCATCACCTCTTAGTTCCGCCAACCGTCCTTGGGTTGCTGGTCCTTGCCATTGCTGTCTTGGGTCGTTGTACCATCTCACCGCTAGTGCCATGCTGCAGCGTTTGAAGCTGGCTATGACATGGGCTTAGCACCCCATAGTTATGCCAGCTTGCTAGCCTTGTTCAACTTGTTGAGGGAGGTGGCCAGATCCACACCATCACCTTCCCCTAATCCGCATCTGTGCTGCTCTAGTACACATCTATAGATGATCCCTGCATATTTTCTCTTTGGAAAAAGAGAGAGCTTTTTTTAGAAAGAAAGAATAAAGTAGCATAGTTGAATAGACCTCGACGAGCACATCAGAACAGAGAAAAAGAAATGGAGTGATTTAGTTTACAAAATTCTCTATTTGTTACCATCAAATCTTGTGGAGGATCTTTTTGACCTCCTTCTCATATCCATCACAGTGAATATTCACCTTCTGCAAGGACGTCTAGGAACCAACCAACAAAAGAAGAGAAAAATGTTGAGAATACAGCAAGACACATGCGGTGTATGATGGAAATAGCAGCACAACTATTTTCATCACACTTTCCATGTCTCTTATTGTTTTCTCAATATTTTTACTCTTCTATTGGTTGGTTCCCGGACCTGCATGCTAAAGGTGAACATTCACTGCAAAGGGTATGAGAAGGGGGTCAAGAAGATCCTCCGTAAGATTTAATGGTAACACATATAGATTTTTCTAAATCAAATCACTTCATTTATTTTTCTCCATTTGTTGTGCTCGTTGGGGTGTGTTCAACTTTGCCACTTTATTATTTTTTCTAAAAAAACTCTCCTTTTTTCTAAGATAAAATGTGATAGGCTCATCTGCAGTTGTGTACCATAGCAGCATAGATGTGGGGCAGGGGAAAGGTGACAGTGTGGATCTAACCACCTTCAAGAAGCTGAATAAGGCCAGAAAGCCAGCACAGCTGTGGGGAGAGAAGCCTAGCATCGTGAGCGAGCTTCAGGCGCTGCAGCTTGGCAATGGTGGTGAAATGGTCTAGCTACCCATGGACGACCGACAACGCCATGGAGTGATGGCAAAGCAAAGCTTTTTTTTGTTGACGACACGCCCAACAGGTGGCCTTGATGTGCGCCGCCAGGTTATCTTCGCGTGGGTGGCGGCGACGGCCAACACCTCGGTGTGCGTCGCCTAGTCAGTGATGGTGCGTGCCGAGCGATGCTAAATGCTGCTAGACGCGGACAATAGGGGGTCTCGATGTGTGCCGATTTGTCCTCTCCACAGGGGGCGGCGCCGCGGCGGCAACATGGGTGAAGTACCTTGATGGCATCCTCCTCTCCTCTCACGGTGGAGATCAACTTCTGCATGAAGGAGTATGGGATTGTGTGTGTGGGTGGGGGTCGTGTGGAGGAACTCATGCGAAGGATTTGGGGAAGAGTGGCACTGACATCGAGGAAGCGACAAAGGAACGGGTAAGGTGCACATTGCAGGGTTTTTTTTGGCAAAATGTGAAATCCCTCACCGCCCTACAATCATTCTCTCTGTCGCCGCCCTACTCCAGATTTGTCGGGCACACGGGCATGTAATTAATATTACAAGTAACAGCAATATAACCAAGCATGAACAAATTAGCAGCAGGAAAAAAAAATAACTCTAAATATTATTTGGAGGTTACATCAGTATCTGTACTCAAACTAGGAATATTTATTTGGAGGTTGCATTATGTTTCAGTATGATGTTTTAAACAGTGTACTTAGTATCTACTCCCTCCGTGCTAAAATATAAGGTATTCGAGGAAGTTTAGAACAAATTATAAGTAATGCAAGTAATGCATGTAATCCTCCCTTAACTATAGAGACTCTATGCTTGCCATATTTTGAGCCTGGTTGTAGACACTAATGACACTAATGTGATTGAAAACTTTGAGAGAGTTAATTCATCTACGGTGCCTTATACTTTGGGATAAAGTTTGAATGCTTCATACCTTGTATCCCAGGATGGGGGAGTATATGAGTCTATGCTCCAATTTACTTGTCAGTTTAGGGCATTGATGTAGTCTTCCATCGTTCCCTTGTGAATTCGTAAGGAGCAACGTCAACAAACAACTCAACAAGAAGAAGAAGAAGAAGAAGAAGAAGAAGAAGAAGAAGAAGAAGCAGTTATAGAGGGGCAAAAAAGTGGCAGGTATCAGTTTTGCACATTCTACTTAATATATCTGTAAGAATGCATTCATTAAGAAGTCTACCCACAAAATTAGGGATAAAAATGGGACGGACACTTCCCGATATCCGTCTGTCCTGAAAGGGTCAAAACTCTATATGGATAGTTCACATCTGAATCGGAACATTTAACATCTGTACTTTATCGAGTACTTAAAATCAGATTTCTGATATGTATATGCGCTAGATATCAATATCCGACATGATATGCATCCAGTTGTAAGATTAGAGAAAAAAATATAGGATACAATACGGGATATAGGATAGAATATAGGATCACTAATATCCATCTGTATCCGATCTGATTTCATCCCTACCCAAAATAATCAAGGAGCGGTTATCTTAGTAAAGGCATTGGTTTTTTTATTTGATTTATCATCATGAAAAAGTAATGATTGACGATATATGGGTGCTTCTATCATGTTTTTATTAAGATGAAGTAGAGTTTGAAATGGTATAAAGGACTTGTAAGTAATCCTAGGATTACCACAACAGTCCCAAAGACACAAAGAGCAGCGAGAGAAAAGCAGAAGGAAAAGGACCCTCAGCATCAACACCCTAACAGACTAAACCTATGGCAAAAAAAAGACATCAAAGTGGTAGTCTGCAGAGCAGTCCAACCGTGGTGGCGAAGCATCCACCTAGAGTAGATGAGACGAGCTTCCAACAGCAATGGCTATAAAGCATACGACGGAGAAAAGAACCAAAGCGACCTCGGCGGCAAAGCATCCGCCAAGGAAGCCCGCACGATGACATAGGCAAAGCATCCGCCAGAGAAGAGACCATGGCGGTCAAATATCCACTGGAGAAGCGACCACACTGTAGGCACAAGCATTAAAGAATATGAAGCACGCAGAGGCACAACAAATGGCTCCATAGCCATACGGAGAATGCAGCAGGACCACAAGCGGCGACGGCAACCACATGCAGCACCGATGGAGGGGGAAGGCCGCCCCCGAGCGCCATGGCAAGGGAACTTCAAAGGTAACGCCTCCAAGCTAGGAGGGTGACGACATAGACTGTGCCACTGCTGCACGACAAACAGGGACCAAGTTTTCACCCAGAAGATCCACGACGGGAGGATAAGAAGGTGCATCGACAGATGCCTCCATGGAGGAAAACAGTGCTCAAAGGGTGTCGCCATTGTCAGCCTCGCAGCAAGGATTTCACCTAGCACCCAACCCACTTCCGAACCACTACACGCACCAGCACCAAACATAGATCCACCTCCGAAGGGGCAATTCTGGCCACCCAGGGTGCAGGCAAACCCTAGCCCAAGCAGAAGCAACATCCGCCCAGGGGTCATTGCGACAACTCGAGACCGGCCGATGCTAGTGCTCCAACCCCATGAGATGACCACTGTAGTAGCCGAGCGGGACGAGGTAGGCGGCGTCAGGCCTCGAGCAGCTCGTAGGCTTCTCCGAGCGGGCGCTACTCCATGGCAAGGAGACGCATGCGCGGGGGAGAGGCGCCAACGAGCTCGCTGCAATGAGGGGCGACGCCGGGAGGAGTGGATAGAGTGGGGCACGATCGGATCTAGCCTTTGGTGGCCAGCAACGACCTCCGCTGATGGCGGAGAAGACGACTGGGTTTGAAGCTAGAGGGGTGAAGAGAGGAGTAAGGGAAGGATGGATGGGCTGCGGACAGCTGCTTACCTGAGCGTTGCTGCGGCTAAAACCATTGCTCGCCGAAGAACTACAGTAGCAGATAAGGAGCGGCCAGAGGCAGGGCTTCGGAGGTGTGCGTTCGTTGCCTCCCGAGTCGCCTCACGTGGAGGCAGCGCTAGGGATGTATTATAGGAGTAATAACTTTTTACATGGACCTTGCACTACTACAGAATTGTTTACGGAGGCGGGCAGAAAGCCTTTACCGAGGCGGTTTTTGCAACCGCCTCAGATCAAAGGTCATGGTTAATCGTGACCTTAACCGAGGTGATTGCCCTGACCGCCTCGGCTAATGAATTAAAAAACAAAAAAAACCCAGAGCCCACCGGTCAGCCCATTTCTGATCCCATCGGCGAGCCCGTTTCCAACCCTACCGCCAGCCACTGTGGCGCCGCCGCCCCTGCGCGCTCTCAACGCTGGATCTAGAGCCACGCCACACCCACATCGGATCCGCACAAAGCCGCCACCGCTCGGGGTCGTGCCGCCACACGCGTGCAGTGAAGGCCGGCCTGTCAGCGACTGCACCGAATCCGCGACCCCAAGGCCGGATCTGCGAGCCCCGTGGCCGGAGGGGCACCGTCGTGGAAGAGGTGATGATGGAGGGGTGGGGGAGGAGGGCGCTGCTGCTGGGGGTCACGCCGCCACACTCGCACGGAGAAGGCCGGCCCGCAGCGAGCTCACCGGATCCGCGACCTCCAAGGCCAGATCTGCGACCTCCAAGGCTGGATCCGTGAGCCCCATCCTGGAGGAGCCCGCCCGCGTCGCGCCTCCTTGGAGGAGCCCCATCCTGGAGGGGAGGGGCACCGCCGAACCAGTGGGAGGAGGGGAGGGGAGGGGGCGACGGGATTGGGAGGGAGGGTATCGAGAGCGGGCAACAGGATGGGGAGGGGGCGACGATGCAGAGGGCCATCAGGGTCTGGAGGGAGTGAGTGAGAGATGGCTGGGAGAAGGAAACCCTAGCTCCATTTATATATGATGACTGATATTGGGCCGAGATGGGCTGCTTACTGGGCTACCATTTTCGGAGGCGGGCCTTATACCATGCCCGCCTCGGTTAATTGATTTACCGAGGCAATTGCGTTATAATGCCCACCTCGATTAATAGGTATTAACCGAGGTGGTTATATTACATTGCCCGCCTCGGTTAATAAAAAATGATCGCCTTGGTTAATACGAGGCATTAACTAAGGTGGTTATTTTCCATGCCCGCCTCCGAGAGGGTTTTGGAAAGGTCACGGTTAAGTTTTTTTAGTAGTGTTGTATTAGATTTGTCCATTTTGTGAGACCAAGCCAGAGAAGCCCAGTTAGTTTCGAACCCATGCCATGCCATATGTAGACATCTACTCCCTCTGTCCTTTTATTTGTGTCGTTTTAGCTTCGTAGCAGGTACAACAGAGATTTTGTGAACCTGGACATTCGGTATGTCCACATACATGGGACATGTTGTGAATGTAGACATTCAAATGCACCGTCACAATGACAGTTATAGCGGGACAGAGGAAGTACTTTTTTTAGAAACACGTAGACATCTAGCTGGTCTGCCTTTTTTATCAGATGTCTCCGGAGAGACGCTGGCCCTGTTTTTTTTTTTGGCTAGGGTCGAGACTCTTCTTCTCTTTTTTGTTGAGCTTAGGCAAGGCTGTCAAGACAGACCAGATTTGCTTTGGTTGACAGGTATCCGTGGGCTGTGGCGACCCATCTTGAGTGGACCGGTAGCCAACAAATTCGCAACATTAGAATCTCGTGGTTTCGTAACATTTTCTTCTCAATTAGCAACAACAAAACAAAACCATAGATGCCAACTTTCTGTGCCTATCGTCCTAGCTAATATAGAGGTTCAACTAGATACAATTCAATAGGACGCAGCTTTACCTTCCCTAATGCTACCGGCTTTGCTATGTGAAGTTGTTGTTACTACTGCGTAAGGAAGTTGTAGCCTACTAGAGTACACATTATACACTTACAGACTAGACCAGGGTTAATTTTCTGCTGTCAAGAACGCGCCTAGTCTGAACCCAGGAACATAGTACACTAATAAACTGCTAACTAGCGGGCCACCATCTACAACTGATCATCATCAGAACCATGATGTGATGTGACACGGCTTCATCTCCATGCATAAGATAAATGCCTAATCCTGCAGTAATACGCGTTATGGGCACGGGGATGCGCATGCGGTAGCTCGTCACATGAACTCATGAAGGCAGAGGCCCTGACGATCGTCGCACAGCAGGGGAAGGGAAGCGAAGCAGCGGCACAGGCCCTGCTGCACATGAGACGGCACTGATTAGCGCGACGCACTCACCCTGTTTGCTCGAACTTAACAGCCTGGCTTATCAGCCATGGTCACCTTGTTCGCTAGATAGTTTTTGCGGCCGATAAGCCGGCTAGTGTTGTTTTGTTGTGAGAGAAAAACACTGTATTATGGCTGATAAGCCGGGCTGACAAGTTCGATCGACAGTGCTGTGTATTATATATTCAGATAGACAGTGCTGATCTGCTTGATTACCATACCAGCTCGATCGATCCTCTCCTGCCGCCTGCAGTTCGATCGATCCTTTCACGGAAAAAGATTACATTTCTTCTAATCATTCTGCAGTGTGTGGCTCCAAATCTGCATGCCCCAGATCTGGGTGCAGTGCAGGTACGGTATGTATGTCTACTAGTTCAGTTCAGTCACAGCCTGCAGAAATCAGGATGTGATAATCCATCAGATTATATGATTTGTAATGATTATTAATGAAGCGGAGTCATGTGGCTGTGTGAGGCTACTGGCATCAGATTGGCTGGGTACTGGGAAGCTGTAGACAGAAACTGGTACAGTGACAGGGAAAGTTCAGAACCCATCAACCAATCTTACTATTACTTGGTAAAGTTCCACATGAATGCAGAGAAATAGAGTCATTTTGGTGGCGAGATGTCATGCGCCTCAATGTCATTTACAGGCGTATTGCAAGATGCTCCATTGGAGACGGCTCTACCGTCTCATTTTGGAATGATCTTCGGTCCAGCTCAGTTCTTTCAGTAGAATTCCCCAAGCTCCACTCTTATGCTAAAAATGACTCCATTTCAGTGCAGAGTTTGATGTCGGAGCAGGAGCTCGACAGCGTTCTCTTTCTGCTTTTGTCCACCCAAGCCTACGATGAGCTGTTGCTTCTTCAAAGTTATTTGGAAGACATTGAGTTTGATGAGAATACTTCTGATTCTTGGTCACCGATTTGGGGATCCAAATATACCTCCCGGCGGTTTTACACACATGTTTTCAGTGGAGTGGAAGCCCATCCTTATTATAAAGTGCTTTGGAAAGTTGGCTGTACCCCCAGGATCAAAATCTTTGCCTGGCTGATCCTTGTGGATAGACTAAATACGAAGACTATGCTCCGCAGAAGGCATTTCAACATTCAGGGTGATGTGCTCTGCGTCCTATGCAACACCGGCATGGAGGAGGATATTGATCATTTGTTTTTTGAGTGCCCTTTTGCCGTGCAATGCTGGAACTCTATCAGCTTCTCCTGGGACATCAATCTGTCTCTTCTGGAGTGCCTGTCCACAGCAAGCAACGTGCATAATCTGCCCTTCTTTACTGAAGCTGCCCTCATTGCAGCTTGGGAGCTATGGAAACTTCGTAACGACAAAGTCTTCCAACGAAGGGATCCCACACCAGCTCTTTGGCTTGTAAATTTTAAATCTCAATGTATTCTGTAGTCTGTTAGGTTCAAGGAGGATCTTAGGTCATCCTTTTGCATTTGATTAGATGCCTTTAGTTAATTAAGGTTTGTAATTCCCTGACTCTTTGCTCTAATTTATATTAAAATCTCACTGTGGGGATCTCCCCCATAGTCTTTTGCATCAAAAAAAAAATCTTACTATTACTAATTAGAGGCTCCAACGGAGGCACCACGTTAATTCTCATCAGACGCGCTAGGAAAAAAGATAAATCTTAGAAATTCTCACAATAATCAGAAACATCTGGCCTTTGATTTGGTAGACTCTAATCATCATCACTGATATTAGCCATTGGATCTATTGTAGTTTATTAAAAAATTACCCACCACTGTCATTATAAAAAATACATAAAGCATCCCCTAATTTTGCATGTAAATTACCCACCTCTACTATTATAAAAAAATAAATCAAAATAACCCCTATATTTATATATAAATTACCCACATCTGCTATTATGATAAATAATTTAAAATAACACTCTAATTTTGCATCTAAATTACCCACCTTGGCCATTATGAAACATAATTTAAAATAACTCTCTAACATCGCGTCTAAATTACCTAGCTTTGTTAGTATGAAAGATATTTTAAATAATCCTCTAACTTTGTATCTAAATTAACATTGCATCTAAATTACCAAGTTTTGTCATTATGAAGAATAATTTAAAATAATCCTCTAACTTTGTATACCATTATGAAAAATAATTTAAATACTTCGTAATGATTTTATAAATTATCCACCATTATCATTACGAAAGATAATGCAAAGTAATATTCTAAGTTTGCATTTAACCTATCCATATATGTCGTTTTGAAAGATAACATATGGTATTACCTTTATTATTAAAAAAAATAATATCATAAAGTATGATATATATATATACACTAAATTAATTACAGACTATAATAGTGAAATAAAAAAACTATAATGCTATGTTCCACCATATATCAAATAAATAATCATGTATACATTAGGATAAATATTTATTTTAACAACTTATGAAGCATGGAAAATTATTCACTTAACAAACCATGCAGCAATAACACTCCATGTTAATAAATTTCATAAGTTATTATTTTAAATAAGTTTATATATTTTTACCGCAACATTATATCATATCAATATTATAATTTTGTGCCCTCTATGATATATAAATAATACTACACACATATAATCTTGTGATATAACAAATTCAACATGTTTACTGTCATGATGTAAGCGAGTTTCAACTTATGTGAAAAACAATACTACTAGGATATAGGCTCTTTTTGATAAAAAAAACAATTTTTGAATAAAAGATAAAGAATACTAGAATATCTAATTAACATGTGAAAAAATTACAACAACTTGATTAAAAGTTAAAAGATAAACTATAGATTTACAAAGACACAAAAAAGGTTGTATCAAGAGTTTATATACCTTAAGACTAGATTTCAACTAAATACATATCACACTATAAAGGAAAAGATAAATACTATAAATTCTAACTAGATGTCCTTGCTGGAGCTTGCATGTTAATCCTCACAAGACTTGATTGGAAAACAAAAGATCCTAATAATTCTCATAAAAATCAGAAACATCTTACCATCAATTAGGTATAACCTAATCACCATTGATACTAATAGCTATTGGATCTTTTATATTTTCTAAATAATTATACATTTCTGCTATTGTGTAAAACAATACAAGCTAACTCATGACTCTAATTTATATCACCCTCATATGTGGTCAAGAAACATGATCTAAAGTAGACCGAAATTTGCATCTAAGTAAGTCTGTAGCAGTCCATAAGAATAAATTTTGAAAAGTTAAAATTTAGATTCATGACTTCATAAGATACATGATGCAACAGGAGCCACCATGATTAGTGGTAATGTTTCAAAGTAATTGCATATTTAAAATATAGAGGTGCCATGTAAAGAAAATTTTGAATATGAATAAAAATATATAGATTAGTTCCTTAAAAATAGTAATTAATAAGCTTATGAAAACTAGATATACACTACAGAGTATCTATTATGTCTACTGTGTTAAGAAATAAACAAAGAGAAAAACATACAATTTAATATAAGTAATTCTTTATTAGTTAGATGTAATCCATTCATTCTAAATTATAAGACTTTTTGAGTTTTCTAAATAGATAGCTTTTGATATACGTGTAGATGTACTAATTATTAAATAGTATATAATACTTATATCTCCTAAAATTTCTAACCGTGCTCTTCGATGGACTAGTGTACGTATAGTAGTCGTAGGGCATGCTGCAGCAGGAACAAGTTTGGATTCTTCGGAAATAGGAGGAAGGGAAAAAAATGAAAGGTGATGTCTGTTCTGAAGCTTGAATCTTGTGACCTTTTTTCCCTGCACACTCAATTGTGATTCCTCAAAAGTACTCATAAGCGACAAGGACAATACAAACTAAAATATTTTTCATCAAAATACTATATGTTCATTGAAAAATTGAAAGATAAAAATATGAGAGCAAGTGACGAACCTTGCGCGCGCGCGCTCTCTCTCTCTTCCTTAACTGCTCTGACCATCCCCACCTTCGTCCAGCTGCCCTGTTCCCTCTACCTCTGTCTTCTTGACGCCTTCAATCTCCGACTCCGAGCAACCTCTCCCTCTGTCCCTCCGACGACGACGGCCTACATCCCGACTAACTTCGCCATCCTGGCGCACCACGCGTGGCACACGCTCACTCTGGGTCTGGGCACCAAGAACTCCAAGGCCACCGTGTTCATCTTCGAGTCCACCGCCATGAAGGCGGCGTGGCCGGGCGTCGTCCCGCTCGGCGACGTCGGACACAGCCTCATCCGCGCTGTGCCGGGGAGCCCCGAGATGGCGCGCTTCAAGTTCTGCAAGGGATGCCGGATGCGTCACTTTCTACGTCTACACCGTCCGCACCGCCGGCGCGCGAGGGCATAGGCGGAGCTAGCTAGGTGGCATGTTGTGCCATGGACCACCATAGAATTTAGATTAATGTTGAAACTACAATATATGTGTTCTATACTATAATGAAGATTGCATTTAGAACACTATTATTTGGCTCATTACATTTAAATGGACCACCCTTGCACTGAACCCTAGCTACGCCACTGCGCGAGGGTTCGCGCGCGCCGATGAGCTCCGGGCCGTCATCGAGGCCATCGCCTCTCAACGCCACTGGTCATCCTTGGGTTGCTTGGTGCCGCCGTCCTTGGGTTGTTGGACTGTCTCATTACCACCGCCAAGGCGCAATGTCTGAAGCTGGCTCATGACGCCAAGGCTCGGTGCCTCATTACTATGCCAGCTTGTCGGCCTTGTTCACCTTCTTGACGAAGGTGGCCAGATCCACACCATCACTTTCTCCTGCTCCACATCTACATTGCTCTGGTACACAACTGTAGATGAGCCTAGCACATTTTCTCATAGGGAAAATGTGAACTTATTTAGAAAATAAAGAATAAAATAGGAAAGTTGAAAAGACCCTAACCAGGACAACAGAGGAAAAATAAATGATGTGATTCGGTTTAAAAAGACTATTTGTTCCCATCAAATCTTGTGGAGGATCTTCTTGACCTCATTGTCGTACCCATCATAGTGAACATTCACCTTCAGCATTGAGGTCTGAGAACAAACTAACAGAAGAAGAAGAAAATGTTGACAAGACAACAAGAGACAGGCAGCGTGTGATGAAAATAGCAACACACAAGAAGCAGCATGTACATGGAATGTGTGTTTTTGTTTGTGGTTCTTGAGCTGAGAAGAATCATGAACATGGAATGTGTGTTTCTGTAACACAAGAAGAAGCATGAACCTGTACCTTCAGGACGTCATCTCCACTCATCTTTGACCATCTCAAATGTTGCACCACCAAATAGCAAAGCAACCTTCATATCTAGATTGAAAACACTCAAATCATGATGAGGAACGAGAACAGCAGCAACCAAGTAACATTTCTCATCCTTCTTAGGGAGAGAACTTAATGATGTGACATTATTTTACCGCTTGTCATTAAGTCCTCTACCAGCAAGACAGTTGTCTTATCAAAGAGGGATGAGAAATGTTTTTTTTTCTGGTTACTGTTGTTCTTGTATCTCCCCCTGATTTGAGTGTTTTCAAACTAGATATGAACCCTCATGTGTTGTGCCTTTGCTTTTTGATGGGTGCAGCATTTGGATGGTCAAAGATAAGTCGGGAAGACATCCTCAAGGTACAGGTTCATGCTTCTTCTTGTGTTACCGAAACTACAAGTTCTATGTTCATGCTTCTTCTTGTGTCGCCAGTATCAACGACACATACAAGGGTTGTTAAAAAGATATAACGACTGACCGTACGTTGCTGAAATGGCTTTTAATGACCCACATAGCGACACTAAAGATAGGCTGTGGTGTAGTGTCTTCTCAGCTCAAGCACCACAAACAGAAACACATATTCGATGTTCATGTCATTTCTTGTGTGCTGCTATTTTCATAACAATGTGCATGTCCCTTGTTGTTTTCTGAACATTTTTCTTTTCCTTCCTTTGTTGGTTGGTTCCTAGACCACCATGCTAAAGGTGAATATATATTCATTGTGATGAGCACAAAAAGGAGGCCAAGTATATCCTCCAAAAGATTTGATGGTAACAAATAAAGTTTTCCCAAACCAAATCACTTCATTTATTTTTCCCTATTCTGTTGTGCTAGTCAGGGTCTTCTGTCCAACTTTGCTACTCTGTTCTTTCTTTTTCTGAGGAAAAACTCTTTTTTTTCCTAAGAGAAAATGTGTTGGCTTCAGCTATGTGCCAGAGCAACATAGATGCGGAGCAGGGGGGAAGCTGAGTTGTGAAGCGGCATAGATGCTGAACAAGGCCGGCAAGCCGGAATAACTATGGGACGCCAAACTTGGCTTCATGAGCCACCTTCAGACGCTACAGCTTGGCAGTAGCGGTGAGACGGTCCAGCAACCCAACTACAGCAGCGGCGGCAAGACCGCAATGAAGAGCAACCCAAGGACGATAGGCAGCGCTGAGGGGTGATGGAGAAGCAAAGATTTTGCTGCTTCTCCATTGCGGTGGCGATGGCACTCAATCAAGAGATGGTCAGACGAATTACCTTGTGGTTGTTGGTAACATATCGGGGCGCGAGCTTGCTTAATTCAAATATTCAGCCTCGCAGTCGCAGCTGACGGCACACCCAACGCGAGGACTTGATGTGTGCCGCTAGGTTTTAATTTCTTCGTGCGGGTGGCGGCGAGGGGAAGTGCCTTAGTATACGTCCCCTGGTCGGCGACGGCGCATGCCGAGTGATGCTAACTGCTGCTAGAATGCTAGATTGCGCCTCGACCGAGAGCAGCCTCGATGTGTGCCACTTGTCTTCTTCGCGGGGCGGCGGCGATGGTCGAGAGTGCGGCATGGGTGAAGCACTTTGATCACACCGCGGCATCCTCCTCTCCTCTCGCAGTGGAGATCGATCCCTGCACGAAGGAGTACGGGATTTGTTGGGGTGGGGGCGGAGAGATTGCATGGAGGAATTTGTGTGAAGGATTTGGGGAAGAATGGCACCGGGCCAGTGCAACGACATAGGGACGGGGGACGCGTTGAAGGTTGTTTTAGACCTTGCGTTGAAGTGCTGGATCGCTCACACTTGTCAGTCGGGGCGCCTTGGATCAGCATGCGATTATGGTGAGCTGGGCAGGTTTGGAAATCTCCAAGGGCCCAATGATTCTTGTTTCTTTTTTTTTTTTTTTGCTTGATTGAAAAGATCCGAGTGAGGAACCGAACCGGGAAAAAATCAGATGGAGCGGAGCAGGAATTGAACCGGAAATGCGCAGATCACAGGGCTCGTTCACGAAGCCTAGGTGGACAAAATCAGTTCATGCTTTTTAGTTGTATATGTAGATAGATAGAGATAAGGAAGAGAAGAAATTAAAGTAGACACCCTAATAATAGTTTTAGAAACATCTATGCAACCTAAACCTTGTGTGCGTCTAACATAAAAAATGGGGAGCCCAACAATCACGGCATCTAGCATGGGGTTTGTTGCCTTTCTTGTTGTATAGACATGCACTACGCACCGATGGCGCATCCAACACGTCCGGCAAGGAAGCAAGCATCTGTATATTTCTCTCCTTTGCGGCTTTGCCCATTTCATTTTTTCCTTCCCATATGGGGCACGGGCTCACGATGCAGCGCAAGGTGGCAAGAGCTGGCCCGAGCCCTATTGCGTGGCCAGCGGCCCTGACGAGATCCTAACAGCATAGGGGTATATTAAGCCTTCGGATCAAAGGTTCCCGACCGAGAGACCCCCTAATCGACCCTTCCAGGATCGCTCGGGGGCTTGGGGGGCTACACCCCTCACGCGCACTCTTTGGCTAAGGAATTGGGCCGAGCCTGAGCACGGCCGCCTCTTCTACTCGGGGCTTGGGGGCTCGCCCGAGCCTTAGGCTTCCGACCGATGAAGGCCTAGACCCGATCCTTGGCCCCCTCCCAGCCTTCAGCTCTAGCCAAGGCCCAAGCCTGAGATAGGCACCCCGAGCCTCCAGGGCTCGGGGGCTCCTCGGCGCTGCCCTGCAGGCGCGGCCCTATCAACCGCTCCTCCGACAAGGTCACGCATGGAGCGTGACGCAAGAAGACAAACTCCTTCGCTGGCTTCAGGGGCTCGGGGGCTTCTGGGCCCACACGTCAACCCCTCAAGCCGGCTGCCTTCACCGCCAAGAAGTCTCCAGAAGGCGCACCTGGTGGAGGCTGGTCCAAGCCGACAGAGCCTAACACTCAGCGTGTCAGAACAGAGCAGCCGGACGACGCAAAGGGCTTCTTCGGCTCCATGACAACGCCATGGTCCACACGACGCCGCTGCAAGATCCTCCTGGATTTCGACACATGTAGACCATAGGCTAAACTTCCCCAAACCGTCATGTACCCAACCTACCTCGATATATAAGGGGAGGTTAGATCCTAGAGAGGGGGAGGGTGATTCCAGAGAACGATTCCACACAAATCATTCCATCCTCACTGAACAGTTCAAGCTCTACACTGAGAGCAGAGCCATCCCGAGAGGAGTATCGAGAGCTCCTCACTTGCTTCCATCGTCTTCCTCCTCTCCGATGAGGGGAAGGCCTCACCAGCGGCGAGGCTTCCTAGGATCAGCACCAAGGTATCCCCTACCAAATTCCTCTCTTACACTCTATTGTGACCCCCTTGATTTTGGGTGCTCTTAAGTATAAGGATCATCAGATGTTGGACGTAGGGCCTCGATAGCCCGAACCAGGAGAAACCGTGTGTCATTTCTGTGTTTTTAAGTCCACCCGAGCCAGAGTAGACACATACTCATTGACACCCAACGAACAACAATGCTTACCGTAGTTTCAACCCCGCGATAGGCCCCTTTGGCCTTTGATGCCTACGCTACTCCTACGAGCCAATAGCCAATTATTCAGTTTCAGTGGTTAAGCAAGCTGACGCCGCTCACTTTGAATTCAAGTATTCAACTACCTCTCAGTCCGTCCACCGTCTCTCTAATTAGCTTACATCAAAGGATCCAAGCAAATGCCGTTCATATAGATATAACATCACTGTATCTCACTGCGATATTTAAAAGTATAATTTATAGCTCCATTAGAGAAATTGTAAGGCTCGAGTGTAAAAGTTTAGCGAATTGATGCAAATATAATGAGTAGTGTATTCAGAAGTTCATCTGGCACCATTAGTATTTCCTTGAACAAGCACTGTAGCAAAGCTGTTGTAGCAGCTGCAACAAAAAACTACCAGAATATTGTTTAGCTTGGATGGTAAAATGTTTTGGACTACAATCCTGAACTATGAACGCAATCCAACAGCTTCAGGTGGCATGTAATTAGTATTACAAGTAACAGCAATATAACCAAGCATGAACGAATTAGCAGCAGGAAAAAATAACTCTGTATATTATTTGGAGGTTACATCAGTATCAGTACTCAAACTAGGAATATTTACTTGGAGATTGCATTATGTTTCAGTATGATGTTTTAAATAGTGTACTACTCCCTTCGTTCCAAATTATAAGTCATTGAGACTTTTTTGGTACATCAATTTTGCTATGTATCTAGATATTACATATGTCTAGATACATAACAAAATCTATATACCAAAAAAATCAAAGTGACTTATAATTTAGAAGGGTGGAAGTACCCCTCTTTCCTAAAATATAAGGTACTCTAGGGAGTTTATGACATTATAAGTAATGCAAATGACGCATGTAATCCACCCTTCACTGTAGAGACTCTATGCTTACCATATTTTGAGCCTGGTTGTAGACACTAATGACATGTACACATGTGATTGGAAACTTTGAGAGAGTTAATTCATCTAGAATGCCACCTATTCCAGGATGGGGGAGTATATGTGTCTATGCTCCAGTTTACTTGTCAGTTTAGGGCATGGATGTAGTCTTCCATCATTACCTTGTGAATTGGTAAGGAGCAACGACAACAAACAACTCAAAAAGGATAAGAAGAAGAAGAAGCAACAGTTAAAGAGGGGAAAAAAGTGGCAGGTATCAGTTTTTCCCATTCTACTTAATATATCTGTACTTGCTAAGAATGCATTCATTAATTAGGAAGTATACCCACAAAATTAGGGATAAAAATGGGACGGATATTTCCAGATGGTCAAAACTCTATATGGATAGTTCGCACCTGCATCAGAATATTTAATATATGTACTGTATCTGAATCAGATTACTTAAAATCAGATTTCTAATATGTATATGAGGTAAATACAAATATCTGACATGGTATGTATCCGGTTCTAAGATCTGAGAAAAAATATAGTACAGAATACGGGATATGGGATAGAATACAGGATCACTAATACCTATCTGTATTCAATCCGTTTCATCCCTACCCAAAATAACCAAACACAGGTCATCTTAGTAAAGGCATTGATTTTTTATTTGATTCATCATCAGGAAAATGTAATGATTGATGGTAAATAGGTGCTTCTGTCATGTTTTTATTAAAAGGAAGTAGCGTCTGAAATGGTAGCTCGCAAGTAATCCTAGGATTACCACAGAAGTCCCAAAGACACAACGAACAGCAAGAGAAAAGCAGAAGGAAAAGGACCCATAGGCTCAACACCCTAACAGACTGAACCTATGGCAAAAAAAAGACATCAAAGTGGTACCTTCAGAGCAATGAAACCGAGGGGGCGAAGCATCCATCTAGGAGAAGACAAGGCGAGCTTCCAATAGCAGTGGCGGCAAAGCATCCGCCGGAGAAAGAACCAAAGCGACCTCGATGGCAAAGCATCCGCCAAGAAAGACGGCACCATGACAGAGGCAAAGCAGCCGCTAGAGAAGAGACTACGACGGCCAAATATCCGTCGGAGAAGCAACCACATCATAGGACAAACACAAGCATTGAAGAATATGAAGCATGCACAGGCACAAGAAATAGCCCCATAGCCATATAGAGGACGTGGCAGGACCACAAGCGGCGATGGCAACCACACATACAGCACCGAGGAAGGGGGAAGGACAACCCTCGAGCGCCGTGGCTAGGGAACTTCAAAGGCAATGCCTCCAAGGAGGGTGACGAGCAAACAACGCCGCCGCTGCCCATCCAATAGGGACCAAGTTTTCACCCAGAAGATCCACGATGGGAGGATAAGAATGTGCATCGACAGATGCCTCCATGGAGAAAAATGGTGCTCAAAGGGTGTTGCCATCGTTGGCCTCAAAGCAAGGCTTTTGCCTAGCACCCAACCCATTTTTGGACCACTACACGCACCAGCAATAAACATAGATCCACGTCCAAAGGGGCAAATCTAGCCACCCAGGGCGTAGGCAAACCCTATCC
This sequence comes from Saccharum hybrid cultivar R570, assembly GCA_038087645.1. Classification (NCBI taxonomy): domain Eukaryota; kingdom Viridiplantae; phylum Streptophyta; class Magnoliopsida; order Poales; family Poaceae; genus Saccharum; species Saccharum hybrid cultivar. The sequence goes on along the minus strand of JAQSUU010000647.1, from coordinate 610,016 downwards.
CAAGCAGAAGCAACAGCCGCCTAGGGGTCGCGCAATGACCTAAGACTGACTGACGCCAGCGCTCCAACCCCACGAGACGACCATAGCAGTAGTCGAGCAGGACGAGGAAGGCAGCGTCAGGCCCCGAGCGGCCAATAGGCTTCTTCGAGCGGGCGCTACTCCATGGCAAGGAGACACGTGCGCAGGGAAGAGGCACCAACGAGCTCGTTGCGGCAAGGGGCGGCGTCGGGAGGAGCACCAGATAGGGACACACCTGGGCGAGGCGAGCCCCAAGTCAACCTAGGGAGCACACCACCACGAGGAGGAAGCAGATCTAGTGCTGGGAGTAGCAGATCGAGTGGGCCACGACCGGATCTAGCCTTTGGTGGCTAGAAACGACTTCCACCAACGGCGGAGAAGACGACTAGGTTTGAAGCTGGAGGAGTGAAGGGAGGAGAGAGGGAAGGAGGGATGGGCTGCGGACAGCCGCCTACTTGAGCACCACTGCGGCTACCACCACTGCTCGTCGAAGAATTGCGGCTGCGGATAGGGAGCGGCTAGAGGCAGGGCTTTGGAGGTGTGCGTTTGTCGCCCTTGAGTCACCTCATGCGAAGACGACGCTAGGGATGTAATATAGGAGTAATAACTTTTTACATGGGGCCTTGTATTAGATCTGTCCATTTTGCGAGACCAAGCAAGAAAAACCCAATGAGTTTCGAACGTATGCCATGCCATATGTAGACATCTACTCCCTCTGTCCCTTTATTTGTCATTAGCTTCGTAACAGGTACAACAGAGATTCTGTGAACCTGGACATTCGGTGTGTCCACATACATGGCACATGTTGTGAATGCAGACATTCAAATGCACTACCACAACGATAGTTATGGTGAGACACAAGTAGTTTTTTTAGAAACATGCAGACATCTAGTTGGTCTGCCTTTTTGGCTAGGGTGGAGACTCTTCTTCTTCTTTTTTGGGTGGGGGGTGGGGGGGTGGGTTGGGCATAGGCATAGGGATGAAAACGGTTGAAATATATCCTAAACCGAACTGCATCGTTTTCTATATTTGACCCGATCGAATTCATATTTTCGGACAAATTCGAATTCAGTTCAAAATACGGAACCAAATTCGAAAACGGAACAAAAAACATTTTAGGCGTTTTCCGACCGTTTTCTACTTTTCTACTTTTTATTCAGAATATCCCGTTTTCTAAAATTCGGTTTATACCGTTTTTGGCCCACTAGAAGTCCAGCCTTAGAAAAAAATTATATATTTGTATCTTTTTCATACGGTCTCAGATGAAGATGATTTTTATATGAAAATTGTAGCTCTCGACAAGATCTGCAACTTTCTAGTTTTTAGTTTTTCCATTTGAGATTGTTAAGATGTTCAAAAAATTGAACAAAGTTTTAGCAATATATTTATTACGTACCGGCGCTAGTTGCCTGAGAAAAATCATATCTTTCATATATAGTGTCAAATGGAGGTACTTTTAATATGAAAGTTGTTGCACTTGTTAATTGTTATGCACTTGGTCATGCACTTGTTAATTATTGCGCACTTGGTCCTATGGGTCAATATTTTGTATTGATTTTTCGTATACCGACCGTTTTTGACGTAATTCCACTCAAATTAGTTCATTTTCGAAATTCTTGATATTCCATAAGTTCGTGTTAGTTTTTGTGTCCGGCTTTACCGGTTTAATTTTTTCATATTCAAATATAGAGGTAGAAAATGGTTAAGGGGTTTTCCGACCGTTTCATCTCTACTTAGGCAAGGCTGCTAGGACAGGCCAGATTTACTTTGGTCTACAGGGAAGTGGCGATCCATCTTGAGTGGACAAATTCGCGACATTAAAATCTTGTGGTTTCGTAACATTTTCTTCTTAACAACAACAACAAAAACAAAACCATAGACGTCGACTTTCTATGCCTATCCTAGTACAGAGGTTTAACTAAGTTCAATTCAATAGGCCGCAGCTCTACCTTCCCTAATGCTACCAACTTTGCTGTGTTAAGTACTTAAGTTGTTGCTGCTACTGCGAAATGAAGCTGTAGCCTACGTACTACAGTACGCACTTTACAGACTAGGCCAGGGTTAATTTTTCTGCTGTCAATGTTGCCAAAAAAAAACTGCTGTCAAGAACGCGCCCACTCTGAACCTAGGAACATGAACATTATACAGCCTTGTTTAGTTCCCCCAATTCTCCTCAAATTTCACTATGCAAAAAGAAGATTCTCTGTCACATCAAAATGTCGGCAAATGCATGGAGTATTAAATATTGATGAAATCAAAAACTAATTGCACAGCTTTGTTGTACTTTGCGAGATGAACATTTTAAGCCTAGTTAGTCAAAATTTGGATAATTTTTACCAAATACAAACGAAATGCTACAGGAATTCTGATACAGTATTTTTCTCCCCAATTCACCGAACTAAACGAGGCCACAGTAATAAACTGCTACATGGGGATGCAACTGATCATCATCAGAACCATGATGTGATGCGACACGGCTGTCATCTCCATGCAGATAAATGCATAATCCTGCAGAAATATGCGCTATGGGCACGGGGCTGCGCTAGCTCGTCACATGAACTCATGAAGGCAGAGGGCACAACAGGGGAAGGGAAGGGAAGGGCAGCAGCGGCACATGGCACAGGCCCTGCTGCACATGAGGCGGCACTGATTAGCGCGACGCAGCCACGGGCGTGCTGTAGTATTATATATTCAGATAGACAGTGCTGCTCTGCTTGATTACCATTCCAGCTCGATCGATCCTCCGCCTGCAGCTCGATTCTTTCAGGCAAAAAGATTGCATTTCTTTTTATCTTTCTGCAGTGTATTGCTCCAAATCTGCATGCCCTAGATCTGCCTGCAGTGCAGGTACGGTGTATATGTCTAGTTCAGTTCAGTAACAGCCTGCAGAAATCAGGATGTGATAATCCATCAGATTAATACGAGTTTGTAATGATTAATGAGGCCGAGTCATGTGACTGTGTGAGACTACAGGCATGAGGCATCAGATTGGCTGGGTAGTGGGAAGCTGTAGACAGATACTGCTACCGCGACAAGGAAATTTCAGACCCATCACTCCATCAGCCAATGTATAGACAGTATAGTAGTCGTAGGGCATGCTGCAAAAACAAGTTCAGATTCTTCGGAGATGGGAGGAAGAAGAAAAGAAAATGAAGGGCGATGTCTGTCCTGCAGCTGGAATCTTCAGTGACGTTTTTTTCCTGCACACTCAATTGTGATTCCTCAAAAGTACTCATAGGCGACAAGGACAATACAAAGTACAGTAGTAGAATGTTTCATCAAAATATATGAAATATTACAATTTACAATGTTGTACTCCCTCTGTCCCAAAAAAAGAGAGTCATTCTCGCTTCTAAAAAATCAGCAACTTTTAACTTTGACCAAATATATTTAAAAAAATATTAATATTTATGGTACATAATTAGTATCATTAGGTAGATCATTGAATATATTTTTATAATAAACTTATTTAGAGATATAAATGTTGAATGTATTTTTTATGAACCTAGTCAAAGCTGAGAAAGTTTGATTACACTATTCACATAAAGACTCTATTTTTTAACATGGAGGGAGTATGATCATAGAAAAATTGAAGGATAAAAATATGGAAAGGAAGTGAGGAACATTGCGCGCGCGCTCTCTGTCTCCCTTAACTGCTCTGACCAACCCCACCTTCTTCCAGCTGCCCGCCTGCCCTGTTCCCTCTACCTCTGTCTTCTTGACGCCTTCAAGCTCCGAGCCACCTCTCCCTCTGTCCCTCCGCAACAGAGCACGAGTAGAGTAGCACAGCCGGCGACCAGCTAGCCACCCAGAAGGTAAGGCCTTGCCAGGCACTGCCGACAATGGTGGAGCCCAAGGCGTCGAAGAGCAAGTCCAAGTCCAAGTCCAAGAACAGTCACGACGGGGCCGGGGCCGGGGCGGCGTCCAAGAAGTCCAAGGCCAGCGCCGCCGCGGCCACCCTGGACGCGCACTTCGTGCCGTGCGCGGACGTCAAGGGCCTCCGCTTCGGCGCGCAGCTCGTCACGCGGGCGCTCACCGTGCGCCGCGCCGCGCCGCTTGAGCTCCCGCACCTCCTCCGCGCCACGCCCGCGCCCTCCCCTTCCCCCTCCCCCTCCCCCGCCGGCGCCGCCACGGACGCGCTATCGTTCGCGCCGACGGCGACGGCCTACATCCCGACCAACTTCGCCATCCTGGCGCACCACGCGTGGCACACGCTTACCCTGGGCCTGGGCACCAAGAACTCCAAGGCCGCCGTGTTCGTCTTCGAGTCCGCCGCCATGAAGGCCGCCGCGGACGCAGCGTGGCCGGGCGTCGTCCCGCTCGGCGACGTCGGACGCCGCCTCATCCGCGCGGCCCCGGGAAACCCCGAGATGGCGCGCTTCAAGTTCCGCAAGGGCTGCGTCACCTTCTACGTCTACGCCGTCCGCACCGCCGGCGCGCGCGGGTTCGCGCGCGCCGACGACCTCCGCGCCGTCGTCGAGGCCGTCGCCAGGCTCAAGGACTTCCTCGACCACACCGCCATGCTCGCGCTCCCGGGACAGAGGAGCATCGACGTCGCCGCCGCCGCGCAGGTGGGCGTCGTGCATTGACGGACGCGCTTGATTTCCGGTGACGGCTTGTGACGAACTGTGAATAGGATCCTTCCGGTTTTTTTTCTTTCCTTGCGCTGTGTGCATTGGTTTTCTGAATGTGGCAGTTTCTTTTTTGGATTGAGAAGGGTGTTTGTTGTGTAATTCCTTGGTTCTCTGTTGTGAAATTGTTCATTAGCATTTGAAGATGCCATGGAAATTTCACTCCTAATAAGATGCTGATAGCAAACCATAGTTAGTATCTCTCTCTCTTCAGAAGAGTGGAGTGGCAACTGACAAGAACAAGTTGATCCTTGGCTTCGCGTTACAGAAGATAATGAGTGTGCCTGGTTTTCATGCTTCGTGACCAAAGCGCCTGATTTGTAGACAATCTATCAAAATTCAGTTCATGAATTTCATTGTCTGTCTACTGTCTTCAGTGGATCACGATCAAGGACCAACCCGTAGGACTGTTCAGTTGATTCTCCCTGATTACGAGCAACACTGGCAACAAATCTCATCAGAGCTGAATTTTGTTGGGGAGCATCATCGTCCACACTGAGCTGAACTCCTATCATTGCTTCTCGTACTTTACAGCCATGGGAATGGGATTCTAGTTTATGACAGCCTCTGATTCTTGATGCCAACACTAGTGATCAATCGAAGAGCCAAAAGAAGTAAAGAGAGCTCAAGATGCTGCTCCCTGTACACATCATGGCGACGTATGATGCTGGCCCCAGGTAAGTACTGACGGCTGACGCATCGGCACCGTGCGGCTTCAGCAGGTTAGGCTACAGTGCTACAGCACCGACATGCCATGCAGCCCGATCTGCCGTCCTGCACCTTCGCACGCTGCTTCTCCATGGCACCACGGCGCCTCTGTACCCACATGTGTCTGTCCCACATGAGAAAACAACACGGACAACTTGGGGAGAGCGCAGCAGGTGGTGGGCACAAGGTGGCCGAGGGCCAACCTGCCCACATTGCCCATGGACAAGCTCCAAACCACGAAATGCCAAGCTGACCATGTCCAAACTAACCAACCATCTTCAACCTCCAGCTGCTTGGGTAGGCAGCAGCTTTGATCTAAAGCCCATGCGCAATCCCGGACCGCAATCTGGTGTAGACACATGTGCTGGATCCAGCTCCCTTTTGGGCTTCTTAAATTCCAATACCAAGTGCCTCAGTTCATTGGTTTAATAAAAAAAAGTGTATCAGTTCATGACATGATGAGCTCATGTGCAATGGTCCTGCATTCTTTGCTGTCAAAAGAAAGCAGATGTCTCAAGAGACGGCATGAAGAAAGGTACCTTTACAGATCTTGTAACATCATGTCTAACACTACAAAGAATACCTGAACATAGCAGCAATAGTATGCACTTCATGTGGCTCAAAAAAACTGCTGGCTTGAGTATGGAACATGTCACACCCATTTTTAAGGACAAAAATAGGATGTATAAAAGACTCATGTGCGCCCCAGGAAACAGTCGCACACATAAGTTGACAAATTACAAAGTATCATCACAGTGCTTATTACATAACGAATAAGTATTTAAGACATAGTCTTGAACGATAGATAATAATAACTAATAATAAATCTTCAGCGGAAACTCCACACAGGGACACGGTTGACTGGTTGACACCAAGACTACTACTCATTCCGGTAATCTTCCTCTATATCTTCATCTGTTATGGTGGAAATAGCAAGAGTGAGTTCATGTCGAACTCCACAAATATAACACAGGGTTCATGAGGCTCAAAAAGGCTAGACACTGTTTAACTGTGTTTAGCTTTTTAATCATATATTAGCAATTGAGTAGCATCAAGATAAACCACTTCCCATTAAGAACCAATGATCAATTGTAATAATGATAACGAATAGCATTAACATGAGCATAATAATAATCAACAATAATTAACCATGATATAGCAATGGTGATCATCTATTCTGTAGATGTTCCAAGGCCGCTCGTATCCGTGAGCACGGCTAGTATACCAGTTTTTAACTCTGCGCAGAGGTGTACACTTTCACTGTAAGTCATGATTTCCAAATGAGTGGGGAGATCAAGCCCAAACACCCGAGAACCATATAAAGCCACTCAAAAGTTCGTCTAACAAGTTAGGGCCATTAGATTCACTCGGCAGGCAGATGTAGAACCCCCCTTCCCTGTGGCACAACAACCGCAGCCTATACACACTAGGCCAGGGGCTCGCACTACACCCAAAGTGGCAAGCCATTCTTACGCCATTTAAGGTAACCTCTAACAAGCTAGAAAAGGTCTCTTGAACAACTAAAGCCAGAGCCATATAGCCCTCACAGCTGTACTGTATGTCCCGGATGGTCATGTACAGAGAAGTCCTTATGGAGAGAAACCAGAGCATCAAAATATTACACATGCTCTAGCCCTCTTTTAACAGAAATAAAATCATCTTAATGGTTGATTGCTTAATCCATTAATCATTTTTACAAGATCATTGTTCTTAGTTTAAGCACTAGCATTAGCTACCCATATGCATTCCCAAGGTTGACAAGGAATCAAGATAACAATCACTAAGTTATAATCTCTAAGGTTGTCAAGGTAAGCACATGCATATGTATGACGATTTGATGTATAGGTAACAAGGATAGTCCTGTGTTATACTTGCCTTGATCAAAGCTTTCCAAGTGATACTGCTGACTTGGCTCAAAGTAATACTCCGAATCGTCCAAATACTGCTCACCTTCTATATTCGATCATCAATCAACACATACATGCATCCAATCAAACATACACGAAGCAAACAAGGAGATATAATTAGAACAGTACACCAACAGTAACAAAACAGTAATTAAAGTTTATAAAACTCTTCTACACGTTTCTATGATCACACAGACGCAAAGATCACCAAATTCGGAGTTAAAACGTGAAAGTTATGAATTTTCTAAGATTTCCTATAAATAAATAAATACTTAATTATAAACTCGAAAAACAAATTATCAAAACTAACTGTACAACTACACTAACATGTAGAGCTCGCAAATACGAACCTAACGCAATTTGAACGGATCAAATCGGAGTTAAAACGAAGATTTTATGACCAAAACAATTCTAGTGGCAAAACTGTAAATACCTGAAAACGTATTTTTGACTTATCCGGGAGAAAATACGCTTTCAAAGCACGAAAACGGATTCAGGATATTGCGCTAAGGACCGCGGGTTCTATTATGAAGAAGTCCAGGGGCTCTTTAATAAATCTACCCCGCGAAAAGGTATCTTCTAATCCTAACCGTTGATCAGCGAACGGACGGCTCGTGTTCATCGGCAACGATACAGTGAAGAAACCCGATTCCTTCTTCCCCAGGTCCGGCCGGCGGCCTCCATGGCCGGCCCCAAAACCCCGCCGGAGAGCTCCGGCTCCACCTTTTCCGACCACGATTCACCCCACAACCGACACCAATCGAAAGAGAAGGTCCACTCGAACTTATCTACGTGGTTTAGGAAGGCTACGACGAACCGAGGATGAAACGCGGCTCGGTTAGGGCGGCGACGCCATTGTTGGCCACGGTGAGCTCCAAACCCGCGATTTAAAGCACAAAAACTTAAAAGAAGAGCATTGGGAGGGAGAAGAGAAGATGGCGAGCTCACCAAAACGAAAAAGAAGGACTCCAATCCACCCGCAAGCCCCGACGACGTACCGGCCGAGAGAACCTAGGGTTCCGGCCTCCTACGCTCAATCTCACGTGATGTAGCTCGATTTTTAGATGGAAAACGGAAAATAGAGAGTCTCCTCTTCCTATTTGTAGCCCCACGATGCCGTATACGGGTAGGAGATCCCGGAAATCACGAGACGGTTGTTGCGTCCGCCTCCGGTTCGAAGTCCGGCTCGAGCACGGGAGAAGGAAGACGACTGACCACCGGGCCCCACCGGTCAGCGAGCAAGGAGAGAAGGCGCGCGGCTGGCTCGGCTGGCTACTGGGCTCGGCTGCTGGGCCACTGCGACGCTGGGCCGGCCCACGCGGCAGGCGCGAAATGGATCAGGCCGTCTGAACGGGCCGTCGGCCACAGCAGAAGGTAATATTCTTTTTCTTTCTTCTTTTCTTTATTTGCTTATTTTCAAAAGTATCTCAAATAAAATTTTCTAAGCCAAATAAAATAAAATAAATCCACACCACAAAATAGAATAAATGCAACAGCATGAATGCAACACCAATATTCTTTTTAATTTTTTTAATTTCTCATTAATTGTTATCTAAATTATTTAAAATTTATTAACTCTAAAATTTGGGTGTTACAAATTCTACCCCCCTTAAAAGAATCTCGTCCTCGAGATTGGACTGCTTACTCAAATAACTGCGGATATGATTTTCTCAATTCATCCTCTCTTTCCCAAGTTGCCTCTGCCTCTGAATATCGATTCCACTGCACTTTGCACATCTTAATAACCCGACTTCGAGTAACTCTCTCAGCAGTCTCCAAAATCTTAATCGGAAACTCTTCATATGTAAGATCTTCATTAACAGTCAATTCTTCTAAAGGTATCTGCTCCTCAGGCACACGTAAACACTTCTTAAGTTGTGAAACATGGAACACATCATGTACTCCAGATAAATTCTCAGGCAACTCTAATTGATAAGCAACTTCCCCACGTCTGGTAATAACTTTAAATGGTCCAACATACCTTGGTGCTAGTTTACCTTTCATGTTAAACCTCTTCACACTTTTCATAGGTGACACCTTCAAATAGACATAATCACCTACCTCAAAAACTAAATCTCTTCTTCTATTGTCAGCATAACTCTTCTGACGAGACTGCGCTACTCTCAAATTCTCACGAATCACTCGCACTTGATCTTCTGCGTTTCTAAGAACATCTGTACCAAACACCTGAGATTCACCTGTCTGATCCCAAAACAATGGAGTTCTACACTTACGTCCATACAAAGCTTTAAACGGTGCCATCTTAAGACTCTGTTGATAACTATTATTGTAAGAAAATTCTGCATAAGGCAAACTCTTATCCCAACTAGTTCCATATTGCAATGCACAAGCTCTCAACATATCCTCTAATACCTGGTTGGTCCTTTCAGTCTGTCCATCTGTCTGTGGATGATATGCTGTACTAAAATTCAATTTTGTTCCCAATGATTCATGCACAGCTTTCAAAAAATGCGACGTAAACTGCGATCCTCGATCAGATACAATCTTCTTTGGAACTCCATGCAAACATACTATCCTCTCCATATACAACTCTGCCAATTTTGGTTCACGGTAAGTAGTCTTAACTGGTATAAAATGAGCAACTTTGGTTAATCGATCTACTATCACCCAAATAGAGTCATACCCTTTCTGAGTACGAGGTAACCCCACTATAAAGTCCATACCAACTTCTTCCCACTTCCATTCAGGAATCTTCATTGGTTGCAACAATCCAGCAGGTCTCTGATGCTCTGCTTTCACCCTCTGACAAGTGTCACACAATGCCACATACTCAGCCACATCTCGCTTTAATCCAACCCACCAATATTTCTGTTTCAGATCCAAATACATCTTAGTACTACCAGGATGAATAGAATAAGCTGACTCATGAGCTTCGCGAAGAATTGCCTGTCTAACAGTTTGATCCTCAGGTACACACAGCCTCTTTCCAAACCACAAAATTCCATTATCATCCATTCGAAAGCCTGGTGACTTACCAATCACTATATCTTCCGCTATCTTCTTTAGTTTCTCATCCTTCAACTGACCCTTGTAAATTTCTTGCTCTAAGGTAGGCTCTATCACTAATTCCATTGTATTAGTAACAATTCCTAAATTTAAATATTCAAATTCAGCACATAACTCTCTAGTCATAGTCAATGTCTGTATCTCATTGACATAGCTTTTCCTACTAAGAGCATCAGCTACTACATTAGCCTTACCAGGATGATAGTGTATCTCAATATCATAATCCTTAATCAACTCTAACCATCTACGTTGCCTCAAATTCAGATCTGACTGAGTGAAAATATACTTCAAACTCTTATGATCAGTGTATATATCACTCTTATGTCCAATCAAATAATGTCTCCAAATCTTTAAAGCATGAACTACAGCTGCTAACTCCAAATCATGTGTAGGATAATTCAACTCATGCTTTCTCAACTGCCTAGATGCATAAGCCACAACTCTGCCTTCTTGCATAAGAACACATCCCAAACCTTGACGAGAAGCATCACAATAAATAGAAAACTTCTTACTCAAATCTGGCAAAACCAAAACAGGCGCTGTAGTCAACCTCTTCTTCAACTCCTCAAAACTAGCTTGACATTTATCTGACCACACAAACTTGGCATTCTTCTCTAATAGAGATGTCATAGGTTTAGCAAGTTTAAAAAACCCTTCAATGAATCGTCTGTAATATCCAGCTAATCCCAAGAAACTACGAATCTCGCTAACATCAATAGGTGGTTTCCAATTTAATACATCCTTTACTTTACCTGGATCCACTGATATCCCTCCATTAGAAACAATATGACCAAGGAAAGAAATTTCATTCAACCAAAACTCACATTTACTTCGCTTCGCATACAGTTTATGCTCTCTAAGTTTTTGCAATACCAACCTCAAATGTTCAGCATGCTCTACTTCTGTCTTGGAAAATACCAGTATATCATCAATAAATACCACCACAAACTTATCCAAATATTCCATGAACACCTTATTCATCATGTACATAAAGTATGCAGGTGCATTGGTCAATCCAAATGACATAACAGTATACTCATACAATCCATACCTTGTAGTAAAAGCTGTCTTTGGAATATCAGAAACACGAATCTTCAACTGATGATAACCAGAACGTAAATCAATCTTAGAGAACACACAAGCACCTCTCAACTGATCAAACAAGTCATCAATCCTGGGCAAAGGATACTTATTCTTGATAGTTACCTCATTTAGTGATCTATAATCAACACACATCCTCTGACCGCCATCTTTCTTATCAACAAAAATAACTGGTGCTCCCCAAGGTGATGAACTAGGTCGAATAAAACCTTTATTTTGTAATTCTTTAATTTGTTTCTTAAGTTCTTCTAATTCATCTACTCCCATCCTATATGGTCGTTTGGCTATAGGTGCAGTTCCAGGAAGTAATTCTATAAGAAATTCAATATCTCGGTCAGGTGGCATACCTGGCAATTCATCAGGGAAGACATCCAGAAATTCCTCAATCACTGAATTTTCCTTATTAGTATCTTCAAGCTGATTTACCACAGCGGTTGGTTGCTTCTGCACTGCTACATCCACATTGATTTTGTCTCCATTAGGTGCAGTCACAACTACTACTTTCTGCTGACACTGAATCTCTGCCTGATTTGACTTCATCCAGTCCATACCCAATATCACATCAATACCAGATGTCCTCAACACTATAGGAGTTATCTTAAACTCTACCCCCCTTAATACCATACTAATTGGAAGACAACGATTACTGGTTTGCATGGTACCTCCAGGTGAATTTACTAAGAGAGGTTCTTTCATAGCTAGCATGGGTATACTATGCATTTTAACAAAAATGTTGGATATGAATGTATGAGATGCTCCAGAGTCAAAAAGAACAGTTGCGGGAGTGGAATATACATTGAACATACCAATCATAACTTCTGGTGCATCATGAGCTGTATCAGAAGACACGTGATTCACCCTTCCAGTACTAGATTGCCTCTGGTTGCTCTTCTGGCTCTGAGGAGTCTGCTGGTTCTGCTTCTCAGGACAATGATAAGACATATGCCCCTCTTTACCACAGACAAAGCATCTAGTAGGCGTGCTGGGAGCACTATTCTTCATGGGGGTAACATTAGAATTTCCAGTGCGAGGAGTCTGTTGCCCAGTCTGCTGATACTGTTGACGTTGTGGATATGATGAACGCTGTTGTGACTGATTACTTTGCCAATTCTGGGACCACCTCTGATTCGGATTGCGATTCCATTGACTAACCGGTCCTTGAAACTTCTGATGAAAACCATGCTGAGAATTAGTGCGCTGGCGGTTGTTGCTTCCTGAGCCTTGTACCTTCATTTTTCTCTTCCTGTCCATCTCTCTGCGCTCATTATCAAGCACAATAGCTTTATTTACCAGCTCTTGAAAACTAGCATAGTTGTTCCCCTTCAACTGCAAGCGAAGATCATAATAAATTCCCTTCAAGAAAAGACGCTGTTTGTCTGCATCTTCCCTCACTTCATTAGGAGCATAGCGAGCCAACTGGGTAAATCTATCATGATATTCACTAACGCTCATCTGTCCTATCCTAAGGTTTCTGAATTCTTCCTGCTTCAGCTCAATTATACCTTTAGGAATATGACGAGCTCGAAAATCTCTAACAAACTCATTCCAAGTGATAGGAGGAGCATTGTCAGGGCGTGCAGCTTGATACGACTCCCACCAAGTCTGAGCTGTCCCCTGTAACTGACCAGATGCATATAACACCTTCTCCATATCATTGCATTGGGCTATATTCAGCTGTTTTTCCACTGCCCTCACCCAATCATCTGCCTCTAAAGGATCAGCAGCATGAGAAAACACTGGAGGGCGTCCCTTCAAAAATTCCCCACGCTTATCCCTCATTTGCACAGGCGGTGGTCCTCCTGCAGCGGGATTGTTCTGCATGTGCTGCATAAACATCTGCATCATCTGGTTCTGAGTTTGCATGAGTTCCTCCATAGTAATGGGTAGGTTAGCACCTCCACGACCTCTGCCACGACCTCTGCCTGACATCTGTTTTCAAAAACACAGAAATTGAAATTCAGTACAATCTGAAATGATGTATTCAATAGATAAGCAAAATCTGATTTTTCTGGGCGATCTCCAATTTCAGCAACTCAGTAAAACTGTCATATCTCGAGCTACAGACGTCCAATTCAGATGATCTTTACATGGTTGGAAAGCTTACAAAATTATCTACAACTTTTATTCACAACACTTCTTCTGATTCTGTCAATAAATTGGCCAAAAACTGAACTTAACTGAAACTGTTTCAAAATTCCAGACTGTGCAGTAACTCCAACTTGAAACAGGTATATCTCTTAGCTCATAATAGATATTAAGGTGATTCTTACGGGGTTGGAAAGATATAAAAGTCTAATTATTCCCAGTAAAATTTCTTGAATTTCTCATGAACGGATTTTAAGTTATTTCTAAAACATCCCAGACTGATCCAAAAATCAGCAAAGGACAGAACTAAGTTAACCTCATATTCAACTAATATATTTTGATCAAACTTAATATTCTTAACCATGGAACTTGTAGGCATGTCCACAGAACTCCAGCACACATTACAAAGATCCAAATCACACATTATCATAATAACAATCCATCAATCACACAATTGTTCACACCACAAACTGACTCTTAAAACAATCCAAACTTAAAATTAACTCGCAACTACTATCGTTCCTATTACATAGGGATTTTTCCTATTGCCTAATTAAGCTTCTCATAAATCTTGGGATGACCTAACTCCCCCCTTAATTGATCAATCTCCTTATAAGCTTGCTCCTTAAGTTCTTTTTCCTTCAGCAACTCATCCTTCAAATCCACCTCATGGAGAGCCAATTCACGAGCTAATCCCACCGTAGCTTGTAAAGTCAAGGAAGAATCATCTGCAGGTGGCACGGTCCAAATACCCTTGTCATGTATGAAACAAGGAAAATGCCGGAGTGCACCCTTTAACGTCTTGTCCGAGCGTAGACCATGGTAGTATACAAATGCATTAAAAGCGACATCCTCCATGCTTATCTCCACGGTTGCCCGGCTCACTCTGGTAATGAACTTTGACTCCACCTTAGACTCCTTAGTGGTAGGATCCCTTTTCTTAACCCATAACTCAGTTTCCCAATAGGAATCCATCCATGGATGACTATACTCTGCACTATGATACTCCAGCGTAGCTTCCCAGTCGTAGTAGTAGTTGTCCAAGATTCTTGTCAACATGTCATGGAAGAAAGCATCAGCTTTAGGAACCATGATATGAAACTTCGTAGTTCACCCCATAACTACATTCTCCATTGGTATATCACCAACTCTTGATTCAGCATCAGATAGCTCTTGGTCACCATCTTCATACGGCTCATGAGGTTTGAAACGAGCAACGTACTGTGCAGCTGACAGACGGGGATGAGGAGGCATCTACAAGATTTAGACATAGATTAGATAGAATCAATGTATTTTCGCAATAGAATTAAGTAGAGGAAGCATAAAACTTTAGTAATTAACAAGGTGAAAAGAGGAAGCATGAATTAAGTGAAATATGAAGGCTATTAACGACCATTCTAACTAGGCTCGCGTCCTACAGTCAACACGGCTCTGATACCAATCTGTCACACCCATTTTTAAGGACAAAAATAGGATGTATAAAAGACTCATGTGCGCCCCAGGAAACAGTCGCACACATAAGTTGACAAATTACAAAGTATCATCACAGTGCTTATTACATAACGAATAAGTATTTAAGACATAGTCTTGAACGATAGATAATAATAACTAATAATAAATCTTCAGCGAAAACTCCACACAGGGACACGGTTGACTGGTTGACACCAAGACTAGTACTCATTCCGGTAATCTTCCTCTATATCTTCATCTGTTATGGTGGAAATAGCAAGAGTGAGTTCATGTCGAACTCCACAAATATAACACAGGGTTCATGAGGCTCAAAAAGGCTAGACACTGTTTAACTGTGTTTAGCTTTTTAATCATATATTAGCAATTGAGTAGCATCAAGATAAACCACTTCCCATTAAGAACCAATGATCAATTGTAATAATGATAACGAATAGCATTAACATGAGCATAATAATAATCAACAATAATTAACCATGATATAGCAATGGTGATCATCTATTCTGTAGATGTTCCAAGGCCGCTCGTATCCGTGAGCACGGCTAGTATACCAGTTTTTAACTCTGCGCAGAGGTGTACACTTTCACTGTAAGTCATGATTTCCAAATGAGTGGGGAGATCAAGCCCAAACACCCGAGAACCATATAAAGCCACTCAAAAGTTCGTCTAACAAGTTAGGGCCATTAGATTCACTCGGCAGGCAGATGTAGAACCCCCTTCCCTGTGGCACAACAACCGCAGCCTATACACACTAGGCCAGGGGCTCGCACTACACCCAAAGTGGCAAGTCATTCTTACGCCATTTAAGGTAACCTCTAACAAGCTAGAAAAGGTCTCTTGAACAACTAAAGCCAGAGCCATATAGCCCTCACAGCTGTACTGTATGTCCCGGATGGTCATGTACAGAGAAGTCCTTATGGAGAGAAACCAGAGCATCAAAATATTACACATGCTCTAGCCCTCTTTTAACAGAAATAAAATCATCTTAATGGTTGATTGCTTAATCCATTAATCATTTTTACAAGATCATTGTTTTTAGTTTAAGCACTAGCATTAGCTACCCATATGCATTCCCAAGGTTGACAAGGAATCAAGATAACAATCACTAAGTTATAATCTCTAAGGTTGTCAAGGTAAGCACATGCATATGTATGACGATTTGATGTATAGGTAACAAGGATAGTCCTGTGTTATACTTGCCTTGATCAAAGCTTTCCAAGTGATACTGCTGACTTGGCTCAAAGTAATACTCCGAATCGTCCAAATACTGCTCACCTTCTATATTCGATCATCAATCAACACATACATGCATCCAATCAAACATACACGAAGCAAACAAGGAGATATAATTAGAACAGTACACCAACAGTAACAAAACAGTAATTAAAGTTTATAAAACTCTTCTACACGTTTCTATGATCACACAGACGCAAAGATCACCAAATTCGGAGTTAAAACGTGAAAGTTATGAATTTTCTAAGATTTCCTATAAATAAATAAATACTTAATTATAAACTCGAAAAACAAATTATCAAAACTAACTGTACAACTACACTAACATGTAGAGCTCGCAAATACGAACCTAACGCAATTTGAACGGATCAAATCGGAGTTAAAACGAAGATTTTATGACCAAAACAATTCTAGTGGCAAAACTGTAAATACCTGAAAACGTATTTTTGACTTATCCGGGAGAAAATACGCTTTCAAAGCACGAAAACGGATTCAGGATATTGCGCTAAGGACCGCGGGTTCTATTATGAAGAAGTCCAGGGGCTCTTTAATAAATCTACCCCGCGAAAAGGTATCTTCTAATCCTAACCGTTGATCAGCGAACGGACGGCTCGTGTTCATCGGCAACGATACAGTGAAGAAACCCGATTCCTTCTTCCCCAGGTCCGGCCGGCGGCCTCCATGGCCGGCCCCAAAACCCCGCCGGAGAGCTCCGGCTCCACCTTTTCCGACCACGATTCACCCCACAACCGACACCAATCGAAAGAGAAGGTCCACTCGAACTTATCTACGTGGTTTAGGAAGGCTACGACGAACCGAGGATGAAACGCGGCTCGGTTAGGGCGGCGACGCCATTGTTGGCCACGGTGAGCTCCAAACCCGCGATTTAAAGCACAAAAACTTAAAAGAAGAGCATTGGGAGGGAGAAGAGAAGATGGCGAGCTCACCAAAACGAAAAAGAAGGACTCCAATCCACCCGCAAGCCCCGACGACGTACCGGCCGAGAGAACCTAGGGTTCCGGCCTCCTACGCTCAATCTCACGTGATGTAGCTCGATTTTTAGATGGAAAACGGAAAATAGAGAGTCTCCTCTTCCTATTTGTAGCCCCACGATGCCGTATACGGGTAGGAGATCCCGGAAATCACGAGACGGTTGTTGCGTCCGCCTCCGGTTCGAAGTCCGGCTCGAGCACGGGAGGAGGAAGACGACTGACCACCGGGCCCCACCGGTCAGCGAGCAAGGAGAGAAGGCGCGCGGCTGGCTCGGCTGGCTACTGGGCTCGGCTGCTGGGCCACTGCGACGCTGGGCCGGCCCACGCGGCAGGCGCGAAATGGATCAGGCCGTCCGAACGGGCCGTCGGCCACAGCAGAAGGTAATATTCTTTTTCTTTCTTCTTTTCTTTATTTGCTTATTTTCAAAAGTATCTCAAATAAAATTTTCTAAGCCAAATAAAATAAAATAAATCCACACCACAAAATAGAATAAATGCAACAGCATGAATGCAACACCAATATTCTTTTTAATTTTTTTAATTTCTCATTAATTGTTATCTAAATTATTTAAAATTTATTAACTCTAAAATTTGGGTGTTACAGAACAGACACTTCTCGGCAACCGATCAATGGATACAGAATTAACAACAATACGCAGCATGTGCCCGTGGATACAATGATTCAAGGTAATTTTATTCAATTCGGCAACCTAACTTGGCTGCATATCTCAGAAAGTGCTACAATGCTTTTAGGACTACTACAAATTGGTGCTGACAAAATCCCCAGGGTTAGATACTTGGCAGGGGCAATGAAACCCACACGGTTAGTCAGGCGTGGCCACGCCCTGGTTAAGCTCAGCGAACCTCATACCAACCCTCATGGAGTGCTTCAGGAACTTCTCTGCACAGCGGCGGACACATGACTCCTCTTGCTTGTCCAGGGTCTTGCGGCGGAACGTGTCCACGCAGTCTGTGAAGCACCTCTCCACCAGGGAATTGTACATTCTTAGACTGCAAAGTGATAGAGCAAAGGTGTGAAAGGAGTGAAGAACGAATCAGTTCTCACTTCTCAAGCATTTGAAGGAGTTTTTAATGATTAGACAAAAAGATAAAATTATATTTATGAGGAAACCCCATTTGAAAATATGTCAAGCATTACAATATTTGCAAGAGTTTTGAGTTAGACAAAAGGAAAAAAGAATCAAATTTATGAGGAAATACCACTTGTAAGTTAAGCATTACAGTATTTGCAGGAGTGTTGAGTTAGACAAAAGGTAAACATCAAATTTGAGGAACACCGCTTACAGTTAAGTCAGGCATTAAAGTATTTGCTACAATCAAGGATTCAAGGGTCATTCATTGATTCAACTGGGAAATATTATTATGTTCCATAATTGCATCCTTATTTGTTCACGCTGTTGAATAGCTTCACGTTGTGAATTCGAGCCCTACTCTGAAGCAACAGGATAACAACACTTGCATTTCTTGCTCCAGCATCATCACCTTGAACTAGAGTTATCCCTTTCCAATGCTATAGACTACAATTAACCAATCAGCAATTCAAATGCAACAGTTGTGAACCACAAAATTAAAGGACTACAACCACTGACCAACAAATCCAATAAGGCAGAATTTAACATACAAATAGCTCAATACCTAGAACCTACATACCAGACATTACAAACAGCAAAAGAACTGCAGGCAAGCATCGAAACTGTAAATTTTGACCCACAGGATCCTTGGTTACCACAGGAGTCGCCATGATTAGCGAGCAGAAAAAATTTTCAAGCTTAAAAATTCTGGGTATGAATTCACCTGATAGGTTGGCACCATGTGATTCCTGAATCTAACTAAAGCACTTGGCATCCATAGGACTAGCTAAGAACATATCTAATTTCTCAACCACGATCGTTCAATTCCTTTTCCGATCCCATTACACTAGAACAAACTAACTATTTATCACCGAGCAGCTTCTCATAGTCATACAGAGCCAAACGTCTGGAAATCATGCTTAAATTTCAATCAACGAAAGAACTCGCTAAACTGATTCGCGTGATTTGGGACGCGCAAGGCACAAAATCACATAAATTTAGTGGACCCCTACAGTCAAAACGCTTCTGTTACAATGCGCCGCATCAGTGCGCTGCGCCAATCACTTCAATTTTCGACGGCTTTCCCCAAACCCCATTTCAGGCTTCCAAATCCAGCTCGTCGGAGCAACAGGCGCTCAGCGCCCACACAATCTAAACTAGACGCCGCTAAAGAACACTTAAAAACAGAGGCCACGACGATGCAGGTTTCACTTTCAGCAGCGACTAGTCGCCAAGGAAACCGGTAATAAAATATCAGGGATGCGTTCGTATGGCCCGAACCTGTCGCGGATCTGGAGCTGGTCGACCATGGCGGCCATGCGCATCTTGTCCTCCTCGGGAAGGCTGTCCAGGTCGCCCAGCATGCTCTTGTCCATGGCCGCCGCCGCCGCCGCCCGGGGAACAAGAACTCTAGGGTTTTGGAGCCTCGGAGAGGAAAGGGGAGAGAAAACGAGATCCAATTTTCCTCTCTATTTTCTTGGTGTACTGGACATGCGGATTGAGCCGGGCCGTTATGGGCCTCACATGTGAAAGCCCAGTAGTAGATAAGTAGCCCAACTTTATGTGATTTCAGGTCTATTCGGGACGATTTTTGGTAGACATTTGTGAGAAATCGCATCTTTAAAGTAAATCCATATTCTCGGGGAAAAGATTATGTGGCTAAATTCTTGTAAGGTTGATATATACAGTACTTAAAATGGGAGGACTAGCCCCTGGACGTCCGGCCATAGGCCCACGTCCGGACGCCTGCAGTTTCTCACGCTCGCACCAGCAATCCACGCTCGTGTCCGCACCAAAAAAAAAAAAAAACCAGCACGCCCCTGCCTGCCCTGGGTTTCATGTGCCCATGCGGAGCCCTCGTCGCCCAGACACCGCCCACGCCGCCAGACCATGCGCGGGACCGCTTGCGTCCCCTCCGTTTCTAAGCGCATTGCAACATTTGCAACACCCAATCTACTTATGAAACATCAAGATGCAACATGTGCAACATACGTCTTGAAGACAAATGACATATTTGAAACATGCTTCTGAAACACTTGCATAAAATACATGAAAAACACTTGAAAACCATTACAAACATACACAATATCTAGGTAAAATACTTACATCATATGTGTGAAAACGTATGCAATATTCTGATAAACACACTTGCAACAATACGTCAAAAACACAGATGAAACATAGGAAACAAACCTTTGCAACATAAGTCTACAATCATTGCAACATATGCAACATTCTGATCTACTTTTGCAACATTCACCTGAAACAATTGTTGCATACCTCTAAAACATCCGAAAACACTTGAAACATACGCTTGCAACATGTGTTTTCAGCACATCGCAACATCTTCTTACTGCTTGCGAAATGGAGGCTTGCTGGTGTTGGAGTTCACCGGAGGCAACCACGTCGTCGCCACCATCGACCAGATGGACTCAGCCTACCACAACACTAGCGGAGACCCCTTCGCGGCCGCTGGTATCGCAGGCTCGACACGCAGCCCCTGCAGCTAGCGCCATAGTCCCAACCACCATCTGATCTCTCGCCGTGCAGTGAATCTGATGGAAGGAGTAGCGAGGCAGAGTGGGCGGAGGCGCGCGGCGCGCGATGCGGGCGAGCGGCCACCGGGGGGCTAGGCCGCACGGCTAGGGCACTGCCGGCCCTGCCGTGCGCCGCGCACGGAGGTGGCCGCGCTTTGGGCTAGGTCGGGAGGGAGAGAGAGAGGGGGGGAAGGGGAGGCTGAGGCGGAGACGCAGACGGTGTGGAGCCATCGGCGTCAACTAGCGGGGTGTGAGCGGCGGTGTCACCCGCGGTGGCCGCGGGTACAGAGCGGAGTGTGCGTTGATGGTTTGTTTTCCCTTTTTTTTGCGATGCGGGCGAGCGGCGCGAGCGGTGCCGCGTGATGTAGGTGAGCGGCACGAGCGGATTGGTTCGTCCAGACGGACAGACGCCTGGGTCTAATCATTCCTGTACTTAAAAATCAAGTGGTCCAGTAGTCCTGGCAGAGCGGACTGCTACTTGCTGTCATCAAATTACTTGTAAAATAAAAAGGAAAAAAGATGGAGAAAGATGCACAAGCAACCACGTAGTATTCCACCAACAGCACACTCTTACAACATAGAACACTCAGACAACAGATTGGGTGAACAAGAGCTTGGTAGCCACATGATTCCCCCAACAACACGCAATTCGCACCATCACAACTTCACTAGGTGCCCATCATACCTGACACTGGGTGTCTCGATAGCTCCTTATTTACACACGGCACACACGTACACATACAGGGTGACGAACTGACGATGACGAGCATGCACGCAACGCAAAATCACCTTTTCTCCATCAGCAGTTGCAAGGGCTGCACTTGCACCCGGAGCCGCAGCTGCAGCCATGGCCGGCCTCGCCGGACTCCGCAGCCTTCTCGAACCCGGCCTCGAGGTGCCTGTCAAAGAAAGGGGAGAAAAAATTCAGGCATGGAAATTGATCTTTGTGGAACACAAGTTCCGGCTTTGAGTTTGGCATCGGTGTTGAAGTTGAATTGTGGCACAAATCTTAGATAACACATGGTGGGAATGCATACATACCCCTTCTCAGGTGCAACGCCGAGGACTGTAGCCGGGGCGGCGGCGGTGCTCTTCTCGGCCAAGTCAGGGTACATCTTTCTGCGTCCGGCAAAATTGAATCACCACATGAGCATCAGAAACATTTGCTCTTGTGTTTTGTCTCATGAAGACTTGCTGAAACCACTCAAACTAGTAGATACTAGATGATACTGTATCTCTGAACAGCTTATCTCAGTTTAACTCGGCAGCGTATTTATGATCAGTGGTTGTGAAACATACCCGCATCAGAGTAAGATAAACTGATAAAGGTTGTGGTGCTGCTGCAGGAACTGGAATACCATAAAACGGGCTCAGTTGAGCGCGGCCGCGAAAAAAAAAGAAACTGGAATACCGTGAAAATACAATTCTTTGCCGGGTAGTTTTGACTTTTGTAGCACAATATACTTTTATAGCAGCTACTTGCAAATTTTGGAATGTTCTACTATTTCAATTGGGATTAAATTCTTGTGCAAATGGAACCGGATTCAAGTTCAACACTCTGCTGGTTCAAACCTTGTCTGTTCTTTGCTTCCAAGAACAGCGATGCCACCCCTCTGCTTAATTAAAACGTGTCTCTTCAGCAAACTTAATTCAAACTTCTTGCACAACTTGCATGAAATTTGGTCTAATCCTTAGCAAGCTGTTTGGAATCTCGCTTTCAGTGCATGATGCAACTCGTTGTTTAAATAGATGCGTCATTTGTGCAGCTTCAAATCAACAGGTTTCTTGTAAGAGTTGAATTGAGATATTTTTTGGACAACATGCATTGAATTTGATCAAATCCTTATCTTTTCGAATCTTGCTTTCAGAACTTGATATCAACTCATTGCCTAAATTGATGCGTTATTAATGCACGTCTTCAAGTTGAATACGCTTGCTTGTAAGAGTTGAATTCAAATTTGCTGCACAACTTGCATTGAATGTGATCAAAATCCTTATCTGTTCGAATCTTGCTTTTCAGACCTTGATGCCGACCATTGTTTAAATTGATGCATTATTGGACGTCTTCAAATTTAATACGTTGCTTGCAAGAGTTGAACTCAAAAGCGTACTACATCTCTGGACTAGTGAGAGATTTGACATATTTACTTCCAATAAGACGTGCTTGAATTCAAATAAACATGCAGACAATGAGACAAAGCTCTAGCTGTTTTGGGTTCACAATTGGTTCCACGGCTTGTGTACAGCTAAGGACGAAAACTTTGTGAGAAAGTGAGGAAGATAAAATAGAATCAAATCGAATCCTCTGTGCAGCATTGCTGAAAATCTACCGAAGAAAGAAGAAACATGTTAACAAAAATATGAAAAAAACAATCTTCTTAAAAAATCAATGCGCCCACCGTAGGGCTGAAAATCTACCGAAGAAAGAAGAAACATGTAACAAAAATATGAAAAAAGAACAATCTTCAGGTCTATTCTGGTTCTTGATAAGTAGCCCAACTTATCAAGAACGGGAACGCTAGGGGAACAAGAAAAATCAATGCTCTTGTCCATGGCCGCCGCCGCCCGGGGAACAAGAACGCTAGGGTTTTGGAGCCTCGGGGAGGAAAGGGGAGAGTGGACGAGATCCAATTCCTCTTTATTTCCTTCTTTTTACTTGTTGCATAATTTACTTTTTTTTCTTTTTTGTTGTTGCATAATACGTAATTGTCTCGATGACCTGGTGTACTAGACATACGGATTGGGTCGGGCCGTTATGGGCATCACATGTGAAGGCCAGTAGATAAGTAGCCCAACTTTATGTGATTTCAATTTCACACAAAAAAACTTTATGTGATTTTCAGGTCTATTCTGGTTCTTGATGATTTTTGGTAGACATTTTGTGAGAAATCGCATATTTACAGAAAAATT
The DNA here is from genome assembly GCA_038087645.1 of Saccharum hybrid cultivar R570. NCBI lineage: Eukaryota > Viridiplantae > Streptophyta > Magnoliopsida > Poales > Poaceae > Saccharum > Saccharum hybrid cultivar. Next base: position 586,309 of record JAQSUU010000647.1, on the reverse strand, counting down.
CATATGGTTTTCTCTCGGGAAAAAACTATGCCGCTATTCTTGTAAGATTTATTACTTAAAATCTGATCCAGCATTCTTAGCAGAGCGAACTGCTACTTGCTGTCATCAAATTACTGTAAAATGAAAACGAAAAAAAAAAGATGGTGAAGATGCACAAGCAAACCACGTTGTATTCCTCCAACAGCACACTGTTACAGCATAGAACACACAGATAACAGATTGGGTGAACAAGAGCTTGGTAGCCACATGATTCCCCAACAACACACAATTCGCACCATCACAACTTCACAAGGTGTCCATCATACCTGACAGCTCACACTGGGTGTCCGGATAGCTCCTTATTTACTCACACGGTCACATACTCACATACACGTACACATACAGGGTGACGATCTGACGACGACGAGCGTGCACGCAATGACGCAAATCGCCTTTTCTCCATCAGCAGTTGCAAGGGTTGCACTTGCACCCGGAGCCACAGCTGCAGCCATGGCCGGCCTCGCCGGACTCCACGGCCTTCTCGAACCCGGCCCCGAGGTGCCTGCCAAAGAAAGTGGTGAAAAAAAATTCAGGCATGGAAATTAACATAGACAAGTTCAGGTTTTGAGTCCAGGCGCCATAATATGCATACCCCTTCTCAGGTGCAACGCCGAGGACCGTGGCCGGGGCGGCGGCGGCGCTCTTCTCGGCCAAGTCAGGGTACATCTTTCTGCATCCGGCAAAATTGAAGCATCAGAAACATTTGCTCGTATGTTTGTCTCATCAAAACATGCTGAAATCAGTCAAACCAGATGCTATCTCTGAACAGCTAATCTCAGTTTAGCTTGGCAGAGAATTAATTAATGATCATTGATCAATAGTTGTGAAACGTACCCACATCCGCTGCCGCAGCCGCAGCTGGAACCGCAGTTGCAGCTTCCACCGCAAGACATCTTCTGAACTTCTCGGTCTCCTGCAACCTCAAGAACTCCTATGCAGAGAGGGGAAGATTGAGTTGATGAGCAGAGAGCAGTTGCCAAGAAGAGCACAGATGTCCCTGCTATTTATAGGGCTTGAGATTGAGAGGGTAACCAAGTAACTGCATGACGTGTCAAGCTTTACAGGTCTGCAGAATTAGTCATGGAGGATTCCAGGACTCCAAACCCTGACAGATTCTTGTGTGCTGTCGTTTTCAGAGTAAGATAAAGGTTGTGGTGCTGCTGCAAAAACTGAAATGACATGAAAATACAATTCCTTGCTGGGTACTGGGTAGTTTTGACTTTTGTAGCACAATATACTTTTATAGCAGCTACTTGCAAAATTTGGACTATTCTACTATTTCAATTGGGATTAAATTCTTGTGCAAATGGAACCGGATTCAAGTTCAACACTCTGCTGGTTCAAACCTTATCTGTTTTGTGCTTCCAAGAACAGCGATGCCACCTCTCTGCTTAATTAAAACGTGTCTCTTCAGCAAACTTAATTCAAACTTCTTGCGCAACTTGCATAAAATTTGGTCTAATCCTTAGCAAGCTGTTTGGAATCTCGCTTTCAGTGCATGATGCAACTCGTTGCTTAAATAGATGCATCATTTGTGCAGCTTCAAATCAATAGGTTTCTTTTAAGAGTTGAATTGAGATATTTTTTGGACAACATGCATTGAATTTGATCAAATCCTTATCTTTTCGAATCTTGCTTTCAGAACTTGATATCAACTCATTGCCTAAATTGATGCGTTATTATTGCACGTCTTCAAGTTGAATACGCCTGCTTGTAAGAGTTGAATTCAAATTTGCTGCACAACTTGCATTGAATGTGATCAAAATCCTTATCTGTTCGAATCTTGCTTTTCAGACCTTGATGCCGACCATTGTTTAAATTGATGCATTATTGGACGTCTTCAAATTTAATACGTTGCTTGCAAGAGTTGAACTCAGAAGCGTACTACATCTCTGGACTACGGAGAGATTTGAGATATTTACTTCCAATAAGACGTGCTTGAATTCAAATAAACATGCAGACAATGAGACAAAACTCTATCTAATTTGAGTTCACAATTGGTTCCACGGCTTGTGTACAGCTAAGGATGGAAACTTTGTGAGAAAGTGAGGAAGATATAATAGAATCAAATCGAATCCTCTGCGCATCATTGCTGAAAATCTACCGAAGAAAGAAGAAACATGTTAACAAAAATAAAAAGAAAAAATGAAACAAACCGCCCACCGTGGGGCTCGAACCCACGACCACAAGGTTAAGAGCCTTGCGCTCTACCGACTGAGCTAGACGGGCTTGGTGCTAAGGGTTGTATTTGTCTCTACAAATTGTAGATTGTCCCTTGCAACTACAAATTGTATATTGCACTTTTTTTTCCCCCTAAAATAAAATCTTTAGCATGGTAGTGCCGCTTCCTAATCTGACTTTGATCAAATATGGTACTTCACGAGAATGGAGATACTACGCAGTGGAAACAACTGGATCCTGTAACATCCTATACCCTTTTTTTTCTCTCTCTCCGTATTTCAGACGTTTCACCTGAACTTCATTCGTCTTTCAGACAAATGGCAATTGCAGAACTTTTGCTTAAAAGGAAGCACATTTGTGCACACACCGTTTGAAGCCATAATGATCTGGTGCGATTGTGCGAATAATAGGATCCTGTACCTCCTGCACCCTCAACTTTTCAAACATTCAGCTTGAATTTCACATAACCTCTGCAGCTAAAAGCATTCCAGATTACACATCAAAGAAAAAAAAACGCCTCTTTGCCTATTAAGCTAAGAAGATTGCAAGTACAGATCTATAACTATATATGACGATCCACTGAAAAGATGCGCGTAGTCACACATATATAACAGATTAACAGAGTAATGTTTTTCACATTCAGAATTGTGCCTTCCACATATTCATGAATAGAGGACAAACACCAGAATTTGTATAAGAGTTACGAGCTAGATATGTACCAGTATTGACTAATAAAAACTCATGACAGTTTGGTTGAACTTAACAGGTATATAATGCTATCTATTTCCTGTCTATTGTATACCTCCTGTTTCTGACTTTCTATGCATGGCTAACATCTACTAAATTTGACAGTTGCTAGAATAGCCAGTCTGGTAAAATTATCTACACAGTTACTGTTGCACAATGCGAGACAAGCGATCCATCTAGCTAGTACCTTTCTTCAGATAGCATGTTACTGTTCAGCCTTATGATCAAATTACTCCAAAGCTCAAGCCACCCAAAAAAAAGATCTGGATAGTCATTCATCAATTGATTCTAACACTATCTGAATGACAACATCATCCAGCAGGTCCTCTACCATCAGATCCTCCATGTCCAACGCGGTGCACTCCGCGTCATATACCAGGTTCATCCAGCTGTCCTTCCTCATAAGATCATGTGCCACAATGTCCTCCACCGTCTGGCCTTCCTTCCAATGCAAGCTCAGGTAGCAGCTCACCTTCGCCCACACCTCCTCAAGGACATGATACCCCATGGGAATGGGTCTGGTTCGCAGGTCGAAGCGTGAGTGCCATGGGCCGATGACAAGCGAAGAGTCATAGATGTCCAGCAGGACCTCGTTGATGAGATCAAACAGGAGCATGCGCCTGACAATACTGTGCGGCTCATCGCTTGCCATGCTGAGCTCCTGACATGAGCATTCTGCCTCATCAAAGACCACAGGGCTGACTGGCTGATTGGATGCGTACCAGTCGACATCGCCGCAGCTGAATCCTGATTTCTTGAGGATATCCTTGACATACTGGAAATCAGCCTCGTTCTTGTCACTGACATAAATGTGCAAGGGTTCCGCAGCACCTTGTTCAGAAAACTCGTGTATGAAGCGAAAATCCGAATCCAAAGCATCGTTAGTTATGGGCTGCCCTGACTTGACTAGCCACTCTTCATCTTCAAGATCAACATCCTTGGCACCAGACAGTTGTGTCGCCTTAACTAACCACTCTTCATCCTCACGATCAATACCATTCATGACACCAGAGTGCTTCAGTGGCGTGACCAGCCATTCTTCATCATTGAAATTGGCAGCATATGCTCCTGCAGACAGTGGTGGCTTGACTAACCAGTCCTCGTCCTCAAGCTGCAAGTTTTCGAATGGTTGCTCTGAATCTAAAAATTGTATTAAGAAAAGAAAAGTGTCACAAGGATTGAAGTACTAGAAAACACATACAAGCAATGGGTTTTAGAGTTTCAGCATAGTGCAGAAAATACAATTAGTAATGGAAAAGGCTGCAATTTGATAGGAAAAGAAGATATGCTTGACAAAAGTAACTAGTCTGCTTCTGAATGGGGGAAAATCATGAACTTTTACTAGTAATTTTTGCATTTTATAGTAAACGAAGAGTTCAAATATAATCCACCTGCTATAGAACACTCTGTGAAACTACGAGTACGGTCTTGAAAGAATGACCGATCGAAGGAAGGTAAACTATTAATGCGGCGGTGGGAGAAAGACCGGCCAAGAGAAGACAGACTTGGACTTCGAAGGATCCTGCGGAAATCCTCTTCCAAGAAGCCTACGAAAGCAATTTGTGCAAAAAATTGTGACAATATTGTAAGTCTTCTAATAGAAAAAGTGTGTTAATCTTGACTTTATTTTGTCATCTTACCTCCACAATTTAATTCAATGTGAATATTTTCTGATTGTTCTGTGATATCATCAGGATAGAAATTTCCTTCTGCACAGATACTGAAGGCATCAGTTCCATGTGAAGAAAAGTGATCAGATTCCACATTGTAAGTCTTGGACCCAATCCGAGAAGCTGAAACTTCAGGCAGGGCCTCCTGGTGAGATGAACATAACCGCATCACTGGAAGAGAAGTTATTCGTTTGAGGCCCATTGGCATCTTCTTATCATTTAAGCTTGCACCGCCTTCCATTGTTATGTTTAATTTTTCTGGAGAAATTCTTGAGTCCCTCGAGATTGACTCATAAAGTGTTGAATACTTGTCTACTGATTCTGCAATAGAATATGATCTTCGCATTTGTTTCTCCTCCTGGACAAACTTCTCCGTGGAGGAGCTCCTGGTCAATCCAGACATTTTTTGGCCATATGGCAGTTTGTGGAAAACTCCATCCTTGGTAATCCGAGCAAGCTCCTTCCGGTTCTCCCTTACGACATCTTTGATCTTTCTACTGATAGCTTTAAAACGGTTTGAAGCTGTTCCAGCTTTCTTCAGGCTCCTTGATTCTGCAAGAGAAACTGCGGAGCTGTCAACACCAGTAGGCATTCTTGTACTAATGACTTTTGCAGCTTCCAGGTCAGCGGTAGGTCTCGAGGGTGACCTTTGGATTTCTGACCTCCTGCTTTTCTCACTGTCACTCCGATCAAATATAGGGTTACGTTTCCCTGATGACCCTCCTGGTCTTGGAAATGATTCCAATTTGTTCAGTGGTACAGAACCACTGGATGAAGCTTCTTGCCCTTGCTGTTCAGGTGGTACTAGTAATGAAGGATCATGAAGAATCTTCAGAAATAGTTCCCTATGTGCATTAAACAATTCAAGAAAATCCAAGAACTCCTTCGAGTGATGTGTTGCAGCATCACGAGTTTTTTGTGTAGAGGGAGACTCACTCTCACCAGTGACATTTCCAGGTGCTGTCTCACAGGGTGCCTCCAGATCTATGCTATCTTTGACATCCATGCTGCCACAAGCCCTGGAGGGCTCTTGCACATTGGGATGTTGTGGAATCTCATGTGACAGTGGTGGCGGTTCACTGTGAGAAGAATCCATCTCATTGGAGCCCGAGTTGTTCATTGCATGATAATGTGCAGCTAACTCATCAGGAACCTCATAATCAAAGCATTTCGAGTGATGGATTGATCTGGAGCGCAGAAGACGTGATGAGGATGGGGAGCTGGCTGGCGAGCTGCTCTTCTTTTTGTCTTTCCCGGGTGTTTTTTTCTTGAACATGAGTGTCCTCCATATGAACATGTGGGACTTACCAGTTTGAGAGTCACTATTAGTTTCCTTCTGCAACTGAACACCACAAGTAGAGTTAGAATTTTTTTTTGAGAGGTGCATTAACACTTGACTGGAACTATATCAATAACTTGAAATATACATGTAAAGAGTCCTAGTGATTTAGCATTGACAACTAGAAAATTATCACCAAAGGTTGTAAAGCTCTCATAGATTGCAAACATGGCAATTTTCATCACTATAGTTTGTTGGTTGTGCCATTATACGAATGATATAGTAAGATCCATCACTTCAATATACCAGTAGAAATCTATGAGGCTTCTGTGGTTACCATAAAAGAAATGCAGTTTATGCACCTACCGGGATATTTTCATCTTTTTCACTGCTAGTTTTGGGCTTTGGGACTTTCACTCCTACAACAAATAGAAAAATGTGGTGAGCACACTACAATTTTAGATGACCAAATAAAGATACCTGCCCTTGCTATGGTCAGCTTTCAGATAAAAATGGCAAAGATAAATCTAGGGCAATAAGGCCAAGATCCAATTCATAACCAGGGAAAAAGCATGGCACAGACAATCCTGTGGACATAATAAAAGGCGTCACCAAAAATGCAAAACTGAAAGTAGAAATATGTAAAACCTTACTGAGCGTATTGTTACTTCCTTCGCTGTGCTTTCGGTAGGCAATCATCTTCGGCATTTGCAGCCGTTGGTTGAGGGCAAGGAAGTTGAACAGGCCTTCAAGGCAGCCTGTGCTCTTCGTATCAAACCGCTTGCTCTCAGCCATTGTTCCAGCAAACCTAGCATCAGTGTAGAAAGGGCAAGATTCAGAACACCCTAAAAGTCAACCTCAATATATTGGGATACCCAGACCCATTTCCAATATGTATAAAAGGCTCAGTACTGCAGATGCTCCAGATATCCATTTTTCTCAAAAATAGAGGTGCATCAATTAAGCGCTAATTTTTATTTAACCCAGCAAGAGAATGTATGTTCTAATTATGTGAATCAAATACAAAAGTTTGACATACAAGTTCCACGTAGGGCACATGCCCCATTTGTGGTTTACATTTGATAACTCAACTGCTAATTTGGGAAGATATGGTAAATTTGCAATGAAGAATTTGTGTTTTAAATAAAATACACAAGTAGTTTTTAGGGAAAACCAACCACGAACTGTCACTGATAATTCCCGTACCAACATCATTAACATTTCAACTAGAAGAAAAATCAGACATTCACAAATCGAACACAACCATGAATTGCGGCTGAAAGATATCAGGACTAATCTTCATCTTGCCATAGCGTTTGTCATGTATGGCCCTTTTTTTGGTTGTTGTGGGGAGGACAATGCAATTTCATCCCTGCCATCGAAATGGGCATGGCACGTTTCTACTCAGGCTCAGCATCATCCACCAAGTCGCAGTTCGGCAAGGATCACATAATCAACAATTCATGTAAACGCAATTGCAATACTCCCCCAAAATCCTAAACACCAATATTAAAATCCTAACCAAACAACCGCGCGGCGAGAAAAAGGATTGGGAAGAGAATAAGCGAGACATCATACCGGGGAAGAAGCGAAAGATCGCTCTTTTCGTGGGCTGCGCATGCGGAAAAGGGAAACGGAGCTCCTCCCCTCCATGGGCTAATGGCTATTTCCTCTCTCTTTGTTTCTCTCTCCTTCCCCTAGCGAAACAAACCAAACTGTGCGAGGCAGAGAGGAATGCGCTCCTCCTCTCTCCCTCTCATGCGCGCTATAGCTGTTACCGCCTTCAAAGATAGTCCGCGCACAGCTATTTTGCGCTTTGCAGCACAGGGAAGAATGGTCTTGATTTTTTTCTTCTCAAAAACCAAACCTTGCGGACAGACCGATACACGCCGTTTTCTTTATTTTAGCCAAAAAAAAAACTAAAATATTAAAAGAACATGTCTCAAACTAAATTTTTAAAAATTAGCCTTTTTAGTCATGCCAAAAGATGGTACAACCAGTAACCTTCGCCCTGTTCACTTAGCTCGTAAGCCATGGCTGAAAGTACTGTTCGTTGATTTGCGGTGAGAGAAAAACATTGTTGAATGACTGGCTGATAAGCTCAAGCGAACAGGGCGCTTGATCACCTTAGTGTGATTAATAATGTGACGCATTTTGTGTCCGTTGGTCTCATCTATTTTGATTTTTAGTCTTTTCTTTTGTCTATCAAAACAAAGGACCTATGTATGTCTAAATTTTTTCAAAATTTTCAAGTAGGTAGTAGAAGATAAACACGACACATTTTGCTTGTGTCTCATATCATAACTCTTGTACGGTTGAAATTAAAATTCTTTCTATAATGTTATATTTGAGTCTTAGGTTAACTTGTTTAACCTCAAGATGGACTCCAGAAATCTAGCAAAATTATATAAAAATTTATAGTTCAGAAAGTAGTATTTTGGCAAGGAATTTCTCATCATACATGTTTAGATGAAATCCGAAATTTCTTAAGAAACCACGTGCTCAAAAATAATTTTTAATTCAAAACTAAATATAATTTAAAAGCATTTGAAACAAACCTAGATAGACTTAGTCTTGTTATCTAATTATGATGTTTGGATATTTAAGCAAGAGGGTGAAGAGTCAACCTTAGTTTGATCTAGCTCTTAAAGATTTTAACATAATCACTTTTCAAAGTGGTAACATGTAAATTGTAGCACAAGTGATATACTTCATCTTAGTATATGGAGTAAAATTGAAAATTTAGACTAAAAACAATTTAATTTTAAAGCCTTAGTCTAGCACCCAAAGTATTCCAAGTTTGGAAAATAGCATTAACTATATCAATATTTAGAGTTGGTTTTAAAGATATTTTATATTTAAGTTGTACAAAAACATATAATCAAAGTTGGAGTATATTCTAAAGATCTTTAATCCAGGGTATCTCTTGTTGACAAGAAATGTATGGTAGTTCTTTTAAGTAGCTAAGGTATGCACAAACTAATGATTTGGGTACTAGATAGATATAGTGAGTGAAAAATGTTAAAAGATAGCACTAAGGGTCTGATAAAACATTAAGTTTGTATATAAACTTGTCATAGGCTTAGAGCCAAATTGCTGAAGGTAATATGGTAAGTCATTTGGTATAAGTCTAGATCTTCAACGGTTAAGTCAGTGGTCTTTCGATTAACCAAAGATAACTAAGATAATGGCAATTAACTCTAGGCGTGAACAATGGATTTATGACTTTGATCAAAACTTATTAAAATAGATCTTGTTAAGTAGGGAGTGTGGAAGTTGAGTGCTTAAATTAAGTTTGTATAGTAATATGCTAGTTTCAAACTTTAATTAGTAAAGCTAACACAGTTTGACAAGTTGTGTTTCCAACTAAGAGAAAATCATCAAGGTTCTGACTGGTCGAGCATGCACTCGAGCTCTGCAGCTCAGCACCACTATGCAACGACTTACCAACGGCCGCCACTTAAGCCTTGTAACTTTGCAACGTGGTGATCAAGTAGGAGCTCATGCATGTCCTAGTGATGACCTTGGGCCCTATAAAAACAAAAGTTATAAGAGATTTCAGTTGCTTTATAACTAAGACATATTTAACTGGCGACAATCTCGATAGATAAAAAGAGTTTTGTTTTCTAATTATAATATTTGGATATTTATATGGCATTGAAATCGTCAGCGACAAAACGTACCATGGCCATGGCTACCTAGGTTTGTTTCAAGTGCTTTTAAAATTAACTTCGAACTAAAACTTAATTTTGAGCATGTGTTTTGCTAAGAAACTTTGAATTTTACCACAATACTACTTTCCGAACCATGATTTTAGATTGTAGATTTTAGAAGTTCATTTTAAGGCTAAACAAGTTAACCTAAGACTCTAATACGGAAAGAATTTTAATTTCAAAATTACAAGATGTATGATGCCCGATACAAGCAAAATGTCTAATATCTACTTGAAATTTCTGAAGACTTTTGGTGATACATATGTCCTTTGTTTTGGATCAACAAAAAAACTAAAAAAAATAAAAATAGCCGAAACTGACGGACGAAAATTTTGTCACGACATTAGTTCTAGCGTGACTCGTTACCTTCGTCACGCCATTTGTTTTGGCGCGATTTAGTACCATGCCACGTCGATAGCTTAAGTGGAAAGTGTTTCCTGAGAGTATATCTAGTTAATCATGTCAATACATGGTCTTAGGCTATTTACATGTGAGAACAGTTTTTGGAAGTTTAGTTGGGAACAGGCTCTTTTTATATTGTAGTAATTTTAGGCTAAAATAAAAAAAAACCGAGAAAAGCATTTCCCACTAATCGATCTATTCTAACTAAGGATGAAAACGGTCGAAAACGGTCGAAAACGGACTTACGATATAGAAAAACGAAAGCGGTCGGTTCGGAATATTTCTACATTTAGCAATTAAAGAGTGCAAAAAAATTGTTGAAAATGGTTGTGAAACCAATTGAAACTGACAATTTTTCATGTTAAAAAACGGTTCATAATATAGAAAACGAAAACGGTCAATTCAGAATATTTCTGTTCCGTTTTCATCCCTAATCCTAACTGTGAAACCACTCCTCAAGTGAACTCTGAACTTTTGCTCTGCAACCATCTTCGCTTCAGAATTCAGAGAGAAAGGAAAGAAAATGAATGGATGAACGGTACCAAACCGGCTTGTTCCTTTTGAGCTATCTATCACTTATCTGCGCACAGCAGCTTCGCAGTTTGAAACCAAAACACACCTCGATTCTCCTTACAAGGTTCAGCAGAAACAAAACATTTTTACTCGTACCTTTCCAGGCATTTACAGAAACAATCCAATCTTTGACAAAATCACAGAAATGATGCTCCGTCACCCATGGTACCTCGGGGGAAAAGGGGGGGGGGGGGGGGGGGGGGGGGGGGGGGGGGGGGGGGGGGGGGGCGCATGTTTTTGTTACTTTTTCGAAATAGGAGTAGTATCTTCTCAGGCATTTACAGAAACAATGCACCGGGCAAAATCACAGAAACAGAAGTGGATACTCCGTAGCGCCGCACCCCCCCCCCCCCCCCCAACCCCCAAAAAAAAAAGAAATCAAACGCTTGTTTTTGTTACCTCTCCAATTTTTAGCTAGGTGTTGGCTAACGAACCCCGTTCACCAGAATTAACCGCATACGCAACCGAGACCTGTTATGCACAGATTGACAGATAGTAAGGTAAACCTTCGCCAGGTTTCAGTCCAGACGGCCAAACAGCCAAACACCATGTGTCCATGTTAAAGCAAATAGGGAAAAAAAACTGCTCATCCTTGTAAGGGAATATCACAAACAAGATGCCAAATAAGCGCAAGTAGAGGGGAGCAAATTTGACAATTCACTTTACACAAGATTCTGAAATATCTTTACTGTATGTTTTAACTAGGCAGAGCGCCTAAGACTCCAATTCTAGCAAACAACAGAGTGCCAAATTACCGTGGCAGTTCAATCCTCGGGGATTGGAAGTTTCCCGCTGCCAAATCTCAAATCTGCATATCTACAGACAAAGCTAAACAGGGTGCCATGGTTTTTACAGGCTACGGTAAAAGGGAAGTCATATTAAAAGTTTCCTAACAGGAATGGGCATACATGCTCTATATTACACGAGCATCAGGTACCTAGCAGAACATGGTCAGTCATATGTCCATGTCAATCAAGTCATCTTCCTCTTCACCATCAGACCCAACACCAGTTAAGAAGTCATCTCCTGATAATTTGCTGCGTCAAAAGAAGAATATGCCATTAATCCATTATTGACTATCTTGTGTTCCCTGTCATAATCTTGCAGCTCCAAGCAAGCACCTACCTAGTGCAGTAACATCGAAAGCTCACAACTCATTTCAGCTTCCTATTGTAGAAGTAGTAGTTGAACGACCATCTACAGGAAAGAGGTTAGTATCCATATCAGAACGATGATTTAGATGCATAAGCTAGCCATCACAATCCTGTCTTAGTTCACTCGAACATACATGGCCCCTTCCTCTAGAACTGGATCTGCATCAGAGTCTGGGTTATAGCTGTAGATGTCACACTCTCTGATTTTGATAACCTGAAACATAAGGTGTAAACATAAAATAGGAGTATACAACTTCTGAACCAAACATTATAAGTGAATCCTACCTCATCAATTGCTTTAGTCCCCCCTGTCCAGAAGAGAACTGCCCTCATTTGTGGCTGCCCATTGCTGAACAGAAGTCCAAATTCAGGTAGGCAAGTCAAACAGTGAGAAAGGCAAAACGAAGTCTCAGGACCATTTTAATTTTTAAATTAGCTAAGTGACAATATGCCCAGTTAATCAGTTATTGTGTTTTTCCCTTTTTCGGAATATGAAGTCTAGCGCTTTTTTTCTCGAACACGCAGGAGAGCTGCGTATCATTATATTAAGAAGAAAAGGAGTCTAAGAAGACTCAAAATACAAAACAAGCCCATTAGGGCATGAGTTTACATGAGTGATTAGCAAGAAGGACAAGAAACTTCGACTAGCGACCTAAGCTCCACACCACATTATGGCCAAATATGCCTAAGACCTTTAGCCCCAGCCATACACCGCAAATTTGCCTCATCCCTAATTATATGAACAAAGTAAAAAAAATTCAAACCAAAAGATAAAGAGCAATCATAAAGCATTACCCTAGAAGCATCAGATAAGTAGGTGCCTACCATCAGCCTGAAATTTTCCAACTCCTCTTCTTGGAAGAACAAGTGCGCCCGAACAGCACTAACAAGTGAACAAATGTTGACAAAAGGATGTTAAATTTAATCTGAAGGTCGTGCTATCTTGAATGTGTGACATGACAGCGAGGAGACCTTAAGAAAGTTAGATATATCAAATGACAAAGACCAAGGGAAATGGAGAGAATTGAACTCTCACATCAAAGACCAACGGCTATTAATCCGTCTGTCATACCATCTGACAACAACCCCTTATGCTGGTAGGAAAGGACAAAAGTGGGTTCGCCATATCACCCAGAGAAAGTTGGCAGAGCATCTCCAAGAGTTTGTCAAATCAACTTAGCATCCATCTATTTTTGGCAAAACAGAAAAAATTATGCTCCAACAGTTTGGCATCCAACTTGGCAAATTTTAGCAACTTGGCAAATCTCCCCCCTCCACGCGCATATTTGCGCGCTGAGCGCGAGCGCGCATCGCTCGCGCATCCAGCTTCGCGTGCATATTTAAGCGGGACTCTTCGTTTCTTAAAGGGGCTCTTCGTTTGCTTAGCGGGCCTCTTCTTATTTTAACAAGTCCAAATAGCAAACTCTTGAAGATAGTCTATTTTTTCACTTGCCATATATTTTAGCAAGTTGCCAAATCCCGATATTTGCCAAGTGAATTTTGGCAAACTCTTGGAGATGCTCAAATATCCTTCCTCCCAGATTATATTAGAATACACTTGCTATAAAGACAATGTTACCTGAAATCATAATCTGGATACATGTGGCCAAGAGTGAGAACTAGATATATCAAAGTTCTCTGGCTGGACAAACATCAAATGAAAATGAAGTTATGCTATGTAAAAGGAAAATGTGCATAACAAATAGGGAACATTTGCAAACATTAGATTGGGTCAAACCCCAATTTGCTGGATGCCTCAATGAAAGGTGGAACCAGGGCCCACCTGAAATTGAGATACCCAGTGGTAATCAAAAACTGGGGGTTTGACCAGTGGAATGTTTGCAATTTTCTCTAATAAATATACTCCACAGATACTTACCTTGATCTGGAGGATAAGTGCTCCACTGGTGAAGAAGGATCACTATCAGAGGACTTGCCAAGGTAATCAAGAATCTGAAAGCACAACAGAGAAGTTAGATTGGTGTAATTACAACAGCATGCACCAATTCAAGACTGGAATCGAAACAGCAACATTTGAGAAGCATGCATACACATAAACATCATACATGCATCCTTTGTGGGCTTTAAATGAGAAAAAAACAATAAGTTTTGCTTGGAAAAGAATGTTGTTTCCCTGAAGAAAAAAAATGCTTCTAAAGATCCTAGGGAATAGATTGCACAAAACACAAATTATAACAATAACAGTGATATCCCATTTGTGACATTCAATAAATTTCAAATTAAGGAGAAACAATCTTTTGCTACTGATCAGTCAATCAAACAACTAATCACATGCTCCCGTTGACTTATTCAAAACAATGTTGAAGACCCAACCAGTCTACAAGGCCACAAGAAGAGTAGATGGTAAAGCCTAACATGACTGGTGGAAAAAAAAGCATAGGACTGCAGCTTGAAGAAGGGTGGCATTAAGCAATGAGGTTGTACATGTCATTCCATGTGCAAGATGATAGCTACAAAACTAATGCCTGGTAAGCATTAACTGCATGCATGAGAGGAGGTACCTTAACTAATTTCACATAAAGTATAACAGGAGAGGTCCCCCTGACCAAAAAGCAAAAACAGAAGGAGGCCCCCTGCTGCAATATATAACTATGAATAAAGGAAGCATATTAGAAGAAAAAGTGAGTTGAAGCAAACAAACCAAAAATGGGTGAACCAACCAGGGATTAATGGACTATCTGAAAGTATCTAACCAATCAAAACACTTTGTTTTGCTCTACCATGATTCCAACCAGAGAGGACAAAATTTTTCTACACAAATCATTGTAGACTACACATGATTCATAGCCTTGTTGGAAGAAAAATGATCTCAGTAATAATTTAAATCATGGGTTCAGGAAAAGCATGTACCTCATGTTCTAGGCTTATTGAAAGCCTACGGTCTGTCACAGTGTGCTTGCCTGCAAATTAATATACCAGCTTATCGAAAGCATGTAGCTCAACAAAAGATGCAATAGAGCATGTTCCTAGTTTATTACATGAGAAGGCCTCAAGGTTCCCTCTGATTGTACAATCACCAAGGTTGAGCTGCTCGAGGAACAAATTTATAATGGAAATATTAACAAAACCACAAAAATCAGTAAACCGGAACGAATTGATTGCAATCAAAAGCACACCGACAGCAACAGAAAACACCACGTTTACCTGTCGAAGGGGGGTGTATTCTAAAAACTTCATGCTGGGTGTCTTGTGAACTCATAAAATAGTCAATCTGACCGGACGTGTCTCGCGAAGTGGGTTCAGAACCCCAACTGTGAAATTAAAATGTCCATATTCAGTGGTTGATCTAGGATTTTTGCATAGGGCACCAAAATTTCCTTATCGAAACCGGTAAAACCATTTAGCAATTCGGTAAAAGTACCATAAAAATTGCCCGACAATTCGGTATACAAATACTAAATAGCATAATAAGTCTTAAATTACAATACAAATAGTTTAAACAACATACTAATAATTTGAAATATGCATGAAATAGAATCTTAAAGACCATATAGAATTACATCACTACTTTTCAACGAACGTGACAAGGCAATCATCCAAAAGACTACATCATTCATCATATTTCCCGGCTAATTTCTACAATTCTACTACCTACGTGGCTACATCTATAAGCTACATAAAAAATATCAAATTATACAGGATTAGAGAATTGGGGAACTTGGAAGGAAGAAGAGAATGGAGGGGAAGAGGTTTCTTAGTTCTCACAGATGTGCCGCTGACGAATTCCTCCCTCCGTCCGGCACCCGGGCGTCACCGTGTTAGGGGCTCAGGTCGGGGGTCGGCGCTGTGCGCTGCGGACTGCGGAGGCCGGATGCGGGGCCGCGGAGAGCACGGCGGCGCGGGGGGCTGGGGGGCGGCCGCCGGCCATCCAAGCAGCCGAGGCGCAGCGCGCCGGCGTCGCTGGGAGACTCGCGCCGTCGTGCGGAGGACGGAGGCTGACAGGAGTCGTCCCCGAGTCGGCGTGCTCGTTGTTGTTTGTTTCCACCATTTTTGCCCGTCATCCATTAACGACGTGAGTGAGACTGAGACGATAGCATTGCTTGGGCCTTGTTTAGATCGACTCGTCGGTGCAATTAGTTTATGATTTCATCTATATTCAGTACTCCGTGTATTTGTCGACATTTTGATGTGACGAGAAATCTCCTTTTTGCATAGTGAAATTAGGGGTGAATTCTGGAATCTAAACTAAGGTCTTGTTTAGTTCGGTGAATTAGGAAGAAAAACATTGTATCAAAATTCCTGTAGCATTTCGTTTGTATTTGGTAAAAATTATCCAAATTTTGACTAACTAGGCTTAAAATGTTCGTCTCGCAAAGTACAACAAAACTGTGCAATTAATTTTTGACTTCATCAACATTTAGTACTTCATGCATTTGCCGATATTTTGATGTGACGGAAAATCTTCTTTTTTATAGTGAAATTTGGGGAGGATTGAGAAACTAAACAAGGGCTAAACTGTTAGCAGCAGCGTCTGTACTCCCTCCGTCCCAAAACTAAAGACGTCCTAGCATTCAAACTTTGGGCCGGTTCAGATGTAAATTTTTTTGCAAAATAATATTGTAGCGATTTTCGTTGTTATTTAATAATTAGTGTTTAATTATGGTCTAATTATGTTTAAAAGATTCGTCTCGTCCATTTCGTCTAAACTATGTAATTAGTTTTATTTTTTATCTATTTTTAATGTTTCATGCATATGTCCAAAGATTCGATGTGACGGAAAATCTAAAAAATTGTGCACAATTTTCTGGAAACTAACAGGGCCTTTGTACCAAAAAGAATGACGTCGTAGCTCACTCCGTCAGCCTGTAGGCGTAGCAGGCTAGCTAGTAACCTTTGTCCCTTCCACAGGGCCGTTGGCTCAGACTATTCGCATTCACCTCTATATTCATCCTCTATACGTCCTAGTCAGCAAGATTCTCTCCTCTATACTCAATTCTCCCGCACCCATCCATCCTCTATATCATCCTCTATCCACTCTATCCACCGTGGGACCCACTTGTCACTTTATCTAAATATATCCATATGTGATCTAGTTTTGAAGGATTTATTGAGACGAATTTAATGTTGCAATCGAAATTTAATTTGGATTTTTGGTTTGTGAGTTATATCATTTTTTCCTTTGTTTAGCTAGTGGGGTCCGCTGCTACAGAGTATAGAGTAAGCACAGTACTACTCTAAATATAGAGTGAGAGAAAGGATAGAGTATCGTTTTATAGTACCCAGTGCAGCAGTTTTTACTCTATATTCATACTCTAAAGCTTTAGAGTATCGTTTTAGAGTACCGACTGCGGGTAGTCTCAGGCCTTGTTCACTTCTCCATCCAACCTAAAATATTTCCTCTTTCACCCATCACATCAAATCTTTCGACGCATGCATAGAGCATTAAATGTAGGTAAAAAAGATAACTAATTGTATAGTTTGTCTGTAAATGTCGGGATGAATCTTTTGAGCCTAGTTAGTACATAATTGGACAAATTTTGTCAAATAACAACGAAAGATGCTACAGTAACTTTTCACCTACTTTTCGCGAAGTGAACACACCTCAACACCCTCCCACTCCATCTGTCCATTCACAGCAGCCTAATTGATTGCAGTACAGTAGGGACAACGAGGCCCTTGTTTAGATGCTCAAATTCACCCTAAATTTTACTATGCAAAAATAAGATTCCCGTCACATCAAAATGTCGGCACATATATGGAATACTAAATGTAGATGAAATTAAAAACTAATTGCACAGTTTTGTTATACTTTACGAGACGAATATTTTAAGCCTAATTAATCAATATTTGGACAATTATTACCAAATAAAAACAAAATTACTACAATATAACGGGACATTTACTATGCAAAATTTGAATCCCAAATTTAGGATCTAAACAAGGCCGAGAGTCATTTCTCCGTTCCTTGGTAATCCCACCGGCGGCTAGAACGACTACGAGACAGAGGGAGTACGTCCAATGGAAGTTAGCCCCCGTGTTGAATTGTTGGAATTGAATTCATTCTAATAATTATAATTTAGTTATAGATTAATTAAGCTAATATGATTGTATATAAAATATATTTGTATATTGTTATTAACCATACAAGGAAGAAACTTATATATTGTATTTCTACTTTAGAGAAGTGAGTTGAAGAGCAGACTATAAGTTGCAAAGTAGAAATATAGTAAGTGATTCATAGAATCAAATTCCATCTCTCACCCTATAAATTTGAGATAAGCTTATTTGTAACTTTAGGAAAGCTAAGAAATGTTAAATTCCAAGCAAAGTAGCATAATCTATTGCGTAGATATCAATTCCTCCAAAATGAAGGATCTACAAGGCCCATTAGAGTATTTTATATTTAGATTTGTGTCATTATAATTTCCGCGAATCTGAAAAATATAACCCGGCCACATGACTCGTTCGGATGCTGCTCCCCGTACTTGCGCCCGCATCGCATCCCACGTCCTTGCGCCTGCATCGCATCCCATCCCACTCCCCATGCGCCACACATCCCATCCCACGCCACCTGCACCCCGCATCCCATCTCACGACAGCGCCAGTGTCCGAACACAGCAAACTTGATGACCCCCACTCTAACGCCAACACCGAGGCGAGATGGATGGAAGAGAAGGAAGGGGATGGAGAGGAAAGGGCGAGGCGCGCCGTGCAGGTAGGAGTCGAAGCCCTGCGGCAGCCCACTGTCCGCTAGCTACCGGGGCTATTGCAACATATGTAATACCTGATCTACTTTTGAAACATCCAGATGCAACACTTGCAATATACGTATGAAGAAGATAAAACATTTGAAACATGTGTTTGAAACAATTGCAAAAAAACCCGAAAACACATGAAAAGTCATTTTAAAACATACACAACATCTAGATAAAACACTTGCAGCATACATGTAAAATATATGCAACATTTATAGAAAAACGGATGAAACATTGGGAATAGAAGCTTGTAACATACGTGTGCAACCATTACAACATTTCGATCTACTTTTGCAACATCTATATGAAATATTTACAACATTCTAACATTATATGAAACATCTGAAACACTTGAAACATAAGGCTTGCAACGTACATTTTTCACTCTTCTTTCGTGCGAAGCAACGCAGAGCGGGGAACGGCCGGTTCTGACGAGCCGGTGGGCGAGGATGGTGGTGCGGTCTGGCAACGACCTGTTGCACCTGCGCCTGGCCTGGGTCCGGCCAGTGATGGCTCCCTCTCCTGGCCGCCTGGCCTAGGCGCGGCAGAGGACGGGCACAGCACGGTGAGGGATGGAGGCGCAGGACGGAGGCGCTGCGGGGGATGTGTGCACCGCGGGATGGCGGCAGTGGCGCGCCGGAGTGGGCCACGGTGCGAGATGGAGGCGCTGTGGGGAATGGTGGCGGAGCGGGGCGGGGAGACGGTCGCATGACAGATGAGCGCAGAGTAGGGAGACAAGCACAGAGTGAAGAGATTTGATTTTTTTTCGAGTCCGGATGGACGGACGCCCAAGCGTGAGCATTATCGAAAATATAACTACCACTTTCTCGGTTCCAAATTATAAGACATTTATGTCTAGTACTTTTGCAACATATCTAGAAAAGTCAAAACGTCTTATAACTCAGAATGGATTTAGCATTTACTTATTTTGAACCTGTGTCATTACAATTCTACCCATAGCTGAAATCTGCCACTTTAGTTGTTAATAGAGTTTTTCCATTATAATTTGAGAAAAATCCCTATTTGGCATCAGAGTATAACATGGTTCCTTATTTAGCACTAAAACATAAAATGTTCTCAATATAGCATTGAGTTTATTTTTGTTTCCCTATATAGCACTGTTGTTAGATGTGGCCTCTAACACCATCAACTATGAGGGGGAAAAGACCATTTTACCCATGTTTTCATGTGCAGCCACATCACTCTCTTAACAGTTAAATTTTATTGCACATATATTTTTGACAATTTCTTTTTATTATAAAATTAAACCATTTTTGACAATATAATTTTTTGGACCATGAATTTTTTTTGGTAGTACAATTTTTTGTATAGATTATTTATGACAATTCTTGATGTACGTCTAGTATGGTAAAAATAATTATTATCCACAAAATTGTACAACCATAAATAATATGCGCAGAAAAATGTACTGCCAAAAAATATTCATGGTCTAAAATAATTGTATTTCAAAAAAAACTATGCAATAAAATATCATTGTTAACCTGTTGATGGTGCTATAGATGAAACAGGGGTAAAATGGTCTTTTTTCGTCATAGTTGTGGCAGAACTGCCTAATCTAATGCCCTCCCAAGAGTACTCGTCTTCTATTAGACCCTAAGTACCCAAGGGAGAACACTAAACTAATTGATTCTGTCGAGCACACCACGAGGGAGAACTCGAAGATCCACATTTTCACCTCAGGATCACAAATGAGAGAGTAAAGCTTACAACATCCTTACCATTTCTTACATCCCTTTTAGCACAACATCAGGGTAATTCATTATGTAGTTATAATAGCGGAATATAAAACATTATCAGAGTTCAGCGGAAATGAAATCATTTAATGACAAGTTAAACATTAACATGAAGAACGCTTATAAGCATGGAATAAAAACAGTTTATAAGTGATTTTTCCTTGCAAAACTATTGGTGAGAGTTTCATAAAATAAACTCTACTCCGCATCGCAAAGGAAATCCTCGCTGAGCCCACCAGGAGGTTTCCACACACAAGTGTCAGCTTATCAGCACCTGCCACCTGCAACAGGGTAGAACAAACCCTGAGTACTCAATTGTACTCCGCAAGACTTACCCGTCAGGAGGAAAGAAAAAGACTCCAAGGATTATGTAAGGCTTTCTGGCTTGTGGGTTTCTTGTTTGCAAGAAGCAGCGCTAAGGGTGTGTCCTTAATTTCTTATTTTTAATAGCCGTATTTTATTTCTTATCCAGCCTTCTATGTAAGCACCTAGTCTATAATCAAGCAGGGTTGAGCAAACAGAAACCATTTCTTCATCTTTCCACTGCCAATTCTTACTATGATGCTAGAGCGTAGTCAAGCCGTACCGTCACGCAGAAACGGTGATTCGCGAATCAATATGCCCAGCTGGGTGCCCCAAAAACACACGCCTTGCTTGTACCCCGGGCACAAGCAAGACCGACTCGTTCCACTCCTGTCAAGGGGTCCAGGTCCCCGTCCAAGCTCGGACTCTAAGCCCCAACACTGCAGGCCCAGCCTCAGTATGGTGCTTAGACCTCCTCAACCCAATATATATAACCACCCTAAAAAGCCGGTCCGGAAAGAGCCGGAACCCATGACAAGAGAGAAACAAGTCTTCCTAGCCCCCATCTGCTAGTATATGCTCGGGACAATAAATCTGTGACTTGACCAGAGTCCATGCAACGAACGGTCCTTAATTGACACAGGCGGAACAAATGCAACCAGAGCCCCGCTCTGTTGCCCAACCAGGTCCAAGTCCATCCAACCCGTTCCGCTTGGTCTTCAATTATCCATATACATTCCATGTGATAGTATCATGATAATAGTAACAATAATATAAATCTTATCTCTCGCGAGTGACAGGAAATCACTCGACTTCTACCGGAGTCCTATAGCATAGCAATCTACACGATCCTGACATACTAGTAAGACTCATGGGATCAGGATATTTATATGCAAGTGGGTTTCATTCAACTCCTTTAAACTTAATGCACAAGCATAAAAATAAAGTGCAGAATAATAGGGGTTATGCACCGGGGCTTGCCTGGGAAGATATATATTAAAAGTTAGTATTTGTAGCTTCGGTTCATCCATCATCAACCGGATAGAAAAGCCCATTGCATCAGCTCCGGGAGAGAATACCGTCTCACCATCTCTGGATTCCTAGTCATCCTTCAATTGATCCGCTGATCCATCATCGTACCTATATGATATGCAATGTGATGCAATGCAAGGATGTAATTAATCAACTGCAATCATGACTCATAAAATACGATTTACGCCTCTCAAGTTAACGGCTAGCTCTAACGATGACCGTACTAAGGTCACATATCCATGTTGTCTAATAAGGCGTTAATTCCCAACAATTATTTTAGTTATACAAACCCAAGTTGTTTCTTTATCTGATTCTGTTAATTTAATCTTTATTCGCAAAAGGACAACATTATCTATTTAGCAACTAATTAACATGGAGCTACAAAAATTACCGTGAGCAGCTAATATTGTTAAGAACCTACTGTAAGATTTCAGACCCAAAACAAATTTCCAATTACGTTACTCACCCCCTCTTCTTCTCCATTCGCCGAGGCAGAGCGGCGGCGGACACGGCGGAGCTGATTCGGCCGGCCGAAAGTGGAGCAAGTGGCGGGGAGGTGGCGCCGGTGTGCTGTGGGGCTGGGCCGCACCCGAGGGGGCACTCAGACCTGCCGGAGATGACCCACAGCGGCCTGGCCACACGTGGCCGCAGCAGGGGAGGCGGGGCGCCGACCAACTCGGCCGGAGATGGCCACGGCAGCGGCGGGCGACCAGCTGATGAGCTACGAGGGACCGCCGCGGACCAAGGAATGACCACAACGCGGCCGAAGATGTCCAGCTGCAACTTGGCCGTGCAAGCCGCGGCGACGGCTCGCCGATGCCGGTGGCCCGGGCGGACGGCAGAAACTCGAGCTGGAGCATCGATGCGGCCCTGGCAAGCGTGCTCTCTGGCGCTGGGCAGAGAGAGATGGAGCACGAGGACCAACAAGACGACCTTGGCGTGCATAAGAAAGCAGGAAGAGGAAGCAGCACGGCAGGGTGCGACGACAACCGCGCGTGGGCGCTCATGCAAGGAGCAGCAGCGTCCTCTCGTGAGCCTTGTCACATGGGTTGAAAGGAATCGCATTAATCGCAGACAAGAAAAAGGGACGCCTGCCTGCACGGCTGCCTGCGCCGCTAGCTACTCCCACCGACAGAAATGGCTGGCGAGCAGAAACAGGAATGCAGCAGCCGCGGGAGCAGCAGTGCGTGGGCACAGGTGTGGTGCAGGCGTGCGTGCATTGTGTACGTGCGTGATGGGAGGGGCCTGATGGGGAAAGTGTGTGCGTGCGTGCCTGTTGTGTGTGCGTGTTTTGTTTTTTTTTTCCCAAAACGCATAGGTAATTATGTAATTAATACCAACATGCTATTATTCTTTTGTCACTAATCTACATACACACACATGCATATACCCATTGCAATATTATATATATTTATATCAAAAGCATTCTCATCAAAACAAATACTTGAGTGTATATATAAACCTCTCTCTATATTTTTATTTGTTCATTAAATTGTTTTTCGTGCCAATGATAAACACGACTTATTTTGTCCTTTTGTTAGGATTTTTCATTCACGCTCCCACGTGCTGAGTAAATTAACTTAGATGTTTATTTGATTTCTCTCAACCATAAACGTGAGTCGCATAGTATTTGTTTATCAATTCATGTGACATGTAAATCTAAATCCGAGTAACTCGTTGCAATAATTTTTGCTCAGTCCTTAACTTAGGTGCTAAGCAAGCTCGTAACACCAGGGGTGTTACAACCAACCCCCCTTAAAAAGAATCTCGTCCCGAGATTCGGGGCAAGAATCAGAAAAGGGGAAACACGATTTCACTTCTTAGATTAGAGATTACAAAAGGAGATTACACGACTTCGAAAACTACAACACTCGGGGATCTGGAGGCAACACGCCTAAGAACAAACTAATACAACTCACAACCTCTCTAGAAATCGACGAAAACGGGGACAGTGGAGGAGCAAAAGGAAAACGATTATCCAGAACATGGCGTATGCCCAGCAGATCCAGAAACAAGAGACCGAGAACTCGAACATCGCGAACCCTAAACCTAACTAACCAGAGATGAACTTGAACTTCTTCGCTGGAAACCAGATCCTTTCCGCTGAGCTACCCCAACACCTTAGACTGTCGACCATAGATCTATGAGCAACGACTGGATCTCGTAGCCCTGCCTCCAACCACTTCCTTCCCAACTGCTCCCGAGCCCCTCCCACCTGAGCACTGCCGGAGGAGAGTGATTCTACGCGCTCTACTTCGGATCTGAGGGTGGGATGGAGGAGAGGCAAGCACAGGAGCATTTATAGCCTGATGGGCGGAGGTGGCGGTGCAATGCACCGGGAACGGAGGCGATGTGGGGGGGGGGGTCCGGTACGGGAACGAGAGCGAGAATTCGAGAGCCGACAAGCGTGCCGGGGAAAGAGGGGTGTACAGTGCAATGGCGAGGCGAGTGCGGCGCCATGCTGCGGCCATGCGAGCACGACTCACGTGGGTCCCGCCACCGACGGCTTCCACAGGACACACAGTGACAGTGACCCGACAAGTGTAGAGCGGTCACCGGACACAGGGGCAATGTCCAACCGAGTGTTCCAATTACCCTAGACCACTAGCGGCTAACTTCTCTTTGTCGCTCTTCTCTTTCTTCTTTTTCCTTTTGAACCCAACTTGCAACAACCTTTTATATAAACTGAGATTAGGACTTAAATGTTTCTTCCAAAAAAACCCCGTTATCTCAGTCGTAATTATGAGAGCACTACTCCATCAACCCATCGTGGATTTCCCGTTAGAACACCAGGATATTTTTACCAAGGAGAAAATCGGTAGCAAGAGTGGTATTGCGGTGTAACTTGGCAACATTGCTGGGCCAACAACCTCGATACCAGCGCGCACCGAGCGACACAACCATGCGGTCGCGATCCACAGGTGGCCCTTGGTTCCGTCGCGGCACCATAAGTTATTAACCAGGCAACTATTACCAACGTACTCGCAGTATAAGCAGTGGGGTCATAGACCACAGAATCAGAAAAAAAAAGAAGGATTGCAAAGAATTTAAAGCAACAAGGGTTCCTTTTCAAATCAAGGAACAAGGAACAAGGAGCTTAAATCCCAAGACGGATTTAAATCAAGGAGATTCAAGTGTTCTACTGGGACATCCACAATTAGTTGATACAGTGTCCTCTGTCATCCAATCGCGGTTGATCCGCTGTATCTGAAAATTGTTCCTCTTGCAGCCTGCTTGCGGTCACCTCAAGAACCAAAACACACTACAAGACCTAAGGGAAGATTGACGTAACAACCACACGGATAAAGAAATTACTCGTTCCAAACGGCCTTACACAGGTGCAACAGATAGGTACTCACATACTCGACACATCACTTGCATCCTATGACTAGATGGCCTTAACAGCTACGAACAAAAGACGACGGAAAGATTACAACACTGGAGGACAGTGATGAAAAACACTACCCACTACGGTTACATCTCCCCTAGGACGACTAATCCACTTCGTCGGGGCGAACGACTTCGTTCCTGGGCTCTTGAGGCTCTTCTGCTGCACTGGGCTGCGGAGTCGCTTCTTCTCCTAGCAGTGGTTGGGTGAGGGGAACGAAAGACTCTATCTTTGAGGCTTCCGTGGGTGGAGGTGCTGGTGGTACAGCGACACCAGTCCTCCTTCTCTCCAGCGGATGGACAGGGATCCCCTCCAAGATTAAGGGTTCCTGCCTTTCCGTGGCGAACGTCCTCCGCTTGGCCCTTGTGGCAAGATAGGCGTCCTCCAGCTCTTGGGCATGACGGTCTTGATCCACCTGGACGGCTTCCGCCATGGCCGCCTCTCGACTCTCTGCGGCTGCTAGATTGGCATGGGCTTCAGCAAGCTGCACTTCGAGCATCCTGGAGAAGATCTCGGCTTCCTCAGCACGGTGGAGACACTCCCTCAGCTCCGAGGCCTGCCGGTCGTACTGCTCATCCAGGGCCAGCAAGTACGAGGTCAGGTGCACCCAGGTCGGGTTGTCTTCTTGCGCGTCTGGACCTTGCAAGGCCTCCATGCGGGCCTTCCATACCCGCCGATTCTTGTCCCAAGGGGGAAAGAACCGCATGGGGGTACGAGCAATGGGCCCTTCATAGATCTAGCAGAGATGCCGCAGAGCTTTGCGGGCTGCAACTTGGTAGGTATCCCCAAAGCGAAACCCGGTTGCGGTCACATTCTAGGCTTCAGTGATGTCAGGAAACTCCTCACTCATGCCAATGTAGACGGTGACCTTACACCGCTCAGTGCCACGCTTCATGTACTCACGGCCCTCATACTCGGGACGCTCCCAAATGCCGAGCTTTTGCAGGGTGGCATACAGGATTTTGGGAAAACCCTCGGTGTTAAGGCAGTAGCTGCTAACCCAGACTCCTGCCATCCTTGATGGGTGGTGAGTGGTGGTCACAAGAAAGGCTTGAGTGAGAACTTGATCAAGGGAAAAGGGCTAAGTGAGCTGGGATGCACCGAATGATGGTTCTAAACGGCTAAGCCTGCCCTCATATAGGGCAGAGCGGCCAGTGGCCCTGTCGCAGTCCACCCTAGAGCCATGCATGGAGCCAGTAAAAGTGAACAGTGAGATCTTCACACGCATGCGATGAGCGGTGACCGAGGTCATAAAGGGTAGTACGACTGTAAGGCAGAGGTTCGACAAGAGCGCAGAAGGGGTACGACAATGTATGGGCTGGACAGGCGTGAACCAACAGGCGTGCGCGACTCACGAGACTACAGTACCATCGTGGCTACACCAACAAAGACTGGTCGACCTCAATAACTAGTGCACAACAGCGTATGCATGAATGCACATCCTATCCGTCCTCACACTGTTGTCGATATATAGGGTAACCGTTCTCAGAGTTTTGGCACATCGTGCTCTCCCTGAAGCTAGTCGATGCTAGCGAACTAGTCTCGAGGTTAGGGTACCTGCAGAAAACTTGATTAGGCCTAACTGAGTCAGCAGAGTGCCATCTATCCTGGATACATAACCATAGTAATAGGGCTACTTATATAACCTCGCATGCAAACGTCCTAACTTTTTGAAAAGGTTTGATTGTCAAATTTTTAACTTAGGAAGGATCTTGAAGCTTTATTGTCTCATTTATGCTCTGATACCACCTGTGGCAGAACTGCCTAATCTAATGCCCTCCCAAGAGTACTCGTCTTCCATTAGACCCTAAGTACCCAAGGGAGAACACTAAACTAATTGATTCTGTCGAGCACACCACGAGGGAGAACTCGAAGATCCACATTTTCACCTCAGGATCACAAATGAGAGAGTAAAGCTTACAACATCCTTACCATTTCTTACATCACTTTTAGCACAACATCAGAGTAATTCATTATGTAGTTATAATAGCGGAATATAAAACATTATCAGAGTTCAGCGGAAATGAAATCATTTAATGACAAGTTAAACATTAACATGAAGAACGCTTATAAGCATGGAATAAAAACAATTTATAAGTGATTTTTCCTTGCAAAACTATTGGTGAGAGTTTCATAAAATAAACTCTACTCCGCATCGCAAAGGAAATCCTCGCTGAGCCCACCAGGAGGTTTTCACACACAAGTGTCAGCTTATCAGCACCTACCACCTGCAACAGGGTAGAACAAACCCTGAGTACTCAATTGTACTCCGCAAGACTTACCCGTCAGGAGGAAAGAAAAAGACTCCAAGGATTATGTAAGGCTTTCTGGCTTGTGGGTTTCTTGTTTGCAAGAAGCAGCGCTAAGGGTGTGTCCTTAATTTCTTATTTTTAATAGCCGTATTTTATTTCTTATCCAGCCTTCTATGTAAGCACCTAGTCTATAATCAAGCAGGGTTGAGCAAACAGAAACCATTTCTTCATCTTTCCACTGCCAGTTCTTACTACGATGCCAGAGCGTAGTCAAGCCGTACTGTCACGCAGAAATGGCGATTCGCGAATCAATATGCCCAGCTGAGTGCCCCAAAAACACACGCCTTGCTTGTACCCCGGGCACAAGCAAGACCGACTCGTTCCACTCCTGTCAAGGGGTCCAGGTCCCCGTCCAAGCTCGGACTCTAAGCCCCAACACTGCAGGCCCGGCCTCAGTATGGTGCTTAGACCTCCTCAACCCAATATATATAACCACCCTAAAAAGCCGGTCTGGAAAGAGCCGTAACCCATGACAAGAGAGAAACAAGTCTTCCTAGCCCCCATCTGCTAGTATATGCTCGGGACAATAAATCTGTGACTTGACCAGAGTCCATGCAACGAACGGTCCTTAATTGACACAGGCGGAACAAATGCAACCAGAGCCCCGCTCTGTTGCCCAACCAGGTCCAAGTCCATCCAACCCGTTCCGCCCGGTGTTCAATTATCCATATACATTCCATGTGATAGTATCATGATAATAGTAACAATAATATAAATCTTATCTCTCGCGAGTGACAGGAAATCACTCGACTTCTACCGGAGTCCTGTAGCATAGCAATCTACACGATCCTGACATACTAGTAAGACTCATGGGATCAGGATATTTATATGCAAGTGGGTTTCATTCAACTCCTTTAAACTTAATGCACAAGCATAAAAATAAAGTGTAGAATAATAGGGGTTATGCACCGGGGCTTGCCTGGGAAGATATATATTAAAAGTTAGTATTTGTAGCTTCGGTTCATCCATCATCAACCGGATAGAAAAGCCCATTGCATCAGCTCCGGGAGAGAATACCGTCTCACCATCTCTGGATTCCTAGTCATCCTTCAATTGATCCGCTGATCCATCATCGTACCTATATGATATGCAATGTGATGCAATGCAAGGATGTAATTAATCAACTGCAATCATGACTCATAAAATACGATTTACGCCTCTCAAGTTAACGGCTAGCTCTAACGATGACCGTACTAAGGTCACATATCCATGTTGTCTAATAAGGCGTTAATTCCCAACAATTATTTTAGTTATACAAACCCAAGTTGTTTCTTTATCCGATTCTGTTAATTTAATCTTTATTCGCAAAAGGACAACATTATCTATTTAGCAACTAATTAACATGGAGCTACAAAAATTACCGTGAGCAGCTAATATTGTTAAGAACCTACTGTAAGATTTCAGACCCAAAACAAATTTCCAATTACGTTACTCACCCCCTCTTCTTCTCCATTCGCCGAGGCAGAGCGGCGGCGGACACGGCGGAGCTGATTCGGCCGGCCGAAAGTGGAGCAAGTGGCGGGGAGGTGGCGCCGGTGTGCTGTGGGGCTGGGCCGCACCCGAGGGGGCACTCAGACCTGCCGGAGATGACCCACAGCGGCCTGGCCACACGTGGCCGCAGCAGGGGAGGCGGGGCGCCGACCAACTCGGCCGGAGATGGCCACGGCAGCGGCGGGCGACCAGCTGATGAGCTACGAGGGACCGCCGCGGACCAAGGAATGACCACAACGCGGCCGAAGATGTCCAGCTGCAACTTGGCCGTGCAAGCCGCGGCGACGGCTCGCCGATGCCGGTGGCCCGGGCGGACGGCAGAAACTCGAGCTGGAGCATCGATGCGGCCCTGGCAAGCGTGCTCTCTGGCGCTGGGCAGAGAGAGATGGAGCACGAGGACCAACAAGACGACCTTGGCGTGCATAAGAAAGCAGGAAGAGGAAGCAGCACGGCAGGGTGCGACGACAACCGCGCGTGGGCGCTCATGCAAGGAGCAGCAGCGTCCTCTCGTGAGCCTTGTCACATGGGTTGAAAGGAATCGCATTAATCGCAGACAAGAAAAAGGGACGCCTGCCTGCACGGCTGCCTGCGCCGCTAGCTACTCCCACCGACAGAAATGGCTGGCGAGCAGAAACAGGAATGCAGCAGCCGCGGGAGCAGCAGTGCGTGGGCACAGGTGTGGTGCAGGCGTGCGTGCATTGTGTACGTGCGTGATGGGAGGGGCCTGATGGGGAAAGTGTGTGCGTGCGTGCCTGTTGTGTGTGCGTGTTTTGTTTTTTTTTCCCAAAACGCATAGGTAATTATGTAATTAATACCAACATGCTATTATTCTTTTGTCACTAATCTACATACACACACATGCATATACCCATTGCAATATTATATATATTTATATCAAAAGCATTCTCATCAAAACAAATACTTGAGTGTATATATAAACCTCTCTATATATTTTTATTTGTTCATTAAATTGTTTTTCGTGCCAATGATAAACACGACTTATTTTGTCCTTTTGTTAGGATTTTTCATTCACGCTCCCACGTGCTGAGTAAATTAACTTAGATGTTTATTTGATTTCTCTCAACCATAAACGTGAGTCGCATAGTATTTGTTTATCAATTCATGTGACATGTAAATCTAAATCCGAGTAACTCGTTGCAATAATTTTTGCTCAGTCCTTAACTTAGGTGCTAAGCAAGCTCGTAACACCAGGGGTGTTACAATAGTTGACAGTGTTAGAGGCCACATCTAACTACAGTGCTATATAGTGAACGATAAATTAACCCAATGCTATGTTATGAAGATTTTATTTTTCGGTGTTAAACAAGGAACCATGTCATTTTCCAATGCTAAATAGGGAATTTTCTCTTATAATTTTCGTAAAACTGTGATGGCACAGTTCGAAATAGATTAATAATATTAGTATTATTTTTCTAATATGTGAAAATTGTAATGCCATATATCTAAATAATTCACAAAACTTCGATGCTACAGAACCAGCATTATCCGTTTCCTTCCCATCCACTCCATTGCCCCCTGCGCGAGGCGTCGCCATTCTCTCGTTCCAATGCCCGCCGCCACCACTTCTCCTCTCTTCCAAACCTCGTGCGCGTGAGTCATCGCGATTCCTTCATGGACTCCGGTGTCTCCGCCGCCGCCGCTCCTCAGTCTGCGCGCGTTGGTGAAGTTGCTGCTCCCTTCCTATTCGATTACCTGAGTACATGAGCTAACCAAATAAATTACATTATCACTTGTTTAGTTCCATTAAAAAGTGCACTATGCAAAAAAAAAAAAGTTTCTCCATCACATCAAACTTACGATACATGCATGAAGTACTAAATGTGGATAAAATTAAAAATTAATTGTACAGTTTGGTTGTACTTTGCGAGACGAACGTTTTGAGCCTAATTAGTCAACGGTTGGACAATTATTACCAAATACAAACGAAACGCTACAGTGTCGCTACAGTGAATTTTGGCACTCTAAATTTATGAACTAAACACAACCTTACTAGGATCATGCCCGTACGTTGCAACGGGACCAAGTCCACCCGGCAAACTCATCTTCTTCTACGACAACAGTCGGTTGTGCAATGAGATTTTTTTTGCCTCGATCTTTGATACGATTGTGCCCAAACAGAACAAAGGCGCAGGGAGGACAATTTTTCTTCCTCGTTGCAACGCAAGGTGTAAAAATTTCAGTGTTTTCATTATTGGTGAATGCACATCATGTCATATCTAGCATCACAAGACAACCTTCGAAACCTACTGAGACACTCTGTGTCATTTCTAGCATCATAAAGCAACCTTCGGAACATACTAAGACACCTCTTGATGTCCATTCAGCTCAAGGCTGGATGCACACTATTCACAGTCCGGCACACAACCATCTCGATCTCCTATCCATCCATCAGGTGCCTCTGGCTTCTCCTGGTGTTCCTACCAATCAAGTAATCAACTATCCAGCGGTCCAGCCTTCTACATCTGTTGCCAAAATACAAAGCAGCAAACAACCTCCAAATTAAGCCATACAAATAAATCAAAATATGTTGCATTGTTGTCGGAAGCAGTGGCGAATCCAGCTCGAGAATTGACCTAGGGCAAACATTGACTAATAGGAGGATGTGTGCTTATGTATCCCAATTTCCCAAGTACCAATTTGCTACATGTTCTTTTGCATCATAGGAGAAAAGGATTTGGACATTTGGTACTGAATTTATGTCTACATAATTCCCTATGAAAGGGGAAAATAATCTGCTACTGAATTCCAAATCAAGCGAGAAAACACTCTACCTACTAGATAGAAGAAATTAGAAATCGGTCTCCAAAGAAAAAGACTTTTAAATCATTAGTTCATTAACAATACACACCAGAAATGGAGCAAATCGGCCAGGCCGTTGCTCAATCGCCTTAAGCACTACAGTGCCTGCATTGCATACCCGAACAACAATCTGCAATTAAACCAACAGATGAGCCCAACATGGTCTGCTTCCAGTCCAGGAGTAGAGACCAAACAATATCGCCCCACGCGGCCACACTGCAAAACCCCACCAAATTTCAGGCAAGAAAGGCCTCACTTATGTGAGGAATTTTGTCAGTAGCTCGATTGACATCCTGAACCAGTGTGGAATTCACGACGGGAGGAGGAGGAGGAGGAAGAGGAAGGAGGCGAGGCCTGCCTGAGTCCTCAGGATCTTGGACGCGCGAGTCGATGGGTGGGCAAACTGCCTAGCCTAGGTGACTTCAGTGGGGTGCCGGTCGCGCAGCCGCAGCACTGATTCAGACCGAGGCCGCCCGGGTGGCCGGCGGCCGCCGGACGTGCGGACGGCGGGAGGGCCGAGGCGAGGCCTGGTGGGCGCCGGCGCCGAATCGGGGGCTCGTCGTCTCGGCCGCTTAGGGCGACGCACGGCACGCGAGCGCAGCGGCGAGTTGGACAGGAGCCTCGGCGACCTGGGCCGATGCGGAGGTCTCCCCGCGACCCTGCCTCTCGGCCTCGCTGTGTCGTTCATCGGCGGTCGCCACCTCCGGCCGGCTCCGGAGGGTGTGGAGGGGTCCCGCCCAAGAGCACCTAGGGCAGCCGCCCTAGCTCGCCCTAGTGGTGGCTCCGCCTCTGGTCGGAAGGAGAGAAATATTAAAAGAATATAATTATATTTTACACAATCAGGATGACATACATTAATGCATCTTATATTAAAAACATGTCAATAATCCTGGTTTGGGTCCATGCATATAATTTGCACCAAACTATAAACATGGGCAACACTCTCTAGAACTTGGGCCCTTAATTAGTCAAATGCTAGTGCGCTGCCTTTCCAACAAATGATTGTGTTTGCAGTCTATGCCACCCATTATCGCTGGAATAGCTGTAAACCAAAGTGTGCAGTTAATAGTGATGACGGAAAATCACTTGTGCTCATGGGTAATCCTTGTGCTCATCCGGAAGGTGAGTGCCCATGCGTTGCGACGGGAGCAAGAAAAAAACCATAAATTACATGTTTCACTGTGCAAAGCTAAAATCACAGTTTACTATGCAATAAGTAATAGTTTTACTTAAAATCACAGAATGTGAAACTTGGTGTAAAACTTTATGCTGCTCTGAAACAGTGCAATTAAAAGTATCAGACCGATTTATAGATAGCATTATAGCATAGTACCTGGTCATGGACCCATGGCTATAGTACAACCCTGACTCACTTTCCAAATGACAGTAAGACCTCGCCTTACTAATTTGTTGCAACAATTCCAGACCCACTAATCCCAAACACAGCTAGTTTCTGTACTGTCAAGATGTTGATGACTCGCTAGAGTTGCCGAGGAGGCCAACTTGTGGATCATGGCAGGAAACAAACATCGAGTAGCTTAGTTTCTCTATTGAGGACCGTTGGCGACCGATGTTGTTTACGCTGCAAATGGTGTTTGTAAATTATCAGTATCTAGCCAAACTCTGGTGCTAAAGTTCAGGCAAGCCATGGCTTGCTGATCTTTTTGTAAAGTTTGTTTTTTTTCCTGTATCCACTTAATGAAAAAAATAGAGGTACGTCTGTTATTTACCATGCATCCACACATGATGGAATAGCATATCAATTTGGTACTCCCTCCATTCCAAATTATATGCATTCCAAGAATCTTGGAGAGAAAAAACATCTTAAGTTTGACCAAAATTATAGAGAAAATTGCAAAAAAATATAACATCAAATAGGTATACTATGAAAATATAATTAATAAAGACTCTAATGATACTTAATTGGTGTCATAAATATTATTATCTTATCATATAAATTTGGTCAAACTTGAGATGCTTTGACTCTCTAAGATTCTTGGAATGCCTTATAATTTGGGATGGAGTGAGTAACTCCTAATCATTTTTACAAAAGCAATCGAATTTGGCTTCCCACTCTTAATCTGACTATGAACATACTACAGCCCATGCAGATGCACTAATAGGCCTCGATCTTAGAAGTACAACTACACATTTGAGTCACAATAACATCTACACTCTAGGTTCAGAGGGCACGATTTGAATCATGTGGCAGCTGATATACTTTTAAAACCCCCTCAAGAAAAAAAAAGAGGGAGCTGGGGTGTGCAAAAAATGCAGGCAATCTGTCATAAAGGAAAAATGTGCATACTTAGCAAAAAAAAAGGAAAATTTTGATTCTATTTTGCAACATATATCGACAATGGAATATTTGATTTCTATCAATAAATTTGAAATGTAACTTGCTGCTATAGGACCGAGTAGCGAACTTATTCATATCAGTTACATATATCGACAATTTTCTCTATAGTTGTACTTCTTGGAATGCATATAATTTGGAATGGAGGGAGTACCAAATTGATATGCTATTCCATCATGTGTGGATGCATGGTAAATAACAGACGTACCTCTATTTTTTTCATTAAGTGGATACAGGAAAACAAACAAACTTTACAAAAAGATCAGCAAGCCCTGGCTTGCCTGAACTTTAGCACCAGAGTTTGGCTAGATACTGATAATTTACAAACACCATTTGCAGCGTAAACAACATCGGTCGCCAACGGTCCTCAATAGAGAAACTAAGCTACTCGATGTTTGTTTCCTGCCATGATCCACAAGTTGGCCTCCTCGGCAACTCTAGCGAGTCATCAACATCTTGACAGTACAGAAACTAGCTGTGTTTGGGATTAGTGGGTCTGGAATTGTTGCAACAAATTAGTAAGGCGAGGTCTTACTGTCATTTGGAAAGTGAGTCAGGGTTGTACTAAAGCCATGGGTCCAATACCTGGTACTATGCTATAATGCTATCTATAACTCGGTCTGATACTTTTAATTGCACTGTTTCAGAGTAGCATAAAGTTTTACACCAAGTTTCACATTCTGTGATTTTAAGTAAAACTATTACTTATTGCATAGTAAACTGTGATTTTAGCTTTGCACAGTG
The DNA here is from genome assembly GCA_038087645.1 of Saccharum hybrid cultivar R570. Classification (NCBI taxonomy): domain Eukaryota; kingdom Viridiplantae; phylum Streptophyta; class Magnoliopsida; order Poales; family Poaceae; genus Saccharum; species Saccharum hybrid cultivar. Next base: position 551,635 of record JAQSUU010000647.1, on the reverse strand, counting down.
AAACATGTAATTTATGGTTTTTTTCTTGCTCCCGTCGCAACGCATGGGCACTCACCTTCCGGATGAGCACAAGTGATTTTCCATCATCACTATTAACTGCACACTTTGGTTTACAGCTATTCCAGCGATAATGGGTGGCATAGACTGCAAACACAATCATTTGTTGAACATGTCGCCTATGGAGCAGCCGCCTACGTTCCCAAGACCGTTCCATTGCTGATCACTGGTGTAATTTATTTGTCATGAATTAATGCCCTGTACGATTAAGACCATGTAAACTCTAGGTGCCTGGCACCCTCCATTTACCGGCTTGCCGGAATCTATGGAAAATCATTCAGGTGGGGCTCTCCCCCCTCCGGTGAAGTCTTCTAAAAAAAAACAATCATTTGTTGAAAAGGCAGCGCACTAGCATTTGACTAATTGAGGGCCCAAGTTCTAGAGAGTGTTGCCCATGTTTATAGTTTGGTGCAAATTATATGCATGGACCCAAACCAGGATTATTGACATGTTTTTAATATAAGATGCATTAATGTATGACATCCTGATTGTGTAAAATATAATTATATTCTTTTAATATTTCTTTCCTTCCGACAACAATGCAACATATTTTGATTTATTTGTATGGCTTCATTTGGAGGTTGTTTGTTGCTTTGTATTTTGGCAACAGATGTAGAAGGCTGGACCGCTGGATGGTTGATTACTTGATTGGTAGGAACACCAGGAGAAGCCAGAGGCACCTGATGGATGGATAGGAGATCGAGATGGTTGTGTGCGGGACTGTGAATAGTGTGCATCTAACCTTGAGCTGAATGGACATCAAGAGGTGTCTTAGTATGTTCTGAAGGTTGCTTTATGATGCTAGAAATGACACAGAGTGTCTCAGTAGGTTTAGAAGGTCGTCTTGTGATGCTAGATATGACATGATGTGCATTCACCAATAATGAAAACACTGAAATTTTTACACCTTGCGTTGCAACGAGGAAGAAAAATTGTCCTCCCTGCGCCTTTGTTCTGTTTGGGCACAATCGTCCACCCGCCACTATCAAAGATCGAGGCAAAAAAAAATCTCATTGCACAACTGACGGTTGTCGTAGAAGAAGATGAGTTTGCCGGGTGGACTTGTTCCCGTTGCAACGATGATCCTAGTAACATAGTATATATACATAGTAAACGCTACGTATCTAAACGAATCCATAACATTTACAATTTGGAATGGAGGCAGTAATACTCGCTAGGCTAGACATAGAATCGTGTCGTACCTATGCGGTGCACTAAATCCGCCTCCTGCCCAAATTGACCGTAAATCAAAACAGAATTGAGAAAGAAAGAAAATCACATATTATTTCAATAGGGGTGGACCTAGTAAAGGATATGATATACACTCGCAAATATGCATTGATTCCAATGATAAAGAAAAGACCGAGAAAAAAAATAGAAACATCCGCAACCAGGCCGTTGTCCGCATCCGCAGGCCGCAGATTGAGCTGCACGAACTGTTCGCCCGATTCGAAATGAGTGAGCGCACGCTGAAGTGAAATTGGGGTTCCTTGTAGTGGAAAGTATATATATACGCTTAGGTTAAAGTATTTGATTTAGCACAGACGTTCATATTTTCTTAAAATCATTTCATATTAATCGGTTTTATTTTTAATGGTTCTATATCTCGACAATGAGATTTTTTTTAAGCTTGCAGTTTGCGTGCATATGCTTATGTGAGCTTCTATGTCCTCATGAAACTTTTTAAAAATAAAAAACCATGTTAGTGGCCAATGGAAAAACAAGAGCTCCTTAAATTACTGCCCTTTTCTGTCGGTGACAAAACAACATTTGAGGCATTTGAGTGCGACCGGTGAATTCTTGGATTTTGGATCGACCTCACTCTAGAATCTAGATGACAAACGAGACACTATATTATCATCAGCACGTGTCGTGTTCAGGCAATTATATATATATATATATATATATATATATATATATATATATATATATATATATATATATATATATATATATATATATATATATATATATATATGTGGCCTTTTCTTTCAAAATTAATGTGGCCTTGGTTTCTTGGAGTATACTTCCTCCGTCCCTAAAAACATGGAATCCTAGTGTTCAAAATTTGTCTCAAAAAATATGTGATCCTGACCAACATCAGCTTTTAAAAGTGGAATGGACAAAAAAAAAACACAGCTGCCGCAAGGGCCACAGCCCCCGGCACGGGCGGCCTGCTGTCTCCTCTCGTTCTTCCAGAACGCTCTAGCAGAAGCTTGTTTTGAGTCAAAGACAGGGGCATTTTCGTAATTTTACTCTGTCCTTGGTTTCCGTGCATAATCTTACAATTACATATTTTTAGGGACGGAGGGAGTAAGAACAAACAGAGAGTGGACAACTGACACATGATTTCCAGACCCTATTGGGCTGTGTTTACTTCCTAAAAAAAGTACTGTACAAACAAAAGATTCTCCGTCACATCAAACTTGCGATACATGCATAGAGTACTAAATGTAGATGAAATAAAAAACTAATTGTACAGCTTGGTTGTACTTTGCGAGACGAACGTTTTGAACCTAATTAGTCAACAGTTGAACACTATTTACCAAATAAAGCCAAAACGTGCTACAGTAATTTTTTTACACCTTTTCGCGGAACTAAACACGGACAAGTTTCTGACGTGGCCACGTGACTGTTTACATGCATCACTCTCACTGTCTTGCTGCGTCATTTTATTGCTTCGGTTCACGAAACAGTGTATCTCTGTCTCTGTTGCATTACATCAGTCGTCAGTGTTTTGTCACATGCATCGGTGGACACAGTTCAGCATTATTACAGTCCCTCTTCCCCTTTTTATTTCGGCTGCATTTAGATGCAAAATTATTTTTTTTGCAAAATGCTCCTGCAGCACTTTTCGTTGTTATTTAACAATTAGTATTCAATCATAGACTAATTAGGTTTAAAAGATTCGTCTCGTGAATTTTGTCTAAACTGTGTAATTAGTTTTATTTTTTATCTATATTTAATGCTTCATGCATGTGTCTAAAGATTCGATGTGACGAGAAATCTTGAAAAAATTTGCAAATTTTTTTTTCATGTAAACTGGGCCTTCCACCGTGAAACCTGCACTCTCCATGCTCACAAGGAAGGCTTCCATTTCCATTTCTGCCAGCGCAGCTCACGACGTAGCACACCAACAGACAGCAGTGTCAATGGCTGTGGCATTGGTGGCCACCTGCTTCGTCATCCTTGTGCTCAGCTCCGTTGTCAGGCTGCACGGCCGTCGGAGGCCACTTAACCTCCCTCCGGGTCCGCGCGGGTGGCCGGTGATTGGCAGCCTCGGCTTGCTGGCTGGCGAGCTCCCGCCGCACCGCGCACTGGCCACGCTCGCGGCGCGCCATGGCCCGCTCATGCATCTCCGGCTTGGCTTCTTCGACACCGTGGTGGCCTCCTCGGCGGAGACGGCACGGCTGGTCCTCAAGACCCATGACCTCGGCTTCGCCGACCGCCCGCCCACGGCCTTCGGCGCCATCCTCGCCTATGGCCGCAAGGGGATCCTGCAGACTCCCTACGGCCCCTACTGGCGCATGGCACGCAAGCTGTGCGCCACCGAGCTCTTCTCCCCACGCCGCGTCGACTCGTTCGAGCGCATGCGCGCACAAGAGATGCGCGCGCTGACTCGCGGCCGGCCTGTTCGAGTCCGCCGGCGCCACCGTCGAGGTGAAGGAGTACCTCGTGAACTTCACCATGCGGAACATCCTTCGCATGGCGGTCGGGGACAAGTGGTTGAGCTTCTACGGCAGTGAGGAAGGCGAGGCGTTTCGGCGCACCCTGGATGAGGCGTTCGCTGTCACCGGCGCCGTGAGTAACATCGGCGAGTGGGTGCCGTGGTTGGGGCAGCTTGACGTGCAGGGCTTCACTTGTCGGATGAAGAGGGTGCACGAGCAGCTGGACCGGTTTACGGAGCAGATCCTCGACGAGCACGAGAAAGACCGGCGACGGTGTGCTAGAGACGGCGGCGAGTTCGCAGCGAGAGACCTGGTGGACGTGCTTCTGCAGCTAGCCGAGGAGGGCGGCGGGCCGCCGGGCCGGAGGAACCGGAGGCCCGGCTTACGCGCGATGGTGCCAAGGCCTTCATGCTGGACATCATTGCCGGCGGCACGGACACCGCGGCGATTACGTTGGAGTGGGCGTTGGCGGAGCTCCTCCGCCGCCCGGACGCCGTCGCGGCCACCACCGCCGAGCTGGACCGCGTGGTGGGCCGTGGTCGCTGGGTCACGGAGCGTGACATGCCAGTGCTCCCCTACTTGGTCGCCGTGGTGAAGGAGACGATGCGGCTTCACCCTGTAGCCCCTCTCCTGGTCCCTCGTCGCTCCCGTGAGGACACGGTGGTCGGAGGCTACGACATCCCAGTTGGAGCACGCGTGCTGGTGAACGTGTGGGCCGTGGCGCGCGACCCGGCGTCGTGGCCTGACGCGCCCGAAGAGTTTCGGCCGGAGCGATTCCTCGCCGGGGGTGGCGCCGAGGACGTGGACGTGCGCGGAGCGCACTTTGAGCTACTGCCGTTCGGGGCCGGGCGGCGGATGTGCCCGGCCTACAACCTCGCGATGAAGGAGGTGGCGGCGGCCCTGGCGAACCTAGTGCACGGGTTCACGTGGCGGCTACCGGACGGGGTGGCGCCCGAGGACGTGAGCATGGAGGAATTCTTTGGGCTCACGACGAGCATGAAGGTGCCCCTCGTCGCCATTGCCGAGCCCAGGCTGCCGGAGCACCTCTACGCGGATGTGGACTAATCGTCCCAGTTTACGGTGTGGTCATATATATTATGCCACGTTAAAAACATTGGGTAAAACACGTACTCTAAGTATATCGTGTTCGTGTACAACATAAAACTTTGATCTCAGCCGGTAGATACAAGTGTCATGACCGAATTTTATTTCGATATTAGATGTTGTTTGGTCCTGTTCGTTTCTGTTTGTTTGATATTCGTGGTAGCTGATGCCGGGGCAACAGAAACCTTCCTTCGGAAATCTGCTCCCGCTCAATTTGGGCTGTAAATTAAAGGATTCCTTTAACAATTTGGTGACCGCCTGCTCAACCAAACAAAACAAGTAAGCACATGTTCTATTTCTATTATCGTCCTTTATCCATTCCCATTCCATTGTTGTTGCTCTTTTTGAACCAAACACATTTTAGCGTATGTTTGATTCGGAGACATGGTGGAATGGGATAGATTCAATCTAGTTTTTAGTGATGGAGCAGTCTATGTACTTTGTTTGGTTGAGGGGATAAGATGGTTCTTATTTTCTATTTGGTTAATGGGTCTACACATATAGAATGGATGTCGTTTTCTACCTCCACTAGGGGTAGTTATGAGTAGGCCCATTTATCATGTATAGGTCCACAACGACGCTGGTATTTCTCATGCTCGTCGAGGATCTACATCATTAGCTTGAATAATGGCACCATCATTTATATTTCCAAAATACAACAAAAATCATTTTCTTAAACATCGACAACTACCTAACTAAATCTTAGAAAACTATAGAAAAATTATAATAAAATTATTAACTTTCTTTAGTGTATACTATTCATATCCCAAATAAATTTTACAGAGTGACAAATTACCCCTTAAGAGGAGTCTCATCCTGTGATTCATCGAAGCTACACAGGTAACAAAGAGAGAAATCATACATTGGTACAGTAACAAGTTGACCGGAAATCGAAATAGAATTGTTTTAAAGAAAAACTAGGGGACCAGAAAGAAAGAAAATCATATATTTCAATAGGGTGGACCCAGTAAAGGATATGATAATTATAAGTTTTAATGGTAGTGCTGTGAGGACGAAGGTGACCACCGACGCGACGGCCAGGGGCACGACTGTTGCTGTGAGCTCCATCAGTGAATGGAAGTCTTCCACTCTTCCAGTCTTCCTTGGCAAATGGCAATGGCCACTGATAGCTGGAGTACTGTGCCGTGTTGTTGGCACAAAAAGAGAGAACATTCTCCCCTTTTCTCGCACCATTTGATGAAAAGGAACAAATGGCGACAAGATGCCACACAAGTCTTTGTCCATTGATCATTCAGTATGCGTTTGTTCTTATGCTCTAAGAAATCAGAGCCACGTATGGATTGAACAAGACACGTGCTGAACTGCTGATGATAATCTTTGGTTTGTAATTCCGCAAGGCAGATATTTGAGACTCTTGTCATGACATGAAATATTTTCTCCATTCATTAGTATTCCTTGACGGGATTTTTGGGCTCTCTCTCTCTGTGCATTATTCGCTTGTTATTATTAATAAGGCCAGTCTCAATGGAGAGTTTCGTAACATAGTTAGCAAAACTACCATGTCAACTTTTATATTGTTAACTGTGATAACGAGTTTCATCTCTCCTCTCTCTTAAAACAACTTAAAAGATAAACAATCATATTTATACGTTGGATGTTTAATCGTCTCATGATTACTTTGCACTTCATTAGACCATCTATGAGACAACACCAATGTACTTGCTCTAAATTAGTTCTCAAGATGCATGGTGTCTCTTTCATTTTTTTTATATGAAAGCTTTAGCAAGATAACAAGGTATCGACGCTAACAGTGAAGGCATCCAAGTGGACGATAACGACGATGACCTTATTGACGTAGACTTTGATATTTTGTGGGGACCTGTAGTAATCCCCTAATGTATCCTAAGTACCATATAATGTCCAATACATGTAGTACCATGAATAGTCTTGCAGAATTATGGTCATGGATGATGCTCTTGAAGAGCAATAATAATTTATGAGGCTTGGAGTCCTTATAATGTTTCCTAGAATATCAATCTATTTTATGTTGAACTTCTTTTGCATTTCTAGTTTATGAAATAGATTCGGTAGCACCTATGGCTGAAGAGGAAATTTGTCTTGTTGTGGCACCACTACCATTGCCGGAAGCAATGCTCATACAATGGTAAGCCTCCAAAACCAACTCCTTTTGTGCCTCACACCATTGTAGCTGGGCCTAAAAAAGGAGCCAATGCGGTTTCTGAATAAAATCTATGGAAGAGTTTTGTGTCGATATTTACCAAAATCAACTTTATTCCTGTTAGCCAAATGGACCAACAAATCACTGTTGTTCATGTCAATAAAAAGGATATATCCATCTACATCCTACTATTTGGAGATAATAGGTGTACCTTCTTTTTATTATCTCAAATCCATATTCTCAAATCACTATCGAGGGCGTTTGGATTGAAGAAGGTGCAAGATGGCGGTGGTGGAGAGCCATAGGCTGGCGACAAGGGCCCGGCGAGACATAGCGACGATAGCCTGGCGAGATGTGATGACAAGGGCCCGCCGACAACAAGAACCAACTCCTGAGGCACAGTGGTCTAGAAGAGTAGCATGGGAGATCCATCCGACGGCGGGGGAGGCACCGATGGTGGCGAGGGACGCGAGTTCGAGCGGGCGGCGGTGCTCCTCATCCGCACGCGCGGGGAGAAGATAAGGATACTAGTAAACAAAGATTGGGAGGATGACTCATGGGGCCAACGACTGCTAGGTGGGACCCACCGTGACAGTCGGTGACGGTGTAAAGAAATAAGATCATCTTATTTCTCAAATCCCTTCAACTAAACAAAAAATAGGGACAAATCCCAACCGTGAATCAGGAACGGTTCCATCTTGTCTCACTCTGCCCCTAAACCAAACACACGCTAGAAGATCCCAGCACGTCTCACTGTTAGCCCACACCAGCGTAGAGGTGCTCCGGCAGCCTGGGCTCGACGATGGCGACAAGGGGCACCTTCCGGCTCATCGACAGCCCAAAGAATTCCTCCATGCTCACGTCCTCGGGCGCCACCCCGTCCGGCAGCTGCCACGTGAACCCGTGCACTAGGTTCGCCAGGGCCGTCGCCACCTCCTTCATCGCGAGGTTGTAGGCCGGGCACATCCGCCGCCCGGCCCCGAATGGCAGCAGCTCAAAGTGCGCCCCGCGCACGTCCACGTCCTCAGCACCACCCCCGGCGAGGAATCGCTCCGGCCGGAATGCTTCGGGCGCGTCAGGCCACGACGCCGGGTCACGCGCCACTGCCCACACGTTCACCAGCACGCGTGCTCCGGCTGGGATGTCGTAGCCTCCGACCACCGTGTCCTCACGGGCACGACGAGGGACCAGGAGAGGGGCTACAGGGTGGAGACGCATCGTCTCCTTCAACACGGCGTCCAAGTAGGGGAGCGCCGGTAGGTCACGCTCCGCGACCCAGCGACCACGGCCCACCACGCGGTCCAGCTCGGCGGTGGTGGCCGCGATGGCGTCCGGGCGGCGGAGGAGCTCCGCCATGGCCCACTCCATCGTTGTCGCCCCGGTCTCCGTGCCGCCGCCGATGATGTCCTGTATGAAGGCCTTCACACCATCACGCGTGAGCCGGGCTTGCGGTCCCTCCAGCCTGTCACCCTCCTCGGTTAGCTGCAGCAAGTCAGCAACACGTCCACCAGGTCTGTCGTCGCTGCGAAGTCGCCGCCGTCTCTGGCACAACGCCGCCGGTGTTTCTCGTGCTCGTCGAGGATCTCCTCCAAAAACCGGTCCAGCTGCTCGTGCACCCTCTTCATCCGCCGAGTGAAGCCCTGCACGTCAAGCCGCCCCAGCCACGGCACCCACTCGCCGATGCTACTCACCGCGCTGGTCACCGCGAACGCCTCATCCAGGGTGCGCCGAAACGCCTCGCCTTCCTCACTGCCGTAGAAGCCCAGCCACTTGTCCCCGACCGCCATGAGAAGGATGTTCCGCATGGTGAAGTTCACGAGGTGCTCCTTCACCTCGACGGTGGCGCCGGCGGACTCGAACAGGCCGCGCGCCAGTGCGCGCATCTCTTGTGCACGCATGTGCTCGAACGAGTCGACGCGGCGCGAAGAGCTCGGTGGCGCAGAGCTTGCGTGCCATACGCCAGTATGGGCTGCAGGGTGTCAGCAGGATGCCCTTATAGCCATAGGTGACGATCGCGCCGGCGGCCGTGGGCGGGCGGTCGGTCGGCGAAGGCAAGGTCGTGCGTCTTTAGGACCAGCCGCGCGGTCTCCGCCGAGGAGGCCACCACGGTGTCGAAGGAGCCAAGCCGGAGATGCATGAGCGGGCCATGGCGCGCCGCGAGCTTGGCTAGAGCGCGGTGCGGCGGGAGCTCGCCAGCCAGCAAGCTGAGGCTGCCAAGCACCGGCCACCCGCGCGGACCCGGAGGGAGGTTAAGTGGCCTCCGACGGCCGTGCAGCCAGACAACGGAGCTGAGCACGAGGATGACGAGGCAGGTGGCTAGCAATGCCACGGCCATTGGCAGTGTTGATGTCTTACGTAGTGAGCTGCGCTGGCAGAAATGGAAATGGAAGCCTTCCTTTGGGAACATGGAGAGTGCAGTTTTTTCATGGTGGCATAAAAGGAGAGCGAACTGTGTACAATCACGCTGAATTCAACGTACATGTGTCAGACAATGCATCTGATAAAACAGTGATGACCGATGTAGTGCAACAGAGATACTTCCTCCATCTTATGAAAAGTGTCATTTTCATTTCCCGAAAAATCAAATATGTTTAAATTTGACCGAATACATATTTAAAAATATTAACATTTATATTATTATTTGATAGATCATTGAAAATATTTCAAAAATAAATTTATATAAAAATATAAATATTGTTAATATAATCTATAAATTTAGTTAAATTTAAGAAAGTTTGACCCAACACGAGTTCTATAATGACTTGTGAACCGACGCAAAAAAAAATGACGCAGCAAGACAGTGACAGTGATGTAAACAGTTGTCACGTGGCCACTTTCGTCACAAACTTGTCAAATACGTCTGGAAATCATGTGTCCTCTGTCCACTCTCTGTTCTTATACTCCAAGAAACCAAGGCCACATATATTGCCGGCAATGATGTCCAGCATGAAGGCCTTCGCACCATCGCCGCTGATGACAAGATAATGTCTCGTTTGTCATGTAGAGTGAGGTCGATCCAGAATCCAATAATTCACCGGTCACGCTCAAATGTTGTTTTTTCACCGACAACAAAAGGACCGTAATTTAAGGAGCGCTTTTTTTCTATTGGCCAATAGCATGGTTTTTATTTATAAAAAAACTCCATGAGGACAAAGAAGCTCACATAAGCATATGCACATTCGCCCTTATAAAGTCACGCAAGCTGTAAGCATAAAAAATCTCATTGTCTAAGATATACAACCATTGAAAAATAAAACCAATAAATATGAAATAAATTTAAGAATATATGAGCATATATGTTAAGTCGAAGACTTGAACCTAATTGTATACTTTCCACCACAAGAAACCGTATCATCTTCTATAAGGGCAGCTGAAAATCCTAACCGACTTAGAAAAGGTTGCTAACAAGCTGCCAAGGTTCTCCAAGGTACAACAGCACAGGGACACCAAGGGCCGGTTTAGATGCAAATTTTTTTGCAAAATGGGTATTGTGGCTTTTTCGTTGTTATTTGGCAAATATTGTCCAATCATGGTCTAATTAGGCTTAAAAGATTTGTCTCGTCCATTTCGTCTAAACTGTGTAATTAGTTTTATTTTTTATCTATATTTAATGTTTCATGCATGCGTCCAAAGATTCGATGTGACGGGGAATCTACTGTTCTTTTGTAAAATTTTCTGGATCTAAACTGGGCCCAAATAAGTAAATGTGGTTCTCTCCTTGAACAAGCAACTAGCCAAATTACAATAACTCTTCCTACCGACTAGCCCTAGCCCTTGTTTAGTTCCCTCAATTCTCCCCCAAATTCCACTATGCAAAAAGAAGATTCCCCGTCACATCAAAATGTCGGCAAATGCATGGAGTACTAAATGTTGATGAAATCAAAAACTAATTGCACAGTTTTGTTGTACTTTGCGAGACGAACATTTTAAGCCTAGTTAGTCAAAATTTGGATAATTTTTACCAAATACAAACGAAATGCTACAGGAATTCTGATACAGTGTTTTTCTTCCCAATTCCGTGAACTAAACGAGGCCGTAGTCTAATACTAGTCACTCACTAAATATGTGCTGACTACTTTTAAAGACTTAGTACTTTATTGTCTTCATAGCTAGCCTTCTCAAGTAGTCAAGAGTGTGCAGCTTTCTCTAGATTTCCTTACTCTTTTTTCTGAACATGACTGGGCACGTGTTTAGGGTTTAGGATTTAGGGATAAAAGCATCCACGTGCGCGGCTAAGCTAGACCAACCCAGATGACGTTAAGTACAGTGAAGTTTATTACACTTCAGAAAATGAAAGATGACCTATGATTAACAACTAGATCACACACACTGAAACTAACCAGAGACAGACAAAAGACCTCCTCAACCAATGGTACCCTGCTTAACTCACATTCTAGCCTTATCCTTGATCTTTAATGCCAATATGATAGATGTACACAGAACCTCTCAAAAGACTCACGGTTCGTTTCCTTCCAAAATAGCCAAACCACCAAGACCATAAGGCAGCCGAAACCTTTATGCCCCAATTTATCAACCAATTTATGTGAAACTATAAGGCAGCCGAGGATGGAAGCGATTTCCCATGCTGGAGCAATAACACTGTTCAAAAACATTGTTCAAACACTATTTATGGGAACTAAATTTCTCTCTCCTCTCTCTCGCACACAGAGCCACCGGGAGTTGGTAAAGCCAGTTTGTGAGATGGAGAAAGAGAAGAGAGAAAATTAGCTCCCACGATAAGTGTTTTTGCAGGAGCCAACGATGATGGGTTCCCCACCAAAGGGGCCCTAAGAAATAGGGAGAGGGGGCGAGGATGGGAGTGAGATCCATAGAAGGAGCGACTTCTTACATTCGGATATAATGTAGGAAACTAGTGGATTATATACTACTCGCATTTAATAATGTACTCCCTCCGTCCCAGAATACTGGACATCCTGAGATTCAAAATTTGTCTCACAATTATTGACGTTATAGACCAGCGTAGAGCACAGACAACGTACCCTCGAGCTGTCACTTCCTGTCTTCCACTCTACTCCACTCGGTTGTACGATCGAATAGAAAAAGGAGATCAAAACTGCTGCGTGTTTCCTAGCCGGAGCAGCAGCTCCGAAGCTCAACGTCGCCGCCAGCTGCGAGATGGCAGTGTAGGGATGTCAGGGTCTTTTGGCTTGCGTATTGGTCTCTGTAACCATTTCTACAGGTGTGTTTAATTCCGTGAAAAGGTGTAAAAAAAGTACTGTAGCACGTTTTTGGTTTTATTTGGTAAATAGTGTCCAATCGTTGACTAATTAGGTTCAAAACGTTCGTCTCGCAAAGTACAACCAAGTTTTTGATTTCATCTACATTTAGTACTCCATACATGTATCGCAAGTTTGATGTGACGGGGAATCTTTTGTTTGCACAGTGTTTTTTTTTTAGGAACTAAACACAACGTTAACTAATATGGAATAGAGGGAGTATGGAACTGGGATAGATGGAACTGGGATAGAAACGTCCATTGCGAACGCCCTTACATAATTATCACCAGTGGCTAGAAATTAATAGTATTGACGTGCACGACATTTGAGTTTTTGCGAAAAGAATCTAGGCTAGTAGGAAGCATTGCTTCCCTTCTCCGATCAAGCAAGTACAAAACAGTAAGGTAACACAACCAGGTGCTTATTTTTCTTCAGTCAGACGAGACTAGGAAGAAACAAGCAACAGCGACGACGACGACTCCCTGCCTTGACGATCGCATCCGAACGGGTGATCAACCGCCACGGCATCGTTCACCCGTTTCGTGGCTCGGCGCGTCATCAACGGCTCCGACGGCTCCGCCGCCGTTACATGTGCGCCGGGCGTTGTTGCAGACCGGTGCCTGAACTGAGATTTCTTGTTCAGCGGACCACCGGCACCGCCTCCGACCAGAGTGCTACTCTCAGACGCACCTCTCGTCGTTGACCCGTCCTCGTCGTCCACGAGCAGCTCCGATTCATCGTCCTCCTCCGGCCAGAGCTCAGATTCCCAGTCGTCCTCCGTGCTCACGCTCTTGTAGTACGGGTTGCAGCTGAGGCCGTCGACGACCTCCTCTCCGGCGAGCCTGCAGCGTTGGTTTGGTTGCAGAGACGTAGCAGAGATTAGTTCACCGTGGATATATACCTGTCTGATCAGAGCTAACCTACACAAGGCGTCCAACCATCAAGGCGCGCGGTGAACAGGACAGACAGCAGGGACGACTCACAGTTGTGCCGGAGTGGCGGCGCCGGTGAGCGCCAGCCGCGCCATGCGCAGGAAGGAGACGGCCCGTCGCGAGAGGTCACGGAGCGGCGGGAGCTGCATGCCGTCGGAGCCGCCGGCCATGGCTTGCATGCGCTGAGGCACTGAGCTCGATCGCGCACGCACAAGCACAACTCGTGTATCTATGGACCGCGGGATGGTTACTTTCGATGGAAATGAGCTTGATTTGGGGAGGAGATCCGGAGTTGCTGGCCCGAGTTGAGGTTGAGATATGTGATGTGCATCGGAGATTAGGCAGCCTGCATGTTTGCAGAGAGTGGAGTGGTGGGCAAGTGGAGTGCGGGTGGGAAAGCACTTGCAGCATTAATTGCACGTTCTGCATCTCATCTGGAAGAGTTAGAGGTCAACGAACGATCTCGAGAGTTGGGCAGCAGTTGACTTTTTTTCCTATGATATTAGGATTGGTTTCCTAGTTACTACAATAAATATCTTAGTATTATCAAGGAAGGCATATTTCTATGCTTTGTGTAGCATGTTGGTGCAGGTACCCTGTGTAAATGTACAATTCCGAGTACTCGGCTTGGCTCACCTTATGTCCAGAGGAACTGATATGTCCTCCGTGATGTTACCTAGGGGTCATATTATCGTGTCGACTTTAGGGGCAGCTATATGTGCCATGGTATCCACTTATTAATTGCCCTAGAAGCATATTATACGGCCAGAGAAAATCGTGTCGAGGATTCTAAACCACGGCACATAGAGAAAGATGGCACATACATGTGCCGGATTTGTAACAGTATTGGGCACACATATAGATGTTAGTGCTTCATAATACATGTGATGCGCTTTACCCTGGCACATATATGTGCCCAATTCCACTAGGTACGCCAGCACCCCGCATGTGATGTACTGTGTACAAGAGTATTCAGGCACATATTTGTGCCATACTATTTTGTGATATCCATGTATACATATGTTGTGTTCTATTGTTACCATAGCACATAAATGCATCTCTTTTACATGTCAATAGTTTTGGTATGAGTTATGATGCCTCTCACTATACATACATGATATATATCAAATTTGGCATAGCAGTCATGCAGAAGAGTAACATAAGTTCACGAAAGCATCACCGGAGTTCCAAAATATCCTTACAAGAAGAGTACTTGCAAAAATGAGTCTCATAAAGCATTAGACAACACGCATCACCATCTCATGGAACAACAAACTAAGCTTTTATTTGTCCTACAAAAATATTTCGACTTGTCAACATTCAACTTCTTGCCACTTCTACAAAATCCATGGCCACCAAGTGCAGCATATTGATTTCTTCTAGCACTATTTTGACCGCTTCTTTTTTCTATAACAAAAACAAAAACTGAACATAAGTGTTCCTTGTATAGTTACTAGTCAGCTACTAATAAAAAGTACACAAGAGAAAAAAAATATATTATTCAAACTGAAACACAACTTACTGCTTGCTCAGTTCCTTGAGGAGCATCCACTTGCAAAATTAGCAGATTTAGGCAACAAACAGACACAATAGAGAAGGAAGAGGGAACAAAGACCTGAAATGTGTAATGCTTGCTCGGTTGCTCTCCTGCTCCTCTCTCCAAGCTAAGATTACAGCCAGAACTTCGTTGCCCCATTGAAAAGCTTCAGGTCGTAGCTGTTTTTACGGATTTGGGCAAAAAAAAAAAAAACGGGATTTGAGGAGGAATCTGTGGATGGTTAGGGATTAGAGGGAAACCAGAGAACTTGATTTTAGGTGCTTCGCTAGATGGAGAGAGCGAGAGAGATAGAGAGAGAGTGCGCGCGCTATAGAATGGGAGGGGAAGAAAGGTTCAGGTTCAACAACGACGGGCTATAACTGTTTTACTTTTGGGTTCCACAAACGTATGCACGCTTACGACATTTGACGTTTCCGCTGAAATTTTAGCTCGGCATTCCATGTGCCCTGTTTGCGCAAGGCCGTCACTTAAAATGCCCTGCTATAGTATAACTATCCCAGCACATAAATTTACTTTTTGTCGCAAAAAAAGCACATAAATTTACTTTTGTTCAATATATCCAGGCAAATATATGTATCTAGTTTTTTTGGATATTTGGTGGGAAATATTATATGCCCATAATCAATTTACAATGGCACATAAAAATTGCCCGGATCTAAATATGTGCCCTATTGTGGTCTTAGAAAGGGCAATTTAGTTAAGTGTTGGCTTAGTTTATGTGACACGTAATCCAAATTGTGTGGTAGTGTGATCATCTGCTTTTAAGAGCAACAATTGCGAGTAATGAGCACTCTTTACGGATTGGCTTAGGCCTTTTATATAAGAATTTCCTCTTTTTCTCAGTATCTGTTTACTCAAGGACATATCTCATCAATTGTATGAACTTGTTGGTGTACTCTTAAACAGTCATGGTACCCATCTACAAGTTCTTGAATTCTTTCATCTTAATTATTTGCTTCCATGGTGGCATGGTTCCTTCTCGCGAGATACTCATGGAAGGCTTGTGCATCTTCTGCCCAACCAATGCTGGCAGGGTCTAGACAAGAGATCCCTAAGAAACATACGGGGATATTCTTCTATATATTTTTCTTCATACACAAACATGCGGGGATCATTATCAACAGGGAAAATAACTAGTGGCTTGGTGGGCTCGATAACTGCCACTTGCTACATCTTTCCCCTCCATCAGCCCCTTCCACTTTCAGCCTGCTTTTCTGGCCCAATCACTTGACAGCTCTCCATTATTGCTATCTTTAGGGCGACAATGCAAAAACTAGAATAGTTATTGAAGAAAGAGAAAAAAAATATAGAAACCGTTTCAAGATAAAAAAAAACGAAAACTCGAGCCACGGGGAGAGACGTCCCCACGGTGTTTCATTAAAAAGATGAACTTCTCACACAGCTCGAAAAATCCCCGAACCCCAGCCCCACCCATATACAGCGGCACTTGCATCCCTGTGAGACGGGACGGCCATAGACCTGTACTTTATTTGGTGTGGGACAGACGAGGGGATTTTTTTTACCCTCAAGCCTAAAATTCGTCCCCATGAGGAATTGAACTCAGAAACTGAGGGGTACCTCCAGAGCCATCTAACCAGTTACCACTAAGGCTAGAGGACCTTTGGCAAGATAACGAAACGATGTCTTCTCGTCCAGTGATGACCGATGAAGCTGCTCCCACTAAAAATGGCAACGGGCAAAGAAAATCCGTGAACCCGTGGGCACTAGACCCGGTGGACGCGGATACGGGCGCAAAGTTGTGCCCGCGGGCACGGGCACGGGTGCAGGGTTGTGCCCAACGGGCATTCACTAGCGGGTAAGAAAATAGCATGCCCGTATCCGCAAACCCGTCAAACCCGCACTGACATGTGGGGCCACTGGAGAAGAGGTATATAAACTCATATTCTAGGGTTTCACTCCACTCATCCCAAACTCCCAACCCAGTGCCACCAGCAGGCGCCGTCGCCCTCACGGCCTCACCCACGCGACTCGCGGTAGCGTCTCCCCACCCCCACTCGCGGCTCTCCACCCCACTCCGGCGAGCGCGCCTCCCCACCCCACTCCGGCGAGCGTGGCTCCTCCACTCGCGACGCACGCCTCCCCCAGACGGCAACTCTCGGCCCCCAGACGTAGGCCTCCCCGCTCCGACGCTGGAGACACGCGGATCTCCGTCCTAGGCGGAGCTCCGGTCCCAGCGCGGTCACCTGGAGACGCAGCGCGGCCAGAGGCGTGAGGATCTCCGTCCCCGGCGGATCTCCGATCGCCCAGTGGCGCCGCCTCCTCACCGGGTCTGCGCGACCGGCGCTCCTCCTCCCTGGGTCCGTCCACGCGACCGGCGCTCCTCCCCGGCCGGATCTCCTCCTCCCCAGCTGGATCTCCTCCTCCCCGGCCGGATCTCCCTCCTCCCTGGACAGAACAGAGGCCGCCGTCGTCTTCCCCGCAGTCGTCCTCCCATACGCTGGCGGGTATGCGGGCATGCCCGCGGGGATAGCGGGTGCGGGCGCAAAGTGCTGCCCGTGGCGGGTGGCGGGCGCGGGCGCGGGCACAAAAATAATCTCGCGGGTGCGGGTTTGTGATGCCTGTATCCGCGCGGATTTTACCCGTTGCCATCTTTAGCTCCCACCAGCGTTGGGAGAGGACCGGCATCTTTTTTATCGGCTTTCGTCACATCCCGTACCCCGAGGGGTGTCCTGCGTGCGCCTAGAACTGGCCAGAAGCGTTGGTTTGCACCGTACGGCTATCTTTCATGTTATGTATATGAATGAACTTGTTCTCACTATAGGCTAATGTTAAAATGTTAGAGATGTAATAATTTCATACTTCCTTTGTACTGAATAAATCAGCTGTGGAGTTGTTCTAAATAAAAAAACTAAGTTTGAATGAATTTTATAGAAAAAAGACTAATATTTATTACATAAAATTAGTATAGTTAATACAACATGAAATATATTTTTATACTGTACTTTTTTTTGTCATAGATGTTAATACACTCTTATATAGAATTGATCAAAGTTAAGAAAATTTGACTTACTTAAAACAACTTTAAAAGTCGATCTATTTAGGAAATGATCTTAATGAAAAAGAAGTCCGGAGGTGTTAGATATTTAGGAAAATTCGGATATATGTTAATCTAGAAAATAATTTGCAAAAGGTTTATGACAGACATGTGCATATGTGATCTACTCGCAATTTTGACACAAACAATATGTTGATCATATAGATAAACTGATAGCAACATAAGCCATACCCTGAGGTAGTGGAGGCACCGGAGGCGCGGTTGTTTGGGTCCATTGACCAAGCATGTTCTTTGTAGTCAATCAAAGGTTGATGCAGTAAAGAGAGAAAGTTGAGTAATCGCGACCATATAATGGAATGTCACCGGGAAGTAGTTGTTCGTCTTATACGAGATGTAATAATTCCAAGTTGCTTTAAGACAATGTTAAAGTATGAACTTCTCGTACAAGAAAATGTTAAAGTATCAGAGATGTAATAATTCCAAGTTGCTTTAAGATTTGTGCACAAACTTTTAGAAGGTCCACTAGGAGAGGAGAAAGATAGACAGATATGCACTCCACGCGCTCCTTGGCCGGGCCCACACGCAAACACTAGTACTCCTACAACCAAGATGCCAATGTGACAGGATTAGTTAAGTGCCGTCTCAACTCTCAAGCCTGCAGACAGACAATCCAGTAGCGCCTGGCTAAGCCTAGCGTGTCAAGTTTGCCTGATTGCATTGCCACTGTGATACGATGATGCAATGGACGCGTGGACGGGGTCTCATCATCACCAGTTGCTTTCTGATTGGCTTGCCACTTTGTGTGCAACTACAATAACGCCCCAACCAACTTGGCCGTTTGGCCGTTTGGCCGTGTGAAAACCCAAAACCAGAAGCAAGAAGCAGCGTTGGCTCCGATCCCTCGTATGAACGAACTCGACGCCAGAGACGCCAATCACGTCCACAAAATCAAAAGACCTTCTTGCTGTGCCTGATACTACATTGTATTGTTCATTACATCTTACTAGTACCGATTAGAGACTCCATTCATGTTTATCTATATACTTAATAATAAAGAGGCAAAATTTCAGACTATTTTTTTCGTCTATCCATTTTTTGTCTGCCTCTTTCTAACTACCAGACAATAGAGAATTTCTTCCATTCTTGTCTATTCACCTGTCTACTGTCCTCTTAAATATTTTATAGGACAATAATATTCACAGCTTGAATATATGTTCGTGAGGCTTGGATAGTAGAATCCTAATCCAAATAGATCCAATGAGTCCCTGAATACAATTCTAATCTAAATACAAAAGGCTAAAAGTTTTATTTTTTATTTTTTATTTTTTCTTGGCCAAGTCATGTAGCAGAAATAGAATCCTAATCCTATTCTATTTCTAACTATTTTATCATCCTGCCGACGTGTTGAGACTTTTAATTTTGCCATTGTTGCATTTCCTGATTGTTTTGTGTTTTCCTTAGCATCGAGTGTCTCTTTTTTCCGAACATTTTCTGTTTTTTCTATGTTGGAATGTTTTCCGTTTTATTTTGCCTGTCTCCGTAGGAGGTACCGTCTAGGTTTTGGAGCATTTTTTGATTCCTTCTCTATTTTCCGATCCACGGTGGTTTCCTTGTTTTCTGTTTTTTCGATCGGCACAGCCGTGACTTTCGAGGTTTTTTTTCACGTACAAGTTTTCTTTTCCTGGTTTCCGATTCTATTTTGGATTTAGTTTTTTCCATTGGTTCCATAATTTTAGATTTGTGTTTTGTTTTTATTTTTTTTTACAATGGCAAGTTTCATTTTCCTATTGTATTCTCATGTTTTCTATTTTTATTTTCTTTGCAACGCTATTATAGACTATGATTACAAGATGCATCAAACGACAGTACGAAGTTCAATTTCAAGACGTATTGAAACAAATGACTATGGCGAAGAAATCTCGGTCCATAAATCGTCCACCTAATTAACCGCACAACATGTTCTGTTGGAACGCAAAAAGCATCCAGGTCACCACACAACATATTTCATTGCAATGCATGGGCACGTTTGCTAGTCCTCACAAAACACGTAAAAAAAGAAGGATGTTGCTAGAGCGTGCATGCGCAGGATTTCAACTTCCAGCGCGCCCATCTCTGTAGCACAGATTTGAGTCGCAAACACACACACACACACACACACACACACACAACTCTCTCTTCCTCGGCGAAACCCTAGCTCGCACGCGGCGTCACCTTCTTCCCTTCCCCCTCGCCGTCGCCGCCGCCATGGCTGTCGCTGCCACCATGGCCGGAGCTCCCCCGCCTCGACCTGGCCCGACCGCCCCTGCCGCCGCGAGCTCCCCTAAGCCGCCCATCGATCATCCCCACTGCTGGCCTACCTACCTCCCCCGGCCAACCATTTTATACCTGATGGAGTTGGAGAAGAAAGGGAAGAGCTCGCCGGAACCCTAGAAAAGCAGATCCAGAAGGAGAGAGAAGAGAGAGGAGGAGAAGGAGGAGGAGGAGGAGAGGCCTACCTGCCGCCGGATCCGGCGGATCTGCCGCCGCCGCCACCATGGTCGCACGCGGAGGAGGCGGTGGGGTGTGGGCGCAGAGGCTGCCGGTGAGGTGCTCGCCGGAGTGAGAGAGAGAGAGGGGTGCAGTGGGGAGCCAGGAGGACGGAGTCAAGGAGAGAGAGCGCCAGGGAGAGGAAAAGGCCATGTGGGCGGGTGTGCAGGCGGAACCAAGTGGAGCGTGCGCGTTCTTTACTTAGCGTTTTCGTAAAAAAAATAATCCAGAAATTCTTACAAAAATAAAAACATTCTACCACCGATCATCATTTTGCATATTCCATCGATTGTTGTGCTATTACAAGTAATATGCAATTGTTACCTTATATCAACAAAGAAATGTTTTTACATAGTGACTGCAGTTCATAAAATAAGTGATGTTTTAGGTTACTCCCAGTCAACCTTTCTTAAGTTTTGTATAGACTCTAAGTGAGGTATAAAAAACAATAATACTAAATTTTCTTTGATATAAATAGTTTCTTAAAATAAATTACAATTTTACTGAGGACGTTATTTATCTATGACTGTTTAATTTGTCCGGTGAACAACTGGGTAGCATTATTCACCTAGGACTAGGTAGCATGCATTTTGTGACGATCTGAGGGTGTGTTTAGATGGTTGTAAAGTAGGTGTAAAATTTATGTAGCATTTTTCGTTGTTATTTGGTAAAATTTATCCAATCATGGACTAATTAGACTCAAAAGATTCGTCTCTACATTTACAGACAAACTGTGCAATTAGTTTTTTTACCTATATTTAATGCTTCATGCATACGTCCAAAGATTTGATGTGACGGAGAATCTTGTAAAATTTTTTAGAATTTTGAAGAAACTAAACACTGCCAAAAAAAAAGAAGACCTTTTTTTCTCGAGATGCAAAGCTAGGCTGTGTTTAGTTCCACCAAAAACGTACTATTCCAAAAAAAAGATTCCCCGTCACATCAAACTTGCGATACATGCATGGAGTACTAAATGTAGATGAAATTAAAAACTAATTATACAGTTTGATTGTACTTTACGAGACGAACATTTTGAACCTAATTAGTCAACGGTTGGACACTATTTACCAAATAAAGTCAAAACGTGCTTCCGTACTTTTTTCACCCTTTTCAGGGAAACTAAACACACCCTAGTGCATCAAATCTATGGCGCTATATGTCTTCAGGCGTGGAAGTCAAATGTTAGCCAGCGTGCATCAGATCTATGGCGCTATATGTCTTCAGGCGTGGAAGTCAAATGTTAGCCAGCGTGCAACATCACAGCACAGAGGGTCTGCGTCAAATCAATAATGAATATGGATTGTCGTCATGCCTTTAGTGCGGCTAGTTCAGTTTTTGATAACGCTTGGCTGTGGACGTCCGGACGGATGGACCAACCCTGCGTGTGTCAGGCTATCCGCACTCATGAACCTCTATATTTATCCTCTATACGTCTTAGTCAGCAAGATTCTCTTCTCTATACTTAATTTTCCCGCACCCATCCATCCTCTATATCATCCTCTATCCACTCTATCCACTATGTGACTCACTTGTTACTTTATCTAAATATATTCATGTGTGATCAAGTTTTAAAGGATTTATTGAGACGAATTTAATGGTGCAATCAAAATTTAATTTGGATTTTTGGTTTGTGAGTTATAATATTTTTTCCTTTGTTTAGCTAGTGGGGTCCGCCACTGCCCACTATAGAGTAAACACTGTACTACTCTAAATATAGAGTGAGAGAAAGAATATAGTATCGTTTTAGAGTACCTAGTGCAGCAGTTTTTACTCTATATTCATACTCTAAAATTTTAGAGTATCGTTTAGAGTATGCCACTGCGGTCAGTCTCATGCCTAATAAAAAAAGAGGACTGCGTGCATGCGGGGTGCGTGGGGCCTTGTGCATGTGCGCGAGAGAGGACTGTCTACCCGTTGCGTCCGCTGCTGAGTAGACAGGCTGGCCACGCCCCAAGCCGCACGCGCTTAGACTGGTTAGTGCATAAAGAGCTGAGTAGACAGGCTGGCCACGCCCCAAGCCGCACGCGCTTAGACCGGTTAGTGCATAAAGAGTGGTCCATTGTCAGTTGATCATAACTATATATTTTGCCATAACGTTGAGTCCATAGAGGTGGGTCCCGCTTGGTATAAAAAATTATTAAAAAATAAATCATGTCAGGTGGGTCCCGCCGGCAAGGAGCTAGTACCGGGATGGAGCAGCGTCCTCGCGAGTGACTTCCTCAGGGACGGCGGGCACAGCGGCCGGCAGGAAGAGATGGAGAGAGAGAATAATGTTTTTTTAATGTTTATGGGCAGTCCATAAGATTATGGTCGACTTTAGCTATTGACTGCTCTATAGACCAGTGCCACAATGTTTCAGCTACCTGACAGAGAATATTTAATTCCCTATGGACTGGTTTGAGGCAACATTGTGGTTGCTCTTAGGGCCACAACCCTCTCCTATCGTGCCTGCTGTCTCTGCTGCCTACCGCCTAGGCCTGGTGCTGCTTTGTCGTGCTGCTTTTTTTCTCTCTCTGTGTTGTCTACGCCCAGGTCAAACTGCCCCTGCCGCATGCTTAGCTAGTTGTAGGGCTGACCAAACTGTTTGTCTGTTTGTAAGAGGAGCACGGGCCCACATATGCATGGCAGTTGAGTGCTAGCCCAAATTTTTTCGTCACTCTATGTCATCTAGCTCCGTATATTTCATGTGTTTTAGATGTATGTTTCATCTGGATGTTGCATGTGTTTCATCTAGATATTATATATGTTGCAATGACTATACACGTATGTTGCAAGTATATGTTTCAAATATTTCAGTTGTTTCAAATGTATGTTGCAAATATTTTATTTGGATGTTACATATGTTGCAATGGCCATACACGTATGTTGCAAATGTATATTTCAAATGTTTCAAATTTATGTTGCAAGTGTTTTATCTAGATGTTGCATATGTTGCACTGGCTATACACGTATGTTGCAAGTGTATGCTTCAAATGTTTCAGTTGTTTCAAACATATGTTGCAAGTGTTTTTATCTGGATGTTGCATATGTTGTGATGGCTATACACGTATATTGCAAGTGTATGTTTTAAATGTTTCATTTGTTTCGGACGTATGTTGCAGCAAATGTTTTATGTTACAAGTGTTGCATGATCAGACGCGGAAAGTGGGCGCAAACGGAGGTGGTCTCCTCATGTGTGCGGGAAGCGAAGCAGGCGTAGCAGCCCCACATGCATGCACAAGCGCACGAAGCAGGCGTAGCGGCCCCACATGCATGCACAAGCGCATGTGTACTGTAGCACCAGGCGCCCTAGCCCGGCAGGCGCGGCAGCAGCAATGCGCAGCGACAATAGCAGCAGCAGAGCGCGTGGACAGGTGTGACAGCAGCGTGCCGACGAGCGGGCAGGAGCTGCAGCATGCTATGTGGGGCCGCCCAAGCAAAGTGGGAGGTGGAGGTGCGGTACACGCGTCTCCGTTGGCCGAATGCATCCAGGGAAGTGCATCGCTTGCGTCGTTTTCTTCCGCATGTAGAGGGAGCGCGTTAGGCGCGTGGACGGGCATTAGGCGCGGGCGTCAGACGGATGCCACGTCCGAACGTCCGGGCGCTAGTCTTTCCCTTACGTGCCATGAGTGCTTTTGCAGCATTGAAAAATTTTGTTCTTGAAGTGGATTTGCAAGAAAAATACTCTCTTGATTCATAACTGTAGGTCGTTTTGGTTTTCTAAGAATTTTGTTCTACTCCTCATCTCAGACGAGTGAAAATTCATAAACAACAAGAAACCAAACTGAATTATCCAGTCAGACTGACTGCTCAACTTTAATGTGGGAGAATTGAATGAATTATCATCTCAATCCCCTCCAAACCTAAAGCTCTGTTTGATTAATCATTTTCCCATATGGTTTAATGGGGTTTAAGAGGATTAAATTCGTCCAAACAAGCACTCGAATTGACTTTGACGACAAGTGTGAGAGCAACTCCAATAATAGACTCTTAATATCCTTTTGTGTTGATAGGAATAAATCAGACACCTTCTTTGATTAGAGCATCTCTAAAAGTATTTTTTAAACTCACACTCCAAAATCTTATTTGGACATTCATTTGAATAAAACCATGCTCAATATCATTTCACCTTTCAACACTTTCTCTATACCTTTTATGCACTTTGGATAGTCACTCTAGCAAATATGCACATACGTTACAACGGGAGAAAAAAAAACTATCAAATATCGATGAGAAACAATGACGAAAATGATACATATATATTTATATTCTTATCCTTTATATTAAATTTAAAATCTATAATTTATTTTATAAAGACCACGTTGGCAATAAGGGTCTGTTTGGTTAGAGGTGTTAAAGTTTAACAAACACTGTAGCACGTTCGTCTTATTTGACAAAAAGTTTTTAATTTTGGACTAATTAGGCTTAATAGATTCGTCTCGTAAATTACTCCTAATCTGTTCCGACATGCATATAATTAATCTACATTTAGTACTCCATGCATTTACCGCAATATTGATGTGATGGGAGTTAAACTTTAACATTCATGAACCAAACAGGGCCTAATATAACAATGTACTATTAAGCCTCGTATCGAATTAAAATACAACTTTGTAATTTTTTTTATCCTCTTGCAAAGCATAGTAATATTTAGACGTTAATATATCATGACTTTAATTTTTATATACTAAATATCAAGTTCCAAAAAAACCCATTGAAATATGTATTTCTAATCTATCATTGCATATCATCGGGCTCTATCCCATTCTTCTCTCTTGCGTTCTTTAGCATTGTCGACTGTTAAGCATGAATTGGTAGCATTATGGGCACGTACTCTGGAAATTGACAAAGATGAACATAGTGACATCCAATGGAATATCACAGAGAATGTCATTACATACTTCTACTTGTAGTGTTAGTCGGGTCTCCTGTTGGTGCACGAGAATAGCTATTTTCCATTGCATTCACCTGTAGTAATAGGTAACAAGGTCACCAATGTTGTTTTAAGCACTCAGCGGTACTAACCTAGCTGTAAGATGAAGTAAAAGACTTTTATAACCTTTGAACTGAAAAATTAAATCGTAGAGCAAAGATCATGCAAAAAGCTTATGTATCATAACTAAGTTAGCTAAAGCTATCGGTGCCACTAACTGAAAATCAGTGGTATGCAAGTCTCTACGCTTTAAAAACACAAAAAGGAATCAATAAGTGTTACTGAGAAGGCCAAGCAATTGATTTCGCACGTACAACTTTTGCTCGCAGCTAACATTAAAGCGATGTAATTAAATAATTGTTATTAGCCAAGCAAAAAGGTAGGCATGAATAAACAAAGATCTCACCAGGGTGCTCGTCACGGACAGGGATGGTTCATGGTTGGACTTGGACAAACGGTTTTTGCTAGCCATTTCCTAACCGCCGTGCGCCGGTAGCCGGATTCAGAGAGGCGCGGTAGGTTATTTCTGCAACGTCGTCGTGTGCGCACTCGCGGATCAAAGTCTAGGTTTTTTTGGTATGTGTCCTCTCACCATGGACACCATGATTTTATAGAGGCCAACAATCGCAAACACTTGATCAAGTCGGCCTGGACTCCAAGTCAATCTCCTTTGTCGATCCGTTCCGTGAGATGCATATCCAGAGCACCATAGACCGGGTGACCATATCCTTGACCCTAATTCTCCTTTTTCTCCATGTGCTCTTTTTCCATTTGTGTTTTCACATGTTTTTTCCTCTACGGCAAAAAACACAAAAACAATAATAAAGGAAAAGACATGGAAATAAATCGGAAATCAAAAACACAGAATTAAAAAACGGAAAGAAACAAATCTAGATCTCGTAAACAAAAGAATGGAACGGACAAGAAACCGGAGAAACTATATCACAGAAAAAAGAAGAAACAAACCAAAAACTCATTATGAAAACAAATAAAACTCAAAAACTTCTGAACGGAAGGAGCCAAAGTTTAGGTTAGAATTCCAAATTAGCTTTCGGATAGATTTATTTGGAGTAGGATTCCTATTTCCTACCTATCTAGGTTACCTTAAGAGTTGTATGCCTG
The DNA here is from genome assembly GCA_038087645.1 of Saccharum hybrid cultivar R570. Classification (NCBI taxonomy): domain Eukaryota; kingdom Viridiplantae; phylum Streptophyta; class Magnoliopsida; order Poales; family Poaceae; genus Saccharum; species Saccharum hybrid cultivar. The sequence goes on along the minus strand of JAQSUU010000647.1, from coordinate 525,363 downwards.
CGGGTTATTATATATATAAGTCTGGACGAAAAAAAACTCTATCTTGTCTGATAGTTAGATGGAGACCGACAAAGAAAAATGAATGGATGAAAAAAATAGCTGAAATTATGACTATCTTGTCCGATAGTTAGATGGAGATCGACAAAGAAAAATGGATGGATGAAAAAAAATAGTTGAAATTATGACCATCTTGTCCGATAGTTAGATGGAGACCGACAAAGAAAAATGGATGGATGAAAAAAATAGCTGAAATTATGACTATGGAGACCGACAAAGAAAAATGGATTGATGAAAAAAAAACTGAAATTATGATTTTTTATTATTACTAGCAAAAATGTCTGTGCGTTGCAATGGGATTTAGAATCTATAACAGGATTGCTTGTGGCTCGAAAATCTATTGAAACATTAGACACGAGAGGATTTGAGATTAATTATTATGTTATGTTTCTCAATTGATCTTAAGATTTTATTTCAGTCACACTACTTGAACTCGTACAGGATTGGGAAAAAAGAATCATGAAAATGATTCGTACTTTAATATTATAAAAAATAGATGGTATAAGCGTGCATTGTTATGGATTTTAATTCTATAAGAAGAAGTCGCACTACTTGAACTCGTACTTTAATATTAGAAAAAAATAGATGGTATAAGTATGCGTTGTTATGGATTTTAATTCTATAAGAAAATACTCAATTAAAGTAAAGTGATTAATTCAAGTAGTTTAAGCCTACTTATTTTTCTCATAACTTGTTTTACGCGTATAGTGTCGGTTTTTGGTTTTCAGCTTTAGAAAATATATATAGGAATACATAGTAGTTGTAATGGGATGTATAGATTCTCAGTCACCTAGTAGATCATATAACATATATAGACAAACTGCTCTAATTTTTATGAGTACCGATAAGAGTAATGGACCATAGAAACATTTTATATTCTATTCAAACTTTGTACTTGTCTGAACACACTGCTCCAGCCTATATATGATATTTTAGAGAATGAATAACCATTAAAAATGATCATTATTATTTATTTAAATAGTAGGCTAACATAATTGCCGTGAGCTGTGTATAAATGTGCGCCTCATGCCTTTGCCTTGGAGCTGGAGGTGACGTATCTGATTTGGACTGAGGCAAGCGACTCGGAACGGAGATTAGGACTCAGACATTAAAATAGAAAAACATAAACTGAAACAGAGTCGTTGTCTTAATTGGAAGAAAAAATTTATTGACAAGAAATTTTGCCTCTTTAGTATTAGGAGTCTATTTAGATTAGGATTCGTACTCTATATTCGTTTAGATGCGAGCTATTCTAACTCATACGTCAATAAAGAAAGTGGTGCAAAATAAAAAAAATATAATTCTTATCCTTTTCTATTATTATTAAGAGTTTTATTTAGAGTACTCAGCTGATGAATCTATTTAGATTAGGATTCCTACTCTATATTTGTCTACACGTGAGCTATTCTAACTTGTATGAGCACGAGTTATATATATAAGTTTAGACAAAAGAAACTCTTTATTGTTCGGTAGTTAAAGGAAGACGAAAAAAATGGATGGACGAAAAAAAGCATGAAATTTTGCATAGGTATAGATATATATTAGAAGAGAAGAGAGATACTCGCTCTCTATTTTTAGCTAGGAAAAAAATAAGAATAGAGGAGGTCGGTAAAACAAACCGATCAGCCGCAACCGAACACCCTGTTCATTTTCACCTTTCCATTATTCCATAGCTGATTTAACCCACTTTTCCACGATGACAATCGACAAGGCGGTCGCGGTCAGTGGTCGCCGGTCGCTTCGGTTGGCCGCCGGCCGGTGCATCCGCACCGCACCGCACCTCACCCATACGACACGAGGCGGCGACCCGGACCGGACGGACGCGAAGATCAGCTGCCGTGGAGGTGCGGGCAACGCCAACGACGCGTGACCCGGCCCGTCCCGCCCGCGACGCTGACACGACCGCGGGCCCCACCCGCCCCTATTTACCGCCCCTGCCACTGCCCCCCTCGCCCTCTGACTAGTCACTAGCACTAGGCACTAGCTGGGGCCGCGCGGGAGGACGCGGTCCGGTTCACGCCTCGCCTCCCCTCTCGCCATGGCCGGCGACCGCGGCCGCGGGGCCGCGGCGGAGAGGGTGGCCGCCGCCGTGGAGGCGGTGGGATCCGGTGGCTGGGAGTTCCGGAACGCGTACAGGCGCCAGCTGCTGGCGCTGTCGCGGCGGATCCGGCTCCTCGGCCCCTTTGCCGAGGAGCTCCGGGAGGCGCGCCGGGGGCCCGCGGAGGAGGAGGAGCAGGAGCGGGCGCTGGTGCCGCTCGCCGACGCGCTGGAGGAGGCGCTTGACCTGCTCCAGCTCGGCCGCGACGGCAGCAGGATCTTCCTGGTACGCGCTTGCTTGCTTGCTGCTCTCGCCTTTTCTAGTTGCTCATCTATGCTGGATTCCTGATGCTTGGCTGCCCGTGCGAGTAAAGATTAGCTTACGGCCTTTTAGTATTATCTCTCTCCTTTTTATGATAAAAACTGCACCCTTAAGCTTTACTCGCTTTGTATCAAGTGTGTAGATCTAGATATTTGAATCAAAATCCTGATTTTGAGCCTCCTGTCCTTCCTATTCCGTATTACCATAGCAACTACCGTTATCTTACACGGCGTCTACTTTGCTGTGGATGTTATTTCAATAAAAATATATATATTGTTGAGGTTCTGATTTATTTCAACGCATTTGCTTCTGATTGACTTATGGGTATCCCCTTTTAATTTTTTATTGATGGTCCTTTAATGTTTTATTGTAGTTTGGACTTGAAGATTATTGAGTTGTATGGTGTAAAAATATGGACTAGTTTCCTAGTTCTGTGCTGCACCATTGCTTTTAGAATGTTTTAACATATATTAGAATTACAGTAAGAAGATAGCCAAAAGTATTATCTATTTATTTTATCTGCTTTTTCAACTGCAGAGTTCTTGTATTGTTTATCATACAACTTTAAATATTTATGTTCTTGACATTTTATTTACAATATCTATTCCTCGTTGACGTTGCAATAACCTGTGACACATGTATAGTTCATCTTCTCATGAGCATACTTTTCCAAACATAACTTAATCTTCTTTTTGTGTCTCCCAAGTTCCAATAAGTTGGTTAAATTACATTTTTGTATACTTTTGGTATGTGATTGTAGGTCCTTGATAGGGATAAAGTAATGAAGAAGTTTCATGAATCAATTGCTCAGCTGGAGCAAGCCTTGTGTGATTTTCCATACGATAAATTGGATATATCTGATGAAGTTAGAGAGCAGGTAATGTGAATAACACAACTGAAAAGAATCATTTGTGGTTGTTGTTAATCTCTTAAATCCAGTAGATGCTTAGCCAAATCACTCTGTAGGTTGAGTTAGTGCATGTACAGCTCAAAAGAGCCAAAGAACGGGTTGACATGCCTGATGATGAGTTCTACAATGAATTACTTTCGCTGTATAACAAGAGCCATGACCCAAGTGCTGAATTGGATATCCTTGGAAGATTGTCAAAAAAGTTACACCTGATGACCATCACTGATCTCACACAAGAATCCCTTGCTTTGCATGAGATGGTGGCATCTGGTGGAGGTAACGATCCTGGAGAACACGTTGAAAAGATGTCAATGCTATTGAAGAAGATCAAGGACTTTGTGCAAACTCAGAACCCTGAAATGGGCCCGCCAGTGACTACCAAGCTAATGGATTCCAACGGGCAGCCAAGACCTGTAAACATTCCTGATGAGTTCCGCTGTCCAATTTCTCTTGAGCTGATGAAAGACCCCGTTATTGTTGCTACTGGCCAGGTGCCTACATCTGATTCTACTTTTTCATACTCAAGTACAAGGCAACTTCAATACATCATATGAGATACTTGTTTGTTTGTGTTTTTTCAGACATATGAGCGGACATTCATCGAGAAATGGCTAGCTTCTGGGCATCATACTTGTCCAAATACTCAACAGAGGATGCCAAACACAACACTGACACCAAACTATGTTCTTAGAAGTCTTATTGCGCAGTGGTGCGAGGCCAACGGGATTGATCCACCGAAGCGCTCAACGCAGCCTGACAAACCCACATCTTCATGCTCTCCGAGTGAACGTGCTATCATCGATGCTCTTCTCTCCAAGTTATGCTCTGCAGATCCTGAGGAACAGAGATCATCTGCTGCAGAGCTCCGGCTCCTAGCAAAGCGGAATGCAAATAATCGGATCTGCATTGCTGAGGCTGGTGCCATCCCCTTACTATTGAGTCTCCTGTCGTCATCTGATCTGCAGACTCAGGAACATGCTGTGACTGCACTTCTGAACCTCTCTATACATGAGGATAACAAGTCTAGCATCATATTATCTGGTGCTGTCCCGGGCATAGTTCATGTTCTGAAGAATGGAAGCATGCAGGCACGGGAGAATGCTGCAGCCACCCTTTTCAGCTTGTCGGTGGTTGATGAATACAAAGTAACAATTGGGGGAACAGGAGCTATCCCTGCCCTTGTACTTTTGCTAAGTGAGGGCAGCCCACGTGGGATGAAGGATGCGGCAGCTGCTCTATTCAACTTGTGTATTTACCAAGGGAACAAGGGCCGTGCTATACGAGCTGGCCTTGTGCCACTCATCATGGGGCTCGTGACAAACCCCACTGGTGCTCTGTTGGATGAGGCTATGGCGATACTCTCAATACTGTCCAGCCATCCTGAGGGTAAGGCTGCGATCGGGGCAGCAGAGCCTGTTCCCGTGCTTGTGGAGATGATTGGAAGTGGGTCACCGAGGAATAGGGAGAATGCTGCAGCTGTGATGTTGCACCTGTCTGTGCATAACGTGCATTTAGCTCGGGCACTGGAGTGCGGCATCATGGTTCCGCTACGGGAACTGGCCCTGAATGGCACAGAGAGGGGGAAAAGAAAGGCGGTGCAGCTCCTTGAGCGAATGAGCAGATTCCTGGTTATGCAACATGAGGATATTGCTTCCCAACAGTTGGACGAGATCGAGCGTCAGCTTGTTGCCTTAGGACCTAATGTTACAGAGGCTGATCTTGACCAACTGGGACTTCTTTAACCTCCATATCCTACGGTTGCATGATGATGATGAATCTATCTTTGCCACAATACTACTAAAAGGGTTTGTTTTTGGATAAGTACTACCAAAAGGATGAGCAAGCTGTATCCGAGTCACTTTGCTTCCGGATCCATGATTTATGCTGAACGAGAGTTCTTGTATGGCAACGTTCTATCGGTATTGAAATCTGTGATGATCCGTCTGGCTTGGCTTCTTCCATGCTTGTGTGCTGAAGCCCCCATCGCTCCATCTGTTTCTGGGTATGTAAGGTAGCCCAGAATGTTGAGATGTGTACAGTCTACTTAGTATGCCGCTCCAAATGTCATGTATGGCTATGTTTTGACTAGAATATGTACATTTTCACTATGGTACTGGATAAATGAGAAGTTCTAGCGGCGGACTTAAATCAGTAAATCTTATTTCATGCTACTGGATGTTGGCGTGAGTTTCAGATTTCAGAATTTTTATTATGGTGACGCGTATGCATTTGTGAATCCAACATTGCCACTACGTAGTATTATAGTTTACGGCAGTGCTAGTTGCAACCAGAATGCCATTTCATGCCGTCGAAATGCAGGAATATCACACGTCAACTTGGATTTCTATTTTTTATATAAAAAAACAGAGTCTGCTTTTAAGAGCAATTCACGTGGAAATTGAACGGTTTCATATAGAATTCACGTGAAATATTTCCAAGAGAAGGACGTATACACACTTCTGTTGTAGACTTGTAGTCCATGCTCCATGCCTCCAAGTGCTGAAAACTGAAAAGTAACCGCTGATACACATTGGGCCATGACCGCATGGCCATGGCCTCCTCCATTTATTTCAGTTAGTGATTTAATTCTAGTTTCTTACAATGATTCAGAACTGTAGGAAGATTAACTTCTAAAAAGAAAATATCCCTTTTAGTGTCGATATTTCTTAAAAAACTAAACATTCCCGTACGTTGCAACATGATATACAATTTGTTGGATGGTCACCTGAGCTCACCCATATAAATTAGAATTTCTACAAACAACACTAGTCAAACCGAGATACAGAGGCCCTAATAAGCACTATTCTAGTTAATATCTTGTTAGCTTAGGGTGAACAATTACACAAACTAGTGAACGTGAGTAAGGCTATGTCACTAGGAAGGTAAAACTAGCTAGGCAAACACCCTAGGTTGACAAACCCTACTATATCTAGGAATTGTAACAGCACAAAAGTAAGGCACAAGTAGAGAGATTGAACGAAGTGATATCCAGGTCGCCCCAAACCCTCGCATCTCGCGACTTGGAGCGCTGCCGCTGCCGCCCACCTCCACCACCGCTAGTCCCCCTCCCTCTCTCGAGGGAGTAGGAATCCATCGTTTTTAATAAGTTTTTTCAGTAGATCGAATCCTTAGGGTTAGGGTCTCTCCATGCCTAGTATCTTGGTTTTAGAGATTTATCTCCTCCTCATCCTCTCCGGCAATGGCGAGAGGGCAGGGTGGAATCATTTTCTCCATGGCGGCTCTGTTGGAGATGAGGGCGACAACTACGGCGTCAGCATCCTCTCCGGTATGACGACATGGAGTTTTTTTTATTTCCGAACAGCGACATTAAGGCGGAGATGGTGTCGCCGCTATGGAATAATTTTCTCCGGTCTCTTCTCCGTTTTATTGTGGTTATATTTGGTCACGATGAAGGACCAGGGAGAATAAGTTTCAGATCAGTCTTCCTAAGTTTCAAATCAGTCTTCCTCATTCTTCGGTGGCAGAGAGAAGGACGATACCAGAAAGAAGTTTCTCAACTCCGCTTACATGAATGTTGGCCGTCGTTTATTGGGCATCTATTCTCATGCCTTTTGCCGAATGTTTGCTTATACGGTCATCCATACTGCAAAGCATCATACAGATTTGGTTTTGATATCTGGAGCTATCCACAGCGTGGGTACAATTTAGATAAAAATCAGTTTCTGAATATTTGTGTAATCCAAAGTGCCTTTAACATGTTGATGTACTCAGCTATTATCTAACATAATTCTTCTTTCGTCACAAAAAATAGTGAGATTGAACCACATGAAGAGGTTGAATATAAGATATATCCTTGTAGTTCAGTGGCTTGGTGAGTCCAAAGATCACCGCTGTTCTAAAGCTCGACAACATCTCAAGATTGGCTCCGACGTGAATGCTTATGTATGAGCCGGCTCGATGACAAGCTACTCCAACAAGTCTCGTACCTACTATAGTTGCTATCGAAGGAATTAGCTCCGGCAATATAGATCAACAAATCACGCACACGGAATCAAGTGGGTAGCACACGGGACATAGATTTATACGGGTTCGGGTACGGGTACCCTATGTCCAGTGGAGAACAATAGCTATCTTATCTCTTGTATGCTTTGTGTTTACAGGGGTGCTGATGGCTATGTGAGCCAAATTGCCTAGATGGCATTAAAGTATCAATCGAGGGCACCCTACCCCACCTTATATAGTTCAGGGGATGGGGTGGGATTATAGATATAGTCTTGACTGGTTTACATGAAGGTTTCCTAGTTTGTTACAAGGAAATCCATCGGATAGAGTTAGTTTTTAAGTACATCTTGCTATGTCTTGTATTCTAAGTAGATGATGTACCCCCCCTCTAGTTTAGGCTTCTCATGTAGCCGCTTGGTGTACCCCATCCAATTTGAGTTGTTTTCTGTGCGGTGAGGTACCCTGGGTACATATCACTGCCAATTGCTCTTTGCCTCTCTGGTAGGGAAACAATCACCTCTGGAGCCCAATTGCAATGTCCAATTGAGTGCTCAGCGGAGAAACCGATGCTCCAAGCCATCTATGTGGTGGCAACCACCAAGAGCAACAAGAAATCCATAGCAAAGAGGATCCACTAGTGCCACTAGATGCTAACTCTCAAAGCAAATGCACTAGATCAGTCCAATCTCACACAAATGCAATCTCAACTAGCAAATGTGAGTGGAGGGGTTTTTTGAGCTCTAATATGTGTGGTTATCAGTTGGGAGTGCCAAGAGTTGTGAAAAATGTGACCACACCCTCTATTTATAAACCCACTCAAAAAACTAGTTGTTACCCTTTTACTTCACTGAAAACAAGTGCAGTGGAGAACACCGCAGTGCTCACATCGAAGCTTTCCAACGGTCATCTCAATAGCTCTCAAAACTAGTCGTTAGCACTTCAGTGAGCCTCCAGAGAAATGTGGTGCAGGTTCGATGCCTCTCAGGTGCTCACTGCATTCACTCTCTGGTACACCACTGGGGAGCTCCGGTGAGCTCTTTTGAATTCTCTAGTATGTCCGACAACTACTGTACCTAATCTTCGGTGGCACCAGAACATAAGGTGTTGCTTCTAAAAACTAAGCAAGAACAACATCTGTACTGAAGCTCTGGTGGGCACTTCCGGTGTGCCGCCCTACAACTTCAGTGCCCTAGCAATGTTCAGACCGATTCGACTATATAGATCATTGTAGCTAACCTCTGGTGGCATCTCTTTCGTGCCCATCGCAGGGCTTTGGTGAGTATAAAACCAAACCTTTTTCAAATAGCTAACTTCTTAGGGTCTCCAACGAGACGACCAACACCTTTAGTAGCATTTTCAAAACATTATCAGAAGTATTCACTTGCTTCCTCACCGTGCCACTCGACCTCATACATTGCAATCTTGGTAGTGTGATTTACCTTTCCTAGCTTAGTTGGTAGGCTAGTTGATAGGATTGGAACCTAGGTTGCATAACTCTTTTGCGGTAGAGATTGCAACACACTAGCCAAACCGTAGTTGCACATTTAGATAGTTTACTTAATTGCATAGGTTTTGCTAAGGTTAGAAGAAGAGGCCAAAGTTACAAATAGAGTTTTAAGTTGCCTAATTCACCCCGTCTTAGGCGTCACGGTCCTTTCAGTAACCCTAGTATATGCAAACCTTGACCTAGGATTAGATTGGCGAAATTGTTGTCTGGCCGATAGTTTTATTTGTCTTTATCAACTAGGAATTGTAATTAGTTTTAGAAATGACTATTCAACTCCCCAGTCGGCTTCCTTCATCCTAGGAACCTAGGTTATCACATTTCTAGATCATGTTATCAAACCAAGTATAAACTAGGAACCTAGGAATTTTATAGAAGCATAGAACATCTTGATCTTTTTATACTCACGCTTACTATATTGTATATACATGAAAATTGACTATAGTTATTCCTTGCTTTTCTCTAGAATTTGAAATTTTCTACGACCATGATGATGATTAATGAGTTTCTATGTCATCAACTTTTAGTATTTATACCCATCTATATCAAAATTATGATAAACTGTATCATGTGTGCCGATCAGACTCAAAATTCAAATTCTAGTGAAAAAGTGAGTAACTTGATCTTTCTTTGATTGCGTCATCAGATACCACCAACTTTTTGAATTTATACATGACTACATGAGTTTATACAAACAGAGCCAACACACGAACTTGATGTGAACCATGGAACTTAAAATTACTATGAACGTGCCAACATATTTCTATGCCACCAAAATTTTTGTTTTTCTACCCTGGTGCATGGGATTCTATGATCAAAACCATCACACGAACATGTCGTGATTCAAATTTCAAAATTTAGAGAAGAAAATAACATGAAATTTTTATGCTCGTGCTCTTGAGATTCTATACTCAAAAAATGTTTCGTCAAAAGTATACAACTATATACCTTAGAGTGTAATTTATGAATTTGAAATACTGCAAAAAAAATATATTCATAATGGATCTAAAATCATGCAAAAAATGATAGGATTCTAATGGTGAAAACTACTTTTGAATTGAATGCTTTGTTGAAGAATTATCGTGAAAAAGAAGGAAGAAGATTGAATTGGATTGCATCCATGCACTCTTAGGAGCCCGTCACAGACATGCTCACGCCAAGGGCTGCCTTGCCGAGGAGACACCACGCTGCTCTGGTGGAGGAGCGAAGGGGGGAGTGATAGGGAGGGAGCTCTAGGATAATGAAATTTTATTTTAAAATTAATGATTTTGAACAACTTTAATTTTTTTTGAATTTTTCAAATGATCTAGGATGAAGAAATGACTTAAACTAAAGTTGTAGTTCTCAAAGAGATTCAAAACTTTCCGGTTGAAATATTTCACTTGAATTCTTCAGATATCAAATATGCATTACAATATCCACTAAAGTGAATGCTACAAAAGAAATCTATCAGCCAATTAGTCACAGGTCTGAGATCGTTATTTCGATCCCATGGCCCCACAAAGAGCGTACTTTGCACGACAACTGCGAGGGGTTTGGTTGGTGGGCTGATTCGTAGAGACAGGCAGCCGCCTCGATCTACAAACCATCTAGAAGACTACACCCACCTCCAATCTAAAAGCTTGTGTGTGTAGTCTATGAGAGTGGATTTTTCTTTGCCGACCTAGCTGTTATTATTGCCGAGTAAAGGATTGAGTGTTACTATCATGGGAATCAATATTTTACTAGTGTTTGCCTAGGATTGATAGAGAATGGACAATAGAACAACCAATGTGAAATGTGAATCGACCATGGGACTTTAGTCAAAGACCATTCCTTATTAAGGCCTTATTTGGATGTTGTCGTATTGACCTCAATCCACATGTGTTGTGTAGATTGAGGTGAAATTTAGTTCAAGTTCCATTCCAATCTACTCCAATCCACCCCAACACATGTGTATTGAGGTGAATACAATAACATCCAAACAAGATCCTTGAGTTTTTTTAACCCTTTGCTGACGTCATGTACCATTCCTCTATGAAAAAATGAACAAGTCCATTTCTCATAATATATAGAAATTAAGAAGCTTAGTCCATACTATGGTCGAGTAGAAAATGTAGAGATATATATTTTTGCGCCACCTAAGACAGGAACAAAATCAGCATCGCTAGCTACTTACGAGGAATTACAAGGGGCATTACATAATCACAACTAGGGGTTACTTATTATGCATGTGTTTGGTTCTAGGACCATGTAGGATGGGTTGGACCTGACCCAGTTTTTTGGGTTGGGTTGAACCCATCTTCTGTTTGGTTAATAGGGATATATCCAACCCACTACCTTGTTTGGTTCAACAGCAAATGGATCTGGGATGAGAAAATGTCACATGGGGCTCGTATGTCAGCCCATCATCCTCTTCTTCTTCCTTCTCTGCGCCGCTCGACACTGCGCCTCCCCTGCGCCACTCGCTCGTCCCCGACGCCGGCCCGCTTGGCCCTGCGTCGCCGCTGCGTCCCTGCAGTCGCCACCGACGCTGTGCCCCTGTCCATTCGTTTCCGCACGCATGACGAGCGTCGAGTGGGTCAACCCTGTTCGTTCGTTTTGGTGGAACAGGGGCAACCCACATCTGAGAGGAATATTCCCTATCTGGGTCTGACCAACTCCCAACCAAACACCATGAAAATGGGGTCCAACCCACTTCAACCCCCAATCCAAACACATGCTAAGAGGACTTCTTCTTTTGCGAGTAACATTTCAAGTGGACAATATAACAAGCAAGCCATCCATCCATTTTAATTTCCCTATTTGAAACGCTAGATTTCTCCCGTTTCACGTGCGAATTCAACTGTTTCAAACAGATTCTTGCATCGCAGACATCTCCCGTCAGGTCGTTTCCAAGAGCAGATCGAGACGCACACAGACCGAGCGCAGTGCGTACGGGATCGATTAGGAGAGAGTCGTCCGTGCTAGCTGAGTAGCTGTTGATAGGGGGTCAAAAGGAAGCACTGCACACCTGCAGGCGCCTAGACGGCCAGTAGTTCTCTGGATTTCTGACACCAGCGACCACGCTCGCAAAGGCACCGGCCGGGCAGGCAGGCAGAGAGAGAGATTAGGGGTGTGTTCACTTCGCGAAAAGTAGCTGAAAAGTTATTGTAGCATCTTTCGTTGTTATTTGGCAAAATTTGTCCAATTATGGACTAACTAGGCTCAAAAGATTTGTCCCGACATTTACAGACAAACTATACAATTAGTTATCTTTTTTACCTACATTTAATGCTCCATGCATGCGTCGAAAGATTTGATGTGATGGGTGGAAGAGGAAATATTTTGGGTTGGGAGGGGAAGTGAACAAGGCCTAGCTAGGCTGTCACATGGCGAGACGAGACATCATCTGAAGAGATGCATGCAAAACTTGAAGCTGAAGCTGCTGCTGCTTTACATGACTGGACCAGATCGCCCTGTTTCAGATTCAGAGATTGACGAGCACATGAACGAAAGAGATGGCCGGACCCGGAGCGACGAACAAGGAGATCATATAGAAAGAAAAAAGAAATAGAAGCAGGGAATTGTTTACGCTTTTTGTTTTGTCGCGAGCAGGCATCTCCCTGTCTGACAGGCGCAGTCATCGGCCGGTATGCATCGGACTCCGTGCTCGGATCCCTCTCTGCATGCTGCAACACCCAACCCAACAGCTCTGCCGGCCGGAGTAGGGCTTCCATTTGGTCTGATGTACTGTTGCTCCCTTTTTTGACTGGTTTACGTATATTTTATTTAAGGGAAAGCTAGGAGAGGATTGGAGAGCCTAGCTTAGACCACGTGGCTTAGGGAATACATATTCAGGATTTCAGAGCGAGACACATGAAATTAGTATTACGGGCTGTTCGGGCGATGGTTTCCGTGGCTGATAAGCCGACTGATGCTGTTTTGTCATGAAAGAAAAATATTGTACCATGACTGATAAGTTCGAAGTTGTTACACGACTCATGCATTGTTCTGTTTCTTGTGAAACTCATGTGAATTCCTGCCAAATGCTAAAATGAAGTGGTGCACAATATCATCAAAATCGAGTGTTTTCTATGCTTTGATCAGAGTGAAGTGAATGGCTCGAATCTTGGTGATACAAACCTGTCAATGCAAACGAGCAGCGGAGGCACAGCACTGCAAGTGCAAGTACCCAAGGCAGCAAGCAGTACAGTACAAGAAAGCATGTGCACCTGAGTTAGCAAACTTCCAGCCTACAGCTTTTGTCAGCACATTGTCCCTTCCAACACATCTGCTAGCTGCTGCTGCTGCTGATGCCATTGCCATCATTGTGTGTGATCCGTGTACTGTAGGAGGCTAGGGGGGTCGGTGTGGGCGCGGGGGAGGAGCAGGGCCGGGGGGCTCATCTCTCTTTCTCTTTCTTTGATGTGATATCGTCTTGCATAGGCTTGGTTGGGCCAGCTCGCTTTATTCCCTCACACCCTCCTACACACACTAACCGGCCAGAGGAAGAGAGAGGTGGCTAGGCTGCATTGGAGTTTGCAAAAGCAGATCTCTCAAAGCACACAGATTCCCTCTGATGGCGACTGCAGCTGCATCACTCCCGCATGTTTTATTGACACATAATGACCTTTGCTTGATACTAAATTTAATTAGTTGCATGAATTTTATACATATGTGCCACCATAAAAACATGCATATGTATGCTCACAGAAGAGAGACTTGGCAATTCTCATCACATATGTACTATGCTTCATCTAATAGCAGCTGAAAGGTGATTTCATTGAACCAATGATGTTAATTCTTGTTGTTTATGTAAGCAAAACCATCCATCTTTGCATCTGATGATCTCCTGCTACCAAACATACGCAATGCATATGTCTCAAAGCAAGTGATGCTTCTGTTGAGCCATCCCTGCCTGTCTACACCAAAAAGGCAAAAATACATACCTTTGCAAATACCAATTAAGGCTCACAGTCAGTCCAGTGTAGTACTACACACGTCGGTCAGTGTGTGATGATCGACCAGCTACCTCTACCTGATTGGTGCGAGATCCGATCGACGCCATCATCATCATTTGATGCCAAAAGCAATATTCCTCAATCGCCTGCCTGACCTCATCGAGTGCCCGGAATTTCATGCATGTCCCTTCCTTGATCCCGTCGACCATGCCACTTGTTTTTTCTATACATATATACACATTCAAGGAGTACTACTATATAGTATATGTATATATGCAACTTCTTTTCGAGTATATGCATCTTCTTTTCGAGTTTGGACTACCAGTTCGTCGCCGGCGCCCGGCAGCCAGCACTGACATTGACTGCTTTTGCACTGGTAGTTTATGTGCAGTTTTTTACATTCTAGAGGCTGTGCTGTATGTGCATGGAAATGCATGACGTCGTCTCAGCTCGATCAGACCAAAATCAAATGGAAGTACTACTTGTTCTACAGTATTCTAGTACATAGCTTATCCATTAATATACTGGTGAATGTACCAGCATTATCTGAAGAGTAAGACAGGCAAATCTTGGCAGCACACTCCCCACCCCACATAAAGTGTTCCCATGTCTCATGCATTCTCTATGTGATTGTGGTCTCTCTCTCTCTCTTGCTTTGTCTCTCGATCGTTTACACTACACACACCATCTCTCTGACTAGAAACGGGTAATTGGTTCTTGCTTTCTATAGGCACAGCAAGTGGCAGAGAAGAATCATGCAGCCTTATTAGCTAGTACTAGTTAATAAGATGCCATTCCTGACGATCTGCATGTCGTCTCTGATGGATTATATTGTTTAATCTGATAGGATTGAGAAGTGAGATCACAGTAGTAGTCATCATCACCAACATCAAGAAAGGATTACAGGGACATAGATAACTGCACAGCGAAGATCACGAGGAACAGGAGGGGCATCATAGCTAGTTTATTGGGATCTTAGGCATAAACATTAATTAGATGCTAATCATGTGATCCAGAGAGCTACATACCACCTGCTGTTGGAACAGACGATTGTGTAGTAGGCAATAGCAACTCGACAAGAGTACCGACCTTAATTAGCCAGATCATTGGAGGCACTCTACTTGTGTATTTATACTAGCAAAAGAATCTAGAATGCTAGTTATATGATTAAATATTCAAACTAAACATAACAATGATATCTTTGATGGATTCTGCACAAAACACAATGAGTTGTTAACTTATGGTAACCTCAAAATTATTTGTTTCACTATAGCTTTTTTTTAAAATAAGGTTGCAGATGAGTGTACAAGATTTATTTCACACTATAACCTTTTGTAAAAAAAACATCTTTATTGGAAAATAAAACCTCTTGTAAAACATTAGTGCAATTGAAAATTTTAGTTTCTTTGTCATCTAAAAATTTTGCTTGTCCAACTTCTTAACTTTGCACGAGCTGGCTATTCAGAAAATATCTTTGACTTAACACCAAATCGATTGTGAATACATAAGTTTGTCTCTGGTCAGTGAGAAAATCTAGTCTTACTAGTTTCGGTGTTCAATTTTCTCGGAGAGCGGAACGAATAGTACAGGAATCCCAAATTCCAAGAGCTAGTGTAACATGCGAATATAATCAAATTAAGACTGAATTAAGTTTGATAAAAAAAAATGGTATATGAGTTGTAACAGCCAAATTCTCAAACTTAAACCTGAGGAAATACTCATTCATGTTCATACAAGTTATCAGAATTGAGGGAATTCATGAGTTTCAAGAGGTGGAAGAACAAATTCATCAAATTCAGACTTGATTTCCATGAATATGGCATCTAAAGTAGTGTCTTAACCACTGAGATATCATCATGTTGATCAAAAATTGAATGAGCGGACTTAGCCATACTTATCCATTCATTAACGTTCCACAACAAACTTAGGGCCTGTTTGGATGATGCAATTTCACAAAATGTGGTATTATAAAACTACGGTTTTAAAAGCCAATGACACAAAAAACATGGTTTAGAAAAAAAAAAAAGGTTACGAGTGAAGTTTCTAAAACTCCAAAAGACTATAATTTTGACAAAAACATGGTATTACAAAATACGAGGTTTCATCCGGTAGCTTTCGAATCCAATACTCTAGAAATACTTTGCATCCAAATGGGGCCTTAGCCATTCATACCCATTCATTAACTTGTCCACAACATTTCAATCATAATGGAACATCCAAACACACATCTGAAATTTAGAGCTCGATTGTACTAGTACAACTATGCCCACCAAGTTCTCATGTAATTAAACATAGTATAGTTAAGTAACCTGACACATATCACCTCCATGAGTTAACACATGCACTTCCCACTACATGCAAAACTACCAACTACACGACATTAACCAGCTTGAAATTCATAAGAAAAAAACATGTAAAAACCCCAACACAAGATCGATCACCAGCCTAATTGAAGAAGACGACTCCAATTAAGTTCCAAACCACATAAACCCTAGAGCTAATTGAGGGTGAGCTAGTTCAGCTTCACAGCATCCATCCATGCATGCATGGCCCCAATCATGCATCCTCAGCTGGACCTTGACGGCCACATGCAACTCACAACACATTCCCCGACGACGACGAGCTGAACCCCGACAAGAACTCCGCCGGCCACCCACTGCCACCGCCTGTGCTGCCGGGCCAGTACGACTGCTCATGATGCGCCGCGACAGCACCTCCGCCGTTGCTGCTGTGCTCCTCCATCTTCACCGCCGCGAGCTGCGCGAGCAGCCCCGAGGCGGCGACGCCCCTCGGGAACCCGTCTGCGAGGACGCCGGTGCCGTCGTCGGCGAAATGGTAGCCGTACAGGCCAGCCTGCTGCAGGAACTGCGGCTGCATCTGGAGCGGGAGGTAGTGGTGGTAGCCCTCCAGCGAGGCCTCCAGTGCGGCGGCGGCCGCTGCGGGCGGGAGGCCGAGGTGGGGCAGCTGCGCCTGCATGCTGGCGATGGCCTCGGCCGCCGCCATGGCCGCGCTCGTGGTGGTGGCGGTGGTGGTGGTGGCCGTGGTGGAGGTGGAGGTGGTGGAGGACGACGAGGTGGCCGCCGTGGCGCCCGCGCCGCCGCCCTGGCCGCCGCGGGACGACTTCTTGCTGGAGCGCTTGGTGTTGCGCCTGCACCCGCCGCCGACTGGCACGTTGCGGAGCGCGCCGCCGCGGGTCCAGTAGCGGCGGCACGCCTTGCAGAAGTGGCGCGGCTGCGAGAGCGAGTAGTTGTTGAAGTAGCAGAACTTGGTGTTGGTGGAGTCGCAGCGCGGGCAGCGGAGCGTGCCGGCCTCCGGGAGCGGCACGCGCGCGAGCCGGGCACGCTCCGCCATCGACACGACGGGGCGAGGCTGCGCCGCCCCCGCCCCCGCTCCCGCCGCGGCCTGCACCGAGGTGGACGAGCCGCCTCCCGCCGGAGCGCTCGCCGCCGTGTCAGCAGGACCTCCAGGAAGCGGCGCCAGGCCGGACGGAGGAGGCATGAGGTGGTGGTGGTCGCTGCCACCGCCGCCGCCCAGGAGACACTGAAGTGGTGGCTGCTGCTGCATCTGCATCTGTACTTATGTATATGGCGAATCAATTAATAAAGACTGGAACTCAAAGCACGGTATATTCAAGAACATGCCTAGAATGATGCCCTTCTTTTTGTGTGTAAGCTCAATCAGGCATGAACAAAGGCAGTAAACAAACTTGCGAATCGCAAATTTACGATCAATCAACAAAGTTTTGAAGTTCATATTTGGAAAAACTAGGATTCATCCTCAAATAAGAAGGAAACATAGACAAAGAAACCAGTTCCTCATGTTTGTGCACTGCACACATATATGATGAAAACAAAAGTAAGGAAAAGTAATAGGATAAATCAATTACCTGGCTCCAACTGGGAGGGTCTAGGAAGATCGGGAGCGAGGAGAACACCATGATGATCTTGATCGATGCGGCACGCACACCGGTGGCGAAGAACTAGTCGCCCTCCTCGTTCCTTTCAGTGACCGTGACTTTGTGAGGGAAAACGAAGGGGAAGAAGAGTGTGTGAGGAGATGGAAACCACAACTTTCCTTTGCCCTGCCCTCAAGTGGTGCCTTTTATAATTTATGTGGCCTTCCTTAGCTGCTAAGAGAGAACGATCGAGCTGGAGCTACCTGCAGCTAAGAACAGTGCTCCAAGACAGCAAGAGACAGTAGTAGAGATAGAGAGAGAGAGGCAGGCAGAGAGGGTGCTGATGAGGATAGCTAGAGAGAGAGAGCTACTAGTGGGGATGGCTGGATGGATGTGTCATGGGTCATGAGAGAGAGAGCAAAAGGTGATGGCTCAAAAAAGGAGATGGCCATGGCAAACCCTAGGTAGCAGCTAACAGTAGGACAGAGAGAGAAGAATGGAGAGCTCAATCAGTGTGCAGCTACGAGGAGAGGAGAGGAGGAGACATGGACGGCGCCACCAGAGAAAGCGGAGGAGGGCTCGCACGCAATGGAAAATGGGGATCGATCGGACGCGAGGAGGCGATGAGAAGGCCCCTCTGCTGGTGCTGCTGCCCCGTATTTATACACCACCAAAAGCCAAAATAAAGCGAAAGCGAGCTGGTCTGCTCTTGGTGCCTGCTCCCTGAGCTTGGCGACCCCCAAGTGTTCGTTCGCTGGGGCCCACACCGAGCTGGTAGAATATTGTGTTCTTATATATACGTGTACGGACGTACGTACTCATCTGCTTAATTACGTGATTTTATATATATATATATATATATATATATATATATATATATATATATATATATATGCAGAATGGGTTTGGTTAGTCATGCAAAGTATAGTGAATTGGGATTAGCTTACGTGTTATACTTCTGAGCTAGCAGTGGCCGAGAGTCGGATAAAAACGGGACGGATATTTTTTTCAAATATTCATCCGTTTCCAAAGGGTTTAAATACAAAATAGATAATCTATATATGAACCCAAACATTCAATATGCATATACTCAGAGGTATATCTAAATCCAAATACTCAAAGTTGGATTTTTTATACGTACGTGGAATAGATATCAATATTCGACACATCCAACCGACAATATATGTATCTGTAATATCCGTTTGTATGTGATCCGTTTCATTCCTCACTCCGATTCGTCCTGAAATATCTTGAGATTTCAGTTGTTGTAAGTCATCAGCTTGACCAAGTTTTTTTAAAAAATATTGTCGGTGTTTGAGATCAACACCAATGAGTAAATTTATATGTGCGTCTATGTTCGGATGGTATGCAAAGAGGACACGAGAATGTATACTGGTTCGGGTGGAACGTCCATACGTCTAGTGGTGAGTGGCTCGTGTTACTTGCACTTGAATTTGTAGCAGGGGTTACTAACGGTCGAGAGAAGGATCGGCTCCCAGGTCTCTGTGAATTGAGTGTGTTTGTTCGCTTGGACATGGTCATATCCTGCTTGTCTCGTGATGCCTGCATGGGGCGCCCTGTCTCCCCTTTTATAGTTGAAAGGGAAGGCGGGTTACAGCGAAGGGAGAGAAGAGAAAAAGGAGAAAAAGAAGAAAGAGAAAAGCAAAAAGATGGGATGGTCTACGGCGTCGTTCCTCTTCTTCTCCTCGCGGGTCCCCTGGTCGTGCGGGGGATGGAGATGTGCGTCATCCCTGGGTCCTGTTCGTCACTGGAGCAACGTGCGCTCTTGGTCAATCCAGACGAGGCGCCTCATCCCGTGACAGGATTTGGAGGAGTCAAATAGCTAATGGTGACGCGAGCCGTACGGGATTAGGCAGAATAGTGACATCCTATTCCACGTTATGGGCCGCTGGGGGTGCCTAAGCATGGCCCGTCACTGTTCCGGGTCATGTCGAGACGTGCGGGTCATGTCCGGAGTGATTAGGAACGGTATGCCCCCCTGGCACGCGCGCATCCCTTGCCCGAGGGTTTATTTGCATAAATCCCATCGAGCAAGGCGGAAACCCCCTTCTCAGGGTCGGATGGCACAGGGCCGGTCCCCTTGGGGTCGGGCGAGGCGGAGAGTGCGGTCCTAGGGTTGGCTGAGCCGGGACCCGCTCCCTTAGGGGCGGACGAGTTGGAAGCCTTGCCCTCGGGATCGGGCGAGGCGGATTTCCCTTCGAGGGGTCGGATAAGGCCGTTTCACGATCCTTAACCGTTAGCTAGGTTAATGTTGATGCTTATTAACCCTTCATCCTTAAGGACCGTGATATTTATCCCTGACAAGTATTAACACACATCAAAGAGGAAAATTATAAAATACATTTCACAATGTATCTAGTGAAACTCATTTGGTATTGTAAATATTATTGTTTTTTTTATGTAAATTTAGATGAATTTATGATGAATTAACTTAGGACAACTAAATTCTTATATTGCATATTCAGTTCTTGGCTAAATGGAGTAGATAAAACGACAAAACACCAAATTTTGGTGGGGTTTGTGCTCTATGCTGGTCTTTATGGCTACGTCGGAATGACATTGTGTTTGATAAACAAAAGGTACCATCTTTTATGTTGGTTTTATTCAAGGCCAAAATTGGATAAGGTTCTGGGCATTGCTACAAAATATGGAGAATTGAAAAGTTGTGCGAAATGCTTGCCGTGCTTTGGAGATCAACACAGTGGACATATTTGCTAGACAAGTGTGGAGGTTTACACATAGGTTATGTTAAAGGTGTTGGGTCTTATTTTGCGCTTTTGTTCGTTGAACTATGAGCTTGCTTTGCTACGACGGCAGCTATTGTAATAAGGAACGGCTAAAGCATCACCCTAATGTGGAGGCTAGAATACATCTATTCCATTATCTCAAAAAATGATTGAGGCAGTATGTATTTGTTGGTATGGGTTCAATTCTTTGACTTAAGGTTAACTATAGTTTTAACATTTTTTCTCAATAATATTAAGCTTGGATTGTCTTGCCCTGACCAATGTTGCCCACTCTATTCAGGTCTGGGGTTGCCCCCTCTTGATGAGCCTTCATGGCAAAAGCTAAGGATGGAATCGAGGATTACAATCTTAACAAGTCATTTATGATCTATGTAATGGTAGCGTTGCGTATAGTTAAGTTGGACAAGAAGCTGATGCCAACATTAAGCTATGGAAGAAGCCGATGACAGAAAATAAACATGCTCACATACCTTGAAGCCAACTACCCTAAAATTATGGCCAAAGAATTGATCGATTGCTCATGTCGATGGTATCTCTTTGTGCCAACATCGAGTGAAAGGATAATTGTAACAAGAGGAGGGGGTATAGTTAGGTTTATAAAAATTTAAAGCGGCAATCTTAACCTAGCAAAAACCACTTCACCCACTTGTGTGTCTAGACCCTAGAGCTAAGAAAGAACACACTAAAAATGATCCTTAGGGTCATCACATTAAGTAAACTCAACACACTAACAAAGATGCCCTTAGCTGCGAAAAGTAAAACCCTAAACTAAGAGTGCATTACCATGAAACAATCCTAGAGACTCTTGCTCTCAAGAGCTTATTGATGCACACATAAGAACAAAGCAAAATCAAGGCACAAATTAAATGCAATAAGTGACAGTGGACAATTGTTTTTTTTTCATGTGTTATTGAGGTGTTGGAACCCCCCCCCACACACCCCCAATCCATGTTGTTGCACCCATTAAGGGTTAAGCATCCTTGAAAGAACCACTAAGACTAATTAAAGATCCACTAAGAGCATCCATTCTCCAACTCTAGAATGGTGGATCCCAAACTATGTACAAGTCACTAAGGCTTGTAAGGCTCCCACCACAAGATCACCAAGAGGCAAGAGCTCAAGAATCGACCTCCAATCAATAAGACCATATAGGTGCCCTCAATCATTTAGATTAACAAGAATGAGCGACCCTCACTTGATGAATGAAGACCTAGAGCTCTAGATACACACTTGTCACTCTCAAACTCTCCTCTCTTGACCTTACATTGATGTGAGTAGCCTTACAAGGTGCCAAGATACCTCAACTTGACCTTATGCTGATGTGAATAGCCTTATAGGGTGTTGAAAGGTCCTTGTTTGGTTTTGGTAATTGAGTGACAACTTAGGTGGACTAATATGTGGTTATGTGAGATACACAGGAGATTAGTCCACATGTAATGGTGTCATGAAGGAGCTCATTGCATATGAGACATGACATAGAGTCATGTGACCAAGGTGGAGAAGATCAAGATGAGGCTTGGCTTGATGGACCGGTTGCAAGTGTGAAGGGCAAGTTAGAGGCTTTGAAGTGAGGGACCGCGTGTGACGGTGAAGCTTGAGCATGACTTGGCGCCGATGGACCGACGCAACGGTGAAGAGCAAGTGAGGTCAAGATCGATGAACCAATACGGTCACGTGATGATATGAAGTGGATCATATCATTTGTGATATGGTTGGTGTATGTGTTGCATCAACGTCGGAGGAGATGGAGTGGAATGCGCAAGGCAAAGGTATAACCTAGGGCATTTCCATTTCACCGGTCATAGGTGTGTAGAGAAGTTGATGACCGGGTTTAGGATAGATGGCCGTACTTTTAAGAGGGGCAAACTTGTTTGCATATCGGTCATCTAGTGCCACTTGAGCGATCTAACTTTGCATACGTGTTAGGATCGAGTGGCGAGGCAAGTTGAGTGCCTAATTCCTTCGAAGAAAATGTTTGTGAAAATGCTAACACACGTGCACAAGGTGGTGATCACTTGTTGGTATTGGCACATTTGCGAAGGCGGTGGAGTTTGAGCGGTAGAGAGGGTTTGGGTTCCTCTCTCCCTCCCGCCGAGCTTGCGAGGCGGGATTCGGCGCTTTTTGGAGAAGTGAAACGCCTATTTTCTACTACGCCGGAAGTCGGAAAAGAAACGGAGGCGAACGCGGTCACGGAAGTGACAGGACGCAGCACCGGACGCTGCACCGGACGCTGCACCGGACGCGGTCTCTATGGACCGGCGCGTCCGGTCAGTGCAGCGCGGGCGTCAGGCGCGCGAGCTAGGGTTTGGCACCGGCGCGTCCGGTGACCCACGGGACCGGCGCGTCCGGTCTGGCGAACAGCGGGTCACGAAGTCATCGGACGCGGTGCGCGTCCGGTGACACAACATCGGACGCGTCCGGTGGTCTCGGGCGCTTACTGGACTCGCACCGGACGCGGGTACTGTGGCGTCCGGTGGTTGCGAGGAGCGCGTCCGGTGATGTCTTCGCGCGCGCGGGAACTGTGCGCACCGGTGCGTCCGGTGGTTCGCAACAGCGCGTCCGGTGTGTCGTTTGACCGTTGGCGCGCAGTGACCGTTGGAGGTTCTAACGGACGAATTTGATATCGCTAGGGCACCGGACGCGGTTGAGCGCGTCCGGTCTGTTACGACCGGCGCGTCCGGTGCTCCCGCGGAAAAACGGAAGTGGGGTAACGGCTCTATTTGACCGTGGGGTTATAAATAGACCTTGTGGCCGGCCTTGGCCGGTAGCTGAGCACACCATAGTCTTTGTGACTTGTGTGGTAGTGCTTAGGAGCCCTCTAACTCACTCATGCTTGATAGTGTTCATCGGATCGAGTGAGAGAGCGATTCTAGTGCGTTGCTTTGAGAGATTGCATCGTGTGGCACTAGGTGATCGTGTTGCAAGCCGGTGGTGCTTGTTACTCTTGGAGGTTGCCACCTCCTAGACGGCTTGGTGGCTTGTGGCTCCGTCGAAGCTCGCAAGAAGATTGTGCGAGGCTCCGGAGAAGCTTTGTGAGGGGGATTGTGCTCACCCCGCGGGGATCGCGAAGAGCAACTCTAGTTGAGCGTGTCATTGAGCTACCACACTTTATGGTAGGTTCTTGCGGTGCCTTTTGAGAGGCTCGGTGTGTGACCGATTAGCCGCCGAACCACGAAGTGTTGGTCGACACAACGGGGACGTAGCTTGGTGGCGACCAAGTGAACCTCGGGAGAAAATCACCGTGTCAACATTGTCTACTCTTCTCGGTGGTTTGCCTTCGTGCAACACAAGCTTGTATTTACTTTCATATATATACTTGTGCTTGTGTAGTTGCTCTCTTAACTAGTTTGCTTGTGTAGCTTGCTAGTTGTCTTCTTGCTTGTGTAGCTAGAAGCTTCCCTTTGCGTGACTAATTTGGTTTGTGTAACCTTGTTAGTCACATTGCTTAGTTTGTGTAGCTAAGTGTTTTGCGCTCTCTAATTTGGCATTAGTTGCCTTGTTATTGAGCATTGCTAGTGAGCTTAGGAGCTTTGTGTTTTTGCTTCACTAGTTGTGTAGGAGCTCCCTCGGTTGGCAAAGTACTAGTGCATAGGTTTGTGTGACCTTGCTCTAGAATTGTTTAGGTGAGCTCTTGGTAAGCTTAGCACCTTAGTTGCTTAATTAGGATCTTTGCAAGGTGCTAGAGAACTTAGATAGAGGGGTATAGTCTTGGCTAGACCAATAAGTTTAATTCCGCATTTGTTTTGATTAGCCAACGCGTTTAAGTTTTAGAAAAGACTATTCACCCCCCCTCTAGTCCGCCATCTCGACCCTTCAATTGGTATCGGAGCTAGGTCTCTCATTTGTGGTCTTCACCGACCCGAGAGGATGGCGACATATGGGCTAAATGATTGTGTGGAACACATTTTTGATGGCACTCACTATGCACGGTGGAAAAATCACATGCTTGATCATTTTCGTGCTCTTGGCCCTAAGTTTTGGTGGATCATAGTTGTTGGCTTTTCTCATGACTTGGATGGGTGTGGTAACCGTACCCAAGCTCAAAAGGATTGCCGAACACTTGATGCACAAGCTAAGTTTTATCTAATTAAAGCTTTGAATGTTGAGATCTTTGATAAGGTGATAGGCCTCACAAGTGCACATAGCTTATGGATGGCACTCAAGCATCACTATGGTGACTCCTCAATTTGGGATGATGGAAAATTCAAGAAGGATGATCACATAGTGATGGAGGTACATGAGGATGTTGAGCATGACCACAATAAGGTAGTTGTGAAGGATTGCTCCACCTCACGGTCAAGTGATGACAAAGATGATCAAATCACAAGATCACTTGACAAGAAGAATGATAATGCCACAAGTGATGCACGCATTGATTCTACCTCATGCACACTTGATGGTGAAGATGATGGCTATGAGAGTGACGCTTCAACAAGCTCTTCAACATCATCACATGGTAACAATAAGATACATGTTGGTGGTTTTGTTGTGGATTGTGATGATCCAAATTTTAAGCTTTTATATAAACTCTCAAGAGCCTTGAAAAGGAAAATTGAAAAAGTAAGTAAATTGGAAAATGAAAACTCTCTTCTAAAGACCACATGTGAACAACAAAAGCATCTACTTTATGTTACTACTTGTTCACATGAGGAGCTAAAATTGACTCATGAGAAACTTAGTGTTACTCATGATAATTTGGCACAAGAACATGCTTTACTCACTAAGAAGCTTTCTAATGAAGAAACCAAATCTAGTGAGAGCTCATCATTTGGGTCAAATGATCAATCACATATTACTAACCCTTGTGATGTAGGCAAGAAGCATGTATCCACCTCTTGTGATGATTTATTAGATATGCCATGTTCTTCACAATTAGATGCTTGTTCTACTTCTATGTCTTGTGAGACTAACCTTTTGAAGGAGAACAATGAGCTCAAAAGTGAAGTGAAGAATTTGAGCAACAAGTTGGAGAGGTGCTACAACTCTAAAATCGCCATTGAGCATATCATGACCAATCAAAGAAGATATGGTGATAAGAGTGGTATTGGCTACAACAAGAGCAAGGGCAAGATTAAGAAGAAGCAAGATGCAAAGAAGCTATCCCAACTCATGTGCTACCAATGCCATGAAGTGGGACATATTGACAAGTGTTGCCCTACCAACAAGTCTCAAGTTGAGCCAAAAGCAAAGCCCCAAGATCAAGTCAAAATCAATCACGAAGATGTTAGTGACTTGATGATAAAGAAGAAAACAAGAAGGGGTGGAAGAGCAAGACATCCAATGCAAACTCAAGATGTCAAGATGATGAGCAAGAATCAAGATGAGAAGAAAATACATGCTCACATCAAGTGCTTTAAATGTGGAGATAAGGGACACTTCGCCTCGGGGTGTCCTACCAAGTTTGAGAAGAAGGCTCAAGCAACTCGTGAGAGGCAAGGCAATGAGAAGCAACATATGAGCAAGGAAGAAAAGGCTCAATCTAAGAGAAGTTGCTACTCATGCCGGAAAAGGGGACACATGGCACATTCATGTCCCCTAGGTAAGAATTCTAAGCCTAGTTCAATTGATGATACTAATATGCTTAGAAAGGATGGCAATGGTACCTCATTGGTTAAAATTGCAAAACATCCCGCTACTCATACTAAGGCTATGCCTAAGTATGTTGCACCTAATTTGAGAGGACCCAAACTTGTTTGGGTACCATCAAAAAGTGGATGATTGTTTGTAGGTACCATCGGCATTGGAGGCTTGATTCATTTGGATTCATATTGGTCATCATATGTTGAATCAAGTTTTAAAGCTTAGTGCATATTCTATCCCAATGCCAAGTCAAAATAAGTGGAGTCCAAATGCTACAACATACAAGTGCAACATTCAAGATTGTGGTGATTTATTGGATATATTTGATTGGCTTGCAAATATTCAAGTTGAAAGCTTGCTATGAATAATCATGAGCTAACCAAGGTATATCTCTTGTTGATCATTTTATTTGGGTGCATATGAGTTGGTTGAATTGGATAAATGTGCAATGTTGCTTGCTATGAGATGATTGAACGGATTAAGTGCTTAGCAATCAAATTTGGATTGATTTGTGTTGGATAAATTCATGAGATGACATTTAGTAAGTGGATTGAATGGATATATGTCTTATGAAAGTGTTCAAACAAGTTAGTTTCAAGTTTGATTCAATTTGGTGAAGTATAGCTCAATGTATTGAAATCTGTCCATTATTGAAAATCTGAGCTAGCTGAGATCAAGTCTGAGTTTGAGTGACCAAATCATATTGGATTGACTTGAAATTTGGTATGCATGCTCTAGACTTATGATATGAGATGCTGTATAAATTTCATGATAATTGGATAAGAAATGCTATGGTTTTAAAGCACATCTTGTCAGCTATAGTGCAGCAGTTTTCAGCATGCAGCAGTGGTGGAAGATTTGAAATCTGGTAGCAATCTAAAAGTCAAATGAAGCTCAAATTTTTACAGTTGCTAGATGACTTCGTGAATCACATCTCCACCAAATTTCATGGCATTTGGATCTGTACATTGGGAGATATGAATTATTCTTTGAAGGGTACAGAATCTGCCAGAAAAGTGACAATTATTGGATTGATCTAGAGTCACTTTAAGTGAAAGGTCCTCAAGTTGGAAACATATTTATAAGTGTTTGAGGTACCTAAGTTTGGTTTTGAATTGATCTAGAAGCATGATAACAAATGAGTACAAGGGCATTGATTGTGGAATGTACTTAGTGTACAAATTTGGTACTCAAATTTGAAAATGAAGATCAAACTCAAGATGAAGATGAGGTTCAAGTTCTAGTAATAATTGGAGATCATTTGGTAGAAAGAAAAGGACTTAAAAAATAATTCTAGGTTACTCATCAAGTTAAGTCCATAGATCAATCAATCAAAGGCATTTCAAGTGAGTATCAAGAGTGGTTCTTTGGAGAAAGGTCACTTCTCCCTAGTGAGGGGCTTGCCGCCGTGTGTAGGTGAAACCAAGTTTGGGACTTGGAAGGCTAATATGGAAGTGGTGATCCGAGGAACTTGTGATGCTTAGTTGAAGCAATCAAAAGGGTTGATCAAGAAAAGCAAGCAACACCCAAAAGAGAACTAGTCATGTATTTCAAGTGGTATTCTAAGTAGTTCTCTCATGCAAGCATTGATCAAAAAGATGAAGCAAGCCAACCACAACTCAAGAGATAGTGCACTTTGATCATTAGTGGTTTTCATTTCATATGGGTGAAGAATGGATTTATCTATGATGATTGGCCTTCACCAAGCTTATAAATTGGACTTCACATTGCTATTGGAGTAATGAATTGGAATCTATTTGACTATCCTCTACTCCAATATAGCAAAGGTATCATTGTAATGTGCATGATCATTTCATCCCTTACTAGTATGCGTTTAGTGCATATAGTACATGCTTATTAGGATCATGCATGACAAATGAAAATTTTAAGTTCATAGCCTACCACTATTGCTTGAATTGTTTAAATGATCTAGTGGTATGTGTATGAATTTGTTCATGAGCTAGTAAACCCAAGTACTTGATCTAGTTTGGATTGCTAACAAGTGACAAGTACAACATTGGCAAGATAACCCTTAGCATGAGGTGTGAAGAAGCTTGTCATTGGATCAAACCGAACTTGGAATCCTAGGCAAATCAACATAGTTCAAGTCATACTAGAAGCTCATGACAATGATATGGGTGCAAGCACAAGGCAACAATAAAAATGGATATCTAGGGTGTTTCAAAAGGTATCTAGACTCAAAGTATTTCTTCAATTGGTATTTACAAGTGGTGTCTAGATCATAATTTACAAGTGATATCCTACATGTGGTACTCATGAAGATAGCAAATGTTCAAGAAGTGAATATTATTGTCAAATCCTTCAAAGTGGTTCCATGATAGAGGATTCTTCAAATTGGTATCACACCCTTATTCGTGGTATTCCTACACATGATATCATTTATACAAGACGGTGGTTCCGTAAGAGATCCTCAACTTTCAGTGATCATCAAATGAAGAAAGTTCCCTCACACACAAGAGCTCAAGATTATCAAGTGAATGACACATGCTATGACATAGGGGAGGAGCCCCACCAATGGTATCAAGGTCAAAGATCCTAAGTGGTATCTCAAGAGCAACATACAAGTAATGTCATTCCAACATATGTGGTAATGTCCATCAAAAATGCAATATTCAAGTCTCAACCATCTACCCCAATACAAGCCTTTGTATCAATTAAGAAGAACACCTTTTATGGAAATTGATGACAAAGGGGGAGAAGTTGGACAAAGATATGAAAGCTTTTTAAGCTTTGGGGAGAGATTGGAAAGATTGGACATGAACATGGACAAAGAGGGAGTAACATTGAAGAATGTAAGGGGATCAAACATTCTTGGACAAAGAAAGCACACAAGTAGGGGGAGCAAGCTCATGAATTTTGATTGATTACATTTGATATGTGCATAATTCATGTGCTTGCTTGCATTGCATAAGTTCTTAAATTCAAAATGCATGCTTGTGTGGTGTATGCTAGTTATAGAACTTGAATGATGATTTGATAACTAGCATGCATAGGATGTTAGCTAGACTTGTGATTATCATGCAAAAACTAGAACCTTGCTTATAATGTTGATCTCACGGGGTTTCTAGTGTTTTTGATGTCTAGCTACTCATGACGCTAAGGATGATGGCAAACTTGTGATTTTCAAATGGTATCAAGCTACTAATTGGTAGCGAGCTACAAAGGTTTATTCTATACACCTTAGCATCACTTAGTAGTGCTAACCCTCCCACAAATTTCATATTTATGCATATGTGCAAGCTTGAAACCAAACCATTTGAGCACATATGTAGGGGGAGTTATCACTATCAAGTCGGATTCTATGGTGCTTATCCAAATTCTAACATAGAGCTTAAATGTTGGATAAGTGGCATAAAGTCCAAAAGAACTTAATTTCCATATCTTTGTAGAGTTGTCATCAATTACCAAAAAGGGGGAGATTGAAAGGTCCTTGTTTGGTTTTGGTAATTGAGTGACAACTTAGGTGGACTAATATGTGGTTATGTGAGATACACAGGAGATTAGTCCACATGTAATGGTGTCATGAAGGAGCTCATTGCATATGAGACATGACATAGAGTCATGTGACCAAGGTGGAGAAGATCAAGATGAGGCTTGGCTTGATGGACCGGTTGCAAGTGTGAAGGGCAAGTTAGAGGCTTTGAAGTGAGGGACCGCGTGTGACGGTGAAGCTTGAGCATGACTTGGCGCCGATGGACCGACGCAACGGTGAAGAGCAAGTGAGGTCAAGATCGATGAACCAATACGGTCACGTGATGATATGAAGTGGATCATATCATTTGTGATATGGTTGGTGTATGTGTTGCATCAACGTCGGAGGAGATGGAGTGGAATGCGCAAGGCAAAGGTATAACCTAGGGCATTTCCATTTCACCGGTCATAGGTGTGTAGAGAAGTTGATGACCGGGTTTAGGATAGATGGCCGTACTTTTAAGAGGGGCAAACTTGTTTGCATATCGGTCATCTAGTGCCACTTGAGCGATCTAACTTTGCATACGTGTTAGGATCGAGTGGCGAGGCAAGTTGAGTGCCTAATTCCTTCGAAGAAAATGTTTGTGAAAATGCTAACACACGTGCACAAGGTGGTGATCACTTGTTGGTATTGGCACATTTGCGAAGGCGGTGGAGTTTGAGCGGTAGAGAGGGTTTGGGTTCCTCTCTCCCTCCCGCCGAGCTTGCGAGGCGGGATTCGGCGCTTTTTGGAGAAGTGAAACGCCTATTTTCTACTACGCCGGAAGTCGGAAAAGAAACGGAGGCGAACGCGGTCACGGAAGTGACAGGACGCAGCACCGGACGCTGCACCGGACGCTGCACCGGACGCGGTCTCTATGGACCGGCGCGTCCGGTCAGTGCAGCGCGGGCGTCAGGCGCGCGAGCTAGGGTTTGGCACCGGCGCGTCCGGTGACCCACGGGACCGGCGCGTCCGGTCTGGCGAACAGCGGGTCACGAAGTCATCGGACGCGGTGCGCGTCCGGTGACACAACATCGGACGCGTCCGGTGGTCTCGGGCGCTTACTGGACTCGCACCGGACGCGGGTACTGTGGCGTCCGGTGGTTGCGAGGAGCGCGTCCGGTGATGTCTTCGCGCGCGCGGGAACTGTGCGCACCGGTGCGTCCGGTGGTTCGCAACAGCGCGTCCGGTGTGTCGTTTGACCGTTGGCGCGCAGTGACCGTTGGAGGTTCTAACGGACGAATTTGATATCGCTAGGGCACCGGACGCGGTTGAGCGCGTCCGGTCTGTTACGACCGGCGCGTCCGGTGCTCCCGCGGAAAAACGGAAGTGGGGTAACGGCTCTATTTGACCGTGGGGTTATAAATAGACCTTGTGGCCGGCCTTGGCCGGTAGCTGAGCACACCATAGTCTTTGTGACTTGTGTGGTAGTGCTTAGGAGCCCTCTAACTCACTCATGCTTGATAGTGTTCATCGGATCGAGTGAGAGAGCGATTCTAGTGCGTTGCTTTGAGAGATTGCATCGTGTGGCACTAGGTGATCGTGTTGCAAGCCGGTGGTGCTTGTTACTCTTGGAGGTTGCCACCTCCTAGACGGCTTGGTGGCTTGTGGCTCCGTCGAAGCTCGCAAGAAGATTGTGCGAGGCTCCGGAGAAGCTTTGTGAGGGGGATTGTGCTCACCCCGCGGGGATCGCGAAGAGCAACTCTAGTTGAGCGTGTCATTGAGCTACCACACTTTATGGTAGGTTCTTGCGGTGCCTTTTGAGAGGCTCGGTGTGTGACCGATTAGCCGCCGAACCACGAAGTGTTGGTCGACACAACGGGGACGTAGCTTGGTGGCGACCAAGTGAACCTCGGGAGAAAATCACCGTGTCAACATTGTCTACTCTTCTCGGTGGTTTGCCTTCGTGCAACACAAGCTTGTATTTACTTTCATATATATACTTGTGCTTGTGTAGTTGCTCTCTTAACTAGTTTGCTTGTGTAGCTTGCTAGTTGTCTTCTTGCTTGTGTAGCTAGAAGCTTCCCTTTGCGTGACTAATTTGGTTTGTGTAACCTTGTTAGTCACATTGCTTAGTTTGTGTAGCTAAGTGTTTTGCGCTCTCTAATTTGGCATTAGTTGCCTTGTTATTGAGCATTGCTAGTGAGCTTAGGAGCTTTGTGTTTTTGCTTCACTAGTTGTGTAGGAGCTCCCTCGGTTGGCAAAGTACTAGTGCATAGGTTTGTGTGACCTTGCTCTAGAATTGTTTAGGTGAGCTCTTGGTAAGCTTAGCACCTTAGTTGCTTAATTAGGATCTTTGCAAGGTGCTAGAGAACTTAGATAGAGGGGTATAGTCTTGGCTAGACCAATAAGTTTAATTCCGCATTTGTTTTGATTAGCCAACGCGTTTAAGTTTTAGAAAAGACTATTCACCCCCCCTCTAGTCCGCCATCTCGACCCTTCAGGTGTGCCAAGAGACCTAAAATGAATGACCTTGAGGTGTTTAAATAGACACAAACCCCATTAAAGTTTATTGAAAGATGTTGGAGAAGTGCAAAAGAAAAATAGTTTGTGAAATACATAGGTCACATTGTTTGGCCAACAAAGCAAATTGTTTTACAATAGCTAGTTGATGGCTACATTTGTCTAGTGCTCTCTATAATGCATCACCAAACCACCAGTCCCACATGATTGAACACTTCATCTTCAATTGACCAATGAATTGTGTTAGTCAGCACCACAGACAATTTTGGATCAGCAGAGTGCTTTTTAGTATGCAAGCTTTACTAAAAAATAGAGGGTATATGTTCACACCCAAAATTGGCAAGACACATGGTTTTTGGGAAAAATAGCTTTGGTAACCTTTTCCAAATTGCAAATGGACTTCACCATCATTACATAGCTCTCATCAAAAAGATTTAAATGCATATGAGGAATGCCTAATTTGGAATTTGGATGAAGGAGGTGTGGCCACTTGAAGGTCCAAGCCCGAGGAAATTGGTCAGGCCGATTTCAGAAACCATCCAGGACGGTTTTGAATGGTAATCTAATTAGGGGTAGTACTTCGTCTAGGGATATAAATGAATTGAATACATATAGCTCTAATATTCCACGGATCCAAATTTGGATACTGATAGTATCAATTGTGTTGGATAAGAGAAATGAATAGATATCGACATCATATACAGTATATATATATATATATATATATATATATATATATATATATATATATATATATATATATATCCGGATACAGTATGGATATTGAAACTCCATATTCGAACACAATAATGAATGTACAGATACTGAAACCCTTTGGTGAGACGGATAGTCGGGAAATATCAGCATGTAAGAGTTTTGGCTCCTTACGGGGCAAGACCTTGCCACTCTATAAATACCATGGTCAATTGAGGAAATCTAATTGACTCAAAATTAGGTTGTGATTGGTTGACATTCTGAAAAGTACTTCTACTGCAAAAAGGCAGAAAGCCAATCAAAGAAGTGAAACACAAAGCTGTTTTTTTCAGTGCTTTCATGTAGTATAGTTTTAAAAGCACATTGGACCCTATTTTTGGCTTTTGGCTCGCTGCTTTCAAAATGGGTAGAATAGAGAGATGTTTCATAATTGTTTCAAGGGAGATAAATAGAGGGGATATGTTTTATACTTGTTTCGCCCAAATAGTTTATAACTTTTTCATATCACATCTCTCTCTCTTTAGAGCCATAGCACATATCTCACAACAGATTTTTTACACTTCACAGCTTAACAACTTTTCCACAACTCACAGATAAACCAAACAGACCATCAATCTACTTTTATCTTTTTACCCTAATCATTTTCCAACATTATATTGCTTTTCATCCTTTGATGTCGATGCCCAGAGATCGTGTTAGGGTGGCCTACTAACATCCATGCCCTAATGTGATCCTTCCTAAGCGAAAGCCTCAAAGGCTCAACACTATTTGTTTGTCGTTGCGTAAGCACTATATGTACCCTTTGCTGGTTTATTGGTAAACATAGTTGTATCTCACCACAAAAGTAGAAATTGTCCTTTTTAGCGTGTGTTCAACAATTGTTGAGAGTAAAGTTTTTTTTAAATACATCCGTTGACACATGTTTCATTAAGAGGAGAAATGGTCGAAAGAATGACTTACACAACGCAGCTACAAGAAAACCCACAGTGCAAGTTATAGAACCACAAAGGATGTAGTTAGGAACCTAAATGACAACAAAAAAAAGTAAGAAAGGTGGTAAGGAGAGACCCTCCACCACAAACCTAATCGACAGGACCTGCAAAGGAAAAAAATACATCAACGCAAGGCTGCCAACATAGAAGATGAAGCCGCGGTGGCAAAGCATCCATCGAGAAGAGAAGATACTAAGGCATCGAGGCATCTGCCCGAGCACGAACATCCAACAACATGGCGGCAAAGCATCCGCTAGAGTCAACATGGCAAAGTATTCGCAAGTAGGGGGCATCACGCACTCAGCAGCATCTGCCTGAGGGGAGATCCTAAAGCGACATCGATGGCAAAACATCCGCCTGAGCAGCAATGACAGCAAAGCATCGGTTAAATAATAGTGACAGTGGCAAAGTATCCGCTGCGGAGAACCAAACGACTACAGCAACACCAAGTAGGCTGGGCAAACCATTGCGAAGAGGAGCTTCAAGCACACATATGCACAACACGGAAGGAGCAATCTAGCGAGCAACGGGAGATGGGCTGCACAGGTGCTCCAACGAAGCCTTTAGGAAGGATATTGACATTCGTTGATGCTAGCAACGCTGGTAGAAGCATGAGTAGGATTTTCATCCCCAGCCTGGCCCTGATGTATAGAAACTTCAACGACGCCTTCAAGAAGGTAGAATGACGTAGGCTGCATCACCGCCATCGACCCAGAGCAACCAGGCAAGGTTTTCACCAAGAGACTGTATGTTCACATACGTAGGCCACCCATGGCACCCGGAGTGGTGACACCGACGACAAAGGGCCAAAGCCGCTAGCACAGGCACCAGGACCATAGCAGTCGCCGCACCAAGACCACAGCAGCCACCGCTAAGCGAGGGCAGCCACCTAGGCTCCAGCCACATGCACCAACCATGCTGAGGGGCACCACCGACCGACGTGAAGGTCGCCGCTGCCACTGGATCCACGAGACTAGCATCGGAGACTGGTCCACCACCCTTCTCGAAGGTGAAACTAGCGGGCGAGACGAGAGGAAAGGAGGGAGTCCACGGGGCGCCACCCCGCCGATCGTCGACCTGCCACTGTCGGCGCGACACCCCCAACGCCAGGACCGCAGGCACGAGATCTAGCCCCAGAGGGCCTGGATCCGCCCACCAGCCACTAGCCCGAAGGGGGGAGCTCGAATGTAGCTGCACTGGCCGACCTGCCATCACCGGCATGCCCCCCAATACTGGTGTCATAGGTGCAAAATCCGGTCCCAGAGGGCCCGGATCCACCTGCCGGCCACCAGTCTGGCGATCACCCCACCACGCAAGGCAAGGAAGTGGCATTGGGTAGGCAAGCTGGGCTAGAAGATGTCAGATCTGTCCCTAGGGGACGGATGCGACCAGCCGGCCGCCCATCCATGCTGGAGCTGGAGAGGGAGAGGGGGTGGGGAGAGGTGAGGGGGAGTGGACGGGGGGCGCGGATGGGGACCCTTGTTTTCGGGGGCCTCGTGGGCCACCGCCGTCGCACGCTAGTGGGCAGCGACGGCGGCCGGAGGGGAGGAGGTGCCCTAGCCGGCAAGGTCACCCCCGATGCGCCTATTGTGGGGGAGCTCGGGGGGAATGGAAAAATTGAAAATGGGCCAGGAGAGTAAAGGTTGTCAGAATTAGAAAGTATCCAAATGGGTCGGGAGAGTAAAGGTTGTCATAGTTAGAAAGTATCCAAATAGGTCATAGTTTAAAAAAATCAGCATATGCTAGTAAACTTAAGAGAAATTCATGTTTAAAATTAGAATCACAACTAATTGTTGGTTCTCCTTTGCACACTCTCCCAGCCCATTTGGATTCTTTCTAACTATGACAAAGTAAAGTTAACAATTTCTCTTTATACTTTCTCTCATATGAATCAATTTGGATTAGGCCCATGTATGTGTTGATATGATATTTTGACGACTTAGTGGCACATTTATTGTTGATGGTGGGTTAGACCAACATATAAACCTTCTAGAGTCCGTACCAGCAGCCCCTGGTCAACCATTCTATGTTAAACGCATAATTAGGTTGAGTGCATATGTTGTTCACTCGATGTGTAGGGTCGATCCTGACCCCTCCCCCCCCCCCCCCCCCCCCCCCCCCCCCCCCCCCCCCCCCCCCAAAAAAAACAACCAACACACCCACACCCACACACACACTGGCCACCCATCCAATGTGGGCTGGCCATGTGTTTAGTTAAAACATTAGCTTAAGGTATGCAATTGGTATGAAAAATGGACATGCTCATCGCTTCGTCCATACATATATACATTGTCTCCATAGTGGCCCGTATCATGCATACAATAAACCTTTAGCTAGTTTTTTTTCTATATTAATTAAGATTGGCGAAAGTGAGTGATTCAGAAGCATATATTGACGTGCCTTAGCATATTATTATGTTGACATATGCAAACAATTTAGAGTTAGCTTTTTGTATTAGGTTATTTGTAATAACAACATAGATGGGTAATTTAGTGGTTACATTCGTTTACGCAGACTTCGCTGACCATGGAGAGAGAGGCGCGGTGAATGAGTTGTGGAGCATAGGACAGCGGCACACCGCTCTTAGAAGTTAGAACGAGTGCAAGGAAGAACGTCCAGGAGCCATGCATCAGTTTTGATGAAGCGATAAGGATCATCGACGACAGTGAAGTTGCGAAAAGAAAACAGGCGAACTTGTAGACTGGTGGTGTAAAAGAAACGCATGATTCTGACACTTGCAATGCATGACAGACGACTAGGCGACGCGAGGGTGTAGACATGAGTCTCTGGAATTATTCCAAAAGAAAACAGAAAAGTGGCATGTATATATAATAAGGTATAATTATCACTCTGATTTTTTCCTACCAAGATATGCTGCCTCCAGTTACTTTTATTAAATGGCGTTTCAGAGAGCAAAAACGGAAATATACATGCAAGTCCAATTAGCCGCTAATTCGCCAAAAAAAGGTCTAATTAGCCACTCTGATATATACTCTATAGCTAGCTTCAAAATAAGTTATTTTGTAGCCACCTCTATTTACGATAATTTTATATACTAATTTACGATAATGTCAATATATATTTACGATAGTTGAATTACTATAACACATGGAGATATTTACCATAATGTTATAATAAATCACATAGTAAGGAGTTACTATAATCTCGTAAATTAGCATAGCAATTATCGTAACTCAAAGTGATTATAGATTTTATATATATATATATATATATATATATATATATATATATATATATATATATATATATATATATATATATATATATATATATATATATATATATATATATATATATATACTATGCATGCATGAAAGTTCAGTTTGTTTGTCTGGAACGTCATCCACTCGTGTACAGGTATATTCGACTGGAGAGAGCACTAGTGTCGAATCTTATACTGACTGGTTCCCGATCAGAAGAGTGAGTCCACATGGATCGACAGCAGCCGCCTGTCCAATCAGCAAGCACGAATGCACACGTCCTACTGAATATTGCTGAATCATGTGCTAATACACAATTGGGAAATCTAACGCGGGACGGTTTTGCATGCAACTAGCGAAAGCTGGAGTGGAGTTCACCGGCATGGGTGGGTGTGTGTTTCGGAATCCGTCACGATGGACATCCGTGGCGAGACATGTGGGATCATGCCGTGCTCTGGGCCGTTGTAAAGAAAAGCCAGCCGCGGACGGACGGCTCCTCGCGTGTCCAACGACCAACATAGACCGTCCGTCACGGACGGATCCATGGAGGGACGCAACAGACGGACAGCTCTTCATTCACGTTTTCTTTTTCTTTTTTTCTTTTTTGTTTTTCTTCCATTGTTGGCATTTTTCCAAGTTCATTCAGGCGAAGCATGCACTTTGATCGTGCAAACGAGGAGGATTACGATTACGACCGATGTCTTAGAGCATGTCAGGAGTTCCCTAAATCCCTTTCTAATCTTTGTATTTTAGCAAGATAAGAAAAAACTTCTCCAACAATTTCTAACCTATCATCCTAATTTTTTAAAACTTGAAAAAAGTCACCTTAGTTCCATGTAAAGTTACAGTCGCGCGTATCTTCTTTCCATGTCCGTGTTTGTCGGCCAATTTAAAGGTGAAAGAGCGTAGAAAGAATAAAGAGTATAAAAGGGTTCTAGAGAGAGAATATATAAAAATGATAAGGATAATTTAGAAATAGTATGTCCGCCCCATGTGACGCGACGCCGACGCGATGTGGCGATGGCCACGCCAAGCGGTGGTGAGATTCCGATGCCAACAGGCACACAGCGACGACGCGGACCCCGAGGTACCAAGGGGTGTCGTGCTTTGCCGTGTGCCGGGGCTAATTCGGCTATTGCCGGCCATAGTGCCATGCCAGAGAGGAAAAGCTCACAATGGCCATTGCCGGCCTCGCATGCTTCGAGGCCAAGGAAAACCACCGCCTGCCCGTCCATGTTCAGCTTAAGCCAGCAAGGACGACGTGACAGCAGGGCCGTCGAGACTGACTGACCGACCAACCACCAACCAGAGCACGTTAGGTCATCAATTCCTCTGCTAGCCCAACTAGCAAGACGACAAAGCCCAACGAAAATAGTATCTAATCTAAGAGATGCAAAAACAAAATAAAATGCGAGCCAACAATACGCAGAAGCAAATACCGAACCGGAATAATACCGTACTAGTATTACTTAACGGTTGCCACGTTAACATTGTTCACCAACCGACCGACCAACCATCACGAGGTCCAAAAATTAATTAACCACCACAAAGTTCCAACCAACCACAGATAACAACGACGACGATAACTCGCGGCAGCAGAGGGGCTGCAGCACACAGGCGCGAAGACGACCGACGACGAACCGCTTAGTCGACCTCCTCGATCTTGGGGCCGGGGCCGCCGCTGCCCGCGGGGGCGTCCTCGTCCATGCC
This sequence comes from Saccharum hybrid cultivar R570, assembly GCA_038087645.1. Classification (NCBI taxonomy): domain Eukaryota; kingdom Viridiplantae; phylum Streptophyta; class Magnoliopsida; order Poales; family Poaceae; genus Saccharum; species Saccharum hybrid cultivar. Next base: position 486,833 of record JAQSUU010000647.1, on the reverse strand, counting down.
GCCGGCGCCGCCCATGTCGGCCCCCGCGCCCTGGTACATCTTGGCGATGATGGGGTTGCACAGCGACTCCAGCTCCTTCATCTTGTCCTCGAACTCGTCCGCCTCCGCCAGCTGGTTGGCGTCCAGCCAGCTGATGGCCGCGTCGATCGCGTCCTCGATCTTCTTCTTGTCGTCGCCCGCCAGCTTGGACGCGATCTTCTCGTCCTTGATCGTGTTGCGCATGTTGTACGCGTAGTTCTCCAGCGAGTTCTTGGCCTCCACCTTCTTCTTGTGCTCCTCGTCCTCCGACTTGTACTTCTCAGCGTCCTGCACCATCTTCTCGATCTCCTCCTTGGACAGACGGCCCTTGTCGTTGGTGATGGTGATCTTGTTCTTCTGGCCCGTCGTCTTGTCCTCGGCGGAGACGTTCAGGATGCCGTTGGCGTCGATGTCGAAGCACACCGTGATCTGGGGGACACCACGGGGGGCAGGGGGGATGCCGGACAGCTCGAACTTGCCCAGCAGGTTGTTGTCGCGGGTCCTGGTCCTCTCACCCTCGTACACCTGGATCAACACACCAGGCTGGTTGTCCGAGTAGGTGGAGAACACCTGCTCCTTCTTGGTGGGGATGGTGGTGTTCCTAGGGATCAGTACAGTCATCACTCCTCCGGCAGTCTCCAGACCAAGGGAGAGGGGGGTGACGTCCAGCAGAAGCAGGTCCTGCACCTTCTCGTTGCCCTCACCGCTCAGGATGGCGGCCTGGACAGCAGCACCATAGGCAACAGCCTCGTCAGGGTTGATGTTCTTGCACAGCTCCTTGCCATTGAAGAAGTCCTGGAGCAGCTGCTGCACTCTGGGGATACGGGTGGAGCCACCAACAAGGACAACATCGTGCACGCTGCTCTTGTCCATCTTGGCATCCCTCAGGCACTTCTCCACGGGCTCCATGCACTTCCTGAACAGGTCCATGTTGAGCTCCTCAAACCTGGCACGGGTGATGGTGGAGTAGAAGTCGATGCCCTCATACAGCGAGTCGATCTCAATGGTGGTCTGAGCAGTGGAAGACAGAGTCCTCTTCGCCCTCTCACAAGCAGTCCTCAGCCTCCTGAGAGCCCTCGGGTTGCCAGTGATATCCTTCTTGTTCTTCCTCTTGAACTCCTGGACAAAGTGGTTGACCATCCTGTTGTCAAAGTCCTCACCACCAAGATGGGTGTCACCAGCTGTTGCCTTGACCTCAAAGATGCCTTCCTCAATGGTGAGGAGGGAGACATCGAAGGTACCACCTCCAAGGTCAAAGATGAGGACGTTCTTCTCGCCGACACTGGTAGCCTTCTTGTCTAGACCATAGGCGATAGCAGCAGCGGTTGGCTCATTGATGATACGCAGCACATTGAGGCCAGCAATCACCCCAGCATCCTTTGTGGCCTGCCTCTGTGAGTCGTTGAAGTAGGCAGGGACTGTCACAACAGCATTCTTGATCGTGCTGCCAAGGTAAGCTTCAGCGATCTCACGCATCTTGATGAGAACCATAGAGGAGATCTCTTCAGCGGCAAACTGCTTCTCCTCACCCTTGTGCTGGACAACAATCATTGGCTTCTCACCAGGCCCAGAAATGACCTTGAAGGGCCAGAGCTTGATATCACTCTGGACAGAGGCATCAGAGAACCTCCTGCCGATGAGACGCTTGGCATCTGCATACGAAAGCAATCATGTCAGAAATGCATTCCAATACCATACAATTTGAAATGTAACAGAAATCCATCAGTTAAATAAAACTTTGATCAATCAAGTGAAATATAATAATCCAACTGAGACTACATATAACTAATAAAAAATTCACATCAGTTTTCAGTCAAGATGCCACTAGCAGAAAGGCCAATCAAGTGAACTCCAATAATAATAGTAAGACTATTCAGAAAACAAATTACACCTAGCTGGCTAGCTAGCTAAGAAAAAACAAAAGACTATATTCAGAAAACAAACTACACCTAGCTGGCTAACTAGCTAAGAAAAAACAAACATCAGTTTTTGCAGTCATGATCATTACAACAATCAGAACATGTAAATGGGCATATAGTAACTGGAAACTCATAAATGAGCAACCAGTATCACCCCTCTTTTTCTGCCATGTTTCGAGACACACAATCACAAAGAATGACTGCAAGTCAGATACCAAATGGCATTGACTACAACAAATTACACTAGAAAACATACTCTGAATGCAATAAAAACTAAATTTGCGGTGCAATCTCAGCCGAAAGATGGTGATTTTTGTTGTAATAATCACAGTGATTCAGGAAATGGGAATTCTTGCATCACAGATTGCACATAAAAAATACGACAACCAACAAATAACCATTTAGACTTTAGAGAACTACTGCTGACGTACAAGATACTATAAAACTGGCAAAAGTTTACAGTAAAAATGAAATGTTAAAGAGAGATCAGATGGTAGTGCATGATGTGATCATCACAATGAATGCAGATATCTCCTATGTTATGATATCATCACTTCTCCCATTAAAATTCATCTTATACGACTCTAATAAACCTCAACCACAGACATGATCAAAATATCAGAGCAACAAATAGCAGTACAACATTTTTAAAAGCTTGTAATGATGCTTGATGTGCAGTAGCCAACTAACAACCATAAAATCTAGGGGCCAATATTTTCAAGTAAAAGCAATAGATTAAAGCAATGAGAGATCAGATGGTGATGCATGATGTTGTCATCATAAAGAATGCAGATATCTCGTGTGGATATAATCTCATCACTTCCCCATTACATAAACCAAAAGGAAACTAAACAACAGATCCAAATGCCATCTTCTAAGTTTTCCATCTTGACATGACTGGAAAAAATAGCACAAAATAAAAAAAACTGAACTCTTGATCTGCAGTTTCAGATTGAAAACCACAAAAGCTATTGTAACATAGCTTTCCATCACTGGTATCAGTGGAATAAAGCGCTTGGGGTAATTGTTTCATCATCAATCTGCCAGCTCAAGAGTTGACAAATAGTACTCCAGAACCATCCAATCAGAATTTCAGTACTGAGTAGGTGCCAAAAACCAACAGATCTAACGCTAACACTACAAACAACAGACCAAAAACACATTGCATGGATCTACGAAAAAAAAAATGTATAAAATTCCATGTCAAGTAATATAACAATATGCAGTCGGGCTGTCAGGCTACACAGTCTTGCAAACTAGCTGGTCTCGGTTCAAAGACCAGATCGGACAAACAGAGACAGATCTGAGTCCAGCAAGAGTAGAGGTAACTATGCAACCACTACTACCGGCCACAATCGCTTTCAGATCCGATCGATCCAAACAAAAACAAGCTACAGTGGATCGGATCTAAGCAACTCTTTACGGCAGGAAGTTATACACAACTCAAATCACGCACTAAAGTAGATCCAGCTAAGCTGCAGTACATCGGTCAGACCAAACCACTAATAATCACGGTAAACAAAACGGATCTGAGCTGGAACAGGAGTAAGTAAAGAGCCGAGAACGAGGGTGTGCTCACCAAAGACGGTGTTGATGGGGTTCATGGCGACCTGGTTCTTGGCCGCATCTCCGATGAGGCGCTCGGAGTCGGTGAAGGCGACGTACGAGGGCGTGGTGCGGTTACCCTGGTCGTTGGCGATGATCTCGACGCGGTCGTGCTGCCACACGCCGACGCACGAGTAGGTCGTGCCGAGGTCGATGCCGATCGCCGGCCCGTCGCCCTTGCCGGCCATCTCTTCTCGCTCTCAGCGGTCGCGACGGTCTCGCAGAGGACGGGAGGGGATTGGCGGCGGCTGTGGGGGAGGAGCAGGGGACTAGGGTTTCGAGAGGGAAAGGGACGGACGCGGGGAGGCGACATTTTATAGGGGCCAAAGGGCGCGTCAGCGCGTGGGCTGTGGTGTTCTAGAATGTTCCTGGGCGCGTCGTGGGGAGATCCGAGCCGTTGAGATGCGATCGTACGGTCGAGGGCGCGTGGCGGAGTCCTTTCCGCGGGCGCCTTTCGGCTTGTAGCTGGTTCAAACGGCTGGCTCTTTTTTCCTTTCTGGGTTGGGCCTTGTTTAGTTGTTAATTTCTCCTCAAATTTCACTATGTAAAAAAGAAGATTTCTTATCACATCAAAATGCCGGCAAATGCATAGAGTACTAAATGTTACACAGTTTTATTGTACTTTGCGAGACGAATATTTTGAGTCTAATTAATCAATATTTGGATAATTTTTTGTAATAAAAAACAAAATGCGCTACAGTGTTCCGACAAGAATAGTGTTGCGTGCAGTGCCGAATCGGCACGTCCGACTCGGGACTAAACAAGGCCTTGCTTTCACATGAGTAAAAGGATGGGCTGTGATTAGATCTCAGCCCAAGTCACATACCATAAGTGCTGCCCGGCTTGGAGGCCCGCTTAGAACCAGCCTACTCAGATAGACCTTCTAATAAAGGCTCGAACAAACACCATAACTATTACCAGTTTTTGTGCGTCGTTTAGCATAGCTCTAGCTCCGAGGTTAATTGAGTCATGGAGCTCAAGGTCTGCCCAACAGAGCTCTATGAAAAGTAGCAATTGATAACAGCAAAAAAGTTTGACAAAAAATTAAAAAAATCGACGAGATCTTGAGCAACAAAAAAAAAAGTTTGACAATCTTTCATAAAAGTTCAATGATATCTTTAAAACTGTTTTTTTCCAAATCCCAATAGTTGTTTCAAAATATGTAAGGCTCCAACCGAGTAGCCAAAACGATAGGGATTGAGCTTGAGCCTACATGTTGTTTCCAACCACAATGAAGGTGTTCATGTAGTTGATTCAGGCCATGAGCTTACATATTGAACTAGAAATTGTAGAAAGTATATGTAACACCCCGGGTGTTATAGTTGCTAATTAATATGTCATGTCATCATATTGCATCGCAAAGCATCCATGATTAGGTCAACCCTGTTATGCATTAACTAAAATGAGTTTACATTTCTAGGTTGGATGTGCTTCTCAGTGGTGTGGTCCGAACCGAAAACCCTACTTTTGAATGACACCACAAATACTTAGTCCATGCCCTGCGTAATTTGAGGTGTGTGACTGTGTTACACACTAGCGTCAGGTGTAGGGTATGAACTCAAGTCCAACATGTAAAATGAAGCTCCGAGTTTGAGTTTGAATTGGAATCTAAAAAAAATTGTCGCGAGTTTTCCGATTCGAATTTAAATTCAAATTTGGGAAAATATTAAAAGATTTTCAAAAGCTAAATTGGTCAACCAAAAGTGGCATTTGGTCAACCATGTCATGCTTGTCCAAATGATGCCCTTGGATGATGGTTTGATCATTAAGTAATCACCAATTAAGGTAGCAACAAATTTCAATTGAAAATTCCTCTGAAAACCCTAAAAATACAAAACCTTGTTTTACCCCTTTTGAAATAATTCAAAATCTAAGCACAATTTGGGAAAAAGTTTAAAACCAAGTTTGTAGAACTTTTCAAGGGCTACAACTTTGGTGTTTTAAGTTTTCAAAGTTTTAGTGAAAAATGTGGAGCAATTTTGAAAAGAAGCAAATTTCAAATTTGACCCCTTTTTATCCCCAAACTCAAATTTCAAATTGGAGGCAGAATTTGAAAATGATTTGAGTATCAAAGTTGTAGGTCTTGGCTAGATGTACAACTTTGGTGTTTGGAGTTTTTGAAGTTTCAATATAAAATCCAAAGTAATTTCTAAATTACCAAATTTCCAAAAACTGTCCCCTTTTGAATTTAAACTTAAATTTCAAAATCCAGTTCGAATTTGGAAAAATGTTCAATACAAAACTTGTAGAGCTTGAAATTCTAAAGATTTCATATCACGGGAATTTTTCAAGTTGCTACATAATTTTAGGAGTAATTTGATAAAACAGTTCAAAATTTCAAAAGTTTGGGGGGAGTTACAGTGCCGCGACCAATCACCGCCGGGCACCGCGCGGCATGGGCGCCGGCGAGCCGCCGGGCGGCGTCCAGGAGCTTCTCGCGCGCGCCAGGACTGCCAGCGTGGGCTTCAGTAGGTTCGCGTCGAGCCACACGTCGCCTGGAGCTCGTTCTCGTCGCCCTATATAAGGAGATCACCGTCACCGGCGTGTTTCTTTTTTTCTCCATTTCCACCGCCACCACAGCTCCGCCGCTCGCTGCTGCCGCCGTTGAGCCGCCACCAGCCACACAAATCGCACCAGCAAGTTCACCTCGCCCTCGCGCACCTCGTGGTCCAACAGGTTTAGCCGTTTTCTCGCCCGAACCACTGCACCACCACTTCCCGTGCCCAACTCCGGTCGGAGCACCGCCACCACCGCCCCCACGTGGCCAGGCCACTCCAGCTCGTCGCCGTCGTCACCAAGAGCATCACCATAACTGCTGTGAGCCCCTAAACGTTTTCCTCGCGTTAATTTAGCCGCTACTCCGTTGGGGACGCATTTTCGCGGCTCACCGTCGACCGTGGTCCGCCATCGTCGTCGGTGAGGGGTCGCCGGAGCTCGAGCTTAGTTGTAGAAGGGTGTAGTGGAGTCGCAGGGTAGTGTAGATCGTTTTGGTCGAGCTAATTGATCGACGGACGCAAAAATTTTTAGTTATGTTTTAGATTGGTTCCAGTTTATTTACGATTGTTTTTGGAAATTTTTCTAGGAAGGAGAAGGGTCTAATTTGATATTATGGGTATGTCTTTCGTGTGCGCGTAGCAAAGATGTGTGAACAGTAATGAGCAGTGCATGAATAGTGACATTCGGGATGTGTGAACAGTGACGAACAGTGGATAACCAGTGCTCACGAAAACGATTTTTCATATGATTCGAGCCGTCCGATCGAGATCCGACGGCCGGAGATTTAGAGACGACGTGGCACTTTGTGGTGCCGGAGCTTGGCTCCGGTTTAAATTTATAGAGATGCCTATGTTTTGTTTTATGAAACTAGTTTTTTAGAATGTGTAGTTTTGATATAGTTATTTATTCTTGAACAAAGTTACGTGGCACTCTTGTAGACTCCTTTTGTAGTTACCTTTTCTATTAAAAAACATTGAAACAAAATAAAAAAATGAGGACCAGCAGCGAAAAGGAAAAGGAGAAAACGACCAATTTGAGCCTACACTTCGTTGCTACGTATAGTGTTGTTGACTTGGCCCTTGTTTAGATGAGGCCCAAATTGCAAGTTTTTTTAACATCTTGAATTTGGAATCTAAACGGGCTGGATGAAAAAATTTTGGGCTGCAAAAGTTAGGGGGTGAAAATTTTTTGGCCCCAGCCTAAAAATGACTCGAGCTGCGTTTTGGACGGCGTCTACCCCTGAACCCCCGCCGCTCACCCCGCCCCCCCAACCCTATCCATTCGGCCGGTTTCTCCCCACCTCTCCCCCAGCTCGCTCTCCCGGCGCCGCCGTACTCTCTCTCCGCCGCCGTCGTTCCCTCCTCCCCCGCCGTCCGTCCAGATCTGGCGTCCTTCACCACAATCCTCACCATCTCCCTCTCCCTTATCCTTCCACCCGCAGCAGCGAGTCTCGCATTTCTAACCCTAGCCACAGCAGCCGCCATTTAGCACCACCGTCGCCGGTCTCTCCTCTGCTTGACCTAGACTGTCCTGAGCGAGATCCACCCCATCGTCGTCGAGATCCGGCGTCCTTGTATCGTCGTGCGCTATGGACGGTTTCAACGGGGACGACAACGACGGCCACCACTTCAACGACGACGGCTACGCCTCCGGCTTGGCCGGTGGATTCAATTCCGGCTACACCGGCGCCTTCAACTCCGGCTACGGCGACGGCAGCTTCAACTCCGCCTACGGCGACGGCGGCTTCAACTCTGGTTTCGGCGAAGGCGGCCACACCCGGGACTTCCTCTCCCAGCCGCTGTCCGTCTCCGCCTCCGGTGCGCACACCTCCGCCGGCGCGCCGCCTCCTGCCTTCGCGTCTTCGAGCAACCCCAGCCCAAGCCAACTGAGGCTGGATTCGCTCGACCTCAACGCCAGCCAATCTTGGCCGGACATGGAAGCCTACCAAGGTATCCTCGTATCCGGCTACGTCGACGGCGGCAGTGGCAGATTCGGCCCCCCTGCTGTGCGCGTGCCGTCACGCAGCGGCAGGGGTTCGCTAGGCCTGCGCCCGCCTCGTGGGGCCTCTGGTAGCGGTGGTGGCGGGCGCGTCCCTCCTCGTCAACGTGGCGGCGCATCCGGCGGTGGTAGGGGTTCCAGGGGCCGCGGTGCACGACGCCACCAGGACCAGCCTGCCGACGACGACATGCCTCCTCCTCAAGTCCCGGTACTCATCGACTCCCAAAACACTTTGAATGCATATTCTGTTTTGCGGTGCCTACGACAGACTTCAAATATTTAAGCAAGCCTACGATGTTATCAACTGAGTATTAAGGCAATGAGAATATGCATTATTTCAGAGCCGGCTTGACAGGGCAAAGTGGAGTCCTTTTCACACTAAGGTCTTCTGTAAGCTATACTGTGAGCAGATTGACCTCGGGTACTGCAATAGGGGTCAGATGACCAAGTGGGGGTGGAAAAATATCACAGAGCAGTACTTTAAAGCGACACAGTTGGTTCATGACAACGTCATCTTTGGGAGTAAGGTCCGAGAGCTGAAGAAGGAGTGGTCAGCCATACGGAAGCTCCAGCACAAGAGCACAGGATTGGGCCGAGCTGCAGATGGTTCTGTCGATGCTTCCGATGAATGGTGGGAGGAGAACATAGAGGTAGAATTTTTTTCTTATGTGTCCACAACTCCTAACTAATCTTCGTACGCTTTATGATATCCTTTTTTGCTACATTCCAGGACAAGGAGTTCCAAAAGTTGAAGGATGGGCTTCCTGAGTACCTCCCAGAAATGGACAAGATGTTCCAAGGCGTAGCAGTCACAGGAGAGAGCGCATATGTTCCTAGCGGCCGCAATGGCCCACTGAACATTAGCAGTGACGAAGACGAAGATGGCGACAACGCCACTCCACACAGCACTCCACACAGCAGTGGCAGCAAGAGGAGCTTCAGCAGCATGAGCACTTACAGCACTGGTACCAGTCCTAGCAAGAAGTCCAAGAGCCCAGCACTTCGTGAAATACAGAGAAACATGAGGCATTTGAACGTCATTCTGGAGAACAAGGCCGCACGACAATCCCAAATATGGGCCGACAGGCAGAAAAAAGAGGATGAGAAGGAAGAAGCAAAGAAAGCCAGGAGGAAGCGAGTGATACAGATGGCCAAAGATTTGGTGGCAACTACTGAAAATCGTCACTTGTGGGTTGGAGTCCTCAATTTAGCCCGTTCTGAAACAGACATGGACACCTTTGAGGACGCAGATGAAGAAGGAAGAAAAGTCCTCCTTGACCACCTTGCTAGGGTCGGCAACTAGACCCTCTAATCCATGCGTGCACCTGTGTGTGTGTGTTTTTATGTGTGTTTCTATGTGGTAACCTGTGCCATGAACCATGTGTTGTTGTGAACTTTATTATGTATGTTTGTGTGTGTCAAACTTTATTATGTTGTTGTTGGGTATGTGAATGTTTAAGTGATGTGGTACAATGGATGTGTGCTGTGTGAATGTGAGAGTTGGTTACATGTGCAAAGGTTACACTGCATCAATATGTCTGGTAATTGGAATATGTACTGACAAAACTTCATTTGTTTTTTATGTGCAGGAACGTCAACAAACAGGTGCAGCGCTGGATGATGATGAGACTAGGAAGCAGCAGTGGGAGGAAGATTTTTTTGCCATGTTGTCAGAAGATGATGACGACGATATTGCATTGATATATGGTATGTATTCTGAGTATGCCTTGCACCTTGACAAGTACTACAATAGGGCAGCTTACAGGGTGCCAAAGATGAGTGGGTTGGAATGGGTAGAACGCAAGTTAGCCAATGAAACATACTGCTACAACATGTTTAGAATGACCCCATCAATGTTCTATAGTTTGCATAATATGTTATCAACTAAGTATGGCCTGAGAGACACAAAGAAGTCTACCTCTATTGAGGCTTTAGGGATGTTCCTCTGGATTGTAGGTGCTCCACAGTCAGTTAGGCAAGCTGAGGATAGATTTGAGAGATCACTAGGCACCGTGCACTCAATGTTCTATAGAGTGCTCAAGTGTGTGGTCCAGTATGCGGACGATATCATTAAACCTAGGGACCCAAATTTTACAACAAGACATCGAAGGGTGATGAACCCTCGGTTCTATCCTGAATTCAAGGACTGCATAGGAGCTATCGATGGCACTCACATACCTTGTGTAGTGTCTGCTGATAAGTTCGTACAACACTTGTGTCGCAAGGGCCTGACAACACAGAATGTCATGGCTGCATGTGACTTTGATATGGTTTTTACATTTGTCCTTGCGGGATGGCCTGGCTCTGCTCATGACATGAGAGTATTCGATGATGCCATGAGTACATGGAAGGATGACTTTCCTCACCCACCCGAAGGTAGTCACCTAACTGTTAGTACATTTGACATAACTAATATCAGAATTTAACACTTACAGGTACGTACTGCTGTAGGGAAGTTCTATGTCGTGGACTCTGGGTACGCAAACCGTCCAGGATATCTGGCTCCGTACAAGGGAACCATGTACCATATTCAAGACTTCCAAAACGTCGCAAATCCACGAGGTAAAAAAGAGATATTCAATTTTGCCCATTCATCGCTTAGAAATGTCATTGAAAGGGCATTTGGAGTTTTGAAAATGAAGTGGCGCATATTGTTGCACATCCCTTGCTATCCTGCTAGGACGCAAACCATGATTATAGTTGCTTGTATGGCTTTGCATAACTTCATAAGATTGAGTGGCATCAACGATGTTGACTTTGGGATGGTAGATCAAAATGCTTCGTATGTGCCACCGGAAGCGTCGTTTGATCAGCCTGAAACTGTTGATGCCCCTGATAGCGAGGATCGTGCACAGATGAATGAGTTTCGTGATTATATTGCTGAGCACCTGTACAATAGGTTGTGAGGACTTGTATTTTAGATTTATTTGCTGAGAACTTCAAATAATGTTGCTTGCGGAGGACTTGCATTTTACAATTATTTGCTGAGAAGTTGCAATAATGTTGCTTGCAGATTGTAATAATCTGTGCATCTGTTCGTGTTTCGGAACTGTTTTTCATTTCGTACAGTACTAATCTACATTTTTGAATACTTGTAATCATTTGTGCGCTGAAGAAGTGTATGTTTTTGACTGAGGACTTGTAATACCTATTGTGAGGAAGGAAGTATATGCTGTGTGTGTCATGCAAAATTTGTACAGCTAGCATGCATGGGACATGCAAATCTGTGAGTAAATAGGGGCAGTTCTGTCTTTGAACAAGCGCATTTATTGCTATGCAAAGAGTTGGAATGCTGCAGTTAGAAAAATTTGGGATGACAACTTTCTAACCTCCAGTGGTTTGAAAAATTTAGGTTAGAAAAAACTTGCAATCTAAACAAGGCCTTGTCATATACAATACTGAAGTAAACTGTCATGATTATCAAGGCAAGGTGGACGCTATAATTTACTTAGGGGGTGTTTGGTTGGAGGAGTTAAAGTTTAACAAACACTGTAGCACTTTCGTCTTATTTGACAAAAAGTTTCCAATCTTGGACTAATTAGACTTAATAGATTCGTCTCGTAAATTACTTCTCATCTGTGCCGACATGCATGCAATTAATCTACATTTAGTACTCCATGCATTTGAGGGAATATTGATGTGATGGGAGTTAAACTTTAACAACTTGAAACAAAACGGGGCCTTAGTACGAAGAACCAACATCCTACCTCAAGGACCAACATCCTGTCTACGAGTCATGAGACGACGTGCTTCCATGTAATTTCCTTGGTCTAAAGGTGTCCGTGTGTCTTTGTCAGATTGGTAATCGCAGGAAATTTCAAAGAATTCATCATGTCCACACAAATGTAAAGGACTAATGGTGGCTTGGACTACGTTATCAGTGGCCAAGCAACGTCTTGGCCTGGACTACGCGTCAGTATTGCTGAGGAAGGTGATGACCTACTTCATCTACATATGCACAACAAGAAGCAAACCTTGGAATGCGATTTGGTACAACAACAGGGTGTGTGCCATCGCTTTATTCAATCGGCCAAACGCTATGCTCCTTTATTCCTGCCGGAAAGGAGATGGATTGTTGGGTGACAAGACGTGCAACACGGTGCGGAGAATTTTTTTTTATATAAGTCTAGGGGGAGAGGATCTCCACCTGAATTGTATCGATTGGTTGACTCTTTAAGTCTAATATTGAAAATACATAGTTCAAAGCTTACGCTGCGGAGAGAGCCGGCTTGCTGATGGTGCGGACGGACAGTTTCTTCAAGTTTTGTTAGAGTCTGGTGGTCAGCCTAACACGTCCATGTCTTTGCCGTCGATCGCTAACCCAATCTTTGGCTCTTTAATTTGCTTGCCGATGGTTCAATGGAGCTCTCCATCCAAACAGAAAGTGGCAATGACTATGGCTGGATCCGGATACTGAGTGGGTTCGGGTTGCGCAATTTTCCAGAAATGTCGAAATGGTTGCGCCGACTCATTCAGAAAAAAAAGAAAACGAACACCGTAAGATAAGCACAGAAGTACTGGAACGTTACTGCCTCCTTCAACTAGAAATGTTGTGCCATGATGTGTCTCCCTATCTCTTGCCTGACAAGTATTGCAGCCAATTTGGGGTGTGTTCACTTCGCGAAAAGTAGCTGAAAAGTTACTGTAGCATCTTTCGTTGTTATTTGGCAAAATTTATCCAATTATGGACTAACTAGGCTCAAAAGATTCGTCCCGACATTTACAGACAAACTATACAATTAGTTATCTTTTTTACCTACGTTTAATGCTTCATGCATGCGTCGAAAGATTTGATGTGATGTGTGTAAGAGGAAATATTTTGGGTTGGGAGAGGGAAGTGAACGCGGCCTTGATCATGATGTTATCAGAAAACTGCTGCCTAAAGTTACAGGTGGTTTCCATGACGATGAAGCACGAGCTCTGAATTGCAAAAAGCGGGATCTGGTGCCCACAAAGCTCCATGCATGTATTGCTCGGTTGCTCCGGCCATTTCACAACCACTGACGCTGTCGCAAGTGTACCTGATGGAATGTTCTAGTACTCCTAACAGGAGGAGGAAGGCCAATAAAATTTCAACCCATTTCAAAATAACTAAAGATTGAAAAGAATAAGGGCATGTTTGGATCCATTAGCAACTAAAATTAGTACTAGTGGATCCAAACAGAACTGCTAAGGAGGTGTTTGGATTACAGAGCTAATGATTTGCCCATGTTTTTATACCAATTAGAAAGCCTAAACATGGGATAATTTTAAGTTAGTAAGAGCTAATGAGGGCTAATGGGTGATTAGAGTACGTCCATTAGCTCTGATTAGCCCATAATTAGCTCATGTTCAATCTATTTTCGTAAGGTGGGCTAATTTTTAGCCTTGGAATTCAAACAGGTCCTAATAAAACTGCTAATTATTAGCTAAGGAGTTGCTAACTATTAGTTCTATTAGCAGGTTTGAAGTTATTAATAGGTGCTAATAGTTCATTTGCATCTTTAACTCAGTAACTCACTATCCAACCACCTTAGGTGGGATCAAACAGTCTTCTGCTAAAAATTAGTTACTACTAATTATTAGCTATTACAAACAGGCCCTATCTCGATCGTATCATGGTGGCAAAGTATTATATTTTAGCAGGTGGATCCAATAAAGAAACCAGGTGCGGCGATGGAGCAGACCAGTTGCAGAGTTGCTGCTCTTCATGTCTGCCTCACTCCAAAGCCTGTCTTTATTTTATCAGCACTAGGGCTATACGGTATATTATTATTACCTGCAATTTATATCTGCGGCCCCCGGCCCCCAGTATTTTGAACTTGTTTTACTTTTATTTTAGTGCTGTAAAGGACGAGAAATTTGCAAAGCTTGAAGAATTATCAGTAATACTGTCACTGTGACAATTACTTTAATTAACTGACTTGCAAGACAAGACGCAAGCACTGAGCAGTGAGCACGCAGCTCGCCACGCTGCGTATGGTACAGTTGCAACGGCATACTACACGCGAACGACGCCCGCGCCATCACGCCATGTCAGTCGATCGTGCCAGTGCCACGGCTTGCCCGGCCATCGTACTGCGCGGCCAACGCACCCTTGAGAAATGCAGCGTCGTGCGTCGTGCGTCGTGCCACGGCGTGCGCGGCATCTCGTTGAAAATGCGGCGAGACGTGGATGAAGTAGTGCGGTGGGAAGACGTGGCGTGGTTGTTGGGGCCGGCGTAGCGGCGGCGGCCCAACAACAATTCGACCCGCGACACGGTGAAGCTGCTGCTCCCTGCGGCCACCCTGACCTGACGCGGTCACGCGGCTGTTGTTGTGGCGACCATTCTAGCCCTGCACTGCGACACGGCTATGGCTTGACACGGTGACATAGGTAGGGGCCCTTTTCTCTGCGGAAATGCTTGCAACATGACGTCTGTTCACTCGGACGCTCCTGTTCGTGGGCCGCCCTCACGCAACCACGCATCCATATTAGTCCAGCATAGCAAATGTGGCAATGGGCAAGGCACCACCCAGACTAAGCAGAGCATGACCGTCCCTATCCCCTCGCACCCACCCTCTCGTCGTCAGGCATGATGGCCACCTCCAGGCTCCGTGGCGACCCCGCATCTGCCCCGATCTGCGCGGCGCCCACCTCGATCTGCACGGCGCCAACCCCCGATCTACAGTGCGCGTGGCGTGCCCTCCACCACCGCCGACGAGGGCGTCCTTTTAGAGTTCCTTGAGGCCTCATCCGTGTGCCCAACCTCTCCCTGCCCCGACAGAAGCGCTTCAACTTCTCACCGGCGCCGGCTCCGGAATCAGATGGGATCTGTTCATGTGCCCTCGTTTCGGGCAACACGGACACAATGCTGCTGTTCACCACCAAGTAGGTCATGGCCTTAGCAACCTGGGAACGGGAACATGGCCCACGTTTTCCGTTCCCATGTTCCATGTTCCGGGAATGTCTACGTTCCGAGAATGGGAATGTTCCTGTTCTCACGTTATAAAATGGTACCCCAATTTTCCGTTCCCGTTCCGAGAACGGGAACAGGAACATGGTTGCTAAGGTCATGGTCACGCGACAATGCTATGTTTCAAGTGTTTCTGGCCTATGTTTCAAGTATTTCAGTTGTTTCAGATGTATGTTTCAATTATTTTCACGTGGATGTTGCAAAAGTAGATCGGGATGTTGCATATGTTGCAATAGTTGTACACGTATATTGCAAGTGTCTATCCCCAATGTTTCATTTGTTTTTTGTACACGTATGTTGCAAGTGTTTTAGACGGATGTCTCAAGTGTTTCATCTGTTTTTTTATATGTTGCAAGTGTTGCATCTGAATGTTTCAAAAGTAGATCGAAATATTGCACATATTGCAATGGTGTTTCAACTATATGTCCTAAATGTTTCATCTGTTTTAGATGTATGTTGCAAAGGTTTCATCTGAATGTTGCAAAAGTATATCTGGTGTTTGAATGTTGTAGTTGGATCCACCTGCCATACCACCTGCTTACCGCTGCTGGGTCCACGTGCATGCATGTGGGAGCGGAGGGGCGCGAGCGGCAGATGTGAGAAACAAGAGCGGGCACAGATCGAGACGCGGCCTCGTGTGGGCGCGCGCTGGCGTGGAAAACGGAGTGGTGTGGGTCCCCATATGAAGCGGGCGGGCATAGCTGGCGCTAGGGCCCGGATCAGACATTTGGGCGCTAGGAGTTCCGTTTTCTTAGAGATCGAGGGGTACTTCTTCTCAATTGAGAAAAAAAATAGAGAAAAAAGATCTTTTGAAGCCAATCTTTTTTCTATTAAATTCTCTTTGTGGCTAAATATAGAAAGGGGGTTTTATTAATCTGGAGATGATGCTCTTTGACTCCCTGCTGTCACCTTTTTGCAGGATTTGATCATGGTCCTGGGCCGTTGCGCATCGGGCGGAAGTAGTAGATAAATGGTCCAGGTAAGATTGGTTTTAGCATTTTTTTTAGAAACAATTGGTTTATACATTTTGACTGGCCCAGAAATGGACGGATGGATGGGCCGGCCAGTATATACATAGGGCCCAAATCCTGCATTGGCTCACTCCAATCTTAATCTTGCTTATTTTAAAAAAAAAGAAAAAAGATTTTTTTTAAATAGTTATGTCTGTGATGATGTTTACTGTTTCAAATTAGAATGAAGTTATGCCTCAAAACATGATCGCTTTTGCTTCTTACCTACGTTTCTTGACATTTCCTCTCTTTTACCTCTGGGACAGAGCACACGCTAAGGCCATGTTTAGATTGCAAGTTTTTTTACTTTTTTTCTGTCACATCGAATTCAGGGACACATGCATAGAACAATAAATGTAGATAAAAAAAATAACTAACTACACAGTTTGATTGTAAATTACGAGACGAATCTTTTGAGCCTAGTTAGTCCGTGATTAGACAATAATTGCCAAATACAAACGAAAGTGCTATGGTGCCCAATTTCACTCTCTCTTCAATCTAAACGAGGGCTAAATACACACGCTGACACATCGAGTAGGCAACACGATTTGCTAGAAACGCACGTAGGGTGTGTTTAGTTCCGCGAAAAGGTGTAAAAAAAGTACTGTAGCACGTTTTGGCTTTATTTGGTAAATAGTGTCCAATCGTTGACTAATTAGGTTCAAAACGTTCGTCTCGCAAAGTACAACCAAGCTGTACAATTAGTTTTTATTTCATCTACATTTAGTACTCCATGCATGTATCGCAAGTTTGATGTGACGGGGAATCTTTTGTTTGCACAGTGTTTTTTTTAAGAACTAAACACAGCCATAGTAAAGTTCAAAAAAAAAAACGCACGTAGTACATCATGTACTTTACATGTGCTAGCTACTACTGCTACTAAACACTATTGGAGTACATACTCTAGTCAGCACTGACATGATAGATACACATGTATACGCATGAGTCGTCATTCCGTTGGCACATACGGACAACCCGTGGAACCCAATGCACGGTTTTTTACGGACGTGTTGGGGGTGGGGGGGCAAGTGGTGGAGTGTGTGCGGTCGGTTGATGGATGAAGAGTCAGATGAAAACACGTGGCAGATGATCGTACTTTAGTAAAGATTAAACTAAAAATGATTCATCACAATTATGTGTAAAAGAACACAAAATTAACACCTCCACCCTTACCCCACCCCTTGGGCGCAAAAATAGGACTGGGAAGGTATCAAGAAGATATATACCATCCATGTGGGACATCGGTATGGCAAGATGGGTACAACCAGTGGCAGAGGAAGGAACTAAATTAAGGTAGGGCGAAACAGCAAAGTAGACAACGTAGGTATTGTAATATCTATATTAGAGTTTTTTTTGTAAAACATTTAAATTAAACTTTGTACATAAACTCTTTGCTCCTATATTAATTGAGAGACGGAGCTCCAGACATGTTTTTAATAAAAAGATTTAATTAAAGTTAGTTCATATACATGAAAATTGTATTGTTTTTCATTCGCCAAATACGAAATATATGAACAAGAACATATGATAATATATAGATGAAAAATGTTAAGAATAGAATTCTGATTAATTTTGTATTAAATTGGCCATCTACAAGATTACAATATATACATGTTTTTGGGTCTTATTTGGCATTGCCCTTTTTCTTTTTTTAATAATGGAACAGTTCTTTTTTTGGATCACGATTAGTTAATTTTGTTTCCTGTATCAATATGCTTTATTATAAATTAATCAACTAAAACCAGAAAATAATAATTAATTAATTACCCAACAAATAAAACAACTCCACAAATTAAATCACTGTTGACACCGTTTTTGGCACATGTCAAAATGATCAGAGTTGACTAATCGGCAGAAGAAAAGTTATTGTATTACGCTGGTAGAAGGGTGCTGATGAAGATCAGCCTGTGAGGATTGTTGCCGATGAATGGTGGTGACCGATGGAAAGGTTGTCGTTTGACTTAGACTCAGAGGCGTTGCTGACAAGATCGGAGATGTTATTGCCGATGCCGATGAAGGAAGATCTGAAGACTACTGCCGATGAAGCTTGTGATAACGGAAAGCATGTCGATGGAGAGGAGGCCGATAAAAATTTCATCGTAATTAAGGCGGACAAGGAAGTAGATAGATGTTGTTTTCCTTTTCTATATTTGTTAGAGTATGATTCATGTAAGAGTCACGTTTTTCCTTATATATGGACTGAGTGTTCTAGTCGTGTCTGGTTATGTTTCTTCGGATCAGGGTACAAATATAGACTGAGGGACAATGTAAAAGTATATCAATCAATATCAAACTAATTTTACTCCTATTTGCATCTATTTACTTTTTGGCGACTTCGTAAATTTGCATATTTTTCTTTTTACGAGTTCTCATCGATTCGACGAGCTGCATCGCTTTAGTGCGACCTTCGACGATCCTCGAGTTCCGTGTGAGTACCTCTTGGCCGTGGCTTCCGGGCGTATTGCTGTTGTCAGGACCAAAGTACTCGAGTTATCATCCTTGTCGATTAACAGGTCAAATCGACTAGCACGCTTTGGATATCGGATTAGGTATTAGCTCTTTGTGTTTGTAGATCCACTTTTGCATCAACACATCTTTTGGCACGCCCGGTGGGACAAATCAACACGATCAATATGTTCAATCCTGAGATCGACAGGGAGAACGTCATCACGATATCGGAAAGAAGATCTCAAGGAAGAGCAGAAGCAGGCTATGGAGGATTACAGGCAGCTCTGTCTGAAATCATTCAGCTTGAACAGGAGCGGAGAAGTCATCCAGAAGCAAGATCTATCATTGTCTCGGCAGGATATCTTTGACTCCAATCCTGGTAAACTTCAAGAGATGGTTAATTCTGCAGTAAATCATGCTTTGATTAACCACTCCAATGTGTTGTTCAATACTGTTCACAATGCTATGGTTCGAACTTTTAAAGAGGGACAAGTACCACCACTTTACATTGGGCCAGCTTATCACCAACCAGAACTGGCATCGGTCAATGCTCCATCGGCTCCCTCAGCCGTTGCGGGTACAGAAATTACTTCTCCTTCAGTTTTGGTAGGTTTGCCTAATGTTCAATCTACACCGATAAGATCAGGTCCAGTGCATTCAGGAGGACGAGTTCAGCTCAATACAGATCTATCGGCATCAACTACGTCAGGGCCTGTGTCTCAGAATAGCCAAATTCCTGTTAATTGGTGGGGATATGGTATGCCTCTGGAGTTGTCTGCCATCAGCTCTGGGTTGCCTCAAGTGTTTGACGCAGTAAGAAAAGCTCCTGTATCATTGGCTGCTCCAGTTTCACCGATGACTCAGGTAACTCAATATGCCACATCGACTATTGTGCAACCAATTTCAGGTGGTTTCCAAGTGCCTTTATTTTAAGCACCCAATACAAGTTCATCGGCAAGCTTGCTGCCGATGCAACAGAAGGCTCCTGTTATGATTCAACCTAGGGTGCAGTTCATGCCTCAAGCTGGTTATGCTAATTGCTATCTAACAATGTCAGTAAGTTACAACCATCGACAAGCTTTATACCGATGAGTTCTAATAATGGTTGGTCAGGACAGTTACCTGTTCAGCATACAGTTCAGTAGAACTATCAAGTTACAGGAATTCAGCAAGGTCATATACAAGCTGGTTTTTAGAATCAGGCATCGGCAGCTCAGCCAATGGATCCTTTCTAGCAGGTTAATGGGCCACAAGTAGCGGCGAATATGCCGATTGATGGAGATCGTGTGCCACAAAGACACGTGAAGGGATATCCGCAGGTACCTCCTATAGAAATTCAGCCAGTTCGTCGGCAGGAGGCTGATGCTTTTTTGGGCCGATAAGATAGCAGAAATCATGAGAGATCAGTTTGAGATAAAACCCAAAGTTAATACTTATTCTTATCAGACTCCATACCCTCCAGCATATGATTTAATTCCTCTCCTAAATCTTTACAAGGTACCAGATTTCACCAAATTTTCTGGACAAGATGATACATCGACAACGGAACATGTCAATCACTTCATTATTCAATGTGGAGAGGCAGCTAGCAGAGATGAATTAAGAGTTCGATTATTTTCATCATCTTTGTCTGGATCGGCATTCACGTGGTTCATATCATTGCCACCAAATTCTATTATTACTTAGACTGATCTAGAAAAACAATTTCATAAGTATTTCTTTGCTGGAATATATGAAAAGAAGCTTACTAATTTAGTAAAATTGAGGCAACGTAATGATGAATCGGTAGAAAACTTTATGTAGAGGCTACGAGATGTGAAGAATAAGTGCTACAGCCTGGTGCTGGATGATCGGTAGCTTGCCGATCTAGCTTTTCAAGGGTTATTGCCACATCTCAAGGATAAGTACGCTTCTTAGGAGTTTGAAAGCCTGGGTCATCTTGTACAAAGGATCTCTGATCAAGACACTAGGGTTTTTGAGCCTAAAAAGAATTGGAGTAAAAAAGTATCATTTATTGATGAGGTAGAAGACTCTGATTCTGATGAAGAACTAGTTATCGGCTTAACTGAGTGAGTTAAGAATAAAAGGCCAATATCTTATCCTTTTGGTCAGAAAGAACCAGAGAAGTTTACCTTTGACATCACCAAAGCCGATAGGATATTTAATCTTTTGCTTCAAGAAGGTCAAATTAAGCTGTCACCCAATCATGTGATTCCATCGGCAGAAGAGTTGAAGAAGATCAAGTACTGCAAATGGCACAATGCAACTTCACACAGTACAAATGAGTGTAAGGTGTTTAGGCAGCAGTTGCAATCGGCTATCGAATCTGGGAGAATTAGGTTTGACAACTCCAAGACCCAGAAGCCGATGAAAATCGATCAGCATCCTTTCCCAGCAAATATGTTGGATGCCAAGGGTAAGACCAAGGTATTGACATCAGAGGCTACTGAGAAGAACACATCAGTGGATCCCCAACATCGGATAACTACCGATGACGCAAAAGGCAAGGGTCTGCTGGGAGAAAGTGGTAGTTCCAAAAAACCTCCTCGACCTAGCATTGTGATCACTCATCGACGGCAATAGGAAGGAAGGCAGCAGGAGGATTGGCGTCGGTGTAAGGACCGATATCGACAACAGCAAGAAGAGAGACGTCGGGAAGAGTGGCATCGACATAAAGATCATTGGTGGTGCCCGTTTTTCATCCATTGCTGGGAAGAAGGCATTAAATTACTAACTGTTGAAAATTGCCCTGAGTGCAATGGTTACTATCGAGCCAATCGGCTAGAAAGGAGGTTTTAGCCTGGTAATCGGGGCTTATCTATCAATGAGCCGATCAGAGGCAGAGCATTAGTGCATGATCGGCTAGGGGGCAGACTCAGTGTACATGAAAGGCTTGGTAAACGTGCTGGATATTTTCTAAGGAATCAAGAAGAGCTTGGGAAGATGGCAAATGCAAGAGTTCCCAATGAAGAAATATTCTACAGGAACCCTAATATACGTCATGTAGAATCAACTAAGATCCATTATCAGCCGGTTTCGAAAACTAAGCTTCCTCAATGGTGCCCTGAGGGTCTGACAAAGACATAGAAAAGGAGGATGCAGCGTGAGCATCAGGAAGACCTATACAGAGAGGAAAGCTCTTCCAACGAGAGGCCCAAACATCGGCAGTGGCAGTTGAAACCCAAAGGTAAGGGCCCATCAGCAAATATTAATATGGTATTTTATGTTGCCGATGGAGTTTCTGGCACCCTCTGATGATGAGGAAGAAGTTGTTCTCTCCGATCAAGTATCTCAGCTGGCACTAGATCCAATGATGGCTGTTTTTGAAAAACCTACCGATGACGAGAGACAGCATCTCAAAGCTTTGTTTGTGAAAGGCAGAGTTGATGGGCAGCCTGTATCTAAGGTACTTATCGATGGAGGAGCTACGATTAATATTATGCCCTATGTGATGTATCGAAAACTTGGCAAATGAGATCAAGACTTGACCAAAACTGATATGATGCTGAAAGATTTTGAAGGCAATGTGTCACCAGCTAAAGGGGCAGTATGCGTTGAGTTAACCATCAGCAGCAAAACCTTGCCGACGACGTTCTTTGTTATCAATGGTAAGGGTGCGTACAATATGCTTCTAGGAAGGGACTGGATTCATGCCAATTGTTGTGTTCCTTCCACAATGCATCAATGCCTCGCACAGTGGGTTGGGGATAAGATTGAGGTTGTCCCTGGTGATTCTTCTTACATCATCGCATCGGCAGAATCAGATACTTATGAGCAAACCAAATGCATATCAGGAGAAGTTTGGGAGAAAGAGTTCCTCAGAGTGGCCGACTATAAAATTCCACCGATCCAAGCAGTCGGTTCTGAAGAGGAGTTTTAATGGATAGGTTTGCCGATGATAGAAAGTTAGGTCAGGGGTTCACATCGGCTGATGATTTAGTAGCGGTAGATATTGGTAATGGTGATAGGCCAAGGCCTACTTTTATTAGCGCTAAGTTAGATTCCAAGTGTAAGCAACAAATAACTAATTTGTTAAAGGAATATAAAGATTGTTTTGCTTGGGATTATACTGAAATGTCTGGATTAGACCGATCGATAGTTGAACATCGGTTACCTATCAAATCTAGATTTCGGCCATATCAGCAGCCAGCACGCCGATGCAACCCTAATATACTTCCTGACATTAAGGCCGAAATAACTAAATTGATTGAGGCAAAGTTTATTCGGCAGTGTCGATATGTGGAGTGGATTTCTAATGTGGTTCCTATTTATAAGAAAAACGGGAAACTTCATGTTTGTATTGATTTCAGGAACCTCAACAAAGCTACATCGATGGATGGCTATCCAGTGCCTATTGCTGATTTGTTGATTGATGCTGCAGCCGGACATTAGATTATCAGCTTCATGGATGATAATGCAGGTTGCAATAAAATATTCATGGCTGAAGAAGATATTCCCAAGACTGCTTTCAGATGTCCAGGTCATGTGGGGGTTGTTTGAGTGGATAGTCATGACCTTCAGTTTGAAAAATGCCGGTGCTACTTATCAGAGATCTATGAATTTTATTTTTCATGAGTACATCGGCACATTAGTGGAAATCTACATTGATGATGTAGTGGTTAAGTCTGGGGATATCGCAAAACATCTAGCCGATCTACAAAAGATACTGGAGTGCATGAGGAAGCATGGATTAAAGATGAATCCTAATAAATGTGCGTTTGGTGCATCGGCAGGTCAATTCTTGGGTTTTATGGTGCATCAGAGAGGTATTGAAATCAGTAGGAAGTCTATTGATGCAATTAACAAGGTAGTTGCTCCTGTCGATAAAACTGAACTGCAATCTTTGATCGGCAAGATTAATTTTATTAGAAGGTTCATATCTAATCTATCGGGCAAGATCAAGGCTTTCAGTCTGTTGCTTAAATTGAAGGCCGATTAAGAATTTATATGGGGAGGTGAGCAGTAGTTGGCCCTAGATAAAATTAAGAAGTACTTGACAAACCCTCCAGTGCTAGTTCCACCCTAACACGGGAAACCCTTCAGGTTGTATTTGTCAACTGATGATACTGTTATCGGTTCAGCTCTTATTCAAGAATTTGAAGGGAAAGAACGTGTTATTTGTTATTTGAGAAGAAGATTGGTGGATGCTGAGACAAGGTATTCAGCCATCGAAAAACTATGTCTATGTTTATACTTTTCTTGTATTAAATTGAGGCATTATTTGCTATCGGCCGAATGCACTGTCATATGCAAGGATGACGTGGTCAAATACATGCTGTCGATGCCGATATTGAGTGGTAGAATCACAAGTGGATTTTAGCGTTGTCAGAATTTGACCTACGTTATGAATCGGCTAAGGCAGTTAAAGGGCAGGTTATGACCGATTTTGTCACTCAGCATTGCAATACAGTAGACTCTCTGGAAGTTGCTCCTTGGACACTTTTCTTCGATGGGTCTACATGTGGTGAAGGAGCAGGTATCGGCATTGTGTTGATTTCACCTCAAGGAAGGAAGTATGAGTTTTCATTGCCGATTGTTGCTACATCGACAAACAATCAGGCTGAGTATCAAGCTTTGATAAAAAGGTTGGAATTACTTAGGGAGATACGTGCCGATGCTGTCGAGATCTTCGGTGACTCTATGCTGGTTATAAATCAATTAGCTGGGATTTATGAATGCTGAAGTGAAGTTTTGATCTCATATCATGAGAGATGTTTGCAATTGTTGAAAGAGTTTAAAGATTTTCGTCTTGAACATATTCCTCGATTGCATAATGAAGAAGCTAATCGGCTAGCTAAGCATGCTTCAGGGTATCAGCCTATCCAGGAGGTGCTGACATCGGCAGTTGATACCGATGACTGGAGAATGGGGATTGTCGATTACTTAAGGGATCCATCTAAGAAGGTTGAAAGACGTATAAGATTTCAAGCCACTAAGTATGTGCTCCTCAATGATGAATTATATTATCGGACTATAGATAGAGTTTTACTCAGATGTCTTAGCGGTGATGAATCGAAAAGCTTGATGGGTGAAATTCATGAAGGAGTGTGTGGGTGTAAGGTCCTAGATGGCTAGAGGGGGGGTGAATAGCCTATAAAAAATTCTACAAGCACCACTAAGCAAACTTATTAGAATAACAAACGGCGTAAAGCGAGTTTTGCTTAGCCAAAGGTTGTGATGCAAGCCTCCTATCCACAAGTCTAGTAGATTATGATCTCTAGTTCACACAAGTGCTAAGTCACTAACTTACACTAGTGAGCAAGCTAACAACTACTAGAAAAGGCTACCACTAGAGCTACACAAGATAATCTAGTAAAAGTAAATGTGAGAGAGAGGATTGTGAATCTTATACCGACGGTGGAGTGAAGATGTTGCCAATCACCAAGATGATATACAATCAATTAATATTGACAACAACACAATATGTAGACCAATCACCGGGAGACAAGAGACATAATATTTTTGTTCACCCGGTGTTCACTTGTGCACCGACAAGCTACGTCACCGGTTGTGTCGACCAACACTTAGATGGTTCCTCGGTGTGACCCTCAAGTCACTTGCCCCTCAAGGCACGCCCCGCAAGGCACCGCAAGACACCACTCTCAAGTGAGGTAACTCAATGACACGCGCAATCCAATAGAGTTGCTTTTGGCGTCCCGCCGAGGAAAGCACAAGAACCTCTTACAAACAACCGGAGGTGGCCAAGAACAATCACCTTCTCTTGCCAACGCCTCCAACAATCTCCAAGCCGGCTAGGAGCGGTACTCTCCAAGAGTAACAAGAAATCCACCGGCTAAACCACCCATAAGTGTCACTAGATGCCCTCAAGCTATGCAATGCACTTTGGGATCACTCAATCTCACTTTTGATTTGCAATCAAGCAAGAGAGATGAGTGGGAGGAGTAGCTCTAGCTCAAAGGATGCACAAGAGTGTTAGAAATGCCAAGAGACCTCCCCAAGGGCCGGCCAACGAGTATTTATAAGCACCCCAAACAAATAGAGCCGTTGCCACTCCACTGACCGTTTTTTCGGGACGACCGGACGCGCCGGTCGAAACTGATCGGACGCGCTCAACCGCGTCCGGTCGCCCTGCGATGTCCACGTGTCCCTCAAATTTCAAATGCGACCGTTAGATCCTCCAACGGTCACTGCGCGCCAACGGTCAAACGCTATGACCGGACACGCTGCTCAACCGACCGGACGCGCCAGTCGCACAGCACCGCGCGCGCGAAGCAACGACCGGACGCGCTCCTCGCAACGACCGGACGCGCCGATCCGCACAGCACCCACGCCCGCGAAACAACGACCAGACTCGCTCCTCGCAACGACCAGACGCGACAGTGCCAGCGTCCGGTCGGAGTCCAGTAAGCTCCCTCGACGACCGGACGCGTCCGATCGCGTGTGATCGGACGCGCCCCGCGTCCGATCGTCCTTGCGAACCGCAGTTCCTTCTGGGCACTTGACCGGACGCGCCAGTCCCGCGAGTGACCGGACGCGCTGGTTGTAAACCCTAGCCCGCGCGCCCGATACCGCGCTGTACTGACCGGACGCGTCCGGTCACACCGTGACCACGTCCGGTGCAGCGTCCGGTCACCTCAGTGACCCCGTTCGCCTCCGTTTCTTTTCCGACTTCCGGCGTAGTGGAAAATAGGCATTTCATTTCCCCGAAATCGCCTGAATCCCGTGCTCGCACGCTCGGCGGGAGGGAGAGAGGAACCCAAACCCCTCTCTACCCGCAAACCACAGCGCGACCAACGCCACCTTTGCAAATGTGCCAACACCATCAAGTGTACATCTCCATGTGCTTGTGTGTTAGCATTTTCTCAATCATTTTCAAAGGTTTTCCAGTTAGCTCACTAGGCCCTACATGTAATGCACTTCATGAATTCACCTAGTGGCACCCATGCGTCGAATAACCGATAAGACTTCCCCTCTTAATAGTTCGGCTATCGATCCTAAACCACTCACACCCTCTATGGTGTCTTGAGTGTAAAACAAAATGGCCCTATGGTTATACCTTTGCCTTGAGCCCATTTTGTTTCTCCAAATGATATGATCCACTTCATATCATCACATGACCGTCTCGATCCATCGACCTTGACTTCACTTGCTCTTCACCGTTGCATCAGTCCGTCGGCGCTAAGTCTTGCTCAAGCTTCACCATCGCATGGTCCTTCGCTTCGAAGCCTCGACTTGCCCTTCACCTTCACAACCGGTCCATCGAGCCAAGCCTCATCTTGGTCTTCACCATCTTGGTCATATGAGTTAATGTCATGTCTCATATGCAATGACCACCTTTATCTAAATCATCCACTTAGATACAAAGGTTAGTCCTAGGTTTCATCAATTAGCCAAAACCAAACTAGGGACTTTCAGTGGGGCACATCAATCGACTTTCAAGATGAAATGGATGATCAGAAGGAATGTATACTATTGACCGACTATTCTAGAAGATTGCTTTAAATATTTTAAAGGATGTCAGGGGTGTTAGAAGTTCAGCAATATTGAAAGAGCGCCTACATCGACCATGAATCCTATAATTAAACCTTGATCGTTCTGGGGATGGGCTATCGATCTCATCGGTCAGATTTATCCACCATCGAGCAAAGGACATAAATTTATACTTGTTGCTACCGATTATTTCACAAAATGGGTTGAAGCAATTCCTTTGAAAAAGGTAACATCGGCTAGTATGATCAATTTTGTGAAAGAGCATATTGTTTACCGATTTGGTATTCCTCAAAATATCACTACCGATCAGGGTACTATGTTTACATCGGGAGAATTTGATGAGTTTGCTATTGGTATGGGGATTAAAGTTTTGAATTCTTCTCCCTATTATGCTCAAGCTAATGGTCAGGTTGAGACTTCTAACAAAGGAATTATCAAACTCATTAAGCGCAAAATTAAAGAAAATCCTAAGCGGTGGCATACAGTATTGAATGAGGCCCTGTGGTCATATCGGATGGCATGTCATGGTGCAATCAAAGTAACGCCTTATCAGTTAGTATACGGATACGATGCAGTATTGCCTTAGGAAATTAAAACTGGCTCTAGGCAGATATTTTCTCAAGATCAACTGACAGCCGATGACTATGATATTCTTATGAAAGATGAGTTAGAAGACGTGGCAGGTCATCGGTTGAGGGCTTTAGTTAGCATCGAAGAAGATAAGAAGAGGGTAGCCATATGGTATGATAAGAAGGTGAAGGTAAAGGAGTTTGCCGATGGAGATCTGGTTTGGAAATTGATTTTACCGATTGGAACTAAAAGTTCAAAGTTTAGCAAGTTGTCTCCTAATTGGGAAGATCCTTATCGGATAAATCAATCTATTTCTGGCAACACATACATTCTAGAAACCCTCGAAGGGGTTGTGTTTCCCAGAGCATTGAATGGAAAATATTTAAAGAAATATCACCCTAGTATCTGGATGGATGCATAAAAGCATAAGTGCCGATAGCAGTCCTATCGGCCAAAATCAGATAAGGGTATCAGTGTTTCCTAAAGCACCGATGCAATGCACTGCCGATAAACAGGATTTACAAATTTAATAAAGACTGGATGGCCGATATCGCACACAGGCGAATCTAATCGGCTTCCTCTATCTCTTTGATATCTTCATCGGCGGCACCCTCCACTGGCTTAAGTTTTTTCTTCACCGCCAGGGCTTTGCGAGCTTGGATATCTCTTTCTTGCTGGAGAGCCTTGATAGCATCGGGTAACTGGCTTTCTTCCTGCTTGGCATGAGTTAGAGCTGCCTCGACATCCTTTAGTTCAGCCAGTAGGGCCATTCTCTTTGCCGATAAGTCTGAGATTTTCTGCTTAAGTTCAGCACCTGAGGTATTCAAACTACCGATGTTCTTGTGCTTCTCATCGGAGGTCTGCTTCAATTGTAGCATCTCTTCTTTAAGCTGAGCATGAGCAGCTCTATCGGCAATGCATTGAGTAGCCCTCTGATATTGGAGTTGTCGGCTTTCTAAGTGGGCTGCTGGGAAGAGTGCCTCTTTGATGTTGGCAGGGACTTGGCCACGAATTGTTTTGAAAATTGATTTTGCAGGGTCTGAATCATCTACCAACTGGGCGGTGTCTTGCTGCAGCAAGTTCAGTAGAGCCTCCAGCTTAGACTTGACTTCTGCTGATACTGTCCCCAGTGCGAGTGTAGAGCTTGCCTCCTCTCCCTCATCGTCAAAAACGTCAATGACAAAGGAGAATAAACTGTCTGGGGAGTCTTGTTCCTAAAAAAAGAAAAGGGGTTAATCGAGGATAAGTGTGAATATTATAAATCGGCTAAATGAGTCGACTTACTTGCTTCAAGGTAATTTCTTGTCTTTGACTGGAGGAAGCAGTCTGGAGTGTGCCATGTGAAGGATCGGCTGTGCCTATCGATGGAATGTCTTCAGCTGCAGGATTAATTGGTGCTAAGACTGATGGCAATTCCTCTATGGTCTCATCAGTAATTAGTCCTTGGGATGCAACGGCTGATGACGTACCCTGTGCAGATGGATCGACTGCTCGCTCAGGTGCATTGGCCAGTTCTGGTTGGCTCGGAGGTGCTAGATAAGGTGTTGGGATCGGTGCGGACTTCTGCCGTTTTGGTTGTGCTTCGGTGTTTGTTGAAGCTTTGCGCTTTGTTTGGGCCTTAGCAACGGTTGGCTGGGGGGCATCGGCACTTGTTGGTTGTGAAGATTGGACATCTGGGACACTTGCCGATGTACCCGTTTGTTGCTGCAAGACAGGTGTAAGATATGATATTTAACAAGTTAAATATGGAGTTGAAGGAATACCTCTGAAGGTTTGTTAGAGATGGTATTGTTTGATGCAAGAGGAGTTGCCGATGATGATCCAGTTGTAGTTCTTGCGTCCTAAAAATTAGTGTCAGTACGGATTGAGATCGACATGGGTTGGAATAAATAGGGTTGTTACCTTGAACGCTTCTATTAGGGTCACAGCGACAGCTGATGGAGTGACCCTAGCCTTAGCCAATTTTGGCTTGGTAGTGATTTTCTTGGTGCGGGTTCTCTGATGAGTCAGAATAGCTAGGGTAGGAGCATTATAGCCGATCGGTGATATTGGGGATATGGGTCGAAGGTCAAAGGGTATCCCACTCTTGGTCATGGATGGTGCTGGGTCATCGACCTGTCACAAAGAAAATTAGTTGCCAATGAAATTAAAAGTGGAGAAAAAAACTAGTGTTAAAAGAAACTTACTGTGTCATCAGGTATGATATGCTCAGGGTCGATCAGATGCCGGTATGTATGGACAGATGTTGCAAATAATTGTCCCTTCCACTCTTGCCACCATAACTTATATGATTCAGTGATGAAAGAGGCTGGCACCTAGGTGGATAGATCAATATCTGTAGTATCAACATCAGGGGAGAGTCACACTACCTTGCTCCAGTCCGACCCTCTAGTGATTGTTTCTCTCGGCTTAATCACATCGGCAAAGCAGAGTTTGATTGGCAGTTGTCCAAAGGCCAATTGACATGATACTGCCAATGAATTATAGAATTCATAGGTGGTGTTGGTGTTCTTCCCGCTACCGAATGTATTCACTAGGATTGCCCGGGGAGTAATGATGGCCATCATAAGTTCATCATCCTTGTTCAAGGCACCATTGGCAAAATTGAAGAGAAGGGGGAGTCTGGCTTCTTTGTCGATATAGGGCATCTAGACCCGATGATCATGGGAGAGACTATTGTAAAAGCTTTGGAAAAATCGGCCGATCTGGTCTTCGTTGGCCTCTGTCCTAGGAAGAACTATTATGGCCTCACCAAAATTGAGGGGTGGGCGTGTTGCTGATTCTTCATCTCCAAGTTCATAGTCCTCGGTGATATCTCGCGGGAATTGCTGAGCAAAGAAATCCCATTGCAAGCATTTGTGCATGTGGGCATTCAGCCACATGTTAACGAACCACCACGGGCCTCCTAAGTTGCTGATGGGTTCACCAAGCAGAAGCTTCTGAGACACTTGATGTAAGAGGTG
This sequence comes from Saccharum hybrid cultivar R570, assembly GCA_038087645.1. Classification (NCBI taxonomy): domain Eukaryota; kingdom Viridiplantae; phylum Streptophyta; class Magnoliopsida; order Poales; family Poaceae; genus Saccharum; species Saccharum hybrid cultivar. Next base: position 456,420 of record JAQSUU010000647.1, on the reverse strand, counting down.
ATAAGTGGAGCTCAGGAGATATCGGCCAAGAGGGAACTTTACACCGTTGGCCAGTTGTTCAGCTGCGGGGAGGTAAACATTGGTTGGCCCTACCGATCGACCACAGAAAATGAATTTTTCTAACCACATGTTTAGGAATGTGGCATGTTCCCTCTGACCAACTGTCCTGGTCTTTCTGTATTCTTGGATATACCCTGTCCAACCACCGATGTTACGGGTATTCACCTTCTACTCAGATTTTCTACCGTAAACGGAGGCATCATCGGCAGTTGAAATATCTAAGTCGGTGAGCATGTATACATCGGCAAGAGTGGGAGTGGCTAGGCCATGTCCAAACATGAAGGTTTTTGTTATGTCTGACCAGAAATAAGCGGCAGCAATCATCATCGACTCATTCTTTTGCATATCGGCAATGGACAGTTTGATGCATTGGTCTAGTTTTTGCTCAGCCTAGTACACTTGCATCGACCCGATTATCCTCAGATGCCAATCTTTCCACCCCTTGGTGGTTTTAGGCCAAGATCGGAAGGTATCCTTTCATAAATCTAAAGAGAAATTCTAGGCTCTGAAGGGAATTCTGTTAGTCTCTGCATTGATCAAATCGGTTGGATTTGGGTTACCCATTGGACCTAAACATTGGATGTGCGACTGATTGGTTGGGATGACTAACTTGTTGCATAGTTCCTAAGTTTGGAGGATCAAAAGAATAGAGGAAAAGAGAAAGAAAATCACCAACTATATGAACTTGCAAGGGCAAAAGAAATTGCAGTAAAAGAGGATGAAGGTGAAACAAACCGCAGGGACGTCGAAGTTGATTGCCATTATCTTGAGAAGGATGGAGATGCGGCTGGAGACTTGAGGTTGCCGCTGGGGAAGGTTCTTGCTAGTTGGGTTCGCACGGTTGCTCGTCGGGGTCGCCACCGGAGAGAGAAGATGTTGAAGGTTGGAGTCTAAGGGTAGAAGACGAGCATTTGGGAGAGATGTATTTATAGGCCGATTAGAATAGGGGCATTCTGGACTTATCTCTGTGCCGCGCGCATGTAGGTCGAGGTGGTTCAGATGGATATGGTAACTATTCACATGATAATCAGGGGATTGTGCAGGTGGTTTGATAGCAAGCAATCATGACTCGGAAGAAATCTCGGTGTACATGATATTCTAATTCCGAGATCGGCAGCGGTTAAGGTAATAAATAGCGGCGATAGCGGCCGCAATTGCACCCGCAATAGCGGTAGCGGTCCATTGCCGCTACCGCTATGAGGTAGCGCTCTGAACATTGCATCCTGTAACTTTGCGGCCGCAATTCTGAATAGCGGGCCGATATTGCGGCCGCAATTGCACGTAGCAGGTCGTAATAGCATGGAAGCAAATATCCCTAATTAGTCCAGCCCAGTATGACTCACACCTTAAATTCAAATACTCACGCATCGGCTGTGAAACTTAAAATTATTCATGATATATGTACTTAAAATTATTTATACTCATTATTCATGATATATGTACTTAAAATTATATGAGACTATCGGGTGCTGCTATTGGAACTTATCGTCCGCAATATCGCCCGCTATCCGCAATCCGCTATCTCGACGTCAATCCGCTATCAACCCGCTATACGCTATTTATTAGCTTGGTAGCGGTACTGTGTTAGGTTCTTGCCGATGGACTATTGCTTTTATATCTTAACCATAATCAGAACGAGAGTGATTGAAGATTGTCCGATATTTACTGAGACGCGTGAATCAGGGCTGGATTCGATTGGATTTGGTAACAGATTATGTCATGCTTGGAGGATGAGCTAGATAATTGGGTGAAGGCAATCGTTGTCTGGAGTAAATTTCAGAACATTAATGATTTTATACTCCAAAATTAGGGGGCATGTGTTGACACCGTTTTTGGCACGTGTCAAAATGATTAGAGTGGGCTAATCGGCAGAAGAAAAATTATTGTATACATGTTTTTGGGTCTTATTTGGCATTGCCCTTTTTCTTTTTTTTAATAATGGAACGGTTCTTTTTTGGATCACGATTAGTTAATTTTGTTTCCTGAATCAATATGCTTTATTATAAATTAATCAACTAAAACCAGAAAATAATAATTAATTAATTACCCAACAAATAAAACAACTCCACAAATTAAATCACTGTTGACATCGTTTTTGGCACGTGTCAAAATGATTAGAGTTGACTAATCGGCAGAAGAAAAGTTATTGTATTACGCTGGTAGAAGGGTGCCGATGAAGATCAGCCTGTGAGGATTGTTGCCGATGAATGGTGGTGACCGATGAAAAGGTTGTCGTTTGACTTAGACTCAGAGGCGTTGCTGACAAGATCGGAGATGTTATTGCCGATGCCGATGAAGGAAGATCTGAAGACTACTGCCGATGAAGCTTGTGATGACGGAAAACATGTCGATGGAGAGGAGGCCGATGAAAATTTCATCGTAATTAAGGCGGACAAGGAAGTAGATAGACGTTGTTTTCCTTTTCTATATTTGTTAGAGTATGATTCATGTAAGAGTCACGTTTTTCCTTAGATATGGACTCGGTGTTCTAGTCGTGTCTGGTTATGTTTCTTTGGATCAGGGTATAAATATAGACTGAGGGACAATGTAAAAGATATATCAATCAATATCAAACCAATTTTACTCCTATTTGCATCTACTTACTTTTCGGCGACTTCGTCAATTTGCATATTTTTCTTTTTACGAGTTCTTATCGATTCGACGAGCTGCATCGCTTCAGTGCGACCTTCGATGATCCTCGAGTTCCGTGTGAGTACCTCTTGGTCGTGGATTCCGGGCGTATCGCTGTTGTCAGGACCAAAGTACTCGAGTTATCATCCTTGTCGATTAACAGGTCAAATTGACTAGCACGCTTTGGATATCGGATTGAGTATTAGCCCTTTGTGTTTGCAGATCCACTTTTGCATCAACAATCACCTTATCCTGATCGGCTGATGATAGAATTGGATTGGGACATGGGCTAGCGGGGTCACTCCTTGCCTCCTAACTACTAGCATAGTTGCGTAGACGGATACGACCAACAGATCATAGAGCCACTAAGGGATTAAGGATGGATTGAACTCATCAAGGCACGATGCATAGCAAGGCAGAGTGCAGGCCAGGTGACAGCCACTACTACCGGCTCAGCTCTCTCAACAAATGTGTTCATACGTTCTGTTCTTCTTCTTCAGACCACTTTAGAGCAACAGATTGAGATCTCTTCATAGCGTTCATGACATGGGATGATTTAGGAGGGAGAGCTACTGAAAAATTGAGGTATGGCAAGTGCCATACCTTGCCATATGGGAAGCTCCGCTCCTGGGTACAAAGATATTCAACTTCAAAAAAACATTATGGTAATACAGATCATAGATCAGTTGGTTAGGTTTTTTTGTGATAGAACATATCCACCTGGATTTAAGTCCTCGATGCGTTGTGGGCGTCTGCGTTGTACTATGTAATTCTTAAAATAAAAAAAAGATGTTACAGCTGCGTTAATGAAATATCGGTGATACATAGCCGAGAAAATGTTGATTATTGTTAGTCTGGTAACTTGAAAGATTGGAGGTAAAATTACTTAAGTACTGAATTAATACAGTTTTTAGTACCCGAGACGGACCGCGAAATAAGTGCAAGAGCAAGGTGCTGCTCAAATATGTGAGGACAAAATCATACCATAACCAAGAGCATCGGTCAAACTCAGAGAGCATATACGTAACAGGAAATGTTTTAAGTACCTCGCATGGACATTAAAAAAACATTAATTAATTGCAAAAGCAGGGAGCTATTCAAATCTGTTAGGATAAAACCATACCATAACTAGCATCAATTGTCAACCTGAGATCACAAACATGAAAGTGATTTGATGATCTATTATCACCGGTGGATAAGTTAAGAGACTATTGTATAGGCCCCCTGGAGCTTTGGTTGTACAGAAGTACTACAGAACCAACCAGAGAAAGAACAAGGTAATTACATCGTGAACGAAAAAAAACTGCAAAGATGGGCAGATCGTAGCTTAATGTTTAAATATCTCTTGGATCTGTTGGCGCCTGTTAGTGTCCATATTCAGTTTATTAGCATCTCTGTTTGCTCACTGATTTTAACCCATTACCACCCGCTACCCTAGCTTGCATGTAACGCACAAGACCAACTCGTAGTCAGAAGGTAGGCAAGAAAACTGTTAATTTGTGCCTTGTAATTTCTTTGCCTTCTTTTTAATTGAACTCTTTTCCTTCATTAGCTCATGAGAGCCTCTGGTTATGTCATTACTGTCACATCCTCTTCCACCTAGCGAACAGTTCAGAAGGACCGGAAACGACGACCAGAGAGGGGGTGAATGGGAGCCTCAAATTTCTTTCGAAACTTTCGACCACTGTCCCAAAATCAACCCCCAAAAGGCACACAAACAAAAACTACAAAAAACATGAGCCGCCGAGAGTTAAGAGACCCTAGAGACGTTCCTTAGATCGCTAGAAACCCAACACAAAAGACGAAACTCAAATCGGAGACCGAACGGGCAAGAAACGGATCGAAACAGCAAAGCCTGCGAGCTGCGGACAGTCCGCTACAGTGGTCATTGACTACCATCTCCGTGCTCCACACCTCCACACCACGAGCCAAGAGACATGCACACATAGCTTTCGTCATGGTAGGGTTAGTCACCACTCAACCTACTTCGTGGATCACATTGACAATCACTCATCACAAAACGAACACACAAGGGTACTTATCAACCTTGTGTTCGCAATCTCCCCCTTGATGAGTGCATTGTCAACACCAATACACGAACAACTTGAGCAAAAGAAAAAGAAGAAGAAGAGAAAATAAAGAGCTCAACCAAATGACCAAAAGTCAAAGAAAAGCCAAAACAAGTCATTTGAAATGAGCAAAAACTTGGTCCCCAAAGACATGAGCAACGGCTCGACGCAACCAAGTAAAACAAAGCTAGCCCTCAAGAAGAAGCAATGGGCTCAACACCACTAGCAAAGCTCGAAAAGCCGAGAAACTGCTAGATCCTCCAGAAGAGGCAAAGCTCGAAAAGCCGAAAAACGGCTAGACCCTCCAGAAGAGGCAAAGACTCAACACATCTGGCAAGCAAAAACAACTCAAGTGCAACTCCCCCTGAACAAGTGCAATCTCTCTCAAATGAATGCACGAAATAGAGACTTCTCCCCCTTGTTGACAACTTATCCCCTTTGTTGACATGGTGAGTGTGACATATCTCTCCCCCTTGTTGACACATGCACTTATCAAGCTAGAGCCCAAGGATTACAACTCCCCCTCAAAACATGCTATGAATGCAGAAATGCACAAATACAGAAGCTTCAAGATTATAGCAAGTAGATTGAAAAGATGCTTTAGCTGATGCTGTCATGTATACATATCAATAAATACAAGTGCTAGCAAATGCTCAAAGTGATCAAATGAGACGAAATATGGCATTGTAGCAAGTTTGATCAAGTTTGAGCAATTTAAAAGAAGGTTCACCACAAAAAGAGCACATAGCAAATATAGACAGGAGATCAACCTTGTGCTACACATGTATGCAAAGTGAACTACCCCAAACAAAGTTCACACATCATGTCATGAGACAAACTTGTGATTTGATCAAATTTTTAGATATCAATTGAATTTTATCGGAGTTATGCAGCTTATCACAAAAGTTTGTCAAACAAATGTGTGCGGGAGGTTATCGATGTCATCAAAACCTGACTTATCGATCATGTCAAGCCTATGCCAAAAGCAATCAGAAGCTTAAGACAATGATCTCGGTATCCATTACAGAGCTCAAGTTCACCCTTAAGTGCAAATAGGGAGTTGTCTCGATACTCTGACATGGGATAGCAAAGACCCATCCCGATCTTTTCAAATCACTTAGCTTGATTTTCTAGTTTTAGCACAAATTCAAGTTTCTCAAGCAAGTGTGTAACTCAAGGTATAAGTCGTAGCAACTAAGCATATATATGAAGAAAAAGGGTTCTTGACACACCTATACATGCTAGTTGCCACAAGTAGTGGTGAACATGTTTCAAGTTTCATCAAGTGTTATTCAAGTTCACAATTGAAAAAGGCATTTTTAGCTCATATCAAGAGATCAAAACGAGCCTAAGCCAAAGCACATCATGTATATCCATAACATCCCCAACAAGAGCATAGTGTCAATCTAGCTACTATAAGGATGAAGCATAAGGATGAAGCTCAAGATGCAATATGATACATGATGATATGACATGCAAGAAAGATACAAAAGGTCAAAAACAGAAACTAAACTGCAAAGAAAACCAAGAAACTAAGATACAAGATCCAAAACTTCCCAAGCTAAAAGGAAAGCAAAAATCCAAACTCAAAGCGCTGGACTTACCTTTGGTTGAGGTTAGAGAACCATTTGAGACATCCGGTCATGTGGCGCAATCATCCGGAGTCAATGAGCTACATGTTCTCCATTCCTCTAACCTGCTCAATAAAAGGCCATAGGATAGGCAAATGACTCAGCACTGGGGTTAGTAAACTGTGGAGCATACCAGTGTTGGGCCATTTGCTTAGAAAAAGGGTTAGCTGAAAAACCACTCATCCTAGGCCAAGAAGCAAAGCGATCACCTCGAAAGGGAAAACGTGGTCCGTTGGGGGAAAGCGATCACCACAAGAAAAAACATGGTCCGCTAGAGGGGTAAAAGCCAAAGCCACTGCCATGAGGTCCAAGGTCATATTGATCATGACCTGAACCATGCCGGGCATGACCACCACGACCATCGCATGGTCTAGCAACCTGAGGCCTAGCACCCTGAGGCATTGCACCTCTTGGCCTAGCATTGCGCCTCTGAACAGGCGGCACATGTATGCCATGGGGCAGACGGTACATGTTCCGATTGTTCAACTCATACTCCCGCCGCTCATCTCTCTTCCTCCTAAAGCAAAACTCAAAAAGGTGATGATCCCTATGGCAATAGTCACAGTGATACCTCACCTCTCTCTTGGGTGGTTGTTGGCTCACTTTTTTGTGGGTATGTGTCACTCTTGGTAGCTTTTTGGCTTTAGGAAGGGGATTCTCAGAGATGTTTGGTAGAGTGGATTCCTAAGATAGTTTGGTTTTAGAACCCAAACTTGTTTCAGGGGTGGAGCTCTTGGAGGCTCTTCAAACACTCCATCTTTCACAGTAGGTTCGGTAGGCTTAGGTGGATTGATCTTGATCAATTTGGGAGTAGTGGAAGGTTTCTCACTTGGGCTCAAACCACTGAACTCACCAACTTTGCCATAGACATTTTCACCCTTCCCACCTAGAGCAAAGCCTACTCCTGATGTCCCGGTTCCCCATTTGAACTGGCTCATCATCATACCTAACTATGGCTCACTACAAGACACCCAATTCAAGATGGACCGAAGGTATGTGTTGTCTTCCTTGGATCTCATCTTGTCATGCCTATAAGACTCAAGCTCTAACACCAAGCTCTCACAGCATGCACACTCAACAACCGTGCTATCTGAACTGGCCTTCTCAAGAGCAAGGATCTTGACATTCTTCTCTGCCAGCTCAGATTGTAAGCCTGAACAAGACTTGCACGCACCCAACAAGCTAGACCTAGCCTTCAGCTCATCGTTCTCATCTAACAAGGTAGCATACTTAGATTGCAACTTAGAAATGTTAGTCATATGAACAGCACATTCATCGCACTCAACCTCGTCAGACACATGAACAACAAGCTTCTTAGCTTCCTCAAGCTCTTTCTCCATAACTTCTAGCTTATCCTTAAACTCTTTCCTCTCACGAGCAGCATGTTTCAGCAGCTTATCTTGACTCATCAAAGTATTGGTCATAATATCAAGCTCGGCAATAAGAGCATTGACGGAGGGTTTTACCTCGATAGAGTCGTCGTCACCGGAAAGCACGTCCTTGTTCGGCTTCACACCTTCATCCACGGCCATGGTGCAGTAGCCTCCGTGGATGGACTTGGTGACGAAGCAAAGCTCGGTCAACTTGTCCTCACACCTCTTCTCGGACTCATCATCGCTCGAGGGAGAAGAAGACCGGTCGTCATCGAGGTCGCTGAGGGAGGCGAGGAAGGCGTGCTCTTGAGCCTTGTCCTTCTTGAAGTACTTCTTCTTTAGTGCCTCCTTGTCGAATCCTCCCTTCGACTTGTGCTTGGAGGTGTACTCGCGCTTGTTCTTACGCTTGCTAGAGTCATACTTGTTGAAGGAGTGCTTGTTCTTCTTAGGGCAGTGGGCGATAAAGTGGTCAGGGTCTCCATAGTCGTAGCATCCTTCCTTCGGACCACCACCACGCCGATGATTCAAGCGGTTGTTGTAAAACCGCGAGAACCGGCTGATGATCAACGCCAGCTCGTCGTCCCCAAGACTCTCCATCTGCTCCTCTGTGACAGACACCAAAAAAGACAAGGCAAAAGACACCTATGAAGAGTTAGCCAAAGAACTTGAGCCGTTACCTAAGACCAAAGCCATAGTCGGCGCAGAGGGATTCTTAAGCTTGACTTGGGTCTGGTAGTCGATCTCGGTGGACTTGAGCTTGTTGAAAAGCTCATCCACGGTGAGGGTCTCATACCCTGAAGACTCAATGATGGCAGTCACTTTCACATCCCATACCTTCCGATCTAGGGCATATAGAAGCTAGAGTGCCCTCTCATGATCGTCATAAGGCAATTGTGCCTTATTTGCTCGCATCTTGTTGACGATGGTCTGAAAGCGAGAAAACATGGCATCGATGGACTCGCCATCAAGCTGAGTGAAGTTCTCATACTCCCTCTTGTACGTCTCGTAGAGTCTAGTTTTGACCTGTGTGGTCCCCTCATGATAGCTCTAAAGCCTCATCTAGATCTCTCGAGCGGTAGTACAATCAGAGACTCTCTCGAACTCCTGAAGCGAAAGACTAGAGAAAAGAACTGTGCGAGCTCTGCTATTAGCATTGTGCTGATCTTTTTGATCTTGCGTGACATGAGTATGGGGTTCAAGCACAACGTAAGTAGCATCCTCGTAAATCTCCCAAACAAGCCAATCAATCCCCTGGAGATGCGCGGACATGCGGATCTTCCAATAGGGATAATTTGTTCCATCAAAGAACGGTGGTTTACCGAAACCACGCTCCATGTCGCCTTTGTGGATCACGGACCGATTAAGGTGGAATGATCCTTAACCGGCTCCGATATCAATTGAAGGACAAAAAACAACGACCAGAGGGGGGTGAAGGGGAGCCTCAAATTTCTTTTGAAACTTTCGACCACTGTCCCAAAATCAACCCCCAAAAGGCACACAAATAAAAGCTACAAAAAACATGAGCCGCCAAGAGTTAAGAGACCCTAGAGACGTTCCTTAGATCGCTAGAAACCCAACGCAAAAGATGGAACTCGAATTGAAGACCGAACAAGCAAGAAACGGATCAGAACAACAAAACCTGCGAGCTACGGACAATCCGCTATAGTACCGCAGACAGTCCGCAGGTCAAAAATCTGAAAACGAACTTCGCGGAAGCAGTTCTGTACTCGTCTGAAAAACTACTGCTACAGTACCATAGATAGTCCGGGCTTGGGGGCCGGACAGTCCGCGAGTACGGACACCGTGCAGCAAAGAAAGCACAGAAAAAATCCTGACTCGCGGACTGTCCGCTACAGTACCACGGACTGTCCGCGAATCGCGAAACAACAGAAACAGAGAGCTCCGAAAATCGCCTCCTCTCTTCAATCTTCCGATTTGCGGCCAAATCTTCACCAACCGCCACAAAACTTGGTGAGCATGATCACAAGGCAGTAGGGGAGCTACCTCTAAGAGGTCATCGCCCAATTTGAAGCCAATCAGCGGGAAATCAAAGGAACACGAAAATCACCCAAAAACGAACCCTAGCTCTTGATTCGTCCCGATCTATGATCTCGTGAGGAATTGATGCAAATCCTTCGGTGGAAAGTCTCAACTCACGTCATTGATCAAGCCAACGCAAAAAGAACGGATCGAAATGGTCTCAAAACGATGAATCAAGACACCCAAGAAAAGGGGCAAAAATGAACTCGCGAAGAACACGAAGAACACCACAAACATAACTCAAAAAGTGAATCCTGGAGGACAAGAGGTGGTAAGGGCCACCATTCCCACTTGATAAACTCGGATTCAACAAGAGTTATGGACCTCTCTCTCAAACAACTAGAGGAAGAAACCCTAAAGGAGACAATGAAAATGGAAGAGGTGGGAGAGGTGAGGAGGCAAGGGGGCTGTCATACTCTATTTAACAGGGCTATTTTACATTCCCCTAAATGCCCCTGGATACAAATGAGTCAAACCACTTAGCCCAAGGGCGTTATGGTCCAACCCGGTGTCATCTTCATCCGACGACCACCGCGCCTCCTCACCGGTAGCTTCGCCTCGACGCGAACTCCCCGATGCCGCCACGTGTCGTCCGTTCCTCCTCGAAACCTCCGCCCGGGTTTTGAGGCCCAAACACGTAAACCCGGCACCGATGGTTTTGATGCCCAAACCACCAAACCTCTCGCGAGTAGCGTACTCCATACGCGTCCCCCGCCGATGGTTTTGAGGACGAAACCACCAAACCCCCGATGTCGACGCGTGTCCGACCTCCCGCCAAACTTGATGCCTTCGCCTTCCTCCTTGACTCGGCCCACCGGCCTCCCGCCAAGTGCCACGATGCCATCGTCTCCATCTTGACTCGGCCGACGCCGTCTTCATCACCATGTACACTTGCACTCATCGATGTTTCAAGTGTCAGCCACCGCGGCTAGTCACCCGGCCTCTTGGTCCCTCGGTCCAAGCCTCACGTCCGCCCTTCACCACTCCCGGTACGTCGGCACGACACATCCTCCTTGACCTTCACTTCGCCGTCGACTACCGCCTCCGTGCTCCACACCTGCACACCACGAGCCAAGAGACATGCACACATAGCTTTCGCCATGATAGGGTTAGTCACCACTCAACCTACTTCGTGGATCACATTGACAATCACTCATCATAAAACGAACACACAAGGGTACTTGTCAACCTTGTGTTCGCAAGTTCAAGTCAGCAAAAAAAAAAAGAGATTCAGAATGTTGTAAGAACAAACTGCTAATCTGAGCTGGTTCATTGCTATACCTTGTTTTTGGTTGAATGATTTTCCTTACTTAACTCATGAGCGCCATCAACGTGCACTTCACCCAGTTCCGTATCTTGAGCCTTGCTATGTCGCCGTTCCCTTTCACGCCTGGAAAGAGCAGATATATGAAAATGATGATATTGACATGCTTGTCACCCCTCACAACATTATAAACATTTCTCTCACATATAATGAAATATACCAATCATAAATCATACCAGGCAGGTATGTCTGCTCCAGCTGGGTCAAAGTGAACCCTATAGGCAAAGCCATCAGTATTAGCCTTCTTAAGCACATATACATCCATATCATCGTACAACATATCCAAGGCTGATGTGCGAATTTCGCTACTCAAGGTATTCTCCCCACCTAAGATATCACCATCTTGCCTCAGCTTCTCAGAGACCAGCGCAGACTCCTTCGTGATTCCCTTGATTTTTTTTTGTTTGCAATTTTTGCAAGCAAGTTAGTTAGTTACCCATCAAACAGTAAACATCAGTTTACAACAACAAATAAAGCTTGTCATTACCAACAGGACAGCACAGGTAGCAACAGAAGCAGAGCACGGATCTGCACGCAAATACTTTCTGATGAGACAAAACACCCGGTCACGAATGTCATGACTCAAGTCATGATCGAAGTAGAGTGAGTAAACACCGAACCCCATCCTCAGCCACTCAAGGATCAGCCCAGCTTCCTTGGTGATACAATTGATGCAATCATACTGCAAGTAGAGCGAGTAAACAGGTGAATAAAGTGCATATATATAATGTAAAAGCTGATGCGAAGCTGTTTCTACACGACTACACGTACGTACAATAACAGGAGGTATGATAGGGATAGGCCTTTTCTTTCTTGGCAGCACGAGACTTATGATTTCCTTCTGAATCCTGGTGCTCAGCCTGATCTCAGGAGAGAAAAAAGGTAACCCTTGCTTCTTCCATTCAGAAACCAGTTCAGCCTCCTTTTTGCAACACTGGCAAAGTAATCAAAAAATAGATCAATTCACTGAAAGCAAGCCTAGCCTAGCCTCAAAGGCTGCACATTAAGCTAGTAATTGGCAGGCAGTGGAGTTTACCAGATAGACGAGAATACTAGCCAAGTTATGATCGGCACGAGCAGAATCAGCTTGCTGTTGGACCTTATTGCGGCGCTTGGAAAGCAAAGCAAAGAAAACAATGGAACATTTTACAATTGCTGATAATAGTAATTCCTAGCGAAGCAATCAGGAAATCGAGTTAATTACCAGATAGACTAGATTAACACCCGCGGTAGCACAAGCGGATGGCTGTCGACCGAGGGTGGTATCAGATTGAGCGCCATGGCTGTCCACCGAGGGTGGTATCAGATTGAGCGCCACTGGCTTTGGCATTTCGCCAGTAGAATTCCTCGAGGTACCTCAGGTCGTAGACAGGAAAGAAACGTTCCCATCCCCATGCTCTCTCAAACAGGTCTGAATTTGCCGAATGTCACGGGGATTCAATTCAATTTTCCGAAAGATCAGAAACAAAATTGGTGAAGTACTAGGATGCATGCGAGAGGCCAGCGCGGGCATACCTCGGTATTGCCCATTCGGCTTGGTAGTATCTGAAGAAGGCCTCGTTCTTGGTCCAGACCTTGAACCTACGGTGAATGCCTCCCTTGGAATCCGTGCCATGGGAGATGGTTGAGACGAAGCTGCGCCCGGCGGAGACAGCCCACTGCCGGCCTGGGGTCTCGACCTCTATCCCGCTGCTGGACTTTGTGGTGGCAGTGGCACTGACACCGCCGCCGCCGCCGCCGCCGGAGCCCCCAGAGCGTTATGTTTCGACTAGAAAACTTGCACGGGCTTTGCCGCGCGTGCGTGCGTAACGTCTGAATAGGCAAACCTGTTAAAGGCCTATCCACTACTGTGCGAAACTGCCGCCTAGCAACGGCGCGCGATCCGCGCGAGCCTCCGCGATTGCCTCGGGCCACTGTGAGAAAGGAAGGAACTGCCGCGGGCCTTCCATTGACGCCATGCTCCCATTGCCTTCCATTCACCGCAAGAAAACAAGGAACCGTCGCGCGCTCGAAATCCATCGCACGACCGATGACCTTCGGGAGTGGGAGGAAGGACGGGAGGGGGAAGAAGCTAGGAAGATTTTTTTTTTTTGCTGCTTGGCTTTGGATCGGGAGTCGGAGAAACCGAAAGGAACCGCCAGAAGCGGCTTCCGCTGGAATCTGCTCCGAGCAATATCAACTGATGTTTTAAATAGCGGGCTAAGACATTTAGCAATATATCTCTAAAATAACTAATAACGAAGTTATATTGGGCTATAGCGGCTAAATTATATATGAACTCAAATAGCGGTACTCTACCTCAAAAGGCTATAGTGGCAGCTATAGCGAGAGATTTAAAACTATGATATCAACCACACGATCAGAGATCGGACGAATGGGAATAAACAATGACGTGGTCAGTTGGGCAACAAAACGTGACGTACAGAAATAAGGATAATGGTAGGACCGGTCACTAAGCACACCAAGACCAAGGGACAGGAAGAGGCGAAGAAACAGGGGCAGAGGCAGGAAGGCACGGTGAAAGCATCTAGGCCCCGGTGTTGGTTTCGACAATTGATGACAACGTATTATTACCATGACTAACGTGTGTTTTGCAGAAACGTTGATAAATTAGGTCATGGAGTTGATAACTGCTTTGGGCACTATAGTATTCATGTCCCTTGATGGAAATCGTTTCGGTTTTCAAAGGATCAACGACAAGATTAAGGACGGTTAGTTTCGGATGTTAAGGTGTTGAGTTACATCCGGAATAATCGTTAGGATCTTTGTTTCTTCCTTTGACCGTAATATAAAGGGGGGCATGAGCGAGTAGCTTGACCTAGGTGAGTCTTTTGTTTAGATGTGGTGCACACTTGTCAAACTTAGCACTAGGTAGCTTTGGTAAAGCTCAAAGTTCAGTTGGAAGCAACTTGGTTCAAGTTGCGTCGCGTTTCTAAGTCGTTTGAGTAGTTTACCCTTAACCGGACGTGGTTCCTGTCATGACCGGACACGTCCGGTCAGTACTAACAGTCACTGCGTCGTTAACTGGTTGACCGGACACGGTCCTTGCGAGGACCGGACGCAATGATCAGTCTGACACGTGTTTCAGAGGGTAAAAGTGTAATCGGACGCGACTGTGAAGTGATCGGACGCGTCCGGTCACATTTCAGTAAGGTTCTTAACTGACCTGACGCGTTCGATCATCTGTAATCGGACGCGGTCGAGCGTCAGGTCAAAGTCCAGTAAGGGTCTTGCACGATCGGACGCATCCGGTCATCCCTGACCGGCGCGTCCGGTCACTCAGCGTTGACTTTCGGTTATCGACCGTTACACACGACCGGCGCGTCCGGTCACGATGACCAGCGCGTCCGATCAGTACGTGTTTTGCTGATTTGGCAGGTAAGGTTGGATTTGTCTGAGGGGTGTATAAATACATCCTCTCCACCTCTTTTAGAGGTCTCTTGCTCATTTATTCAGCTGAGAAACACCTTTGAAGTGCAAGGGAGTGCAAGAGCCCTAGTGAGGATAGTGATTTGAGAATCAAAGTTTGAGATTCCTCACTAGTGACTAGAGAATAGCAAGTGTGCATCCATCTTCTCATTAGGCTTGTTGTGGTCAAGTGAGAGTTCTAGCTTGTTACTCTTGGTGATCGCCGTCACCTAGACGGTTTGGTGGTGATTGTAAGTTTGGTAATCATCCAGCGAGCTTGTGGGTGACCCAACACATGTTGTGAGCGGTTTTGGGTGATTCACCGCGATGAAGTGTCGAAGAATTAACCCGTAGAGAACACTTGATCCTTGCGCGGATCAAGGGGGAGCTACACCCTTACGCGGGTGCTCCAATGAGGACTAGTGGGGAGTGGCAACTCTCCGATACCTCGGAAAAACATCGTCGTGTTCCTATCCCTTACTTTCAAGCATTTACTTTTGTGCATTACTTTCATTGCGTGCTTACTTTCCTAGAATTGCTTTGCTAGACTAGGATTTGAACTTAGGGTGCAAAACTTTTATCGGTAAAATCACAAGGAACACTAGTAGACACTAGGGGTGAAGTTTGGCACATTGTCACTGTACTTCACCAAAGTGATCTCTCCTCCGCAACACCGATACAAGTATTAGGAAAGATCAATGCACATGAGATGTACATGCACATCACCTCGGAAGAGGGCTTATCATCTTCCAAGAAGAAAGACTTGGCCTTCAAAGCTAGCTATGAAAAGAAAAAGAAGAAGGGCCAAGCCATGATGGTGCAAGAAAGCTCAAGTGAAAGTGATATTGATGATGCATCACTTGCACTCATGGTGAGAAAAACCACCAAGATGCTAAAGAAGCTCAACAAGAGTGGCATCAAGTTCGATGGCAAGAAGAAGAAATTCTTCACAAGTAGCAAAAGGAAGCCAATATCCGAGATGGATTGCTTCAATTGTGGTGAACTTGGCCACTTAGCTCATCAATGCCCGAAGCCTCCAAAAGACAAGTACAAAAATAAGAACAAGGGTAAGAAAAATGACTCAAGTGATGAAGACGATGAGAAAAAGAAAGATGGCAAGAGAAGAGACTTTTACAAGAAGAAGAAGGGAGGCAAAGCTTACATTGTTGGTGATTGGCTCACCGACATTGAGTCATCATGTGAGTCCTCCGGCGATGAGAGCGACGATGAGAAAGAGAAGGTCGTCGCATTTGTGATTGGGCCATCATCATCTTCGCCAACATCTTCATCACCACCTTCACCGTCACCTTCACCATCATCGTCTACTTCTCACCTATGCCTTATGGCCAAGGGTGAACAAAAGGTACAAAACAATGAGAGTGATGATGATGATAGTGATAGTGATGATGAATATGATGCACCTTCTTATGATGAACTTATAAAATTGTTGAACAAATATTCTAAAATCATAAGAAGAACTAGAAATGAAAATGATGAGCTTCAAAATGAAAATGACTCACTCTCATCTAAGCTTGAAAATGCACAAAAGACTAGTGAAGAGCTCAAAGATCAAAATGAAATTATGTCTTCTACTCTCAAGGAGCTTAAAACTTCTAACAAAAAGCTTAGAGATGAACATGATAAACTTGAGAGGAAGCATGATGAGCTCAACACTAGGCACAACATGTTAAAAGACAAATATACTACATTGAAAATCGATTATGATAGTCTTGTTGTTGCTAATGAGCTTGCTCTTAAGATACATGATGCTACTAACCAAGTTGTTAAGATTGATATAGCTACATCATGTGACGATTTGATTATTGAGAACTTTGAGCAAGGCTCTACCGGCAAAGGCAAGAGTGTGGTTGAGTCCGACAACTATGATGAGTATGTCAAGCTCAAGAGTGAAAATGAGATGCTTAAGATTGAGAACAAGAAGTTGATGGCTCTTGAAAAGCAAACATCAAATGAGTCACTCATTGAAGAAAACAAAAAGCTCAAGCAAGAAAAAAAAACATCTCAAGACCGGCCTAAGCAAGTTCACAAGAGGCTAACATTTGCAAAGTGAGCTACTCATGAACACCATCATGAAGATGGATAGAAGTGGCATTGGTTACTTGGCAAATCAAGAGAAGAAGGCCAAAGCTCAACAACAACAAAGCAAGTCAAAGCTCAAGTCAAAGAGATGTGTTGAGTGTAGACAAGAAGGTCATTTTGCTCATGAGTGCAAAACTCCACCATCATAACCCTTGCCTAAGCATGCTAGACCCTTTGCTTTCAATGCTCATTACATGCTTAGAAAAGATTCAAGTGGAAAGATGAAAGTCATGTTCTTGGGTACCCCTAACAAAAATAGGCCAAAGAAAATATGGGTTGCCAAGTCACTAGTTGAGAAAGTCAAGGGTCCCTCTCAAGTTTGGGTCTCTAAACAAAAGGCTTGATCTCTTGTGTGTAGGTGAACTACAAGACCGGTGGATCTCATTGGGTGATTGATAGTGGTTACACTCAACATATGACCAGTGATCCTTGTATGTTCACCTCACTTGAAGAGAATGGGGTATGTCAAGAGAAGATCACATTTGGGGACAATTCAAAGAGCAAAGTCAAGGGTATAGGCAAGATTGCAATATCAAATGATCACTCTCTCTCAAATGTGCTCTATGTTGCTTCATTGAGTTTCAACTTACTATCTGTTGGGCAACTTTGTGACCTTAGCTACCAATGCTTGTTCACTCTAAATGAAGTGGTAGTTACAAAGATAGATGACAAGCAAGTGATTTTCAAAGGTTTTAGATACAATAACCTCTATCTTGTTGACTTCACCTCTGAAGATGTAAACTTGATGACATGTTTGTTCACCAAAACTACACTTGGATGGCTTTGGCATAGGAGGCTTGCTCATGTTGGAATGAACACTCTCAACAAGCTATTGAAGAAAGAATTAGTGAGAGGTTTGGAGGATGTAAAGTTTGAGAAGGACAAACCTTGTAGTGCATGTCAAGCCGACAAACAAGTTGCAAATACTCATCCAACAAAAGCTTACATGTCAACATCAAGAGTACTAGAACTTCTTCACATGGATTTGTTTGGTCCTACAACTTACAAGAGCTTGGGTGGAAATCTCTATTGCCTAGTGATTGTGGATTACTACTCAAGATACACTTGGACTTTCTTCCTTCATGACAAATCCGAAGTGGCAAATTGCTTCAAGAAGTTTGCAAAGAGAGCTCAAAATGAATTTGAAGTCAAGATAAAGAAGATTAGAAGTGACAATGGCAAAGAGTTTGACAACACAAACATTGAAGCTTATTGTGATGAAATTGGAATCAAGCATGAAGTTTTATCAACCTACACTCCTCAACAAAATGGTGTAGTTGAGAGAAAGAACCGGACTTTGATCACCCTTATAAGAACAATGCTAGATGAGTACAACACACCGAAGAAATTGTGGGCCGAGGCAATCAACACCGCATGCTATGCTTCAAATCGCCTCTTCCTACAAAAGTTCCTTAGCAAGACCCCCTATGAGTTGCTAAATGGGAAGAAGCCGAACGTCTCATTCTTCTGGGTGTTTGGTTGCAAATGCTACATCTACAAGAAGCGTCAACACCTAGGGAAGTTTCAAAGACGTTGTGATATTGGTTTTCTTGTTGGTTACTCATCAAAGTCCAAAGCATATAGAGTATTTAACCATGCCACCGGTTTGGTTGAAGAAACATATGATGTGGAATTTGATGAATATAACGGCTCCCAAGGAGCAATTGAGAATTGTGATGATGTAGGTGATGAACCATTGAGAGAGGTCATGAAGAACATGCCGGTGGGAGACATCAAGCCTAAAGATGATGAAGACGATGTACAAATTGTCAATCCACCATCTTCATCACATGTGCCTCAAAATGATGACAAGAATGAGAGAGTTGAAAATGAAGATACTCATATCTCTCATCTACAAGCTGAGGCACAAGCTCAAGATGTTGATGCTCCCCATCCCTCTCCTCAAGTGGTTGATAGAAAAAACTCACCTCTACTTCAAGCACATCCACAAGATCTCATTATAGGGAGTCCTACAAAGGGTGTAATGACTCGATCTTAAAAGCTTATTTCTTTTGTTGAACATCACTCTTTTGTCTCTTGTCTTGAACCTAAGAATGTAGAAGAAGCTATTCAAGATCCGGATTGGGTGAATGCTATGCATGAAGAATTGAACAACTTCGCCCGCCATCAAGTTTGGACACTTGAAGAGCATCCAAAAGGTGCAAGAGTCATTAGAACCAAGTGGGTGTTCCGCAACAAGCAAGATGATCAAGGCGTAGTAGTGAGGAATAAGGCAAGACTAGTTGTAAAGGGGTTCTCTCAAGTTGAAGGTCTTGATTTTGGAGAGACATTTGCACCCGTTGCAAGACTTGAAGCCATACGTATCCTTCTTGCATATGCATCACATCATGAAATGAAACTATATCAAATGGATGTGAAAAGTGCATTTTTAAATGGCTTCATAAATTAACTAGTCTATGTTGAACAACCTCCCGGGTTTGAAGACCCTAGATATCCTAATCGTGTTTATAGGTTGTCCAAGGCGCTATATTGGCTCAAGCAATCCCTTAGAGCGTGGTATGAGCGCCTCCGGGACTTTCTCATTGAGAAGGGCTTCACTATTGGGAAGGTTGATACCACACTATTCATCAAGAAGCTTAATGGAGAGATCTTTATTTGTCAAGTCTATGTTGATGATATGATCTTCGGGTCAACAAATGAAGATTATTGCAAAGAATTTGGTGAATTGATGTCAAAGGAGTTTGAGATGTCAATGATTGGTGAGCTAACATTCTTCCTATTCACCAAGAAGCTTAATGAAGAGATCTTTATTTGTCAAGTCTATGTTGATGATATGATCTTCGGGTCAACAAATGAAGATTATTGCAAAGAATTTGGTGAATTGATGTCAAAGGAGTTCAAGATGTCAATGATTGGTGAGCTAACATTCTTCCTTGGTTTTCAAGTCAAGCAAATGAGAGAAGGGATTTTTATCTCTCAAGAAAAGTATATCAAAGATCTTCTCAAAAGATTTAAGATGGAAGAGTGTAAGCCAATCAAGACCCCAATGCCATCTAATAGACATCTCGACCTAGACGAGGGAGGTAAACCAATTGATCAAACTCTCTACCGTTCTATGATTGGTAGCTTATTGTACCTCACCGCATCTAGGCCCGACATCATGTTTAGTGTGTGCATGTGTGCTCGCTTTCAAGCATGCCCTAAAGAACCTCACCTAAGTGCTGTAAAAAGAATTTTAAGATATCTTAAGTACACCCCAAGCATCGGTCTTTGGTACCCCAAAGGAGCTAGATTCCAACTAGTTGGCTATTTCGATTCGGATTATGCTGGATGCAAAATTGATAGAAAAAGCACATCCGGAGGGTGCCATTTGCTTGGGAGGTCCTTAGTATCTTGGTCATCTAAGAAGCAAAATAGTATGGCTTTGTCCACTGCCGAGGCGGAATACATTGCCGTGGGGGCTTGTTGCGCACAAATCTTATACATGAAACAAACCCTCCTAGACTATGGAGTTGTTCTTGAAAAAGTGCCGCTTTTATGTGATAATGAAAGTGCCGTTAAAATTGCTAATAATCCGGTACAACACTCACGCACCAAGCACATTGATATCCGCCACCACTTTCTAAGAGATCATGTTGCTAAAAATGATATATCACTAGAACGTGTAAGAAGTGAAAAACAATTAGCGGATATCTTCACTAAACCCTTAGATGAGGCTACCTTTTGTAGGTTGAGAAGTGAACTAAATGTGCTTGATTCTAGTAACTTTAAAAAATGAACTTGTGTTGTCCCTTGCATTGCATTGTATTAGATGTCACATTTAATTCTCTGCAATGCATCTAGAACTTGTCTAACACGGTTATGATAACCCTCCTTTGGAGGAGTGAAGAAGCCTAACCGTGGATCAAACTTGACAAGCAACCTAGTCTTCCTTTCTCGCTTTGCATTGCATATGCATGGCTGTTGCTTTGTCGTTTCTTTTTGGTTTAGCTTTGAGTAACCTCTGTGTTCGTCCATGAATAGAGAGAGCATTTGAAGCTCCCAAGGGTTCATAAACTCTATTGCATGGCCATACGTTGCTCCTCGGGTGTTTATTGCGTATTTTCTTAAAAATAATACTAGCCTAAGGCAAAATACTTTGAAAAACTTGAGGGTTTGAGTGAGGTCACTCATATCAGGTTCCAATTGGTGTTTATTTGAGTCTTTTTGAATTGGAACTTGATTGAGAGAAGTCGCGTCAAAGATCGGATTGAAGAAAGGCGTTAAACAGGAACCGAACGCTGGACCGGACGCTGCATCGGATGCGGTGCTGCTTCACCACCGCATCCGGTCCCGGCGTCCACCAGAACGTCCGGTCATCCCAAAGAACTTCTCTAAGATCTGTGACCGGACGCTGCACCGGACACGTCGTTGCTGACCACCACGTCCGGTCCCGGTCACCACCACCGCGTCCGGTCATCCGCTTGAGTTTTCCGGGCAATCTATGACCGGACTCTGTCAGCGTCCGATCATGCCTAATTGGATGCGTCCGATCGCTTCAGGAGCTTACTAGACTCTGACCGGACGCTGCCCCCATCGTGTTCGGTCATGCGACCACCGAGTCCGATCATCGCGCGAAAAGCGGATCTCACCCTTTTTAACCGTACGTTCGGATCTCGTTCGTCTTCTTTCTTCCATCTCAATCCGCCGCAGCTCCGAACCTTAGCCGCTCTCACCGTAATCCCGAGTGCCACCTCCTTGCCACCGCAGCCGTGCCATGCCTCTGCGCTCGCGCTCGCAGCCGCACGTGCCACCGGAACCGTCACCGTGCGCCCTTGCTCGCTGCCCGCACCACCGCAGCGCGCCCGTGCTCACTGCCCGCGCCGCCGCCACAGCGTGTCCGTGCTTGCTGCCCGCGCGCCACCACAGCTGCCACACTACCACAGTCACCCCATGCGCTGCCGTCTCTGCCTCGCGCGCGCCACCAAAGTCCGCGCTCGCTGCTCCTACGGAGTCTTCCTCCCTCCTGCAGACACCTAACCCTAGTCGAGGTTTTCGCGAGTTTCCGTCTCTGCGAGCATCTCCGTCTCCGCAAGGTGACTTCTTTGTCTTGGATTAGGGTTTGTCGATGAATTTCTAGTGAATTACTAATACAATCTTTGATCTCATCGGTACTCTAGGGTTTTGATCATCGTTTCCAGGTAACCCTAGCGCGTCGAGATTTTCTTCCGTTCATCAGAATTTCACTCATCCGAGGTAGCTATCACGGTCTATTCACATCTTATCTAATATGCTTGCTTTCATTACGATCTCACTCATCTATTAGATAATATATGTTTCTTATAGTAGATCCATCTATTCTATCGTTTCAGTGCGTCCTGTCGGTGCTTTGTGTGTCAGGTGATCAGCTGTGAATCCGAGGCCAAGCCTGCGGATATGGATTGAGGCCAAGCCTCACGAGAGTCAGTACACCTTCTGTCACTTTCCAGGTTTTCTCAGTCACAGCAGTTAGTCAGTATGGTTCGCTGTAAGAATGCTGGTGGTGCACCTAGTGATGGGGACGAGAGTCCTCCCAGGAGGACAGAGGTGGCTCGCGGCAAGCGAGTGAAGATAGCCACCAAGAAGAGAAAGAGGACACTTATAGAGGTAGAGGTGGCTCAGGTAGTCGCAGATGCAGTAGAGGCAGCAGAGAGAGGTGGCAGGAGTAGTGGGATTCGTATTGGCGAGCGTCGCTTTCACCTTGAAGGTCGACAGCTCGGTACTAAGGCCACAGAAGAGACAGTGGATGCACCTGCAGAGCAGCCTACAGAGGACCCAGAGGAGACTGAGGAGCAGACAATTCACTCTCCACAGCGTCGTCGCTCAGGACGTACGCGAGCTCAGGTGACTCCCAGGCCAGAGGGCCAGCGTCGTGGAGGTCGTCCACCTCCTAGGGCTCGAGGTCACCCCCAGTTGAGCACTTTGACCTCAGGGGAGCTACAGTTAGACAAGTCTAGGCCCTCATGTTCGTTGAGGTTACTCGGTGGTTCCCACCTCAGCGGGATCCCTGGGTGTCAGAGGGCTTCTACACACCTGAAAGTCCTATGTTTGGTGTTGGTAATTAGTGACAATGCCTAAGTACTAATCCTATGCCTAAGTTGTATGTAGCATATGAGGATTAGTACATTCCAAGGTTGGTGGCAAGATGGACATGGTGATCATGATGGCCACACTTGGATTTGGACGCAACCCTATGTGATCAAGGCAAAGGTATATACTTAAGGGTTGTGTTTTAGTAACCAAGACACCTAGTGTCGGTACCAACAGTACGGGGGTACCCATAGCTATCGCCAAAGCGCTGACATAACCGAAACCACAATGAAAAGAATAGCCCGCTCGACGGGGCGCCTCGACCGCGCCCCGGCTCCGACTCGTACGAGGCCCGCTCGACGGGGTGCCTCGACCGCGCCCCGGCTCCGACTCGTACGAGGCCCGCTCGACGGGGCGCCTCGACCGCGTCCCGGCTCCGACTCGTACGAGGCCCGCTCGACGGGGCGCCTCGACCGCGTCCCGGCTCCGACTCGTACGAGGCCCGCTCGACGGGGTGCCTCGACCGCGCCCCGGCTCTGACTCGTACGAGGCCCGCTCGACGGGGCGCCTCGACCGTGCCCCGGCTCCGACTCGTACGAGGCCCGCTCGACGGGGCGCCTCGACCGCGCTCCGGCTCCGACTCGTACGAGGCCCGCTCGACGGGGCGCCTCGACCGCGCCCCGGCTCCTCGACACCCTTTCTTTACCTACCCGGGACAAAAGCCATAGCATTCAATGCGGTTACCTACTACCACCGACCGGCATGGCTATGGCATGGGTCAACGTGGGAACAATACCCACGTCAAGTCTCACTGTTTTACTGCCCATCCCATGATGGGAGGTGAAAGCCGTCACTGTATCCACCCTACCGCGCACTATTCACCATCAATCACCCTCGAGGGAGGATAAGACAAGGTCCGTCCCCCGCGATACCAGGGATTCGGCCTTATCCATCCGACCTCGACCCGGCCTCGACCCGGCCCCAACGCTCGACTTAGCTCGAAGGACGGTATGGCATGGCGCTCTGGGTCATTTCACCCTCTTGTCCCGTACCACGTCAGGGTACCCAGGGATGGCCGGCCATCCCGAAGCCACGTCGCTACAGTCAACTCAACAGGAATCGACGAAACATCGCCTCAAGGCCCCCCTCGACTTGGCCACCCCTCGCCCTATAAAAGGACAGGCCAGGGCGACGAATAGAGGGGCGAAGCATCACAGAAGGACGAAACAACCAACCACCCGACCGAACAACAAAAGCAAGAGATCAACATCTCAAGCAACCACCTTTCTCCTTTTTCTCTTTGAGACTTGGGCTCGACACCCTCTCTCGCCTGCTTGTAACCCCTACACGAGCACCTCGGTGCAAGGAAATACAAACCTCTCTTCCCCGCTGGATGTAGGGCCTTCTTTTGCCCGAACCAGGATAAACCCCCATGTGTTCTCCTTGCATCACCATCCAGGAAAGAGTCACGCAGCATTTACTCGTTGGTTTAGGACCCCCTTGGTCCGAACACCGATAGTTGGCGCGCCAGGTAGGGGAGCGCTACGTGCAAACCTCGCTTTGTCGCCGTTCTTCCTAGATGGCTAACCCTGAACGTCCGATCCCGTTGGGTACGGTGATCTGGTTTGGGAGTTTGGAGTTCATGTCGCTCGGCTCTGGCTACGACATGGTCCTACTCCCACCCAGGCACCCAACCGACGAAGATTACGAGCTCTCCCAGCCCGAGGGAGCAGTCAACCGGCACCGTCGCTCCAGGCGGTCGCGGGCCGCCCGGCGACGGCGAGCCCGGTACAACCACTGTCTCCACCTGACGGAGGGCGATGGGATCCCCTGGTCCGGCACCCCCCAGACAGGCGCCAGCCTAGATCTCCTTTTGGAAGATTTGGGAAGGACGAGCCTGGCTGAGGGTGGCGTGCCGACGAAGAATCCCGCCGCTCCCCTGTCCAGTGAGACACCACTGTCCGTAGCATCTATCTCGCCATGGGCAGTGACCTCCCCATCACCATTCCCGTTTGGACTAGACTCGGTCGCTCGGGTGTATGCATCCTCCGTGAGCACTCGCATGAGCGCTTATGAGGAACTCCCCGGACACCATCTACGCTCCACTTTGGACCTCGTTGCGTCCACGCCGGCTTCTGATTATCGGGACTCTACGGAGACACCGGAAACAGAACCTCGTGTGACTGCTTCCCCACGTCACCACCTCGGTGATGGTTGGCAACGGCCACACATTCCCCCGTCATATTACTACTTTGGCGCACCTGACTCCGACTCGGCTGACGACACCTATGATCCGACTCGTGAGTGCTTCAACATTGACGTTGAAAGCACCTCGGAATCAGAGGACGAAGAGCCGGTCGAAGAAAGGCACACGCCCCCTCATGTCGAGCTTCCTGCCGAGCGAAACGAGCCCCAGTTCCTTGTGGGTCAAGGAGTGCAGCTCGGACAGATTCGCGAGTTGCAGGACCAGCTTGACGAGGAACGCGAAAACCTGGATCTTCTCCAGCAAACCCTCGAGCGTGAGCGTGCGGAACACGCATTTGGCGGGAGAGCTCGCGAGAGGGCTCGCGACGTCAACCGTCGCATCGACGAGGACCGGGCGGTCGACCCCTCGGTTTTCGCTCGAGCCAGCCAAAACGTTGTCGCCGCTGCCATGCTCCTGCGCAACATGCCCGAGCCGTCAAACCCTGACGCCCGTCGGGCTCGAGACGAAATCTGAGGACTCCTCGAGACTGCCGCCATGCAGCAGGCCGAGAGCTCTGCCTCGAGACGGCGCAAAGCAGCCTCGGAGCGGACCCTCGAGCCTTCCCGACAGGAGAGAGAAGCCTCGGTTCATCCCGAGCCTGCCCGGCGAAACCGGGTAGCACCTGCCCCTGAGCCCATCGCCAACAACTGCGAGCCTCGAGACACCCGTGGCAACATCGTCGAGCGTCAGACAAGCAAACACGGTGACGGTGTAGCTCGAGGCTACCACGTCCACAGGGGCAGACGCTACGACAGCTCGGAAGACCGTAGCCCTTCACCCGAACCTCCAGGTCCTCGGGTGTTCAGTAGGGCTATCCGTGAGACAGTGCCCCCGGCTCGGTTCCGTCCCCCCATGACTCTCACCAAGTATAACGGCGAGACCAAACCCGAACTTTGGCTCGCCGATTTCCGCTTGGCGTGTCAGTTGGGCGGGGCCACCGATGACCGGGTCATCATTCGGCAACTCCCCCTGTTCCTCTTCGACACCGCCCGAGCCTGGCTCGAGGATCTCCCGCTTTGGCAGATCCACGACTGGGACGATCTCGTGAGGGTGTTCGAGGGAAATTTCAAGGGAACCTACATGCACCCCGACAACTCGTGGGACCTCCGGGGCTGCAAGCAGAAACCAGATGAGTCCCTCTGGGACTACATCCGACGCTTCTCCCGGCAGCGCACCGAGCTCCCCAACATCACCGACTCCGACGTGATTATGGCCTTCCTCTCCGGTACCACCTGTAAGGAGTTGGTCCGGGAGTTGGGCCGTAACACCCCGCTCACTGCCAACGGATTGATGGACATCGTCACCAACTTCGCCTCCGGTGAGGAGGCGGTCGGTGCGATCTTTGGCGGCGAGCCGGCGAGGGAGGAGCAGAAGGCCGACGACCCCGCGAGTTCCACCCGAGGCCCCAAGAGAAACAACCGCAAGAAGAAGAAAGGCCAGCAGGGCAAGCTCGAGGCCCCGGCCGACGAGCTCGTCGCTGCCACCGAGCACAAGAAACCTCGAGGCCCCCCCGGCGGGGGCGTCTTCGACAAAATGCTCAAAGAGCCGTGTCCCTACCACAAGGGACTCACTAACCATAACCTCGAGGATTGTCACATGCTGCGCAGGTACTTCGGGGGTGCCGGCGCCAAGAAGGACGACAAGGGGGAGGACCCTAAGGGTGACGACAAGGACGGGGAATTTCCCGAGATCCACGACTACTACATGATCTACGGAGGACCCTCGACCTGCCTCTCTGCACGTCAGCGCAAGCGAGAACGGCGCGAGGTCTTCTCCGTACAATCGGCAGTACCCCGTTTCCTTGATTGGTCTGCGGTGGCCATCACTTTCGACCGTGATGACCACCCAGACTACGTCCCCAACCCGGGGGTCTATCCCCTCGTCGTTGACCCCGTCATCGCCAACACACGCCTCACCAAAGTGCTCATGGACGGCGGAAGCAGCCTTAACATTATCTACTCTCAGACCCTCGACCTCTTGGGGGTCGACAGAGCGTGCCTCCAGCCTAGCATCGGGGGCTTCCACGGAGTCGTGCCAGGGAAACGGGCGGAACCCCTCGGGCGGGTTGATCTGCCCGTTTGCTTTGGCACACCGGCCAACTTCCGAAAGGAAACTCTCACTTTCGAAGTGGTCGGATTCCGTGGAACGTACCACGCTATCCTGGGACGCCCATGCTACGCCAAGTTCATGGTGATCCCGAACTACACCTACCTCAAGCTCAAAATGCCTGGCCCAAACAGTGTCATCACTGTAGGGCCCTCGTTTGAACATGCCTACGAGTGCGACGTCGAGTGCGTCGAGCACGGCGAGGCTGTTTTTGGGTCAGCGATCTTGGCCGCAGACCTCGACGGTCTAGCCAATGCGATCCCCGACCCAAAACGCCATGCCGGTAGCTTCGAGCCCGCCAAAGACGTCAAGCTCGTACCCCTCGACCCCGCTGATCCCAAGGGGAGGGCGCTGAACGTCAGCGCCACCCTCGATCCTAAATAGGAAGCAGTGCTCGTCAACTTTCTCCGCGCGAACGTCGACATCTTTGCGTGGAGTCCCTCGGATATGCCAGGCATACCCAGGGAAGTCGCCGAGCACGCCTTGGAGATCCAGGCCGGATCCAAACCGGTGAAGCAACGCCTGCGCCGCTTCGACGAGGAGAAGCGCAGGATCATCGGCGAGGAGATACACAAACTGTTGGAGGCCGGGTTCATCAAGGAGGTTCATCATCCCGAGTGGCTAGCTAATCCTGTCTTAGTTAGAAAAAAGAGTGGGAAATGGAGGATGTGCGTAGACTATACTGGTTTAAATAAAGCATGTCCGAAAGTTCCCTTCCCTTTGCCACGCATTGATCAAATCGTTGATTCCACCGCGGGATGTGAAACTCTCTCATTCTTAGATGCATACTCCGGCTACCACCAAATCAAAATGAAGGAGTCCGACCAGCTCACGACTTCATTCATCACCCCATTCGGCATGTATTGCTACGTCACGATGCCCTTCGGTCTCCGGAATGCAGGGGCAACGTACCAGCGATGCATGCAACATGTTTTCGGGGGGCACATTGGGTCGACCGTCGAGGCTTACGTCGACGACATCGTGGTCAAAACCCAACGTGCCGACGATCTGGTCAGCGACCTCGACGTTGCATTCAATTGCCTCAGGGCAAAAAACATCAAACTCAATCCAGAGAAATGTGTCTTTGGCGTCCCACGAGGTATGCTTTTAGGGTTTATCGTATCTAAACGTGGCATCGAGGCCAACCCTGAAAAAATCTCTGCAATCACCAAGATGGGCCCCATCCGAGATCTCAAAGGCGTACAGAGAGTCACAGGTTGCTTGGCGGCACTCAGCCGTTTCATTTCGCGCCTCGGCGAAAAAGCACTCCCTCTGTACCGTCTCTTGAGGAAATCGGACCATTTTTCCTAGAACCTCGAGGCTGAGGAGGCTCTCACAAAACTGAAAGCCACCCTCTCTAACTCACCAATCCTCGTCCCTCTGACCCCGGGGGAACCACTCCTACTCTATGTCGCCGCGACGTCACAAGTAGTCAGTGCCGCCCTGGTTGTCGAACGGGCCGAGGAGGCACACACATTGCTCATCCAGAGGCCGGTCTATTTCGTTAGCGAGGTGCTCTCGGAGACAAAGTGTCGATACCCACAGATCCAGAAACTGCTGTATGCTGTCATCTTGACACGGCGCAAGCTCCGACACTACTTCGAGGGTCACCCGGTTACTGTGGTTTCTTCTTTCCCCTTGGGAGAGATAGCCCAGAACCGGGAAGCCTCGGGTCGGATTGTCAAATGGGCGGTCGAGCTCATGGGCGAGGCATTATCCTATGCGCCGCGAAAAGCTATTAAGTCACAGGTATTAGCAGATTTTCTGGCTGAGTGGACTGACACACAACTCCCCCCTGCACAGCTCCAGGCGGAGCTGTGGACCATGTACTTCGATGGGTCATTGATGAAAACGGGAGCAGGCGCGGGCTTGCTCTTCGTCTCACCCCTCGGGGTTCACATGCGCTACGTCATCCGGCTTCATTTCCCTGCGTCTAACAACGTCGCCGAATACGAGGCACTCGTCACGGGGTTGAGAATCGCCATCGAGCTCGGGGTCCGACACCTCGACGTCCGAGGCGACTCTCAACTCGTGATCGATCAGGTGATGAAGAACTCGAGCTGCCGCGACCCCAAGATGGAGGCCTACTGCCAAGAAGTACGGCGCCTCGAGGACAAGTTTCACGGCCTCGAGCTCAACCACATCGCACGCAGGTATAATGAGGCCGCTGATGAACTGGCAAAAATTGCGTCCGGTCGAGCCACGGTTCCACCGGACGTCTTCGCGAAAGACCTTCAGCGCCCATCCGTCGACCTTAGGCCAGACGGGGGGGTCGACGAGGCGTCGATCGACCTTCCACCTGAGGCAGAAGCCCCCTCGACCGGGGCTGAAGCCATGCAGGTGGAAGACTCGACGCCACCGTCTGACCTCGAGCCTGATTGGCGCGTTCCGTACCTCGACTACCTCATCCAGGGGGACCTCCCCTCGGATAGGACTGAGGCTCGATGGATCGCACGCCGGGCCAAAACTTTTGTGATCTTGGGCGATAGCAGGGAGCTCTACCGTCGTAGCCCTACCGGTATCCTCCAACGTTGCATCACGAAAGAGCAAGGCAGAAATCTGCTCGGCGATCTTCACTCGGGGGCTTGCGGTCACCACGCTGCGCCTCGAACCCTTGTCGGAAACGCCTTTCGACAAGGATTCTATTGGCCGACCATGGTCTCCGACGCTGTCAAGCTAGTACGCTCCTGCGAGGGTTGTCAGTACTATGCGAAACAGACTCATCTTCCGGCACATGCCCTACAAACTATCCCCATCACATGGCCGTTCGCTGTTTCGAGGCTCGACCTTGTCGGACCACTGAAAAGGACGACCGGCGGCTTCACCCACTTGCTCGTCGCAATCGACAAATTCTCCAAGTGGATCGAGGCCCGCCCTATCACCAGCATCAGGTCCGAACAAGCTGTACTCTTCTTCACTAACATTGTTCATCGCTTCGGGGTCCCCAACTGTATCATCACGGACAACGGCACCCAGTTCACTGGCAAGAAGTTTTTGGATTTCTGCGACAACCACCACATCCGTGTGCTCTGGTCGGCAGTGGCTCATCCAAAAACAAACGGGCAAGTGGAACGTGCCAACGACATGGTTCTACAGGGCCTAAAGCCCAGAATCTTTGACAAACTAAACAAACATGGCAAAAGATGGGCTGTCGAGCTACCCTCGGTCCTGTGGAGCCTAAGAACAACGCCGAGTCGAGCCACGGGGTTCACTCCGTTCTTCTTAGTCTACGGGTCTGAGGCTATGCTACCAACCGATATAGAATACGGGTCCCCGAGGTTGAAGGCATACAACGAAGGACACAACGACGCCACAAGACAGGACGCCCTCGACCAGCTCGAGGAAGCCCGAGATGTGGCTCTGTTGCATTCTGCTAGGTACCAGCAGGGTCTCCGATGCTACCACGACAGATACGTCCGCAAGCGTGACCTCAACGTTGGTGACTTGGTGCTACGGCGGAACCAGAACACCAAGGGACGACACAAGCTCACACCACTATGGGAAGGGCCGTACATCATTGCAGAAGTACTAAAGCCGGGCACCTACAAGCTATCCAACGAGAAGGGCGAAATCCTCACCAACGCTTGGAATATTGAACAGCTACGTCGCTTCTTTCCTTAAAAAGCCTCGAGACTCTGTATTTCCTTTTTCATCAATAAAAGAATACAACGATGTTCAAAATTTCTCGTTTCATAATGAGGAAGGATCGACCCTGCACTCCCAGAGTCGACCCTCCCTCGGGGGCTACAAGGGGGGAACCCCCGGTCCCCGAAAAAAACTTATGCTCTTTTTTAAAAAATTTAAGAACCGCTTCTTAGATCGACTTCGCTGAAAGAGCACCCTTAGGTTCGAAAGGGCTCTCGAGTCTGGAGCATCACCTACGCCTCCGAGGCTACGGTACCTCCACTCAACCCTTACGCCTTTTAGAGGTACGCCTTCACGCTGAGAAGATCTAAACAACGGTTCCTAAAATTAAAAAAGAACATACCCCCTGTCGCTTAGATCAGGCTCTCACACGATTTACTAGGCCGCAACATCACCCTGAAGCTCGAGGGCAGTCGAGCCGCGAGGTCACTTACGCCTCCGAGGCTACGGTACCTCCACTCGCTCCCTTACGCCAAAGGATGTAGCTGCGCGCTAGGTAAATCACGCGAGAACACGATCCGTGCGATAAAGGGAAGAAAAGCTCGAGTAAAACTAAATCAACCGCGAACCGGTTTATGTTTCGAGTCTTTTAGGCCTCCGCGGCCACCACGATCAAAATTCGAAATACTAACTTATTACATGGGCCTTCATGCCCAGATGTGGCTCACAGGCCTTCGTCGTCGGCAGGAGGAACCACCTCGGCTTCAAAAAGCGAGGCCAGACGACTCCCAGGCTCTTCGGCGGCTTCGATCAGCTCCACGCAGGCGTCCTCGTTCTCCTCGTCCGTCCGATCGGGGTCTGTGATGAAGCCCTTGGCAACGAGCCTCATGTCAAACACAAACCCCGAATGGACGACGGCCAGCGCCCTCTTCACACCGTGATGGAGGTCGTTCCGTATCTTCTCCCGGGCAAGGCGGCCCAGCGCCACCATCCATCGGACGAAGGAGTTCCCCAGAACATCTTCCCCGGTGTCAGTGTCGGGCTCGACCCCTAGGCCATCACACACAGTGGTGATTGCGCCCTGGAGAAGTTGGGTCCTCCGGACCTCGGCTTCGAAGAGGCTCTGGAAGGAGTTGGCACACGATTGGGCCTCTCGGTTCTCTCTCTCCAGCTCTGAAACACGACAAACAAATTAGTGCCCAACGCGGGGCCTTCAACGTTGTGACTATAGCAACCACACTTACCCTCGACGTGGGTCTGCAGGCCCACGACCTCGTCGCGGAGTCCCCCACATGTTCGCTCGAGCCCCAGGAAGGCGCTGTCCTTGTCACGGATGGCTGCCTTTAGCGCCTCGACCTCCTGCCGAGTAGACTCGAGAGCTGCGTCCTTCTTTTGGACGGCTCCCTGCAGCGTCGTGATCTCGGCATGGAAGGCGTCGCGCTGAAGACTGACCTGGGAAACATCCTCCTCGAGCTCCTTCACCCGCGCAGACAAGGGCTCGAGGTCCCTGCGCGTCTGGGCAGCCTCCTCCCGAGCCTTGTCCAGGCTTGTGCGCATCACGGCCTCGGCCGCCCATGCCTGCGTCGCCTCTTCCTTCAATATGGCGTATGCGACGCGCAGTTCAGCCATCTCGGCGTTCCGATCGGATAGCTGTTTCTGGGCCTCCTCGACCAGAACCCGTTGCTGAGACAACGCGCCCCACACGCCACTCTCGTCCCGGATGAAGAGCGACTTGTGGCGGGAGTACTCCTTCAGCTCCTGAACACGATTCGAAAAGGTCACAAATCCGAAGAAAAAACAGCCTATCAAGCGAGCCGACGGGTCGATCATACCTCGGTGGCATCCCCCATACTCCGCACAGCGCCGGACGCCACTCGAAGCAACCGGTCGAGGTGCTGGCGGACGCCCTCGAGGTACTCCCATCGGTGCACTTCGTCTTTGTCGCTAAGGACAAAGACGGGCTCGGCGTCGGGGTTCGTAGCGTCCCTGAACTCAAGGGACGGCCCCCCCACTTCGGCAGCTCCGTCTCGACCCGCGCTATCGCCAGCGCGGCGATGTCGGGCCACGAGGAGGACGACCCGGTCGGGGCGTCTCCCGGTCCCGCGGAAGGACCGGCCTCGCCCGTGGTATCCACCTCTCCAACGGCCGTCGCGACACCGGCCTGGTCCGCGACCTCACCCCCCTCGACCCCTACCGTTTGTTTTCCCTTGTCCAGGGAGATGTTGTCGAGGGGAGCGTGAGGGCGGGCACTTACGACCGCCGGCACCTCCGGAGCCGGTGCCTCGACCGACGACGGCTCCGGTACCCGCGCCTCGACCGTCGGCACCGCCGGAGTCGGCGCCTCTTCTTCGGGTGCTCCGGATAGGGGCTCGACCGCCCCGACCTCCACCATGCCCGCTGGCTCTGCCAACGGGCCCTGTCGCGGCTGCGACCCCTTCGCCAGGACCGTCTCTTGCCCTGACACCGACGCGACCTCCTCCCTGGTCACGACAGCACCCGCCCGCTCCGCGTCGCGGACGGGTGCCTCGCCCGTCGAGACCGCAACGGCAGCCTCGGCCGTCCCCGACGACCTGGGCTCCGCCTCGACCACGTCAAGAGCCGCCGCCTTCGCCGGTTCGGCCCCCTCGACGGCGGGCTCCGGGCCGGCAACCGCCGCGGCGTCGGCTGACCCCTGCTGATGTCGCAGGCGCCCTTTCGCGGCCTCGACCTGACGGACCCAGGCCGCGTCCTGCTCCGCCGTCCGGTTGAGGACAACGGCGCTGGCTCGCAACGACTTCACAGGGGTAGGCCCCATTGGCTCCGCCTTCCGCTTTAGCTTGTGAAGTGAGAAGAATTGTCGGCCAACGGACTTTGGGAAAGACAGGACGACCAAGTTGAGATACTTACCCGGAAATCGGCACCAAGTACCTCGACCCTGCGCGGCTCGAGCCTCCCGGGACGGCCGCTGGTGGCCTCGCGGCGGCCTCACCAGCAGGCCGAGCGCTCCTGGGAGCCCCGGCCGACACACCGCCCTGCGCCCTTTGTGCTTCTGAGGCCAGCTGGCCTCGGGTCCTTACTCCCGCCGGCGCCGCCGCCGATGACGACGCCGGTACCACCATCTCCGCCCCTGCCGGAGCTTGCGAGGCCCCGGCTGGTGCGGACATCCCCGTCGACCCCTCTCGCTGGGTCCGGGGTAAAACGGCCCCTCCCCTCGAGGGGCCAGATTCCTTCTCCACCTTCTTCCCCTCGACCTCCTCGACCACGACGACCGAGGAGGACCCCCCCTGATGGGCTCCAGCAGGGGGCGAATGTCGGGAAGGTCGCCCAGCCTGGTCGCAATCTCATATTGCGACAGGGCATCGTCATCTTCGTCGCTGCTGCCGTCGTCCTCCCCCGAGACTGTCTCGGAAGGTGACGGCGATAGGGGCACTCCGTCGATGGTCTGCTAGCGCCGGCGCTTCTTCAACGCCTCCGCCTTCTTGGCCTTGCGGATCGCCCGCTTCTTGGCCGTCTCCTTGGCCTGCTTCTTCTGGGAAGCATGCAGGCGTCGAGCCTCCCGGGCGGGCCGGTCCTCCGGGACTGGCGGGCGCGTCTCCCGCAACGCCGACAAATCCTACACGCCGGCCTCGACCACATCAGCAAAATCCACAGAAAAACAAGAATAGCAATACCTCAGCCCTGGGATACGTACCACGGATTCGCACCCTTCGGTAGGCCTCATGGGAACCTGATTGGCCTCCTCCGCCTTGAAGTTCCCGACCATCCGGCGAGCCCGCCGGAGAACCTCCTCAAGGGTGAGGGATTCGTGGGACATCCGGGTGCCCTCCAGGTTCGCCTCCGGAGTCATCTGGTCCAGGCGGAGACGACGCTGGCACAACGGCATCACTCTGCGGCGATGGAAGCCTGCAGCCACCGCCGCAGCCGTCAGGCCCCGAAGGCGAAGCTGCTGCAGCGCCGCCAGCAGCGGATCCAAGCGCGTCTTCTCGGCCTTGGGCACTCCGTACGACCAATGCTCTTCTCGAGCAGTTAGCACGTGGCCGGTGTACCTCGGCAACTGATTTTCATCATTGCGGAGGTAGAACCAACCCTCGTGCCACCCACTGTTCGAGGAGATAAGTCGGGCCGGGATGTATAGATCCGTCCGACCCGATCTCACCTGCAGCACGCAGCTCCCCACTCGGGCCGCGCACAGGACGCCTTTCTCCCCCGCCCTCTTGGCGAAGAGCTCGGCCTTAAAAAGGTGAAGCCACAAGTTCCACTGAGGCTCCACCCCAAGGTAGCCCTCGCAGACCGCCGCAAAGATGGCGGCCTGCGCGATGGCGTTGGGGGAAAGGTGATGAAGCTCCACCCGGTAGTAGTGGAGGAGCGCACGCATGAAGACCGACGCCGACACGCCGAACCCCCGCTCATGAAAGCTGACGAAGCTCACCACGTACCCTTCAGGGGGCGCTGGCTCCTGGTGGGCGGGGGGCGGCGCCACCCACTCCGGCCGCGCCAAGTTCGTCCTCGGCCGCAGCAGCCCGTCCTCGACCAACTCCTCCAACCTCCTCTCCGTCACCGAGGAGGCGGCCCAGTCGTCGGCAGGGAGGATCTGACTCTTTCCTGCCATCGATGTCGTCGGGAGGGGATGGAAGAAAAGGATGCGGTGGCTGCGGCGAGACGGGCGGAGAACGCGATGTGGCAGGGGATGTCTAGGGCAAAGGATTGCAGGGATGCAAGTAACCGGTGGGGAACGAAGACCCCAAGGCCTTAGCTTTATATGCCCGGACGGAAGCCCAACGGCCGCGCAAAAAGTAAGGAGCAGTTTTTCGCGATAAACACGCTCACCTAACCGTTTCCTTATATCTCGCAGGAACTGAGCACGTGGCCGCTCCCCACGTCGTAACCATACGCCGATACCGCGCCGATCTCGTCTCCCGAAAAAACGCGCCCGGCCAACGAAATATCTCCAGGTATGTCTTAAATGGGTGCGAAACCCGCAATAAGTCTCGAGGGAGCGAAAGCTGGCCCTCGAACGGGGTTCGACAGCTGCCCTCGAGCAACAGAGTTAGGGACGACCCAGGGTGCGCCCGTACATGGCCAAGGGCTCGAGCCACGCTCTCGAGGCACCCCAGGACGTATTCGAGGCCGAAGGAGAAGGTTGTGGTAGGAATCCCTCCGGGGGAGGCATCGAGCCCTCGAATCCTGTCGAAGGGAATCGAGATCCACACGACCGCTTCTTGGCATTTTTGAGGGCG
Source organism: Saccharum hybrid cultivar R570 (assembly GCA_038087645.1). Classification (NCBI taxonomy): domain Eukaryota; kingdom Viridiplantae; phylum Streptophyta; class Magnoliopsida; order Poales; family Poaceae; genus Saccharum; species Saccharum hybrid cultivar. The sequence goes on along the minus strand of JAQSUU010000647.1, from coordinate 420,623 downwards.
CCTCCGGGCCACTAGCCGACCCCTAACGAATGGGGCACGGGTTCTCATTCGAATTCCCCCGCTAGAAGCTCACCGGAGATCGTCGTGACTCGGGACCAAACGAGGGTAGTACGACATTCTCCACCCCTCCTCCTTTTTTCGAAAAAAGGAGCGTGAGGGTCGCACAGCGAAAGACGGCCGGGACCCTGATCGACCTCGCGCCCACGAGGCTCGGGGGCTTGATCGCAACGAAATGTCCCCCAATCGAACGCGAACAAGACCTCAGAGGAGTCTCCATACTCCACCGAGGCCTCGGGGGCTACACCCGGCGGGTGCGCTCGCGCGCCCCCACCGGAAAAATCACGACGCTACGACTCCAGTTCTGACCAACCTCTGGGAGAGTGATCACACACTCACCCAAAGGCTCGGGGGCTACTGTCGGTACCAACAGTACGGGGGTACCCACAGCTATCGCTAAAGCGCTGACATAACCGAAACCACAATGAAAAGAATAGCCCGCTCGACGGGGCGCCTCGACCGCGCCCCGGCTCCGACTCGTACGAGGCCCGCTCGACGGGGTGCCTCGACCGCGCCCCGGCTCTGACTCGTACGAGGCCCGCTCGACGGGGCGCCTCGACCGCGTCCCGGCTCCGACTCGTACGAGGCCCGCTCGACGGGGCGCCTCGACCGCGTCCCGGCTCCGACTCGTACGAGGCCCGCTCGACGGGGTGCCTCGACCGCGCCCCGGCTCCGACTCGTACGAGGCCCGCTCGACGGGGCGCCTCGACCGCGCCCCGGCTCCGACTCGTACGAGGCCCGCTCGATGGGGCGCCTCGACCGCGCTCCGGCTCCGACTCGTACGAGGCCCGCTCGACGGGGCGCCTCGACCGCGCCCTGGCTCCTCGACACCCTTTCTTTACCTACCCGGGACAAAAGCCATAGCATTCAATGCGGTTACCTACTACCACTGACCGGCATGGCTACGGCATGGGTCAACGCGGGAACAATACCCACGTCAAGTCTCACTATTTTACTGCCCATCCCGTGATGGGAGGTGAAAGCCGTCACTGTATCCACCCTACCGTGCACTATTCACCATCAATCACCCTCGAGGGAGGATAAGACAAGGTCCGTCCCCCGCGATACCAGGGATTCGGCCTTATCCATCCGACCTCGACCCGGCCTCGACCTGGCCCTAACGCTCGACTTAGCTCGAAGGACGGTATGGCATGGCGCTCTGGGTCATTTCACCCTCTTGTCCCGTACCACGTCAGGGTACCCAGGGATGGCCGGCCATCCCGAAGCCACGTCGCTACAGTCAACTCAACAGGAATCGACGAAACATCGCCTCAAGGCCCCCCTCGACTTGGCCACCCCTCGCCCTATAAAAGGACAGGCCAGGGCGACGAATAGAGGGGCGAAGCATCACAGAAGGACGAAACAACCAACCACCCGACCGAACAACGAAAGCAAGAGATCAACATCTCAAGCAACCACCTTTCTCCTTTTTCTCTTTGAGACTTGGGCTCGACACCCTCTCTCGCCTGCTTGTAACCCCTACACGAGCACCTCGGTGCAAGGAAATACAAACCTCTCTTCCCCGCTGGACGTAGGGCCTTCTTTTGCCCGAACCAGGATAAACCCCCGTGTGTTCTCCTTGCATCACCATCCAGGAAAGAGTCACGCAGCATTTACTCGTTGGTTTAGGACCCCCTTGGTCCGAACACCGACACCTAGTGGGTGTGGTTACATTATAGGATAGATAGCCATACTATAAAGGATTCAGGCGTTTTCGAGAAGTTGAAAGGACTATTTTCCACTACGCCGGAAGTCCGGAAAAGAAACGGAGGCGAACGGGGGTCACAGAGGTGACCGGACGCTAAACCGAACGCGGTCTTTGCATGACCGGACACGTCCGGTCAGTGTTCAGTGTATGCGCATGTTTCAGTTTGATGATCGGACGCGCAGCGCGTTCGGTCATAGTCGATTGAACGCGTCCGATCGTTTAGGGAGCTTACTGGACTCTAACCGGACGCTGGCACTGTCGCGTTCGGTCATTTCTCCAGTGCGTCCGGTCATTGTGTTGTTTTGCGCTGCTTAGGCATGACCAGCACGTCCGGTCAGTCTTGGGACCAGCGCGTCCGGTCGTTTGCAGCGCGTCCGGTCTGCGCGTCAAGCGTGTCCGGTCATTACTTCGCAGTTAGCCGTTGTGCGACCGGTGCGTCCGGTCAGTTGGACCAGCGTGTCCGGTCAGTGCTTCGCGACTGAGCCGTTGCGCGACTGGCGCGTCCGGTCAGTTGGACCAGCGCGTCCGGTCAGCACGATTTCAGCTGTTTAAGTTTCTAACGGCTCTTTTCGAAGTGGTACATCTATAAATACTCATTGGCCGGCTTAAGGCTCTCTCTCTCAGACATTTGACGTACTTGTGAGCACTTTGAGCTAAGCAACTCCCCTCCCACTCATCTCTCTTGCTTCCTTGCATATTCGAAGTGAGATTGAGTGATCCAAGTGCATTTGCATTGTGAGATTGCATCTAGTTGGCACTTGGTGATTGATTTGCTGTGGGATTCTTGTTTCTCTTGGTGGTTGCCGCCACCTAGACGGCTTGGAGCAGCTTGGAGGCATTGTCAAGAGTTGGTGTTTGTTCTTGGCCACCTCCGGTGATTGTGAGGGGTTTGTGCCTACCTCGGCGAAGCGCCAAAGGCAACATTAGTAAATTGCTCATGTCATTGCAACCTTTTGCCATTTGGTAGGTTCTTGTGGCGCCTTTTGAGAGGCTCGGTGTGAGACCGATTAGCCACCGAACCACGTGGTGAAGAGGGACACAACGGGGACTAGCGTGCCGGTAAGTATGTGAACCTCGGGATAAATCTTTGTGTCATCATTCTTATTGTGTTTGATCAATCCCGGTGGTTGTATATTGAGATATTCATCTCTTGATCATATTGATTGGTTGGCTCAATACTTCGCCCCTCGGTGATACCCTCCTAACTCTCTCTTGTATTAATTTCTTAGTTATCTTTGCTAGCTAGTTAGCTTTGCTTTAGTAGCTCCTTTGTGTAGCTTGCTAGTTGTAGTTGTAGTTACCTTCTCGGTTTGACTTGTGCGGTTGAGTGCAAATATACTAGAATTGTGAATTGGTTAGGTGGCTTGCAAACACCCCGTAGGCTAAGCAAAACTCGCATCTCGCTATTTGTTATATTGATAAACTTGTTTAGCTTGTCTTTGTAGAAAGTTTTAAAAGGCTATTCACCCCCCTCTAGCCATCAAGACCTTTCAATACCTCTGCATGAGGACTTCTATAGGGCCTATGTTGACAGCGGGATTGCATTCAGACCACAGAGAGTCTGTCGACTGGAGGCCTTAGTTGAGGTGGTTGGTGAGCAGCTCCGTCCGCACCTGTCCTTTCTGCCTGGCTTGTCAGATCTTCTTGGATGGACTGGAGCCTACTGCGGCACTTGGGTCAGAGAGTTCTATTCCTCACTCTGGATTGACCCAGCACATGAGTTTATACACTTTGCATTCAGAGGCTGTGACCGTAGACTCTACAGCACCAGGGTATGGGAGATTCTTAGACTCCTAGCTTCAGAGACGAAGATACACCAGCTATGCTTTGGACAGACCGCACCTCCGAGACGCCCTCATGGCAGGACAGTGCCCCCTACAGACATAATCAGACCCTGTTTCCGTGAGCCGTTTGGCGAGGGGTCTAGACGTACACCTGCCAGCCTGACACCTCTAGCTAGAGTGCTTGATGCTATTGTGAGGAGGACACTACTTTTGAGGCTAGGATACAGAGAGGGACTGACCCGTATGCAGTTATGGGTAGTACATCACCTCATCTCATAGACATCATTCGATCTTTGGGATCTAATGCTATGTGAGATGGAGGATACCTTGGCAGAGGGATTCAAGGGTCACCGGCAGCTTCCGTATGCTCATTGGATATGCTTCATTATCAGATCTGCGTGTGACCTGCCTGCAGAGATTAGAGCTGAGATATCTGATACCACTATAGCTTTTCTAGAGTATGATATTCGACAGCTGTGGGTGAAAGTGCATTTGCCCCCTATGTGGGTTTTGGTGTATTGATGACATCCAATTTAGGGACTAATGTGATCTTAATGAGATATGTCACAGCTATTAGTCACATGAAAGAATTAAAGAGTTGATAAAGATGAAATGGTATCCCTCAATTTGTCATGTTGAAAAAGGCATCAAACTCAAGCGGAGCTTCAAAGTATATCTTTTCGCTTCTTGGGCTTAGGTATGCCGCACTATAAAGAGGGATGCAAAACTTAGTTGGTCTGAGGAAGATAGAGTGCTCAAGTACAAAAATAAAATCAAAAGAGAGACACTCTAGCACTTCACGAGCACATAGAATAGTTTTGATGACTTTTGGTGTCGGAAGTCCTGACGTATGTTGGGAGTCCCGACGGTCAGAAGTGCTAACTTATGCCGAGAGTCCTGACGTCTAGTCACTTAGCCTGTGCGGTGACTGAGGACGTCGGAAGTCCCGACATGAGTCGAGAGTCCCGACGGTTAGGAGTCCCAACCCTCGCCAGATGTTCTGACGCCAGGCCCCTTTGGCTCGCTCTGCTGACTGTGCGTCGGGAGTCCCGACGTACGTCGGGAGTCCCGACGGTTAGCAGTCCCAACATAAGTCGGAAGTCCCAACGTTGACCTTCGCGCAATGTTCCTTTACCTTGCATGAATAGTGTTTTCTATTTACGTCAGCAGTCCCGAGATCTACGTCAGCAGTCCCGACGTAGATCTGAACGGTTAGATTTCTACCTCGAGTATAAATAGCACTCTCTTCACTTCTAACCGTTACTCACTTTTTTATTGCTCACCAACTCATGGCCAAAACATCTCTCAAGCATTCAAGAGCACTCTCTCCTCTCCCCTTTGCTCCCAACTTCGATTCCCCACGGATTTGAGTGATAGGAGTGTGGTTTGAGTGAGAAAATCATCCTTGCAAGCTTGAGCACTTGATTTCTTCGTCAAGCTGGTTGGATTTGCGTCTTTTACTCTTGGGTTCTTGGAACCCTAGCCAGCTAGGCATCGCCCAAGAGCTTCCATCTTGTGGAAGAGCCTTGGGAAGTTTGTATTACCCTTAATTTCTTAGTGGAGAACTCAAGTGACCTTTATGGTTGCTTTGAGAGAGGCAAGGAGGTGAAATAGACTCCGACCTAAGTGGTCACCTCAACAACGAGGACGTAGGCGCTCCTTTGTGGGGTTGCTAAACCTCGGGATAAATCCTTTGTCCCGCGTGTTTGTTGTTGTTGAAGTGATTTGCTTGGTATCACTTGTATTTGCTTGTCTCTCTCTCTCATCCTCCCTCTTAGGGTTTGGTCTTGATCTACAACTTGGAGAGTTCTTGGTGTCAAGGAAGTGGCTTAACATCTTCATCTTACCACTAGGAAGTGGTGTTGTAAGTTATCGGTCTCACAAAGTTCATTTGAGCATTTGTAGTTCTTTTTCGTAGGCGTCGGGAGTGCTGACAGTTTGCGCCAGAACTTCTGACACGTCGGGAGTGCTGACCCAAACTGTCGGGACTTCCGACAGTTGCTGACAAGTAACTTTGAGATTTGTGTAGAATTTTTTAGATACGCCTATTCACCCCCCTCTAGGCATTGTTTAGATCCCTTCAATTGGTATCGGAGCAAGGTTTTCTCGTAGCGTTTCACCACGTGAGAAGAAACACTGTCGGAGACTGACAAGACACAAGAGTTGGCTAAAGAAATAGCCAAAGAGTTGATGGCAGCTCAAGCAAAGCTTTTTCAAGATGAAATGAAGAAAATGCAAGATGAGATGAGCAAGTTGAAAGAAGAGTTGAGTAAGAAGGTCGATGATGCTATAAGTGGCAAGAAATTTGAAGAAGTAACTAGTGGCAAAAATGACAATGGTCAAGATGGTGCAAGTGATGTTGGAGCCAGAGAGCATAGTCAACTGAAAGGAATATACTCTACCATGAACTTTGATTATTCACAACTCATTAAAGACCCACTTCATCATACTCCATCTGTCAACCTTGGCAAGCCACCTCACTTTGATGGATCAAGATATCCCGATTGGGCTTACAAAATAAAGATGCACCTCATTGCCACAAATCTTTGGGAAGTGGTTGATGTTGGTGTGATATTCCCCACCGAAGAAAGAGAGATTACTCCGGAAGAGGCACACAACTTCCGTCAAAATGCACAAGCCGTAGCCATGCTTGTTTCAAGTCTAGCACCGGATGAGTTCAACAAGGTCAATGGAAGAGAAATTGCTAAGGATATTTGGGAAGTCTTAAGGACTTCATTTGAAGGAGACAAGAGTGTGAGAAAAGGCAACATCGAGTTACTTCATGGTGAATTGGAGAGATTTGTGTTCTTGGAAGGTGAATCAACTCAAGCTATGTTTGATAGGATGATGACTTTGGTCAACCGCATAAGATCTATTGGAAGCACCGAATGGGATGACAATAAGGTTGCTAGAAAGATTTTGAGAACATATAGGGCAAAGAACAACATGCTAGCATCCGTGATCATGGAGAGGCCCGACTATGATTACATAACACCTCAAGAAGTTCTCGCGAAGCTCAAGCATCATGAATGCCTTGATCAAGATGCAATCAATGCTCATAGTCAAAATCCTAGTGCAATGGGATACAACAAGAGTGCAGCCCTAAAAGCAACTCACGTTCATGATGGCAATGGGTGTTGTCAAGAAAAGAAGAAGAAAGTGAAGGATGATTCCTCAAGTGAAGAAGAAGATTCCGATGTGGAGGTTGCATTTGTGATTAGAAATCTTAGAAAATTTATGAAGAAGAAGAGCAACCGCAATACTTATGGTGATGGTAAGAAGAGATACAAGAAGAGGTTTTGCTATAGGTGTGGTAAAATCGGTCACTTCATTGCCGATTGTCCCGAAGAGAACAAGGACAAGAATAACAAGAATAATGATAAGAAGAACAAAGGCAAGAAGAAAGGTGAAGCTCATCTTGGTGAAGAATGGGAGTCAAATGATGATAGTGACTCAAGTGATGATGAGAAGAAGAAGAAGAAGAAGAAGAAAGGAGCCGCGAACATTGCCATACATCACTCTTCATCACCAACCATGATCCTCCCCTACTCGGCTTCATCACCAAAGCTCTTCCCCAACTTGGATTCATCACCGAGGCTTTTCTCCAACCTCATCGACAACGAATACTACACTCCAACTTGCCTTATGGCAAAGGGAGAGAAGGTACAATCCCCATCCAACTCCTCTAGTGATGAGTATGATAGTTATGATGAGAACATAGAACAACTTGAAGCAACCATGATAAAGAAATTTGGTAAAAAGGCCTACACTAAAATAAAAATGCTAATGAAGAAATTAGAGAAGAGGGATAGATGCTTGGAGATGCAAGGAGATATAATCACTCAAGAGCAAGAAAAGAACCAAGCTCTTGAAGCATCTATTGTCGAGGAAAAGTCAAAGGTTGAGAAGTTAACCGTTGAATTGTCTTTAGCCAATGACTCAATTGGGAAATTGACTAAAGAATATTCCTCGGTTAATGATCAAATAGCTAGCCTCAAGAATGAGAAAAGTATTGCTCAAGAAAGCCTTACACGCTTGGATGAAAAATATCAAAATCTTGAGCAAAACTATAGCGCACTTTGGGCTAGCACTTCAACTTCTCCTAAGGCAACCGAAGACTCTAATGTCTCCACTAGCAATGGTTGTAAAAGATGCTATAAAATCAATGTGAATGCATATACTACTAACCTTGTTGAGCTAGAGAAGAGGGACAAGGAGATCAATAGGTTGAAGATGGCCTTGAAGAATGGGTGCAAGTGTCAAGAGCAATCCAACAAAACTATATACAAGGCATTTAGGCACCCATCTATCAAGGAAGGTCTTGGCTACAATAGGTATGATGGGAAGGCCAATGGAAGGAACATGGTCAATGGTGTGCCTTGTGTGAAGTTCAACAAGGGTGTTGCTCTTGATGAGCTTATATGCAAGGCTAACAACAAGGTCTACATTCCCAAGATCCAACCTACAAGCAACAAGACGAAGCAATCCGAGGCCCCCAAGCCACAAGCACCACTTCCACGGTGCTATGCTAGTGACTACATGTGTTGTTGGGGCAAGGATGGCAAGATTGTGGTGAAGTATGTTAGTGCCCAAAAGAGAAAGGAGTTTATGAGAAGTGTTTGGGTGCCAAAGTTTTATGTGACTAACCCCCTAGGACCCAAAACTCTTTGGGTACCTAAAACACAAGCTTGATTTGTATTTGTAGGAATACTCCTCCGGTGGAACAAGTTGGGTGGTGGATAGTGGATGCACCAATCATATGACCGGAGAGAAGAACATGTTCACATCATTCCAACCTAGTAATGATGAAAGTGGAAACATTGTGTTTGGTGACAATGGAAAAGGAGAAGTACTTGGTTTGGGTAAAATTGCTATCTCAAATGACAACTCTATCTCTAATGTTTTACTTGTGAATTCGTTGAGATACAATTTGTTATCCGTTTCGCAACTTTGTGAGATGGGCTACAATTGTATCTTTACGGATAAGGGTGTGGAAGTCTATAGAAGGAAGGATTCCTCTATTGCATTTACGGGTCATTTAAAAGGGAAACTCTATCTAGTTGATTTCACATCAAATAGAGTCAATCCCGAGACTTGTTTAATGGCAAAATCTAGCATGGGTTGGCTATGGCATCGCCGACTTGCCCATGTTGGGATGAGGAACTTGGCCAAACTTCAAAAGGGCGAACACATCCTTAGACTAACAAATGTTTCTTTTGAGAAAGATAGGTTTTGTAGCGCATGCCAAGCGGGAAAACAAGTTGGAGCTAAACATCACGTCAAGAATGTGGTGTCAACCGAAAGGCCTTTAGAATTGCTTCACATGGACATATTTGGACCCATCGCTTACATAAGCATTGGCGGTAACAAATATGGTTTCATAATTGTTGATGACTATTCTTGTTTCACTTGGGTATTCTTTTTGCGTGACAAGAATGAAGTACAAGGCATCTTCAAGAAGTTTGCAAGAAGAGCCCAAAATGAGTTTGATGTTAAGATCAAGAGAGTTAGAAGTGACAATGGGACAGAGTTCAAGAACACCAACATTGAAGAGTTCCTTGATGAGGAAGGAATTAAGCATGAGTTTTCGGTTCCATACACTCATAGAAGCCGCAAGAGCGTTGTTGGATGAATACAAGACTCCAGTCAACTATTGGGTGGAAGCAGTTCACACGGCTTGTCATGCCATCAACCACCTATATCTTCACAAGATGAGAGACAAGACCGCCTACGAACTTCTAACCGGTAAAAAACCCAAGGTTCACTACTTTAGAGTTTTTGGATCTAAGTGTTTCATACTTAACAAGAAATCCAAAAGCTCAAAGTTTGCACCTAAGGTTGATGAAGGTTTCATGCTTGGTTATGCTACTAACGAACATGGATATCGTGTTTTCAACAAAACCACCGGTTTGATTGAAATCGCGGTAGACATGACTTTTGATGAAACCGATGGCTCTCAAAAGGAGCAAGTCAATGTTGAGATTGTAGGTAATGAGGAAGCCCCACACAAAGCCATCAAGAAGCTTGCCATTGGTGAGATAAAGCCTGTCGAAGAAGAGGATGAAGACCATGTTGTACATGTTGATCATGATCCTACCATTCATCATGTTCCATCCAATGGGCATAGTGAAGCTTCCGCAACAAGAAACATTCAAGATGGTGCCAACAATGTGCAAACTCAACCTCAACTCAACAATGAAGAAAGAAGTGAATCCAACTCTCCACAAGCTCATGATTGTGATTCTCCATTCGATCATGACCACGATGATGAAGATTATGGCCCCATTCAAAGACCAACTCAAGTGCCACATCCTAGAGTGCATCAATCCATTCAATGGGATCATCCCATTGATAATATATTGGGGAGCATTCGACGAGGGGTAACTACACGTTCTCGTTTAGCAAATTTTTGTGAACATTACTCATTTGTTTCTCCTTTGGAACCTAGCAAGGTGGAAGAGGCACTTGAAGATGAGGATTGGATGATAGCCATGCAAGAGGAGTTGAACAACTTCACTCGAAATGAAGTCTAGTCCTTGGTGGAAAGGCCCAAGCAAAATGTGATTGGAACCAAGTGGGTCTTCCGCAACAAGCAAGATGAGCATGGCGTGGTGACAAGGAACAAGGCTAGGTTGGTGGCTCAGGATTCACTCAAAATGAAGGCTTGGATTTTGGGGAGACCTATGCACCGGTGGCGAGGCTAGAATCCATTCGTATTCTTCTAGCCTATGCCGCTCACCATGATTTCAAGTTATATCAAATGGACGTGAAGAGTGCATTTCTCAATGGCCCCCTATCCGAGTTGGTGTATGTAGAGCAACCACCAGGCTTTGAAGACCCCAAGTATCCCAACCACGTCTACAAGCTCGACAAGGCGCTCTATGGGCTCAAACAAGCCCCTAGAGCTTGGTACGATTGCTTAAAGGACTTCCTACTCAAACAAGGGTTTGATATAGGAAAGGTCGATCCCACTTTATTTACTCGCAAAGTTAATAATGATATCTTTGTTTGCCAAATATATGTCGATGACATAATATTTGGTAGTACTAATATGGCCTTTTGTGAGGAATTTAGTAGGATTATGAAGAATAGGTTTGAGATGTCCATGATGGGAGAGTTGAAGTTCTTTCTTGGATTTCAAATTAAGCAACTCAAGGATGGTACGTTCATAAGTCAAACCAAGTACACCAATGACATGTTAAAGAAGTTTGACATGGACAAGGCCAATCCTATCAAGACACCCATGCCAACCAATGGACATCTTGACCTTGATCAAGGAGGAAAGGACGTGGATCAAAAGGTATATCGCTCCATGATTGGATCCCTCCTTTACCTTTGTGCATCTAGGCCCGATATTATGCTTAGTGTGTGCATGTGTGCAAGATTTCAAGCTAATCCGAAAGAATGTCATTTGATGGCTGTTAAGAGAATTTTTCGGTATTTAGTGCACACTCCTAATCTTGGCTTGTGGTATCCCAAGGGCTCCACTTTTGAGTTACTCGGTTATTCTGATTCGAATTATGCCGGTTGCAAAGTAAATCGAAAGAGTACTACTGGGACTTGCCAATTTATTGGTAGGTCTTTGGTGTCTTGGAGCTCTAAGAAGCAAAACTCTGTTGCCTTGTCCACCGCCGAAGCTGAGTATGTGGCGGTCGGTGCATGCTGTGCCCAACTACTTTGGATGAAGCAAACACTTAAGGACTACGGTTGTGAGTTAACCAAGATTCCCCTTTTGTGTGACAACGAGAGTGCCATTAAAATGGCAAACAATCTGATAAACTACTCTCGAACAAAGCACATAGACATCCGGCATCACTTTTTGAGAGACCACGAAGCCAAAGGAGATATCGCAATCCATCATGTGAGCACCGAAAAGCAACTAGCCGATATCTTTACAAAGCCCCTAGATGAGTCAAGATTTTGTGCTTTTGAGGAGTGAGCTAAATATCATTGATTCTCGTAACGTGACTTGATGTCTTGCACATATTTTTGTTTGATCTAGTTAGGAGAAAAGGTTTGAGAAAAATGTTGTGTGACATCTTCAAAATCTATTTTATAGTTTTCTTGAGTGACTATTGCCTTGTGATGGTTGAATGAAATCTAGTGTGTCCATCATATTTTTGCCCCACATAGCATGGTGAGTTCTGGTTTGAGAGGTTTTCTGTCTCTCTGCGTCAGAAGTCCCGACGTACATCGGAACTCCCGACGGCCAGCAGTCCTGGCTTGCGCCAGCACTCCTGGCTGCCAGCAGTCCCGATGACCACGCCAGCACTTCCGACGTGGATCTAGGTCGCGCGTCCTTGTTTTAACCGCGGCCCAAGCCCAGTCAAGACCGCACTTCACCGTAGTCTTTTCCCCTGCGCCCCGCTCCCTCTGCTCTCCGCAACCCTGACTCCTCTCGCCGCCGCCATCGCCCTGCCACCGTCGGGCCCGTGCCCTGGCACCTCCGGCCGTCCTCGTCGTCGGGGGTTCCGGCAGCCAGCGGCAGCTGCTTCCGACATCGCTGCTGCCCTCAACGCCGGCCCTTCTTCCCTAGGTTCGCGTGACATCGCTGTTGCCCTCTATGCCGTCTAGTGGTGGGGTTTCGGTGTGGTGGTGCTCCTTGTGACGTGCTGCGCGTTGATCTACTCCTGGACATTGCTGCTGCCCCGGATTTGCCGCTTCTCCATCTTCTTCCCTCTTTCCTAAGGTACTACTGTGGCTTCCGAACCCTACTTCACATGTACCTTGGTTTTTGCTTCTTTCCTTCTTCCCACTCTGCACCTCTATCTTCCTTGTCTGTGTGTGTGCATCGATATGGAGCCCCATGCCTTGGATGGCATTCTCATGCGTCGGAACTCCCGGCGTCTGCCAGCAGTCCCGACCGTCGAGAGTCTCGGCATAAGCCGCAGTCCTGACAGCCAGGAGTCCTGGCTCATGCCAGCAGTCCCGACCCTGTGATTGTCTGCCCATGCATGTTTCTCTATATCACCGCGCCCATGCTTCGTTGTTCTTTGTCTCTTACTTTCACTCTGTGCTTCGTTGTAGCCATGGAAGGTGGCAGTCCCTCACGTTGTTCAGAGAAGCGGTCCAAGCTCAATCAAGACAGCGCCACTACCAAGTCGTCTGGGCGCACCAAGGCGGTCTATCTCTGTGGTGATACTGGTAGTTCCCGGTGGGCAGCTGCATGTGCCCGTGGTGGTCGGGGCTCGTCTACTGCTCCTCCTCCTCTGCCATTGACCCAGGCTTTTGGTGGGATGGATCCAGTTGTCGATGCAGAAGAGGAAGCTCTTGAGCGTGCTGGCCGCACTATCGGTGTTCCTGTACTGCAGTAACCATCCCGTGGTCCGGTGCATCCCATCCATGAGTTTGTCCCTTTTGATGGTCATCCACCTTTTATCCGGGAGCCTGAACTTGCTCCAAACTATGGTGGTTGGGCTCCTCCTCGTCCTGTTGACTACCGCCACAACGTTCGTGAAATCCGGTCGCAGCGTGCTCGGAACTTATATGCTGAGGAAGAGAAGGATCTTTGGCTTGAGGCTCGGTTCTGGCACTCTTTTCACTTTGATTACTACCAGTCCATTCTTTACAGCAAAGTCCTCAAGAAGAAGGAGCCAGTCGTCCAGATGAAGTATATTCTTTCGTATGACCTTGGTTTGCTCACCGAGCCTACTGAGCTACCACAGATGGTTAAGGACTTGAACTCCATGGGGCTGCTTCGCCTGATGAAGTTTTGGAAGCATTGGAATAACGAGATTATCCTGCAGTTTTATGCTTCCTATCATCATGAGAAGGACAAGACTGGTGTCACTGACATCATCCACTGGACCATGGAGGGCAAGCATTATAAGGTTGACTTTATTACTTTCTCTCGCTTGCTTGGTTTCAATGGTTATGATCGTCGTGCTACTGAGCTCGTTGAGTATGAGGATGTTGAGATGGAGGAGTACCAGCACATGTATCTTGATGGTTATCCTGCAGATGGCAAGACCGTGTACCTGAAGCCCTATTTCTATGTCTTGAACAACATCCTGAGGCAGATCTTGTATCCAAAGGTTGGTGATTCCACCTATCTTCGTGATGACTCTCAGAAGGTCCTTGATCGCTTTGGTGCTGATTTTCAAAAGTTCTCCATCAGTCGCTACATCTGGAACAAGATTCATGACACTTCTGAGGATCCCGTCAGAGGCCTTCCTTATGCTCCCTACCTTATGCATGTCATTGAGCAAGTGTCTGGCATCCGCTTTCCCTCAGATGGTTCAAATCACAGGCTTCTAAAGATCTCCAACAAGATCTCTATTACTGCTGCCAAAGAATTGAAGAGGGCGGCTGCTGTTGCTAGAGGCAAGGGCAAAGCCGCTTTGACTTCTCATTCTCATCATGCTGCCACTTCGTCTCCTGCTACTCCTTCGCGCTCCACCAGTGCCGATCCCCTCTCTTCTTCCTCCTCTGGAAAGAGCAAGAAGCCTAGCAAGTTCAAGTTTCTCATGAACTACATGTTTGGACAATGTTGCGCTAGTGCTCAGCGGGAGCATGACATGCAAGAGAGGCTTTACCGTATGGAGCAGCGGGCTGGTATTGTGTCCTCTCCTCCGCCGCCGTTTGTGCCTCCCCGTGACCCTATGCAGCTTTATGATGAGGCTTGTGCGGCATTGTGGATGAGGCTTCTTCTCGCCGTCATGGCAAGAGCACTGCTCCTCCTGCTGATGAGGACTACATCCAGGAAGATGATGACGGTGATGAGGGTGATGATGAGGACTACGATGATGAGTAGCTTGCTTCTCTTTCGCCTACCCCTTTTGGTACTTGTTGACAAAGGGGGAGTGTTAGGTTTGATCTATCATGTAATAGTTTGTTGGTAGTCTACCTTCGAGACTTAAAATCCTTTAGCTTGTATGAACTATGTTGTGTGGTGGCACTATGTGATGGACAACTATATATTTGTGTGTGATGGATGATTGTAGGAGAAGTAATGGTTATCTATCTACCTCATTTAGCTTATGTTTGTCTTGTGATGATGTATGATATTTTCGATGGCCATGTGTTGTTTCAGGATTCACATTGAAATCTTGGCCATCAGTTTCTCTTCACTTGTGTGAATATATCTTGTCATAGTGCATCTCTTTTCACGGATTTATTCTTGTTCACACACATGTGTTGCACCCCACGGATTGCAAAATTTAGGGGGAGCTTTTGTCTTGATATGTGCAAGTGATGGATAAATGATCATTATTCAAATTCAAGTTCATGCATACATCAAGGGGGAGCTCTTCATAAATTTTGGGGTTCAAAAGCTTTAAATTCTTACATTCTTTTAAAAGCCTAAGTTGGTTGTCATCAATTACCAAAAAGGGGGAGATTGAAAGTGCATTTGCCCCCTATGTGGGTTTTGGTGTATTGGTGACATCCAATTTAGGGACTAATGTGATCTTAATGAGATATGTCACAGCTATTAGTCCCATGAAAGAATTAAAGAGTTGATAAAGATGAAATGGTATCCCTCAATTCGTCATGTTGAAAAAGGCATCAAACTCAAGCGGAGCTTCAAAGTTTATCTTTTCGCTTCTTGGGCTTAGGTATGCCGCACTATAAAGAGGGATGCAAAACTTAGTTGGTCTGAGGAAGATAGAGTGCTCAAGTACAAAAATAAAATCAAAAGAGAGACACTCTAGCACTTCATGAGCACGTAGAATAGTTTTGATGACTTTTGGTGTCGGAAGTCCCGACGTATGTCGGGAGTCCCGACGGTCGGAAGTGCTGACTTGTGCCGGGAGTCCTGACGTCTAGTCACTTAGCCTGTGCGGTGACTGAGGATGTCGGAAGTCCCGACATGAGTTGGGAGTCCCGACGGTCAGGAGTCCCGACCCTCGCCAGGAGTTCCGACGCTAGGCCCCTTCGGCTCGCTCTGCTGACTGTGCGTCGGGAGTCCCGACGTACGTCGGGAGTCCCGACGATCAGCAGTCCCGACATAAGTCGGAAGTCCCGACGTTGACCTTCGCGCAATGTTCCTTTACCATGCATGAACAGTGTTTTCTATTTACGTCAGCAGTCCCGAGATCTACGTCAGCAGTCCCGACGTAGATCTGAACGGTTAGATTTCTACCTCGAGTATAAATAGCACTCTCTTCACTTCTAACCGTTACTCACTTTTTCATTGCTCACCAACTCACGGCCAAAACATCTCTCAAGCATTCAAGAGCACTCTCTCCTCTCCCCTTTGCTCCCAACTTCGATTCCCCACGGATTTGAGTGATAGGAGTGTGGTTTGAGCGAGAAAATCATCCTTGCAAGCTTGAGCACTTGATTTCTTCGTCAAGCCGGTTGGATTTGCATCTTTTACTCTTGGGTTCTTAGAACCCTAGCCGGCTAGGCGTCGCCCAAGAGCTTCCATCTTGTGGAAGAGCCTTGGGAAGTTTATGGTTGCTTTGAGAGAGGCAAGGAGGTGAAATAGACTCCGACCTAAGTGGTCACCTCAACAACAAGGACGTAGGCGCTCCTTTGTGGGGTTGCCGAACCTCGGGATAAATCCTTTGTCCCGCGTGTTTGTTGTTGTTGAAGTGATTTGCTTGGTATCACTTGTATTTGCTTGTCTCTCTCTCTCATCCTCCCTCTTAGGGTTTGGTCTTGATCTACAACTTGGAGAGTTCTTGGCATCAAGGAAGTGGCTTAACATCTTCATCTTACCACTAGGAAGTGGTGTTGTAAGTTATCGGTCTCACAAAGTTCATTTGAGCATTTGTAGTTCTTTTCCGTAGGCGTCGGGAGTGCTGACAGTTTGCGCCGGAACTTCTGACACGTCGGGAGTGCTGACCCAAACTGTCAGGACTCCCGACAGTTGCTGACAAGTAACTTTGAGATTTGTGTAGAATTTTTTAGATACGCCTATTCACCCCCTCCAGGCATTGTTTAGATCCCTTCAGTGGGCATTAGTGACCAGAGAGCACACCTGGCCCAGGACAGCGTCAGAGGCTAGAGGTACCAAAGACAGTTGCTGAGTAGGACGAGACCGTTGAGGGTCTTGCTGAGGCCGAGCTAGCAAATCTTGATGCTCAGCCAGCTGATCCAGTCGAGGACGTTGCTACTGACAGCACAGATGAGGATTATCAGCCCATCCCCCGATACCGCTCTCCTCAGCCTCACAGCCATAAGGCCGGTGGTTCAGGCTTAGCCTCCCACTTAGACCCAGCAATGGTGGCTATTCTTGAGAGGCTGACGTAGGCCCAGGAGAGACAGGAGGTTCAGATGCAGAGATAGGCTTAGGACACAGCTGCCGCATTTACTCAGATTCAGGCTCGTCAGGACGAGTTCTAGAGGCAGCAG
The DNA here is from genome assembly GCA_038087645.1 of Saccharum hybrid cultivar R570. Lineage (NCBI taxonomy): Eukaryota > Viridiplantae > Streptophyta > Magnoliopsida > Poales > Poaceae > Saccharum > Saccharum hybrid cultivar. The sequence goes on along the minus strand of JAQSUU010000647.1, from coordinate 403,775 downwards.
CTGGAGTTTTAGAGGCAGCAGTTTGAGATGCAGCAGGCAGCAGGCAGCCACTCAGCAGCAGTATCTAGAGCTCCTGCGACACCTTGTCACTATCGGGGTACCTCCACCACCGTCTGTCCTGACTCCAGCACTACAGTCTAGTGGATCTCAGAGTCAGGGCCAGCCGAGCTTTCAGTTTACCTCACCCCAGCAGCAGGTGCCTCAGACATTTCAGTCCCCGAGCTATACTCCTATTTAGACGGGGTTCACTCCACCAGCTCAGCCAAGACCTCACCTCCTCTCGGGCACTCCTTTCACTGACTTGAGTGCCACCTACAGTGAGCTGACTAGACAGCCGACACCCTCGTACACCACCTTTCTGACCACTTCAGGGATGTCAGCTTCAGAGACTGCTGTTCTTCCAGTGTTAGGGGCCGCAACTACAGAGACTGTGCCTTCGTCAGTTGCATCGATAGATCCTCCTACTCTTGGTGTCTTTTAGGCTCAGGCGACAGTGACTGCTTCTATTGTTCCTACTACACTTTTAGTTCCTGCACCTGCTATATAGACCCAGACCGCTTCACTGCCACGTCTATCTTCAGAGGGTTAGCCTGACAGTTTAGAGTCTGAGGAGGATACTTCACAGTTCATGATCACTCCACGCTCCTCAGCACCCGACACGACAGCTTCTGTTCCCCCGTCGGATCCTTAGTTTTCTTTTTGGCGTTTGATGCCAAAGGGGGAGAGAGCGTAGATTCAGGGGGAGTGTTGATAGAGGGTTTCATTTTTTCCTGTGTGCTACATTCATGCATCATGTTTATTTTCTCGCCCAGCATTTTGTGACAAGTGTGCTTGTGAGACTTTATCTGTTATATCATGTCACTTAATTGTGTTTAGCTCATAAGGTTGTGCTTTCGTGCCTTACTTCGATTTTGTATGAGCTATGTGTTATGTGTACTAACTCTTCATATTTTATCTTATGAGTACACTCAGTTGGCTTGGAACACATAAGCAAATCCTAACCCCTTGTGCTTACAGCTTTGTGCTTATGTGAACCAAGCATGATCAAAAACCTCAACTTATACCTTCTGAATCTAAGTGTTGTCATCAATCATCAAAAAAGGGGAGATTGAAAGCATTTAGGCCCCGGTGTTGGTTTTGGCAATTGATGACAACACATTATTACTATGACTAACGTGTGTTTTGCAGAAACGTTGATAAGTTAGGTCATGGAGTTGATAACTGCTTTGGGCACTATGGTATTCATGTCCCTTGATGGAAATCGTTTTGGTTTTTAAAGGATCAACGACAAGATTAAGGACGGTTAGTTTCGGATGTCAAGGTGTTGAGTTACATCCGGAATAGTCGTTAGGATCTTTGTTTCTTCCTTTGACCATACTATAAAGGGGGGCATGAGCGAGTAGCTTGACCTAGGTGAGTCTTTTATTTAGGTGTGGTGCACACTTGTCAAACTTAGCACTAGGTAGCTCTGGTAAAGCTCAAAGTTAAGTTGGAAGCAACTTGATTCAAGTTGTGTCGCGTTTCTAAGTCGTTTGAGCAGTTTACCCTTGACCGGACGCGGTTCCTGTCATGACCGGACGCGTCCGGTCAGTACTAACAGTCACTGCGTCATTAATTGGTTGACCGGACGCGGTCCTTGCGAGGACCGGACGCGGTGATCAGTCTGACACGTGTTTTAGAGGGTAAAAGTGTAATCGGACGTGACTGTGAAGTGATCGGACGCGTTCGGTCACGTTTCAGTAAGGTTCTTAACAGACCTGACACGTCTGGTCATCTGTAATCGGACGCGATCGAGCGTCAGGTCAAAGTCCACTAAGGGTCTTGCACAATCGGACGCGTCCGGTCATCCCTGACCGGCACGTCCGGTCACTCAGCGCTGACTTTCGGTTTTCGACCGTTACACACGACCGGCGTGTTCGGTCACGACGACCAGCGCGTCCGGTCAGTACGTGTTTTGCTGATTTGGTAGGTAACGGTTGGATTTGTCTGAGGGGTGTATAAATACATCCCCTCCACCTCTTTTAGAGGTCTCTTGCTCATTTGTTCAGCTGAGAAACACCTTTGAAGTGCAAGGGAGTGCAAGAACCCTAGTGAGGATAGTGATTTGAGAATCAAAGTTTGAGATTCCTCACTAGTGACTAGAGAGTAGCAAGTGTGCATCCATCTTCTCATTAGACTTGTTGTGGTCAAGTGAGAGTTCTAGCTTGTTACTCTTGGTGATCGTCATCACCTAGACGGTTTGGTGGTGATTGGGAGTTTGGTGATCATCTGGCGAGCTTGTGGGTGACCCAACTCATGTTGTGAGCGGTTTTGGGTGATTCACCGTGACAGAGTGTCGAAGAATCAACCCGTAGAGAGCACTTGATCCTTGCGCGGATCAAGGGGGAGCTACACCCTTGCGCGGGTGCTCCAACGAGGACTAGTGGGGAGTGGCGACTCTCCGATGCCTCGGGAAAACATTGCCGTGTTCCTATCCCTTACTTTCAAGTATTTACTTTCGTGCATTACTTTCATTGCGTGTTTACTTTCCTAGAATTGCCTTGCTAGACTAGGATTGGAACTTAGGGTGCAAAACTTTTATCGGTATAATCACAAGGAACACTAGTAGACACTAGGGGTAAAGTTTGGCTTGTAGGATTTAATTCTTGCAATTAATTTTTAGAAAAGCCCAATTCACCCCCTCTTGGACATCTTGATCCTTTCACACGGTGCTATGGGACTGGCGCGCGCCACCGAGGGTTGGCGGTGCAGGTTGACACGCCGCTTCGGGGGGCGGGGGAGGAGAGGGAGGTCAGGCGACAACTGCGGAGGCAGCAAGGATGCAGGGGCGACGACCAGTAGGGGTGGGAGCGGCGGTGGTGTCTATGGTGCGGGAGGTGGCACATCGGGAGTGGAAGGAAGGATGGGAGGGGGAAGAAGCTGGGAACATATTTTGCTGCTTGGTTTTGGATCGGGAGCTGGAGAAATAGAAAGGAACCGCGAGAAACTGCTTTTGCTGGAATCTGCTCCAAGCAATCTCAACCATAGGATCAGAGAGCAGATGAACGAGAGTAAATGATGACATGGCTGGCTGAGCAACAAAAAGTGGTGTACAGAAATAATGATAATGGTAGATATGTAAGAGACGGCACTATGACGACACTTCTATAGGGAGAAGGTCGTAGTCAACAAAGTTGGAGTCTCTCATATCGGTAGGACGTAGGAGCACCATCTCGACCATCGTTACCTTGAGTGGACCCTAGGACAAGCACCACGAGTCTGAGTTTGCTCTCTACGTATAGGCAACCGATTTTGTTGCCAAGGGCTTAATGTTTCAGGTGTTATTAAATCTTCAACCTCCAGCCTCTCCTCCTCAAAGCCATCATGGCAGGCTCCATTGGGAGCTTGAGCGCCCCCCCCCCCCCCCCCCCCCCCCCCCCCCGCTAGACCTGTCCCTGAGAAAGACGCGACGGTTGCTGCGAAAGTTGACGGAGACAAGGTGGTGTTCTATGACTATAGATTCCTATCATATCAGGACACCCTGTTGGATGCAAGAGGACGCCACTACTACTATGGGTGCTACATACAAGGCGCCACTAATTTTATATTTGGCACAGGAAAGGCATATTTTGAGGTATTGGACTTTGGCGGCATTAAGAATGCTGGTCGTCATAATAACTATAGTAACACTAGACAAATGTTTCAGTAGATAAATAAATGAGTTACAATATATCAGTCTTCTGTAACATGGCCAATTCAAACATTAAAAAAATTGTATTACTAAGAGAGCTAGTAACACCTTTTTTAGCCTATAATAACACATGTTGGTGTTACCGTGTTACTGTATCCGTGTATTGTAGTAGTGGTGTTATATATACTTGCATGTATCTGGTATTGAAAACCTGAGGCATAGAATAAACGGTCATATACTTAGAAACCAAATTAAAGACATTTTCCTTTCTTCTCGTCCTCTTCCTTCTCCTACAGCTTCTAAAGTGCACCTGCTATATATTTACTCATAAAAATATGTCACAACTTTTACTTTCATACTATTCATGTTTTGTTAAAGTTAAATATCTAGTTTGATGACTTGCGCGCTTTGAGGACCCATAAAAATCTATAATTATAATATGTTATTAAAGTTAGCAAGGAGTTAGTTATTGAAGTGTTAAGAACTTGTTTGTACGCTGATGATTATGATGGGCGCTAGTCTTCAATGAGGATTGCATTGCTACATACGTATAGGTTGAAGGCACATTTATTTATTTAGACTGAATTGACAACAAACTACTCAATATTTTGTTTCACAATTTGATTAGTTGGATTATATGCTGATCCAGATTTTAATAAAAATAAGTTTTGCCTCTAATCATAACTAAATCAACACACTCATGGTAAAAATCGACGGTCAAAGAGCTCTCGAAGACTCATAATGTTGTATTTGTTATTTGTTCTTAACATAAAAATAGAAGAAATAAGCATGGGGAACTCCAAGAAATAATTTTTTTAAAAAAAGAGAAGAAACCAGACCTTAGAATGAAAGGAAAAATGAAAAAGAAACAATAAATAAAAAGAAACAATCAAACTCAGAACGAAAAAAGAAACTCAGCTAGTCCCTCCATTTTATTTTATATATGTCGTTTCTCACTTGCTACACAGACCAAAGATAAGATTAAATCAATCTTGTTACCACCGACGCCTACTTAATTTCTGCATGATTGTCCTTACATCTCTCTACCAATCACTCCGGTATCGGTATGCAAATCAACTGATCAACCAAGCTTCCCACACCCACATGCCCTACCCTCAACTGGTATGCAAATCAATCGATCAACCAAGCTTCCCACACCCACATATGCCCTACCCTCAACTTATGCATGGAAGTGCATTAATTGTATGTGAGCTCTTCCACCAAAGCTTTACCGCCTATTTGTTTCGCTGGTTTATTGTGGCTGAAAGTACTGTTCGCTGGTTTATTGTGAGAGAAAAACATTGCTGAATGACTGCTGATTTGGCTGAATAGCTCAAACGAATAGGATGTTAGACAGCAATGCGTCACACTTTCCTTTTATCTATCAGTTAGCCTACGTGAAAGCATAACTCAATATATATAGGTTACTCATTTCCTTCCACGGTGAATAAGCTAGTGTATGTGAAGGCACTACCTTTCCCTACTACATGAGAGCACGTTAGCGGGGAAGGGGGGCTTAGCCCCCCGTCCCACCGCTAATCCGTCCCTGAGAACACGTTAGGGGAAGGGGGAACGGTAAAGGCACAGCAGTTGCTGTGAAAGTTGACGGCGACAAGGCGGCGTTCTATGACTGTAGATTCCTACCGTATTAGGGAATTCTTGTGGGTGTAAGGGGGCGCCACTACTACTGTGGGTGCTATATACAAGGCACCACTGTTTTGATATTTGGCACAGGCAAGACCTTTTTTGAGGTATGCATGGACTTTGGCGGCACCGAGCATGCTGGTCGTCGTAATAACATTATCTATGTGATATTAATTCTTGAATCGTAATCACAAACATATGGAATTCAGCCCTGTTCCAGCAGGTGGTAGTTTTTCTACAAGAAACATATGATTGATCCATGGCTATTATTTTGCGACGATGATTAGAGTTTTTACAAATTAAAGCGTAGATGCTTCTAACTATTGTGAGAAATTTCAAGATTTATCTTTTTTTTCCAATCGCGTAGGGTTAGTATAGAGACAATGTAGAAGGCCTTCAAATAGTAATATATATTAAGATATATCTGACATAAAATTGTAACCACAAGCAAGTACTTTTTAATAGGAACCTAATAGCATAATTTTTGTATTGGAAGAATCATATATTAATAAAATAATTTGTTGGTTAATTAAAAGCTTGTACTAATGAAACAAAATTACGGCAACTAATTCCAAACATGTTCTACCTTTCCGATCCCACCGGGTCGCTCCCGCCATACTCGGCTGGTCGCTTCTGCGGGATGTGTCACCTCGAGGCCGAGCTGACAGGCCTAAATTTGCATCCTAATTATCTATCTATGTCATTACGAAAGATAATCTATATTATAAAAGGGCGAAATAATTAAAATAGCTTATCATCCTCATATTCCTACACACCTTAAACCTTGGCCTTTATTTAAAATCAGATGTATGTAACACATCCAAATCCTCCACCGTGACCTGACAAGCGGACTCTCGACGTGCCTGCGCCTAATTTTTTTTCACCGGTGATTTTTCTACCCCGTGCGTACCCACCGTATCCGGTCCTCTCCATCAATCGGTTCTCACGACTTCTCTTCTGAACGCCGCCTATTTTTTCACCTGCGTCTCCCATCCAGTCATCCAGATCCTTTTGCGTAGCCTCGACGATGGAGGCGGCACTGGTCCACGGCGCCAGGAGACGAAGGCCCGAGGAAACAAGGTGCCCCTCCTCGCGCGCTCTACCGTCCTCCCCGGAGGAAGACGCAGAGCAAGGAGCGACGGTGGCGCTGCCCGCGGCTTGTCTAGGCGAAGGCGGAGGCAGAACGCGCGGCCGCGATTCGCTGGTGGCCAGCAAGGTAGAGTACACGCTTTGTCGATTTGATCCCGCTCAGATCCGCACTTCTCACCGCTCTTCCCTCTGGCTGCAGCCTGCAGGTGTTCTGGATGTACAAGCTGGCCTCCGAGAAGCAACGTAACTGCCCCGGAGGAAGATGCAGTGACGGCGCCGATCCACGCGATCGTTCGCTAGCCTCTGCGGTCGGTATGATTCGTTCTTGAAATTGGTAGCCTAGGATAATTTGGTTTTGGTAATGTTTGTTATGCTACTCCTGAACTACGTGGGGGCAGGATCATTTTTTTTTCCTTTCTGGGTTTATATGGATTAATGGTGTCTCCAAGAGAAGCGATTTTACATTGGAATTTGTGCTCTTTATTCAAACGTAAATCTGACAAGAGTTTTGCCAGAATTATATTAGTTAAGATAAAAAATAGAGTTTGGCCTAAGCTCAAAAAGGGAACAATATAATTGGTGGCAATGATGCTTATGTACGTGAATTCCCAGTGTTGTCAATGTGTTGGGAAAAGTAAAGAATTACTTGTAGAAAACAAGGTAAAAGTAAAACTGCTTCTGCTTATGGTAGCGGCATTTGGTTTAATCATGCTTATATTAAATCAAAGGGAGACAATTACTGTAAGTCTGTAAAAAAAGCTAGCTTAGGGCTCACTGCTTAGATAATGTAAGGATTAAGTTGAAGTGGATCTTAGCTTTGGCCTGTATATAAAATGCCCTGGACGGGATTATAAAGAAACTGAGTTTTCTGCCTTTGGAGTAACAAACTGCTGCTCTAGCTTTGTATGTCATTCTTTGTTTTCTTATCACCAAACCTCAGTTCTTCTCAAACCAAAGTATTTTACTCTCAGTTCTTGTTGCATTCCTAAAGAAAAAAATGTGCAGGGCACATTAGCCCTTCTATATACTGACCACCAATGCAATCTTTGATTGAATGAACACTGAGGAATACAAAATCAATCTCTGAAATCACTCTAGCCACTGAGGTTTCATTTCATCTTGGTGTCTTGTTTATGGCATGCCAATTGGGTTAACCTGCTTAAACGTCTTACTACTAGGTACCAATGGGTGACATTGATTGAATAACAGCTTAAAATGACATTGCAATTACTGTTCCATGAGTCAATAAGTTTCAAAAATGATATATCTTCATATGTTGAGCATAATCTAGATAATATATTTGTAATTAATCACATATTGTGAAATGTGGTTTCAGTTCAAAAAATATTTAACTGAGCAGTCAACATAAAGCATCCATGATCAGCACCTTTGGTGGTATAAGAACAATTTCCAAATTAAAATCTTCTGCACTTGCAGGGAATTGAATGGGTTGCTTAAGATTCTTTGGACTGCATGCATTTTGGTATTCTGTCAGCACTTCCTTAATGAAGCCTGGATCTGTACAGGAGCAACGGCGTCCACAAGGAGTTTAGCTTCGACCATTTTTCTGTCGCGTCCTCTTCCCCATATCCACCCGATCTGCTCGATCAGGTCATTATCATCATAGATGGCATCCAGCCCTTCAGGTTGTTATCTTTTCTTCTCTTTTTTGTTAATCGATTTGACATGCTATTAGTTAATTTTATCCATTGTTGATTTTTTATCTTTTTATATCCGTGCATGGCCAAATAGTTACCTGAAGCATTTTCCTTTTCCTTTTGTTTGTGTGGATCATTCCGGCTGTAACTTGGCCAAGAAGGGTTGCTGCGTCTCACAGTACCCCTGCGCCAGACATTGGAAATCCCATATATGGTCAGTACACCAATCACATGTCCTCCTTTTAGCTATGAATCAATATGCTTTGTGCTCCTTGGAAATCTATGGATTATTTCAAGCAAATGTACTTAGCAAGCAAATTGCTAGTTAATTCTTATAATTCTAACGGTCCTTGTCTCGAATCAAATCGATGCATGGTCCGGCTGATTGAATAATATGGCCAATGCAGGTTGTTTCAGCAGATGAAGATCCTATTCAAGTAGATTGTGAGCATCCTGCAGTGGCAGAGCACTGGATTTTTGCAGGGCAGCTCCAAGAGCCCACGCCGATGGGATGGCATGAGGGTGAGCTCAGTGGAAGCATCTGAAGGTCCTGTTTTCTACACCAACTAATAAAATTTTGGTTTGCTTCATCATGTTATTTTGGGGAACAAAGACATACCCCATTATCTGCAATTGTCTTGGGTAGAAAAGCTTTATCTAATTATTGGCAAGGATCAGAAGGAGCTGCTCAAGAATTGTTTCCATTCCTTTGGGCAACTGAATCTGTAACTGTAGCTACTGGGTTCTATAAGAACTAAAAAATCTGAATAATTACTGGACCCAACTGCTTGTCCACATTCATCTCAACGCTAGATTTTTCAGTGAAACTCTGCCTCCATACCTCAAAGAAAATCACCGGATTGCATTGTCAAGCAGACTGCAGTCCGCTGATTCAACAAGAAGAGAGTGAGGAGAGTGAGTCTAGAGCTAAGGTCAATGACTGCGGAAATATGTGATGGACTTTACTACATGTATGAACGTGAACATGATATGGGGGAGGACAAAGATGATGATGAGTTGTAAAAAATGACATTACTCTTCCTCTGATGTTTATTTTTTTTCATATACAGCCACTAGTGTAAAATAACCTCCTAAATTTGCGATGGTCAGACAGATAAAAGAAGATGGATAGATGCGTGGGACGTATTTGAATTTATCATGATGATGCATCTTTATCAGGAGGACGCCGGCGGTGGCGGGAAGGTCACCTCCACGAGCCCTTCAAGCATCAGGATGACGCTCCTCATGCCGGGCCTCGCCTGCGGCTCCGCCTGCGTGCACCACACCGCCACCTTCACCGCCCGCTCCACCTCCGAAGCCTCCACCGCCTCGTCTTCGCAGCCTACCACGCGCCTCACCTCGCCCCGCACCAGCCATTCGTGCGCGCACTCCATGAGCGTCCGCTCCTCACCGGCCTCCTCCAGCTCCATGCTCGGCGGCACGTCACGATCTCCAGCAGCACGACGCCGTAGCTGTACACGTCGGCCTTCACCGTCAGCGGCCCGACGCCGCGGTACCACTCGGGGGCCATGTACCCGCGCGTGCCACGCACCCCCGTGAACCTCCGCGTCTGGTCCGGCAGCAGCAGCTTCGCCGGCCCGAAGTCGGCGATCTTGGCCGTCCCCGACGCGTCCATCAGGATGTTCTGCGGCTTCACGTCGCAGTGGATCACGCGGCTGTCCAGCTCGTCGTGGAGGTAGTGCAGCCCGCGCGCGACGTCCAGCGCGATGCCCATCCGCTCGCCCCCCGCCGGCGGTCCTCCTCCGCCATCGCTGTTCTTGAACAGACGCTCCGCCAGCGACCCGTTGCTCATGTACTCATACACCAGCAGCCGGTTGGTGCCCTCGTGGCAGAACCCCAGCAGCCGGACCAGGTTCCGGTGGCTCGCCCGCCCGTTGGCGCGCACCTCCCGCTGGAACTCCACCTCCCCTTCCTCCACCACCTTCTCCAGCCGCTTCACGGCAATCGCCTTCTCGTCGCCGTTGTGCAGCAGCGTGCCCTGGAACACCGTGCCGAACGCGCCGCGGCCCAGCGGCTCGCGGAAGCCGCACGTCGCGTGCTCCAGCTCCTGGTAGCTGTACGACCTCAGGGGTGCCTCCTCGTCCATGGCCTCCGCCGCGTCCGGCTCTGCGAACGTCCTCCGGCTCGCCAAGAACAGCCGCGCCGCCGCCAGGAGCGCGGCTAACGACACGCACGCGAGGAGCCCGATGCAGAGCATCGCGATGGTGACCGCGCGCCCGACGCGGCGGCTCCTGCCGCCAGGCGCGGGATTCGCCGCCGTCCCAGCTGTGTTCTTGACGTAGAGCGTGTACGCGCCGCCCGGGCGGCCGTACTGGAGAGGGAGCTGCTGCTTGTTGCACGTGCCGTCCTTGCTGTTCAGCAGCACGGCGGCGCAGACGCAGTCGGCCATGCACGCGGCCTGACACTCAGCGGCGCTCGTGGCCGCGCCCAGCACGGCGTAGGGGGTGTTGGCCCACGACATGTTCTGCATCGCGTCCATGCTCGCACCAGATGCGGCGGCCGCGCAGTCGCCGTCGCGCGACGTCCTGGTGCACCCGAGCGCGTTGTTGCTGGCGTCGATGAAGTCGAATCCCGGCGGGCACAGACAGCTGGGCTGCGCTTCTCCATCGAGGACGCAGTAGCTGTTGACCCCGCACGCGCCCTTGACTTGGCACCGGTCGCTCGGCCCGATCCAATGGCCGGCGTCGCTCTTCCACACGCCGCTGGGCGTGACGGCGTGGCGGTACAGACGCAGGACTCCGTCGGGATCGAGCGTGACCCGGTAGAAGACCTGCTTCTCGCCGGCCGATTGCGCAGCCCCAGGTTCCGTCAGGTTCTTGGTGTAGTTGCCGTTGTTGCCGGTGAGGTAGAGTACTCCGGTGGCATAGAGGCGCGCGGTGAGGGGGAAGCCCACCGTGAACGTGTCGGTGGCCCAGTACGCGGCCGCGATGCTGCCCAGCTGCACAGGGTACAAGACAAGGTTGCCGTCGTTGATCTGGTTGGTGAAGCAGTACTTCCCGGCGGCCCTGTTGGTGACTGAGATGCTGGAGAAGAGCTGCGCGCCGGGCACGAGGTCCTGGCCGGGGAGCAAGGTGTCCGTGGGGGACCCGAAGGTGGACCACACCACGGTCCCGTCGGCACCGTAGAGCACGAAGCTGCCGTCGTCGCGCATGGCCGCTGCGACGACCGGCTGGGGCGCCATGGCGAGGCTCCTGTACCGGCCGTCGGCGCCGGTCCAGATCAGACCACCGTTGGTGATCCTGAGCTCGCCGCCCGTGGCCGGCGTATCGTTGCCGGCGGCCGTCCACATGACCGTCACATTTGGCGCGGTGGTGAGCCAGACACCGACGGCGAGGCCGCCGCCCGAGGCGTAGAAACCGAAGGCGAAACGGCCGGATGGGGAAGGCCACGCGGCGCCGGCGCCGGCCAGCATCCAGGGAGGTTCCCGAGGTGATGTTGTTGGTCTGCGCGCCTGACATGGGCAGGGAAGCAACCGTGGCGAGCTAGTGTGAACAACAGCAGACGGCCGATGGCTGCCAAGCTAGCAAAACTAACGTCGGGAGTAACCATGTATCCCGCCATATATATGCATGCTGGAGCAGCAGCAGTGATGAAGCACTTCGTTCATCATCTGGCAGATTGACTAGTTCTCTTTCACTCCAAAAATTATAGTTCACTGACTTTGCTTTTCCTCTCGGAAATCTTTATTTAACATTGATCAAGTTTTTTAAAAACAGATTATATTAACATCTACGGGTTCACAATAAGTATATATCAAAACATATTTTAGGAACAATAATTAAATAAGGTCCGTTTGGATCCTTGGAATTGAATTTATTTTAATAATTATAATTTAGACACATACTAATTAAACTAATGTGGTTGTATATGGATTATATTAGTTCTATATTATTGTTGATTATACGAGAAAGATGCTTATGTGTTGCATTTCTACCATAGGGGAGCGGGTTGAAGAGCGTGTTATAAGTTGCAAAGTAGAAACATAGAATGATAATCTATATAATCAATTTCCATCTTCCACCCTATGAATTTGAGATAGAGTTATATGTGAACTTTGGAAAGTGGTGGAATGTCAAATTCTAAGTCAAATAGCTTAATTTATTAAGTAGATTATTTCAATTCCTCCAAATGAAAGGATCCAAACGGCCCCTAAAACGAATTTGATGTGGTAGATTTTGGAATATCTTTTGTAAACTTTGTCAAATTTGAAGTGAACTATAATTCAGAACAAAGAGAATTTTATTCTAAGTTACCAAGTTTGGAACTATAATTTGGAAAGGAGGGAATAACAATTGTCACTGGTGCAAAGTTTATAGAAAAGAAGAATAGCATTTACAAGGAAATCCCTTGGTTCCTGATAAACCCACTTCTACACATGTTGTAATTAAGTTAAACTATTTCAAGTTTGATCAACTTCATGGAGAAGATTATCAACATCTACGACACTAATAAGTTATTTATGAAAGTTCATTTTATGTACCTCTTCTCTATTAATAGAAATTGGCACAACTAGTGCCGGTACGTAAAATAAAGTTCATTTTATGTGCAATCTAATGATACCATTAGATGTCATAAAGTGTTTATGCTCTTTTTATAGGTTTGGTCAACCTTGAGATTGTTTTTTGTGCGATTACATAGTACAACGCAGCATACTCGCCTCTATGAACGCACGCACGCAAACCCTACCCCATATATATATATAAGCATCTTCGAAGACTGTACTGGCAAATCTTCGAGATTGACGAAGTCACCACACATGTGCCTCGCTCTTGACGGAAACATCGCCTACCGCTGAAAGCACAACAGCGTTAATCCTGGAAAATTCGCTCCCACAAGGAATCGAACCCAGGACCTGAGGTGCTACTGAAGCTCTTGTAACTGCTAGGCTACATGCTCTTTCGCAACTTGAGATTGTTTGAACAGGACAATTTTACAAACTACTTTTATCTTGAGATGGTGGGAGTGTAAAATAAACATATATCATAGATCCACTTTGAACTATATTATTTTCATGTATAGTTTACCTCTATTTATATATGATGCCGCGTAGATGTTGATCCTCTTATGTGTACAAACCTTTTTTTACATGTATTCTCTATTTTTTTTTCGAGAACGTGCTGTAGCTACATGTATTCTCTATAGAAGCTTGATTAGGATAGTATATTTGGTAACTTCTCAATTGACTCTATTGACCACTACATTATGTTTTTGTGTTCAAGGATTATCGGTCAGATCCATATTGACCAGCGACCGCCTGTGCGGTGTAGCTAGGATGGACAAGGATAATCCATGATGGATGGCGACAGGAAAGACCGCCCGGATTTTGTGTTAGCGACGCAATGGTATTATGTAATGGGGGCCGGCAATGGCGTTTCGTTGCAGTAGCAGCTAGAGGCAAGGAATTCAACACGCACGGTAGGTACGGCGTGGACACGGCAAGATATGATATCAATGGAAAATGGAAAACTTAGGCAGGGAAACAGCAAGAAGATGGGTGTAGTTTCTGTATTCAGATTACGAAGACGACTTGGGAGTTGAGAGCAGTAGTTTCTGGATTCAGTTATTTCATTTTTTTTTTTTGCCACCAGGTTAAACCCTACGTGGCGTTTGGACGGAGATTGGGATAGGGATAGGGATATCCCACCCTCCAAAAGGTAACATTGTATCATAGACATCCATTTTTTACGTTTCATTTAATCATATTCATTCATTCATTCATTTTCATTTCCCTATCCCACTCCCTATATCCCTCCGTCCAAATGCATAAGGGCGTGTTTGGTTCGTGGTCTGCCAAGCATGGATCTTGGCCGCTAGGCGACCGAAATCAATGGCCTTTGCATTGCCTGGTGGCACAACCTAACAAGCCCTAAGTAGCTAGTAGCACTGCATTTTAATGAACTAGTTTTCACAGCACAGTATCATGTGCAAATTCATTCAAGGTCTGGCTTTTCCTACAGATTTTGCGACATTTGAACTGTTTTAGCACCAAGTACCCACCAACTTGCTTTGAGCAACTTCAGTTAATGAGGAAGACCCATAACTGAGAAACCGAGAACAGCTTGTTTCATGAAGGCATGCAGTCACACATAGCTAGACATTTTAAACAAAACGATCAGAAAAGTGAAGGTGCCCAACAAATTTCCAATTCTGAACCTGCAGGGAGAAGAACAGCGTGATTGTTGAACTCCAATATTCCTCCTACACAATCGAACCTTGTAGTAAGACTTTTAGCCCTTTATAAATGTACCAAGATAATTATACAAAAGCTAAAGAGTCATATTTCATATAAGTTGAAGTTCACATCAAGTAAATAAAAGCAACTATCTTGTGAAGATATAAACCAACACTACATTAAAAAAAACAAACTAGAACTGTTAAAAACGCAATCTCGCAAAACTGGTGCCTGCAAGCCGGATGCCATGCCACTGAGACTGGTTTGCTGTCTAGGCTGGTGGACGACGCAACCTGTCCATGCGACAGAAAACACTTGACACATTGGAAACAAAGCAGATCTGTGGCAGTGGCGCCACTAAGATTAAACATCAGGCATGCAGAAATAAACAGCTTTTCAGCTCTCAATTTATTTTTGGATTGATTTTTTTAGCAAATTTTTTGGATTATTAATTGGATGGGGCTGTCTTCTTCAGTGGCCACAAAGTTGAACTGGGCCAATGTCACCGCCAACTGGGCCATGGGCCAGATTCAGGCGGAGTAGGCGTGAGTGGACCTTAAGGTGGGAAAAAGTTTACTTTTCCTCTCTCAATTTTCACAAAAGTCAGTTTTTCCTCCCTCAACTCTAAAACCGGGCAAACAACCTTCCTAAACTTTTTAAACCGTGCATTGTACCTCCCTAGAGCGGTTTTGCTACAGTTAAGGGTGGTTTTGCTACAGTGACAGTAGTTTTGTCTTTTTCTTTTTTTTTATTTATTTCGGCTAAATCTTTGAAAAATCATAATAAATCACAGAAAAATAATAAAATGAAAAATCCAATTTTGTTGCACTCCACGTGAGTAGATCTACACAGTGAATATATAATATGATATGCTTTTGTACAAAGTTTTTGCTATTAAGGTTTTGCCTTTTCTTTTTTTGCTATGAAGGTTTTGAGGGAGGAAAAACGGACTTTCGTGAAAATTGAAGAAGGAAAATTGTACTTTTTCCCCTTAAGGTGGTGCCACGTGCGTTGCGTTGCGTTGCGTCGCGTCTATGAGCCCAATCGAAACAGGAGACGTCAACACCTACTTCAACGTGCCTCTCGACTTCGGCATGCTCCCCGCTCCGTCTCTCTCCCGTGTGCGCCGACAGGTGGGCCAACAGGACTGCTACACCTATCGCTCATCTCTCGTTGCCTCTGCCCTCACTCTCGCGGTCCTCCTGCAAAGCATCCAATGCCCCCGCCGCCCAGCTCCGCGTGTCTGACCATCTCCTCCACACCTCCAAAGTCCAAACCTCATACTCGATGCTCTTGCTCCGCCGCGACGGTGGGAGGCGCCGCGGACCATGAGCCCGACGGCGAGGCCGAGTCGTCGGGGGCTCACAGGCGGAGGCAGGAGTTGCGCCACCTCAACCGCTGGGTCGCGCTGTGCGCCAAGCCGAGGAGCCACAGGCTCCGCTCTGCTCTGTGCTGGCGTGCTCCCAGGGGCCATGGCGGTGGGCGGGGGCTCCACTTCCTGATGCGACGAGCACAACCCCAACTCGATTCGAGGTCAAGCTCATGACAGGCCTGACGAGTGTCGGCGGGTGCTACTACTCCTGCTGCCCCTCCAGATCTTCCCCTGCTCTCCGTAAAGGTGACTCATTCTTGCTTCTTGACGATGGCTGCTTCTAGCCTTCTAGGACTGGCAGCATCTTGCTACATCTGCCGCTCTATTGTCTAGCTACAGATTTGGGAACAAAAGGTGTCGTAGTGAAGCTGATTAATAGTCATGGTTTCAAGAACAAGATCATCAAAAAAGAAGATGCCTTCATACACATACGTGAATGATTAAGTTCTGTTGCTGAGAAAAGCAGTGTTAGATGTAAAGTAAAAAAAAAATCTGATGAATATGACACCTACTCCCTCAATCCTAAATTATAAGACATTTCAAGAATCTTGGAGAGTCAAAGGATCACAAATTTGACCAAATTTATATGATAAGATAATAATATTTATGACACCAATTAAGTATCATTAGATTATTCATTAATTATATTTTCATAGTATACCTATTTGATGTTATAAATTTTTTAATTTTCTCTATAATTTTAATCAAACTTAAGATGCTTTGACTCTCTAAGATTTTTGGAATGCCTTATAATTTGGAATGGAAGAAGTACATCCTACTGTTGTGTTTGTGGATCCCTTTGTGACTGTCAAGTATCACAAACGATGGTATTTCATCATCAACCAGGCAACTGGCAAACTTGACATGCTTTTTTAACTGAATATATAATATTTATGAGGGAGATATAGTTTTTTACAAGGATATAGTTTCTGTAAGTAATTTTTACATGCAGTCCATATCCTAAATTAGCTGCCATTGCCAATGTGATTGCAAGTGAGAGGGAGACAGAACCTCATATAGAGGTTACTGGTGCAGATGGTGCTGAGACTGGGACTGGGACCAGCAAGAAGTCCGGCCACCAAAGTCAGTGCTCTAAAGAAGAAAAAGAAGACTTCACCGATTTGGAATCATTTTCACTGAATTACTTGTTGAAGAAAAGGCGGATGGCATAGTAATCATGAAGAAAATGGCAGAATGCAATTACGGTGACAGCATTATGGATCATGATGATGGTGACAAATTATGGACTAGAAGAGGAAGACGGTTAGGGTGGTTACATTTGCTTCAGGTTACTCCCTATGCCTTCTGTATTTTTTTCAGTTTATGATCCTGTGTGTTTTCAAATGTTGCAACACAATTTTGGTTATTCAGAATTTTAGATAGTTAAAAAATGAAATGGTAATGGAAAAATAATTGTCTCAATCTGATGTATAATATCTAATCTGTGCGACCTAGAATATTTTCTTATACACATGAATTCAGTATCTAATCTGTGTCAATCTTATATCTCCTATCTTTTTTTTATAAGTCGACTGGGGAGGGGGGGGAGAGAGAATCCCCCACCTGATTCATATTATGTCGTAGCCAAATGTTTGAAAAAACATTACATGGTTTGTACTGAGCTTTTACATTGCGTTAACTAATACTGAACACCATTCATCATCAACTTCCATGTCTTTCTTCGGCAATCGCACTCTCCAGAGATGAGCCTCAGTCTTGCAAGCCATCAGTGCTCCTTGAATTGTAGTACGATCGTTCCTGAATACAATGTTGTTCCTGCTCTTCCAAAATTGCAGGCGAGCAGAGATGCCTCATGGCTTGTTCTCCTGCCTACTGTTGGGTGTGCCATTGCCTACTGCTGCTTAATTTTATTGGTTCAGTACTTCACCTATATGAGCTTAATGTCTTGTACTTTGATCAGCAAGCTTAATGTCATGTACCTTGATCGGCAAACTCAGTGTAGACCTATTCAGTGTCACGTACCGTTGGCTGTTGGGAGGTGCTGCTGACTGCTTTTGTTGTTTGAATTTACTTCACTTGATCTTATGATTTTCAGATTTTGGCTCACTTAGATATGAGATATTATTAGTACTGTACTTTGATTTAGTCCACTTGGGTTATCGATGAACTTAGCACTAGAATTTTGTTTGTCTCGGATGAATTTACCGATATTAATCACTTTGATTTTCAAGACTTTTTTATGTTATCTGTTGATTTTTGATCCACTATTTTTTCCGTACTCTTATTATTACGTGGCAAATTTTGAAGCTCCTGACCAACTATTTTCTTTGTATGTACTCTTATTTTTTTTGTATGTACTCTTATTGCATTGATAGTTTTTAATCTCCCGTAGCAATGCACAGGCATTTGCTAGTCTTAACAAAATCGAACGACATTGTTGGTTGACTAACTCAAACTCTCTCTTTCTCTCTCTCAACTAACCTCCTCTTTGAGCTAGAAGTTAAGTTTTAATTAGATTTATTCAATATTTATACCCTAGCAGTTTGGTTTGTAAGCCCAATTTGCACCCAGAAAACTGAACCGCGACATGTGTATTTTTTTTTCTAATATAAAACATGGAGCAAAACCTTTACCGTCCTATTTTTTTTTAAACACTCCTTTTCGATTCTTGCTTCTTCAGCGTTCCTCAAATTCTCCAACTCTTCTCTAGCTAGTTCTAGTGCACCACAAAATTAAGTACATGTCAGATTGCAGATGATTTGGATGCGTCATTTGCTGGTCTCAATCCGATCCTGTGTATTGAGAAGCACTGCAGCCTGATCACTGTCGTCAAACGTGGCCAAGACGTTCCTGTCGCGTCGCGTGCTGCCCCTGAAGGCTCGGGCCACCCCATGTGGGAATATATTGGCGCAGGGGACACGTTGTTGGAGGAGGGTAAGCCTCTCCCTTCGGAAGTGCTGGATGAGCTGACATGGATTTTTGCTGGTGTAACATCCTGGTTTTTCGGAAAGCCAAAAATACGAACTTTTTAAAATTTTTTCTGTAAATATGTGAAGCATGTAGATTCAGGGTCTAAGTCGAGACTAACCCGCTAACAAATCGTTGCATACATTTAGATTGTTTGTAGAAGTGTGTCGGTGCTCTTGGGTTGATCCGTGTTTGGGTCTTGTCCGTGTCGGAGTGCACGAGTCCGTAGCAATCTCCTCCCAGATTCTCTATGAATTCATCCCCGAGTCTCTCTTGAGAAATCCACCTCTCAATCTATTCATGACTCCTCACTTTGAATTCATTCCAAGTCCCCTTCCGAATCTCTTCCAGCAGATCCCCCTCTTAAATCTCTTGTAGTCATCTCATCGTCCATATGGGTTTTCCGCAAACACCCTTTGAAAAATATTTCCCAAATCCCTTGCTCCATCTCAACCTCTTGAATATAATGAGAAAAATCATTCCCTTCCTCCGGGCTCAAACCCTTTCAGAATTTCTTTTGAAATATCCTTTCCAAAATAACTCTTTGATTCTCATCTCGAATCTTTTCCATGTTCGTCTTCAATCTCATACAAATTCCCCCCTGGATTGATTCTAGTCCTATAGAGTTTCCCCTCAACTCTCTTGAAATACACCTCAATCTCCATTCAAAAATCTTCCAACTCTTTTGAATTCTTCCCCTCAAATTCTCCTTAATAATTCCACCTTAAAATCCCTTTTACATAGAAGGGGAAACCCCATTGATTTCCTCCCAAATCCCTTTTGAATTTGTCCCAAATTTCCTAAGTCAAAATTCCTAAAAGGGAAATCATTCTCCTTTTTCCTTTCCCCTTCAAAACCAAGCCAACTCGCCCTCCTCCTGGCCCAGCCGGCCACGAGGCCCAGATCGCCACGTCCAGCTCGCGCAGGCCACCAGCAGGCTTTCCAACCCGTTCTCCTCTTCGTTGGCCCAACCCGCGCTGCCTCCATCCGGCCCACGTCGCGCTGCAGGCCTAGCTCGACCGCCACCCCACCTGGCCCCGGCCACGGTCCAAGCCACCACGCCCTGGGGAGACCTAGCGAGAGCAGGAGCTCCTAGGCGCCGCCGCCGCACGCACGCAGTGGGGGGGGGGGGGGGGGGGGGGGGGGGGGGGGGGGGGGGCGTCCATGCTCCACCACGCGATGGCTGCCGCGTGTCCAGGGCACAAAAGCCGGAGGTCGACGCCGTCCATTGGAGCACGCGCCGCCTGCCCTACCCTAGCCTCGCGCGATAAAAGGTAAGCCGCCGCCCTTTCCCCATTTCTCACAGCGCCGCCGCCGCCTCGTTCCCTCCACTGCTCCTCTCCATCGAAGGCCAAGGCAGCGACGCCGAGTAGTCGCGCCCTTTCCCCAAGGTCGCAACGTCAGTCCCACGCGCGCCACCACAACGCTGCTCGTCCGCAACGCCTACCTCGCCGAGCTCGATGCCAACCATGACATGCACAGCTCTGAGCTCGTCGCGGTCGCCTCCGCCCTGTCCACCACTGCGGCTGCACCACGTCGTACTCGCCCACATCAAGCCCTCCTCAACGACCTCGCCGCACCGAGCTAGAGCCCCATCGCCGATGCACCCTCGACTGCGAACCCCATCGCCCAACGCGCCGCGACACCAAGCCCCTTCACCGGGCACCACGACCCTAGGCACGACATCGTGCTGCACATCATGACGGCGTTAAGACCGCCGCCTTCCTCTTCTTCACCGAGCCTCGCCCGCGAGCTCGACACGCCGCGCTGCATCCGTGCCATGGTGACCGCACCCCCGAGCCGGGCACCACCGCGCCTCGCCACCACGACACCCCGTTCCTACTCACGACATCTAGCCGCGGCGTCCACGCCATCGCCGCGTCCCTGCACGTCCTCACCTTTGGCCACCGGTGACCGCGGCCATGTCCTCGCCGTGCGGACGCGACCTAGTCGCCGAGCAGCAATGGCACCACCTCTCCAAAGCTGTCGATTCCACCGAGCTCTTCCTCTGCCGTTGGTGAGCTACCAGCAGCCCTAAGTCATCTTTGTTCCCTTCCCTGCTATCACACGTGACTGAACCTGGCCTTCGCGCCGATGTCTTTTCACCGCCGCAGGGAAGCCGGAGCCTCGTTCACCGTCACCGGAGGGCAAGGCGTTGCTGCCTACCTCGTCGGAGTTCCTCTGTCCGGCCTTCGAGCCGCTTTTCTCTCTATTGCAGGGAAGGCCGTGGCCCTGTTGCGTTTTTTTTTTTTTGCCCGGGCTGAGACGCCTCTATGAACCGGCTACCGCGCCCTGGCCAGTAGCTGGCCGTGGCCTGCAGAAGCGTGCCACAGCTTGTGCGGGCGCTCCGCGGCAAGCCTCGCCTTCCCCGCTATCACCAAGGTCAAGCCTTGAACCCGTTGACGCTGTTCTCGGCGTCGACAAGACACTTGCTCCGTATTCTTTATTACACACTTGTTACCTATATACACCATCTTTCATATACATGTGTTACATGACCTCTATCTATAATGCCTGTGTCGTGCCTTCATGC
Source organism: Saccharum hybrid cultivar R570 (assembly GCA_038087645.1). Lineage (NCBI taxonomy): Eukaryota > Viridiplantae > Streptophyta > Magnoliopsida > Poales > Poaceae > Saccharum > Saccharum hybrid cultivar. The sequence continues at coordinate 382,688 of JAQSUU010000647.1, read as the reverse complement.
CGGTCTATCTAATTATCTATCTATCTATCTCTTGTGTCGCTATGGATATGTGTTACTCCGTGCCGAGTCGTTCGTGTGTCGTAATTCTTGTGTGTTGTCGTGTGTGCCTTTTGTCTGCAGACCGTGCCTTCGAGCCGGTCGAGAGAGCGATTGCTTGTCCGTTGCGATCGCGAGTTCGCCTCGCCATGGCCGTAACACCAAGCATGTCCTTTCTCTCTTGCTTTAGTTGTCTTCGTCGGATTACGAATTTGAGCTCCTATCTATGTCCCTAGGATGCGGTCACCGTGGACTCGATGTCGATATCGGCGCGGTTCTTACCCGCATGTTTTAAGCCCTCCGTGACCAACTCTATTGGGATAGGAATTAGGGGACAACCTTTGTATGTCGACGGATGCCAACTCGTGTAGGTACAGCTTGTGGCCGCGAGTTCACCTTGTCATGACCATCGGGCTCTACCTCTCTTTCTCTTGTACTTGTCCTAACCACCTCGTATGTTTGTACCATTTCTACCACGACGTTCCTTCGGGTCTAGCGATGGCAACCGCAACACTACGAGCCACAAGAATAGCCTTGTGTCATTTAGTTGCATGGTTGTGGTGCCTCCTTTCGTCCAACCTTCGTCCGTTCCATGACGAGTTGGTCGAAGGAGTGCGGGTCCCATTCTTTCTTCCTCTTTTGCTCTCAATCCCCGTCGATCCGGTAAGGTGTGGATTGAGCTCTTCGTTAGTTGCTGTTTGTCACTCTCTTGATTCCATTCCTCCGATTCCCGTCGTTACAATGGCGAGTGGATTAAAGGAAGACGAATCTCGTGTCTCCTACCGTCTTTTGGCTCTTCCATGCTCGAGCCCTTGTATGCTTGTACCTTATTCGACTGCAGCATTTCTATGGTTCTTGCTGTGACAACCGCACTGCTAAGAACCATAGGGATGTCTCAGTGCATTTAGTGCACCTAGGTCGTGGTACCCTACAAGTTATTTGGACACTCGTGTTCTTTTGTGTGTCGCTCCTTTCCGATGCCTCGTCTTTGCCGTGACGTGTGTATTGGGAGAAGTATACCGCCTCTGCTCTTCTCTTCCCCGTTCCACCCTCTCTTGGTCCTCGCCGATTTTAATGGCAGATGGAGTGAGAGAGAACGGAACTTCTCTTGCTTGTAGTCTTTCGGTCCTCGTCAGTCTCCATGATGTTTGGATCAAAAGCTGCAAGCCGTGATGTCTGCTTAGGATGAGCTAAGGCCTATGCCATTTCTATTTAAGCCGTACAGGTCGACACGATCGACCGGGAAGTACTGGCTAGGCTAAGGCTTAAGCTTGTACTTAGCAAATCACCACTCCTGTTCTTTTGGCCCAAGGATCGGATATCTGCCGAGAGGGTCAAGTTGTCTTCTTATGTTCTTTCAGTGTTGCCTCTTTTGAGTCTTGGTCTTTTCGAGAGTATTGATTGTTCTCTTGCCTTGAGTGACACTCTCGCGAGGTAACATTGTTCGGACCGGAACCCGTTGGAGGAAAGGAAAGCCGAGGATAACGGAACCTGTGGAGTGGAGCTGACCTGGGAGGTGGAGACTCGTACCGATCGACTGCACCAACTAACAGAGACTTGTACCTCTACTACCTCGACATCGCAGGTGTCATGGCAGCGCCTTACTTTAGAGAATCCTATTAGGCATCCAATAATGTAGATGCTAGTGCCTTACTTTATGCAAATGAACTGTGATAGGTTGCATGGTAGATTGCTTGTGAGCCATTACCTTGTCGCAGCCTATTCCCCTGCACACCCGCTGTTAGGCTAGACGCTCGCTTACTATGTACTGCTTTACTCTTACTCGCATTATATCTGTGATGTGATGTTGGTGAGTGAGAGGCGTAATGAGATAAGGCACGAGGTGCCGATAACCTGATAATAACCTGATAATGAACATGGGGAGATCTTGGCGTGCGTCTTGGGTGTGTGGTGAGGGTCGAGTCGACCGAGCAGGATCTACGATGAGTCGTGAGGACAAGTCTTGTCGGGGGATGCTACCTGGGCGTTTCCCATAAGAGAGGTACCTGTGGCGGGTATATGTGACCGGGAGAGGTCCCGGGGTGGAGTGTCTTCGTGGGGCGAAGCCCCGGGATGGGAGGTGCTGTTTTAGCACGGGGCGTCGGATGTCCCGTCGAGCGGGGCATCGGCTGCCCCTTGTGAAGGTATCCTATTTAGTCACCCTAAGGACTGATATGTTTGTGGACCGGGTCTTAGGAATCCTTGCATGTCCACTCGCTTCTGTGGGGAGGAGACGGACGTTTGACTTGCTGGTACGGTGCCACTACTATTGGGAGGTTAGCGGATAGTGTAGGGAGGTACGAGCATGAGGACCCACACCCTCCTAAGACAGCGTAGTACCCTGGGGCCAAGTACTACGTCTCACAGTCTCAGCGTGTCGGTGGTACTCCGACACGGCCCCAGTTCTGAGTGATAGGGTGGTACCGTTTTCGGGCGGAAGGCGGCCCGGAATCAGCTTAGACGAGGCATCGCCGAGGATGGCTATCTTGTGGGACGTGTAAACCTCTGCAGAGTTTCTGGTTGATCGATCAATACATATGCCGACTTGTCGGCTATGGACCTTTCCTAAGTACAGCTTCACTTGACTAGTAAGAGGAGTCCTACCTTCCCTGGGTTTCAGTGTGTGATCCGGCCTCGGCCGTTGAGACATGGACGAGAGGGAGTCGTCCATGCCGATGAGAGAGTGAGATGAGGTGAGATGTTTGTGATGTGAGATGAGATGTGATGGGATGGGAGAACGTGTGTATGAGATGGGTTAAAACTTTGTAAGGAAAATGGACCCTTGGCCCATTTACTTTGGATTTTGGTGTTTGATGACCAACACAACTAAATTGGACTAATGAATTTGCAAGTGTTTATTTTGTAGTTCAATAGGGTGCAAGACATGACTTGGACGAAGGCGACGTGATGATCCGATGATCAACACCGTAAGCAAGACCTTAGGAGCACAAGAAAAGACCCAAGATATCAAGCAAAGTCCAAGCATGAAGATTGGAACCAAGCCGTACGCAAGATCACGAAGAAACGAGCTCGCAGAGGCGACCGGACGCTGGACCGGACGCTGGAAGTGCGACCGGACGCTGGACCAGTGGCTCGGCAGACAGGCGACCGGACGCGAGGACCGGACGCTAGCGGCAACCGACCGAACGTAGAAACGTAGCGTCCGATCGAGTACAGAGAGGTTCCAGGCGCGCGAAACTGCGACCGGACGCGTCCGATGGCAGGCGACCGGACGCTGGCAGCGTCCGATCGGTGGTTCGCGGCTGCAACGGTCGGGACGACCGGACGCGTCCGGTCAGGACGATTCAGCGTCCGGTCAGTAGCAGAATTGTGGGAGTTCGACCCCAACGGCTACTTTCTCAGTGGGGCTTATAAATACAACCCCCAACCGGCCATTTGAGAAGTGTGGAGCTGAGGAAACATACCAAGGGTGTTGATACACCATTTTAGTGATCTCCACTTGCTAAGTGCTTAGTGTTTCATCAGGTGATTAGCGTAGGTGCTTTGCGAAGTGCTTAGGTTGATTAGACCACCGCTTATGCGCTTGCTCTAGGTATATGCCTAGTGTTTAGTGAGGTTTGTATACCTCTTGCCACCCCGTGCTTGCGAGCACAAGTGTTGTACATCGGAGGGGCTTGAAGTCTTGCGAGATCACACCAACCGCGTTTGTGGTGTGGCCGCCACCGTGTACCGGAGGGAACAAGGCCCGCGGCGTTTCGGCCAGAAGCTTGATAGTGAAGACGGCGGGGAGCATCCGGGAGAGGCTTGCTGAGAGGCACATCGGAGACCCACTTGCACGTGGGGAAGGCCCGAGGCTATCCACGGAGTTACCCGATCGGGAGCTTGGCCCTTGTGAGGGATTCCTTGCGAGGGCCTCTAACGAGGACTAGGGGGAAGCTTGCGCGCTTCTCGATACCTCGGTAAAAATACCGGAGTCATCGATGGGAGTTTGCATATCTCTACCTTGCTCTTTAAGCTTCCGCATTTACATTGATCATATTATTATCATTTGCGGTAGAGATAGCAACACACTAGCAAAACCGTAGTTGCACATCTAGATAGATTATCTTTTACATAGGTTTTGCTAGAGGTTGAAAAAGAGGCCATAGTTTAGAGTTAGAATTTTAAGTTGCCTAATTCACCCCCCTCTCTTAAGCGTCTCGGTCCCCTACAATTGGTATTAGAGCCGGTTGGCTCATATTTGGACCTTTGGCTTAACCGCCGTTGAGCCGACGCGATTGTAGAGTGGTTGGGATGGATACTGCTAGGCCTCCACAATTTGACGGCACTAACTTCCCATACTATAAAGCTAGAATGGCTTGCCACCTTGAGGCGGTTGATTTAGGTGTATGGAGAGTCACTCGTGACGGGATGAAACCCATCAAGAATCCCGAAAAACCCACAAAGAGTGACGAAAAAGAAATGCATTTTAATGCTAGAGCTAAGAATTGCTTGTTTGAATCTTTTAGCATGGATGTGTTTAACCAAGTGTTCACATTAAATACGGCACATGAAATTTGGTTAAAACTCCAAGAGCTCCATGACGGTACAAGTAATGTCCGTGAGCAAAAACATTGTCTAGCTAAGCAAAATTATGATTCCTTTGCTATGAATGATAATGAGCTTGTTCGTGATATGTATTCTCGATTGAATCTAATTATCAATGAGCTCCATTCAATAGGATTATTAAAGCTAGATGATGCCGACATCGTGAGGAAGATCATCTCCGTTCTACCACAAAAGAAATATGCAAGCATCATCACCATCCTTCACAACATGGAGAACTTGAGCACCAGGACCCCGGGCATTGTCATTGGCAAGCTAGTGGCATTTGAAATGTCACGCAAGATGGGGCAAGAAGAAGCTTCTTCATCAAGCAAAGGCAAAGCTCTCGCTTGTAGCGAGAAGAAAAAGATGAAGGGCAAGAAAGTTGAGTCAAGCTCAAGCTCAAGCTCCTCAAGTGAAGAAGAAGAAGATGAGGATGATGATGATGAAGATTCAAGTGATGATGATCAATCTTCCTCCTCCACCTCCGACCTTGATGAAGAATCAATCAAACTTATCAAAAAGGTGGAGAAGATGATCGTAAGGCTCAATGTCAAGGGTGTGCCCATCCAAATTCAAGACCTCGTTTTCACTAATCAAAGAAACGAGCAAAGAAAGAAAGGATGCTATGGATGCGGCGAGTTGGGGCACTTTGTGGAAGTTTGACCAAACAAGCCCACACCCAAGGCAAAGAAGAAGGCGTGCAAGAACAAAGCCCTCACATCAATAAGGTCATGGGATGATTCCTCAAGTGAAGAAGATCATCACAAGAGGCGAGGGCGCAAGCACTCATCATCAAGCTCTTCTCGTATGTGCCTTATGGCACGAGGTAATGAAAGCTCATCCTCTAGTGAGAGCGATAGTGATGATGATTTGCCTTCTTATAATACAATTGTGCAACAAAATCTTAAATATGCTAAAATTTGCACCAGTCAACAAAAGAAGCTCAAAACTTTAAAAGAAGAGCTAGGTAGTTCACAAGAAGCATACAAGAATTTGCTTGAACAATATGAAAACTTTGCAAATCTCAATGTTGAACTATCTACTAAAATTGAGCAACTTGAGGCTAGTGCAACAACAAGTGCATGCACAATTAATGATAAGCAACTTGAAAAGAAAAATGAAAAATTAAAAGAAAAGTTAGCTAGCTCACAAAATGGTTATCAAAGTTTGCTTGTTAAAATGGAAATTATGTGCAAACATTGTGATGAGCTAACAAATAAAGTTGCTAATCTTGAGGCCGTCAAAAATACCCCCACCAAGGCATCTAAAAAGAAAAGTTTAGACTCACCTTTGTGCAACCAAGTTTGTGTTGAGAAAGTTATTGTAGATACATGCACACAAGTGGTTGCAAAGGAGAATGAGCAACTCAAGCAAGAAGTAGCTCGCCTCACCAAGGACTTGACTCAAGTGAAAGGCAAGGCGAAGCAAACCCAACTTCATCAAGATAACACCATCAAGGGAGTGAAGAAGCTTGATGAAGGACAAACCGTGGTTTGTTACGTATGCCACAAGGAAGGCCACAAGTCCTATGAGTGCAAGGTGAAGAATGGGGGAGGAGCAAAGAAGAAGGAGAAAAAGCAAACAAGCAAGCTCTCCAACACCTACACCAACAAGGTGGACAAGAAGGCCTCCACACCTTATCTCTTAAAGAAGAAGAAAAATGACAAGGTGGTGGCCATCAAGGTGAACAAGCAAACCAATAATGGGGTCAAACGCTTTTGGGTGCCAAAGGAGATCATTTCAAACATGAAGAGCACCAAGAAGGTTTGGATCCCGAAAGGAAAGTGAGAAGTCTGTCGGACCACGGGGAATTTGGAGACTTGGCAAAGTATGGGTGCATTTCATGGGGTGCATCAAGTTGGACAAAGTTATTGCCAAGTAGGTTAGTGAATACTATGGACCCAAATTCCCCTTCCCATGTTAGGTAACTAGATGTCACTACTTCCAATTAGTATTCATTTCAATTGACTTTGTCTTTCAATTGGTATATTCTTAAAAGCATCTAGTTATCTTTCATGCCTATGTTTGCATTTACATGCTTACATCTCTTGTTATGCATTCAATAGGTATATCATATGGTAGGCTTGCTCGGTTTCTTTATCAACCCTTGGAGCAAACCTACATGGTTTAAAATTGTTTAGGAGCACGGCACATAGCTTGTTTTGCAATTAATTATCTAATATGTGCCAAAGTCCAAATTGTAGATAATCTCTCCCAAATATCATCCTTCAAAGTGGTATTTAGATACTTAAATCTATGTGTACAAGTTTTACAAGTATTCAACACTTGTGTGCACAAATTTAGGGGGAGCTTAATCTACAACTTGGATGCTTTGAGACTAACACTTGTTCAAATGGTATCTTTTTTTTCAAACCTATCACATGTGTAGTAGTCTCATTGTAAGGAAATTGGAGTCCCCGGAGTTAAGCATCATTCTTCAATTGGCATCATCATGTTGATTTCATTTCATATTTACATGCTTTCTCCATGCATTATATAGATTAAACTCCCTTGAACAATAAATTGCTAACTATGCATATGATTTTCTTTCTACCATATGTATGCATATATTTAGGGGGAGCTTATTCTATATAATGTGAGAGTCAAATTTTGTGATCCATTTCACTATGTATACAAAGGATCATGAAATTTCACCCTCCCTTGTGCTACTAATGTCTTCCTTTTCGGTATTTGATGCCAAAGGGGGAGAATTTGAAGGACCAAAGGCAAGCATCAAGTTGATGTCTACAAGTGGTAATGGTCCGAGAAAGGGAGGAAAGTGAATTATGGATTAGTCTAAGTAGTGGGAATTTTTTTTTTGAAAGCTAGGCTTTAATCCATAATATCACATGGGGACATTTGCAAGGGCAAGACAAGTTTTTAAGTAAAGTTTTAATTGGTATCTATCAATTAGTATCATATAACCGTGCCCTTTGCATTGCATCCTAGCAAGTAGGTAGTTTTTATCTTTCAAATTCTTATTATTTGCTTGCTTTGGTCGTGTTGGCATCAATCACCAAAAAGGGGGAGATTGTAAGGAAAATGGACCCTTGGCCCATTTACTTTGGATTTTGGTGTTTGATGACCAACACAACCAAATTGGACTAATGAATTTGCAAGTGTTTATTTTGTAGTTCAATAGGGTGCAAGACATGACTTGGACGAAGGCGACGTGATGATCCGATGATCAACACTGTAAGCAAGACCTTAGGAGCACAAGAAAAGACCCAAGATATCAAGCAAAGTCCAAGCATGAAGATTGGAACCAAGCCGTACGCAAGATCGCGAAGAAACGGGCTCGCAGAGGCGACCGGACGCTGGACCGGACGCTAGAAGTGCGACCGGACGCTGGACCGGTGGCTCGGCAGACAGGCGACCGGACGCGAGGACCGGACGCTAGCGGCAACCGACCGAACGCAGAAACGTAGCGTCTGATCGAGTACAGAGAGGTTCCAGGCGCGCGAAACTACGACCGGACGCGTCCGGTGGCAGGCGACCGGACGCTGGCAGCGTCCGATCGGTGGTTCGCGGCTGCAACGGTCGGGACGACCGGACGCATCCGGTCAGGACGATTCAGCGTCCGGTCAGTAGCAGAATTGCGGGAGTTCGACCCCAACGGCTACTTTCTTAGTGGGGCTTATAAATACAACCCCCAACCGGCCATTTGAGAAGTGTGGAGCTGAGGAAACATACCAAGGGTGTTGATACACCATTTTAGTGATCTCCACTTGCTAAGTGCTTAGTGTTTCATCAGGTGATTAGCGTAGGTGCTTTTGCGAAGTGCTTAGGTTGATTAGACCACCGCTTATGCGCTTGCTCTAGGTATATGCCTAGTGTTTAGTGAGGTTTGTATACCTCTTGCCACCCCGTGCTTGCAAGCACAAGTGTTGTACATCGGAGGGGCTTGAAGTCTTGCGAGATCACACCAACCGCGTTTGTGGTGTGGCCGCCACCGTGTACCGGAGGGAACAAGGCCCGCGGCGTTTCGGCCAGAAGCTTGATAGTGAAGACGGCGGGGAGCATCCGGGAGAGGCTTGCCGAGAGGCACATCGGAGACCCACTTGCACGTGGGGAAGGCCCGAGGCTATCCACGGAGTTACTCGATCGGGAGCTTGGCCCTTGTGAGGGATTCCTTGCGAGGGGCTCTAACGAGGACTAGGGGGAAGCTTGCGCGCTTCTCGATACCTCGGTAAAAATACCAGAGTCATCGACGGGAGTTTGCATATCTCTACCTTGCTCTTTAAGCTTCCGCATTTACATTGATCATATTATTATCATTTGCGGTAGAGATAGCAACACACTAGCAAAACCGTAGTTGCACATCTAGATAGATTATCTTTTACATAGGTTTTGCTAGAGGTTGAAAAAGAGGCCATAGTTTAGAGTTAGAATTTTAAGTTGCCTAATTCAACCCCCCTCTTAAGCGTCTCGGTCCCCTACAAACTTGATGAACTAATATTATATACTTATTAATGAACATGCATTATAGGAAACCCACAGCCAAATAATTAGTATCGCCAGATCCCTTTTTTTCCTTTTCCACTAAAGCTCATCGGTGCTGACCATGGCCTGCACACATCTGGCGGTGTGCAGATTTCCTGACTTGCAGTAATAACAAGTTAGAAGAATTAGGTGGTCTCGTTCCTACGCTCAAGTTTGGTTGAAGATGGAGTGTATGCCCGCTGACTTTCTATGCCAACTCGGATGACTACTCGTGGAGGAGCCTTCACCTGCTAATGCACTACAATGACTCTGATTAAGACGTGTGTGTCTCTGCTAGAATACGATGTAATAGGTGTAATAACCAGTGTTGTAAAACTTTGTAACTTGTAATTCTACGATGTATGACTGTGATATCATCTGATAGTTGATAATGTGATGGCTTGCCCTTGTGGACTATCACATTATAATTCGTATCTGTAGATTTTCCCTTCGAGGAAAATCGAGATCGTTTCAGTTGGGGACCTCGTCGTCGGAGGCAGACGCGAGCAGCGGCCCAGAGCCCTTCTCGGAGGATCTTCCTTTCTTGGGGTCGTCTCCATCCCCCTGAGTCCAGGGGACGAGGGGTCCGAGGGTCGGCCCTCAGCCAGCGGAAATAAATTGGGTGGGCGAGGGGCGCACCGACGCCTGCGTGCGCTCCCCTCCCAGATAGGCGCCACGTGGAGCCGACAGCATCGCACGCGCCGCATCTGGAGTTGGAGACGCAGTTCTCGCTCCCCTCCCCGATCGACCGGCAAACCGACGCCAAGACTGTGGCTCTAACTCCACATGCGGCGCATGCGATGCCGTTGGGCCCATGTGGCGTCCATCGGGGAGGGGAGCGCATGCAGGCGTTGGTGCACCTCTCGCTCACCCAATTTTTTTCCAGCCCTTACCATCGGAGGCTGCACGACTATGCCTCTTCCGGGACGGGTGGAACTCTGGCCACGTGGTAAGCGTCCTCGTTCGGGGCTCGCTGGCGAAGGATCCACCGCACCACGTCACCGTGGAAGAAACACTTCACCCCTAGATTTCTGACGACCTACAAAAAGTCATACATCTCAAAAACATTTAGTTTAAAATCCTCCACATATTAAAAGTCGAATTTTTTAAACAAACCTCAGACGAAGAAACGAAAAAAATAAAAGTTGTAGATCTCAAAAGGTTGTACAACTTTGTATTGTAGTTGATAGATTTTTCATTTGAAATCATCTATCGAAGGAAAATTATATTTAAATTTCTCACATTTGAAATTTAAAGTTTTCAAACAACCTCAGATAGAGAAACAATCAAAACCAAAGCTATTGATCTCAAAAAGTTATACAACTTGTAGTTGACAATATTTTTATTTGAATTCGTTTAGGATTCTAAAAGGTAATGTCAAAATTGGGTGAATATAATATTGACTTTATGAGGAGAAAGAATACCTCGTATAGACATAAGTTAGTTTAGGATGGAGTGGTTAGAGTAGCAATGCATGAACTCGCAGGTTCGATCCTTCACTCCCTCCATTCAAAATTATAAAATATTTTAGCTTTTCTTATATTTACTATACATCTAGACATGGTGCGTATCTGTACTTAATAACAAAGAGGTAATATTTCAGCCTATTTTTTTCGTCCATCCATTTTTTTGTTCCGTCTCCCACTAACTACTGGATCGTGAAGAGTTTCTTCCATCTGCATTTATATATAGATACGCGCTTATACGAGTTAGAATAGCTCACGTCAGACGATGGTCGACACAAAGTCTGATTTCAAAACGTATTGAATCATGCCGTCCTTATCTAAACTCATGAGTCATGTTCATACGAGTTAGATTCTAATATCAAAATATTAAAGAGAGTCTAATTCTTTTTTTAGCTCTTCCGTACCTATCTGGGAGGTTATGGTTGCTTTTTTTCTCCACTAGGTTCTAAAAATGTCCCCGTTCCGATCAGGTGAAGTTTTTTTCAGAACCTCCCTCCACTCCGATGGTTTATTGTTTTAAAAAAAATAAATAATGCTCATCCTTTTCTATTCTTTTTTAATTTTTCTGTGTTTTCTTCCGTTCCGTCTACCGAGCACATACTCCTATCCGAGGAGTCCGTTCTTGAGAAGTATTGTTTTTCTGTTTTTATAATTTTTTCTGTTTCCCTTTTTGTTTTAATTTTTCCCATGCCTTTTTGTTTTTCTCTTTTCAATTTACATTTCAATTTCCCTCATGTCTTTTCTTTTCAATTTTTTTTCTTGGAACCGTATGCCATCGGATAGATCTGAGCATTTTGAAGGCTAGGTTAGACTTGAGCCGAGCCGAAAAAAGCTCGACTATTTTAGGCCGAAATATCTCGCCCATGATCGTCCCACTAGAAAGCCGGGTCTATTTTTTTAGGGCCGGGCTTGAATCATATCGGGCCCAAGCCTAGGCGGGCTGCCCCTGCAGTATATAGTGTAAAATAGCTAAAACAAATGTTTCGAGCTGGGTTCAAGTCGAGAATAAATTTTCTAGATAGCGGAATTTGTGTCAAAGCGCTGCCCACTAAGGTTCGTGGGTGGGCCAAATCCCATCGGACTCGAGCGGGGCTTGCTATCAAGGCTAGGCCAGGCTCAATTTTCTCAGGTCTACTGCCAGATTATCGTATAATAGGTTCTACATTTTTGGATTTAACGTCCGGATCAACATAAAATTAAATGAGTATTTCCATCCAATTTTTTCTACTTTCTGCAATACCTACCCTCACGCTTCTCATGTTGTATATATAATCTGGATTATCAGTTCATCTGGAAACATGTTAGTACAACATATGTCCACCGACAACGGGAAGTCTTATTTCAAGACATGTCCAACGATGGAACGAAGTTCACTTGAGAGCAACTCCAAGAGATTCTATAGTCACCCTAATTGTTAGGAATAGAGATTTTGATGAAAAAAATACGCTTCAACAGCTTCTTTATCGGGTTATCCAAATATAGTCATCTTCTATTCCGGATTTTCGTCAGCTAATGATACAAAATAAGAATGACTCACCAGAGTGCACATGGAGAGCGAGAAGATATAAAAAATAATTTTATGCAAATGACTATTCAAATGATGATTTAAAGAGTGAGATTTAGAATGACTCTTGGAGACTGTTAAATAAATATTTGAAACATAGATCGTCAACAAACTGTATAATCCGTTGCAATGCACAGATATATACTTGCTAGCTAAGTACAATATAATAAAAGTGATGTATCTCCAGGGGCGGATCCAAAGGCGGGGCTGGGGGGCTCCAGCCCCCCCTAATTTCTTGATTTCAATGCCAATTACTGTAGCAAAAACTTGATTTCACCGTTAAATCTTCGTGCAAATCAACATCTCTGTTGTTTTAGCCCCCCTTATCCCGCATCCCACATCCGCCACTGTGTATCTCGAATTGTCAAAACATGCTTTGACTTTTTTAGATATATTATTTTGACTATGCATCTATACATGGTGTGTATCTTCTTAAGTATAATATGACAAAAGTGATGTATCTCGAAAAATCCAAATGACAGGGGGATTACATTGAATTTTGCATTGCTTTAACGAACTTTTGCAGTCTGGATTCCGTAAGGTCACTTTTGATCACTTCCTTTCTTTAAAGAACTAGCTCTATTCCGTATGCTCATTCCTTCGTCACCATCACCGGTCACTACCGCAATGCAACTTGCCAACTCCGATCCGTTCCGACAAGCAACCCTGCAGCATCACGTTCTGCCCTAACGCCGACCCCCAGCTCCTCCACCAAACGCGCATTCACCGGCTAATCGGACCAATTCGGCACGGCAACCATAGGCACACCAAAGACCAGAGCTTCCAGCGTCGAGTTCCATCCGCAGTGCGTCACGAAAACAACGAACTCACGAAACACCCCGTGGACGGGTGCGCAAGCACCTTCAGCTGGTCGCACCACTCCACGACCATCCCTCGCTCGCCGTCGTCGTCGTCAAAGCCACCGTCGTCGTCCATCTCCATCAAGCAGCGCTCCAGCTCGTTGTCGCGGCCGTCCTTCGGCACCACCCACAAGTACGGCCGCCGGCACTCGCGCAAGCCCCGCAGCATCTCCTGGACCTGCTGCGTGATGTACCCCAGCATGCTCCCGTACGAAACGTACACCACCGACCTGCGTGGCCGGCTGGCCGCGCGTCGAGCCACTCCGTGTAGCCCTTATCGTCGTCCTGCTCGTACAAATCGATCCGGCGACGGCGACCCTCGTCGTCGTCAGCTGCGTCCGTCTGTTGCTGCAGTTGCAGGCGAGGGAGCATCGGGCCTACGGCGAGGACCTCCAGGTGGCAGGTGCTGCTGCCGCATCGCTCGCAGCGCGACGGTTTCCGGCTCCAGCACGTCGAGCGTGTTCACGAGAACCACCGGCTTCTCCCGGCCGACCATCTCGAGCAGCGCCCGCATCGAGTCCACGCTAGCCCTTGTTAGTCAATAAGTTTTATTTTCACTTATGTAATTCTGTTGAGAACGTTGCTTAGCCGTGTGTGCTGTGTCGCGTAGAATTGTGGGTGGATCAGAGATGTGCGTGATCCACGCCATGACCGCGTTCTGGTGTGTGGCCCGCTGCGACTTCGTCCAGTGCATGTCCCACGGCGATCCGAGAAATAAGGTCGACCGTGGAGGCGTCGTGGCGGCGGGGTGGAAGGCTTCAAGCCTATGTAAACCAAGCATCAATCCCAGAAAAAATTGCGCGTCAGTTGCAGTGAAAACAACCTCGTGTGCTTGTGTTCTTCTCTCACGGTTCACGCGATCCACCTCGATAGGATTTAGCTCGCCGCGGTCACCACTTGCCGGTGCCGCATCGTCGCCGGGCAAGCTCGCCGCTGCCCGGTTCCAACATCTGGTATCAGAGTCCGGTGAATGTTCTATAGTGGGTCCATCAGCCTACCACGAGAACCACCGAGGAAGAAGATTGTGATCCCGTCGAGAAGTCAAAACAAGGCGATGCCAGGCAACGCCGAGAGCTCGAGTTCGTCGAACAGCGTCAAGGAGAGCTCCTTGATCTAGCCAATGTTGACTCGTTCCAATTATGTGGAATGGGCAATGTTGATGCAGATCAACTACGAGGCGATGGAGATATGGGAGGTGATTGACCCGGGCGAAAATGTCAAACGATCGAAAGATCGACAGGCCATGGGCGCTCTCATGAGATCTGTCCCCAAGGAGATGTGGGGGACTCTCGGCGCGAAGAAAACCATCAAGGAGGCGTCGGAGACGGTGCAGACGATGAGGGTTGGAGCAGATTGGGTCAAGGAAATCAGCGTCCAGAAGCTCCTCAAGGAATTCGAGACCATCGAGTTCAAGGAAGGGGAGAGCGTGGAGGATTTTGGCATGCGGATCACCAACCTCGTCGCGACACTGAAAACCCTCGGTGAGACTGTCGATGACTCTCGCGTTGTTAAAAAATTTCTCCGTGTGTTGCCGCCCTAATTCAATCAAGTTGCTGTATCAATTGAAATGTTCTGCGATATGAAAGTCTTGACAGTGGAAGATTTAGTGGGGCGGTTGCGTGCAGCCGAGGATCAGTTTGAGGAGAAAATTGAGCAGATCGCTGACAAAGCTGGGCGTCTGTTGCTTGCGGAGGAGGAGTGGCTTGAAAAACATAAGCATCGTTTTCAGTCCACTCATGGCCATGATGGAGGGAGTAACAGTGGTGGTCAGGGTAAAGGAAAGGCACCGCATCGATCAGATGGTGGTGGATCAAAAGCCCATGGCAATGTGAAGCTCACCTCAGAGGGTACACCTCGTCGCAAGGGAAGATGCGGAAACTGCGGGATATATGGCCATTGGGCCGAAGACTGTAAACGCCCCAAGAAACAGAAGAAGGAGGAGAAACATGAGGAGGCCAATGTCGCTGTAGGACGAGCCGATCACAACCCGGCTTTGCTCCAAGCAGTGGCAAGCGATGTCGCTGGGTCACCTGTGGAGGTGGTTCACTTGTCAGAAAAGGTGGTGCCAGTTGACAGTCCTGATGGTGTGTGGGTGCTCGACACAGGTGCTAGCAACCACATGACTGGGTGCAGAACAGCTCTCACTCACCTCAATGAAAATGTGAGGGGTACAGTTCGGTTTGGTGATGGCTCAAGTGTTGAAATCCATGGACTTGGCTCCATGGTGATCCAAGGACGACAGCAGGAACACAAGGTGCTCACTGATATTTACTATATTCCAAAGCTGAAAAGTAATATAGTGAGTTTAGGCCAACTTGAGGAGAAGGGTTTTGAAGTCTCTCTGAAGAATGGCAGATGCAGTGTGCTAGATCAGGGAGGACAAACTCTGTTAATTTCAGCCCCTAGAAATGCAAATCGTTTTTATACTTACAAGTTCAGTGTAGTAGCTCATGTTTGCTTACTGACAAAGATGGATGACAATGCTTGGAAATGGCATGCAAGGTTTGGGCACTTGAATTTTAGGTCATTGAGAGATCTGGGGAGAAAGGAAATGGTGTTCGGCATGCCTATTGTTGACAGAGTGGAACAGGTCTGTGATGGCTGTGTGTTAGGCAAGCAGCACAGGACCCCAATCCCAAGTGTTAGTCAGTATCGGGCCAAGAAAGGACTGGAACTTTTTCACACTGATCTGTGTGGTTAGATCACACCACCAACACCTGGTGGGAAATCATTCTTCCTGTTAGTAGTTGATGACCACAGCAGGTTCATGTGGGTCGAAATGTTGAGGTCCAAGGATGAGGCTCTGGCTTATTTCAGGAGGGTGAAAGCAAGAGCAAAAACTGAATTTGAAGGAAAACTCAAGGCAATTAGGACTGATAGAGGAGGGGAGTTCAACTCCACCGAATTCAGTGTTTTTTTGCAGTGAGTATGGCATCAAGCACTACACCACCACCCCTTATACACCCCAACAAAATGGAGTGGTGGAGCATCGAAACCAAACAGTGGTGGAGATGGCAAGGTGTATGATGAAAAGCAAAGGTGTTCCAGCATGCTACTAGGGAGAAGCAGTGGCAACAGCAGTATATGTGTTGAATAGATCACCTACTAAGAGTCTAGATGGTGTCACACCATATGAGGCTTGGCATGGCAAGAAGCCCAGAGTAGATCATCTAAGGATTTTTGGTTGTATTGGTCATGTGAAAAGAGTTGGACCTGGTGTCAGAAAACTGTCTGGCAGATCACAGAAGATGGTTCTCATTGGTTATGAGGAAGGGACAAAAGGATATAGGCTGTTGGATCCTGTGTCAAAGAAATTGCACATCAGCAGGGATGTCATATTTGAAGAAGATCAGGCATGGAATTGGGAGAAAGAAACTGTAGAACAAACTTAGCTAGATCAGTTTATAGTTGAGTACCCTGTTACTTATGGAAATCCGACAACAGAACAGACAGCAACAGATTCAATGCCTGGCAGTCCAGCTGTTGGGTCTCCTGATCAGAATCAGTTCCAACCATCTCCTGGAAGTTATCAAGGATCCATAGGCACACATACACCAAGTGCATCCAGCTTTGCAGCACCAATGAATGTTGAGTGGGCAACTCCACCTCAAGGTCAATCTGCAGACTCTGAAGGGGTACCTCTGAGATATAGGACTCTGAATGAGTTGTTTGATCAGACTGATGAAGTGGAGGATTTTGAATATAGTGGACTATGTCTACTAGCAGCTGATGAGCCCATCAGTGAGAGCAAGCTCTGGAGGAAACATGTTGGAAGAATGCTATGCAAGCAGAATTGCAGGCCATCAGAGACAACAATACATGGTCTCTGTCAGAACTACCAAAGGGTCATAAGGCAATAGGATTGAAGTGGGTGTTCAAAGTCAAGAGAGATGCTGCTGGGAACATTGTGAAACACAAGGCAAGGCTTGTGGCAAAGGGATATGCCCAGAAATAGGGGGTGGATTATGATGAGGTGTTTGCACCAGTTGCAAGAATTGAGACTGTTAGAATATTGTTGGCCCTTGCAGCACATGGAGATTGGGAATTGCATCATATGTATGTAAAATCAGCTTTTTTGAATGGTGATCTCCAAGAACAAGTGTATGTACACCAACCACCTGGTTTTGTTGATGCCAAGCATACTGGGCAGGTGCTAAAATTGAACAAGGCCCTCTATGGCCTAAAACAGGCACCAAGGGCATGGAATGCTAGACTGGACCAAGAGCTAAGGGCACTGGGGTTTCAGAAAAGCATAGTTGACACATGCAGTCTACAGAAAAGGCACAGGTGATTCACTGCTGCTAATTGGAGTATATGTTGATGACTTAATTATTTGTGGACCAAACAGCCAAAGGATAGCAGAGTTCAAGGATCAGATGAAGAACACTTTCAGCATGAGTGATCTTGGACTTCTGAGTTACTATCTTGGCATGGAGGTAAAAGCAAGAGAAAGGTCAAATTACTATCTGTCAGAAAGCTTATGCAAAGAAGATTCTTGAAATGCTGAACATGACAAGGTGTAATCCAGTAGATACTCCAATGGAGCAAAGAGTGAAACTCACCACTGCAAAACCTGGTACTGAACTTGATTCCACCAGGTACAGAAGTGTCATTGGGAGTTTGAGGTATCTAGTAAATACTAGACCTGACATAGCCTATGCAGTGGGAATTGCAAGAAGATTCATGGAGGCACCAGCCAAGGAACACTGGTCTGTGGTCAAGAGGATAGTGAGGTATATTGCTGGCACACTTGATTATGGATGCAAGTATCAGAAGGGAGAAAATGTTGCTCTGAACCTGTTGGGTTATACTGACAGTGATTGTTCAGGTGACTTAGTTCACAGAAAGAGCACATCAGGGATCATTTTCTACCTGGGCTCAAACTTGGTGACCTGGGCCTCACAGAAGCAGAAGGTTGTTGCTTTATCTTCGTGTGAGGCCGAGTACATTGCTGCAGCACTGGGAACTTGTCAGGGTGTTTGGCTCAGTCGACTTATAGCAGAGCTGGTTGGAGGTGAAGTGAAAAAATTCAGACTGCTCGTTGATAATCAGTCGGCTATTGAGTTAGCAAAGAATCCTGTTTTTCACGAAAGGAGCAAACACATCGACACTAGGTACCACTACATTCGTGACTGCATTGAGAAGGACATGGTTGAAGCTGAACATGTTGGGACTGATGAGCAAGTTGCTAACATTCTGACAAAGCCTTTGGGAAGGATCAAATTCGTGGAGTTTAGACTCAAACTTGGCGTCGTCCCGGTGCAACAGAATTAAGGGGGTGAATGTTAGTCAATAAGTTTTATTTTCACTTATGTAATTCTGTTGAGAACGTTGCTTAGCCGTGTGTGTTGTGTCGCGTAGAATTGTGGGTGGATCAGAGATGTGCGTGATCCACACCATGACCGTGTTCTGGTGTGTGGCCCCGCTGCGACTTCGTCCAGTGCATGTCCCACGACGATCCGAGAAATAAGTTCGGCCGTTGAGGCGTCGTGGCGGCGGGGTGGAAGGCTTCAAACCTATGTACACCAAGCATCAATCCTAGAAAAAGCTACGCGTAAGTTACAGTGAAAACAACCTCGTGTGTTTGTGTTCTTCTCTCACGGTTCACGCGATCCACCTTGATAGGATTTAGCTCGCCACGGTCACCACCTGCCGGTGCCGCGTCGTCGCCGGGCAAGCTCGCCGCTGCCCGGTTCCAACAGCCCTGGCATGCTCGCCGCCGGTGGCGTCCACGAGGAAGGACGGGAGGTCGCGGACCCGGAGCGGTGGCAGCCCCGGGAGGGTCACCAGCTCGTACGACAACGCCGCCGGGTCGTCCGCGCCGCCGACGTGCGCGGCGGCGGCGGCCACGAGGTGCTCGTGGCCGTGGAAGTAGTGGTAGTAGGCGGCGAGCGTGGCGGCGGACTGGTTCCAGAAGACGGCGAGCGGGATCCCGTGCTCCAGCGCCACGTCCGCGGCGGGAAGCAGGAGCGCGGACACGACGCACGTGACGGGGCGCCCGGCAGCGGCGAGGCGGCGGACGATGGCCGAGAGGCTGGCCGCGCTCACGCGGCGCCTGCGCGCGCGGTCGGCGGCGGTCCTCGGCCGCTCCCCGAAGTCGAACCCGTCGGATTAGGGGACGTAGGAGATGACGCCGTCGGTGGCCTCAGCGTCGGGTGGTGAGACTGAGACAAGCTGGCCCGGCGACGACGACGACGGGAACATGCGGGCGTGCGCGGAGACCGCCACGGAGAGCGTGACGCGTGCGCTGCCGCCGTTGGCGCGCGCGAGGCGGCGCGCCAGGGCGAGGGCCGGGTTCAGGTGGCCTTGGTACCCGTACGCGGCCACCAGGAAATGGCTCCGGCGATCCTGGCTGCTGTTGCTGCAGTGGCCGGCGTCGTCGGCCATGGATCAAGTTGAAGTGGCGTTCGGAGGGGAGGTGGTGTGCGCAGGTGCAGCCGTGCAGTGAAGTAAACGCTTGCCAAGAGTCCGCCAAGCCGCCAAGGCCAGTGACCGGTGACATCATCGCTGACGTGTTTTATCAAAGACAAACTGGTCTGACGTGTGCCGTGTGCGTGCCAGTTCATTCTTGACTCTTCGTGGTGCGGTGGTGTGGTGGGTGGTATTTATTCAATTTAGCCCTTTTAATAGCAAAATTACCCGTGCATTGCAACATGACTCACGTTTTGCATGATCCTAGATAATTTATAGCTTAGAGATTTAACGATCGCATAATATATTTTAATTAGTTGTGCATTTTTATTCTATATTATAGTTGGACACGTACTACTCGTGGCCATGGCACGCCTACATAGCTAGTGATATCGGCTTAAAACAAATAAATAAATTCTTGTAAATGCCTTTAAAATTAATGGTTGTTGCTTATAATTAAATTAATTGCCACATTTGATTGAAATAAATAACTGCCATTTTTTGAAAGTAGGGCATCATTTGTTCTAATGCACTTTAAAATCAGACTACATAGATTGATTGAACATGTGCTATCTAACTCGCATAAGGCTCATAAGTTCAAGACAATTAAATAATTAAGATTTTAATATCTAATTCTTAATAAAATCAGCTACCAGACGAACTCTATACCAAAGAAAACACGGAGAAAAAAACATGCGCTTTGCTGTGAATGGTTAGTACTCGTGGACGAATTACATTAGAAAAGATACGATTAAACGTTACTTTTTAGCAAAATTGATATGGTATTTATGTTTTATATATTGGATAATATGTGGGACCCTCCACAATACATGAGACTCATGTCTTCGTACTTATCTCCAAATTTTCGCCATCGTTGATAGTCCTGTGACGCAGTCAAGCCGTCGAGCCTTTTCCTGCCTTCGTCCAATCCCAGAGCCCTGAAATCAGAATAGGGAGAGAGCAAGCGTTGAGAAAAATATCACAGATTCCCAGCCGAGCCCCCACGCCTCCCTTCTCTTCTTTCTCCCAACGTTCATCTTCCCCGCTGCTGGCGGACTCCTCCTCCTCGCATTCATCTTCCGCGTCTCTGGTGGCCTGCTCTCCTCGTGCTCGTCCTCTGCGCCGCCGTCGCTGCTGGGCTCGTCCTCCCCGCGCCACCATCAGGTACGCTGCGCTCGACCTTCGTGTTGCCGGCGGGCTCCACGCACTCAACCCCCCGCGCCACAGTGGGCTCATCCTCCACGTGGACGATCTCGTCCTCGCCGCGCTCAACCTCTGCGCGGCCGGCGATCTCATCCTCCTAGCCTAGTCGTCCACAGGAACATCCCCGCACTCATCCTCGAGGAGCCTATCATCCATGGCGCAGAAGATTAAACACAGCCTTGCAGTCCCCAAACGGATCTGCCCCATCCCCGATCAACGTCGCGCTTGTACAGTCGGCTGGGCAGCGGCGCTTGCTTGCTTCATGATTTTTTTGTCGCTAGCTGACGGGCACTTGCCTGCTTCATGATATTTTTTCTCGCTTAGTTTGGGGCGTTTGATTTGCTTGAAAATTCTTTGGTTTGGTGTTTTTTCATAGATCTAGTATAAGCGACTTGCTTTGATTTTTGGCAGCTGCAGGAGACCGTGATATCTCCAGACTGGGCAACCGACTGAAACTTCTCTCTTTTGTGATTTGTATAATAGATGGATTCCAGGACAATTATAGTAATATGAAGAGATTAGGTAATATTATTTTGTAGGGACTTAGTTGCCTGTAGGACTGAGTTTGATTCGGGGGAAAGCGGAGCGGACTGGAAAGCAAAAAAAAAAGCATAAATTTTGCCTTTATTCCTTTACTATTTAGATTAAAATTCCTATTTAAATTTAGGATCGGAGAGATCTATTTGGATTACGATTTCTTGCTATCTATATTACTTAAAACTGTGTATATATTAGAATCGGACTCCGTTTTGCGCTAGACAAGAGCTATTCTAACTCGTATGAGCACATGTTATATTTATAAGTCTGGACGGAAGAAACTCTTTATTGTCCGGTAGTTAAAGGGAGACGGACAAAAAAATGGATGGACAAAAGAAAAACGCCTGAAATTTTGTCTCTTTATTATTATTATTAGGGATAGATATAGAAACAACTCCGTATTTTACAAATAGCCCGAAGAAACCCCTTCCAAAAAAAACATAACATACATTCCAAAAGACAGTGAAAAAAGCAGCAGGGGAAATTTCCAAAACTAGATGAAACCATTGCAGAGCAGCATGCTAAAGAAAGTATTCAGCAGCGCAATGCTCGCGTCATGCCTGACTCTGGTATGAAAGAGGTGCAATATGAAAAGAGGCGGAGCCACCACTAGGGCGAGCTAGGGTGGCCGCCCTAGGTCCCTTTGGCCAGGCACCCTATCCCCACCCGCGGGAGCTAGTGAGTTTTTGGCTGAGGACGACACCGGACACGGAGAAGAAATTGGACACGCATGGGGGCGCACGACACTCACGCAGTGAGGCCGTGAGGGGACGAGGCAGAGTTGCGGAGAGCCAAAGCGAGATCTGTTCCGTACCCGCTCGTCTTGCTATGCCGCTGCCCCGCTCGACTTGCTATGCCGCTGCCCCACACCCGCTCGTCGCCTCTAGCTCTAGGCTCGCCGCTTGCCGCCGCTGCGTCAGCCATCGCCACCCGGCGGATCTCCCGCTATCCCACCTCCCCGCGACGCACGATGTCGTGACCCCGCCTTGCGCCGACTCGATCGGGCACCGGCGGCCGCTGGGCACTCATAGGCGGCCAGGCCCCAGCCGCCAGCAGCCGTGGCCAACCCCCCAAGCGGCTAGGCCCTAGGCAGGCAGGCGGCACTGCTGGGTGTAGGCTGCTACAGTGCCATAGGGGTTTTGGATTTTGGATTTGGAGATTTTAGAATTTTGGTCAATTGGTGATGGATGGGAGCAAAAACCTTAAATTCCACGCCATTAAGCAAGAAGCGCTATAAGAAACTAGGTATTGCTAAATTTGTGTTTGAGTTTTGCCTACTTGTAGTGAATTAGCCAAAATATATAGCGTAAATCCGCCCTAGGTCATTTCTGGAGCTGGATTCGCCACTGTATGAAACACTTGAATGCAACATACGTATGCAACAGATGAAATATCTGAAACATACACTTGCAACATATGTGTGAAACATATGCAACTCCAGATAAAATACTTGCAACTTGCAACATGAAAACTCTTACTAAGACTCAAATAAATGAAACATTTGGAACATATTGTGTAAAAAATATGTGCAACATCCAGATCAAAACGTTTACAACATACGTCTGGAACAGACAAAACATTTTGAACAAACCTCTGAAACACTTTCAACATGTCTCTGAAACACTTACAACATATGCAATATGTGCACTTGCAACATGCACTTTCATCGCAACATCTCATTGCTGAGGTCGCACATCGCAGCGACCACGACGTTGACAGCGGTCACGGCCTTCTGGTGGGGAACGGCGGCGTCAACAGCACCCCAGCAGCACCTCGCCTGCGGAGGATAGGGCATGGTGCGCAACACCGGGGGCGCGGCGCGCAGCGAGGTGGAGCGGGCGCGGAGGGGGATGGAGCGCAGTGTGGCGATGGAGGGGGGCACGGCGCGGGGTGGTGCGCGGCGCTGGATAGGGGAGCCGCACGGCGCAAGATAGGGTGCGCGGCGGCGAAGACCGCAGCAGCGAGCGCACGACACAGCAGCACGCGATGGGCAATAGCGATAGGGAGATATTTTAGAGAGAGATGAGAGACATAGAGAGTAAGCAGGCCTATTGGGCCCATATGCGCAGGCCCGGAAAGCGTCGGAACATATGGACGACCGCTCCTGCGCATGACTGCAACAGGCATTCTCAGCTCTCACCTTCGGAGTTCGGAGTTCGGACAGGCAACAGCTGATTCCATTGTAAATAGAGCTTCGCCTTTCTTTTTTCAATATATATATAGGAAAAATGTTACATATAAGATTAACAGACATTTTTTTCCATTGTTTCAGCTCAAGAGCTCAACATGTCTCACAAATGCACCTTTTTTAAAACAAAAGCTTCACAACACAGGTGCCAGCTAAACATGGTACTGTAACTATGGTACATTCAAGTCTACAACGCTGCTTGGAGAAACAGAAAACGACCGACCAACTTCAGCCACGTTGTTTCTTTGCGCTAGGTAAATCTAAATCATCATCATAATGACAGCCATTCATATGCCCCATCTTTCTCACCCTTCGAGCCAGGATCCTGTTTATCTTGTGGAGGTCATTAGTGAGCTTCTGGCCCTTGTTCTGCTTCCTAGTCTTCCTGCCGTCCTGCATCTTCAACACAAACTGAAAGGCGGTCATCGGTGTGGCTTCAGCATGGCGCCTTGTTTAGTACTGTAGATGGTCTCTGACTAGCTATTGTGAAGCCAAGAACACAGTAATACATTCACTTAATAAGAAAACATATCTTCTCCATACAATTGATTTGACCTGAATTTCGTGCAGAACATAAAAATAAATTACCTGATAAGAAGCCTAAGCAAGATATAGAGTTTGCCTATTTTTCTGTGCTAAAGATGAAACAGAGTAACATTACTCTAACATTTCTTCATGTACCGATGTATCAACCAAAAAACAGGAACAATCTTAGGACAGAAGCACTCTTAGCAGGTAATCAGCCTTCTGCATATATTGTTCTACCTGATATGACCTGGAAAACGTGCTATTGGGAAGGGAAACAACTCCTACGCATCAGATCGCTAATGTATATCATCTAAGCTTTCAGACAAGGCAGTTATCACTTATCAGGTAAGGTTCAATATCACATGAGTTTGTGATTACCAGTCTAAGCAAGGTAATTTAGCTATATTTTAGCAAGTTGTGAAATTAAGGCACGCCCTACCCCAAGCAATTAACTTGGATCATCAGAACAAAAGGATATAGCTTCTCCCTCGGGAAGGCTAGGGGCATCAAGGATCTTGCAGACATGAAGTTTCGCCCTTGCCTTTCTTCAGCATGAGGTGGCAGCATGCGCCAATACACAGGCACACGGCCACCTTCTGGTTTCTTGGGATCAGCTATTGCCTATGAACATAGGACCACCCAGATCAGTGAAACTCATTAATCAATAAACAATCTTGGATCAGCAACATTGAACTCTTCAGCAATCTTTGTAATGTGGGACAGTATCTGTGCTAACTTTTGCTGCAATTTCATAGCACATTCCCATAAGCAAGTATATATATATGTGTATCAATGGTACCCTTCAAGTGTTTACGACTTGCTTACTGTCAATGAAATTAACTGGTGAGAATACCTGGCACTTTGCAATTTCATCCCTGCCGCTGAAATAAACAGGCAAAATAGTGCCAGCACGGGGTCCACATCTGTTTTGAGGACAAAAGAAATACCACATGAGCACTTCACGGTTCCATAACTGCCAGAAGCCTGAAAGGTTCTTCAGCCATCTTTGCATCAAGGCCCAGGAGCAAATTGTACTGTGCTCAGCATTCTGTCCTTCCAAATCTATGGACTAGCAGTTAATTCCTAATGTCATCACACAAACAAAAGTAAACCTCAAATGAGTTTCTGCAAGCAGAATGGGTTAGCTAATAACCTTAAATTTTTCCAATAAATATGCAGAAACAGAATCAAACATGAATTCTGATGGTCTGTTAGACAAAATAATAAAATTTCAATTTGTTCATTACCACATCAAAATTCATTGGGAATATCAGATTCTCATAGTATACTGAAAGAAATTAATAAAAGATTTATGCACAAAACACTAGGAATGTGTGCTTTGGTGATGGAACAGTGGATAACTCACCCATCTTCCGCTGGGCTATAATACATAATGGATCAGGAAAACTTCGAATCATTAATGGCTTATTACACACATTAACGACAAAATGATTAGCACGGACTGAACTGAAAAGTAACAGATTTCAATATATGACAATTGGACAGCTGTGTGAAAGAAACTGAACCTACAGAAACAGGACAGCTTATGTCATAAAAGTATTATATGGGTAAGGCGTGTTTAAGACAATCGAGACCGGGAATCTCAAGTAAGGCTAGTACTGTTTCAATCAGCAACAATTACAATCCGTTGATTCACTAGCATAAAACAGCTCCATCTATTAGAATATACAAATGCAAAAGCAGCTGGTTTAACTAATACTCCCTCCGATCAGCAAAAGCTGACATTTCAGACAGCTACATAATAAGCTAGAAGCAAGTCACTATTATTGTCTGAAACGTCAATCTTCAATTCTAAATTGACCGGAGGTAGTATGAGAATCACCGGAAGCAAAGTGTGATAATATTGGAAGGACGGTAAATAAGATATATTGGAATCACCAATAGTAGCAAAGATACGAGATGATAACACCAAGATGATGGTTACACCACGGTAATGACTAATGAACAAACACTTAGGGAAGCTGGATCACACACGGACACGATACGCACACATACAGACAGGCTACATGTAGATTATTACTTCTTCTTGTTGATGACTGTGACGGTGCCGTCCTTATTGGCGACGATAAGGGTAGTGGCCATGCCAAGAAACATGCCGTGCTCAACAACGCCGGTGATCCGGAGCAGGCGGTCGCTGATGTCCCTCAGGTCGCCGCGGATACCGTCCTCGAAGAACATCTCCACAATGTAGTTGCCGTTGTCAGTGAGGAACGACGCGTCCGAGCACTCCCCCTTGGCGGCGGGGACCGTCCTGAGCCTGGCGTGGAAGCCAGGCACTCCGTCGAACACCTTGCGGATGAGGACCAGCGTGTGGGGCGCGCCGAAGGGGATGACCTCGACGGGGACGGCGCCAGTGCAGCCGAGCCTGGGCACGAGCTTGGACTCGTCGACGATGACGATGAACCGCTCCCCGGCGCCCTCGACCATCTTCTCCCGGAGCAGCGACCCGCCGCGGCCCTTGACGAGGTTGAGGTCCGGGTCGACCTCGTCGGCGCCGTCGATGGAGAGGCGGATGCCGCCGGCGTCCGCGAGCGGGAGCAGCGGGATCCCGACGCGGGACGCGTGGGCCTCCGTCTTGAGGGAGGTGGGCACGCCGGCGACCCCGGGGAGCGCGCCCGCGCGGATGAGGTCGCCCAGGCGGTCCAGCGCGTGCGCCGCCGTCGAGCCCGTGCCCAGGCCCAGCGTCATGCCGGGCTCCACGAACTCCACCGCGCGGTGCGCCGCCACGCGCTTCAGCTCGTCCTGCGTCAGATTCCCGGATGGCGGCGGCGGCGAGGCGGCGGCGGCGCTGCCCATGGTGAGGAGGGGCGGTGGCGGGAGCAGAGCAAGGGAGGCTTTGGAGTGGCGGCGCGCGTATCCACAGCCGCAGTGTGTGCAGAACGCTTGGATGGGCGGGACTGGGGAGAGGTGCGAGCGCCGAGCGGGCCGGGCCGGGCCGGCATGTTTCTGGCCGTCCATCCGGGAATCGGGATCCATATTTTGCCCTAGCAAAAGCTAGCTAAAATTGGTAATTTTGGGGCAGATTAGTATTTCCTTTACATGAACATAAAGCGCTTGGGCCTTGTTCACTTCCCATCCCAACCCAAAATATTTCCTCTTCCACCCATCACATCAAATCTTTCAACGTATGCATGGAGCATTAAATGTAGGTAAAAAAGATAACTAATTGCATAGTTTGTCTGTAAATGTCGGGACGAATCTTTTGAGCCTAGTTAGTCTATGATTGGACATTTTTTGCCAAATAACAACGAAAGATGCTACAGTAACTTTTCACCTACTTTTCGCGAAGTGAACACACCCTTGCTCTATTTTCATTGTTACTAGGATCAGGTGCTAGGAGTAAGTTGCATATGTCTGTCTATTCACTTCATCATTCCCAATGACTGACATTTCTTGTAGGAAGGGGTAATAATAAATTGGAAATTGACATATTGAAGCTTCTGGCCTTCTGTACATGAGGATGCCTTTTGGATATAGCTTACAAATTCCACTTTGCGTGAAAGAAGATGCTTCTTTGGATTTTCTACTGAAACAATAAAGAAGCTCATGCCATTCAGCTGCAAAACCATGTGAAAACGTATTGAAAATGCTCTTCGGCAAGTCAGGCTGACGGGCTGAATAGCTGCGGACCATTTTGGTTTTTGACAGGCTTGGACATTTGCCGGCCTGGACAGCATCCCAGCCTCTACTTGGACTCAGCGTTGAAGGCTTGAAGCCCATGCGTTACTAGTTGCTGGCATAGCTACGCATTGGGAATTAAGGAATGAGATTACCCCTGCCTCGTGTTTTGAAATTATTAACAAACCAGTATTTAAATGAAATTATAACAAATCAGTATTTTAAAATATAAATGCAGATAAAACTGACTCAAAGCAAAAACAGAGATAAAATATTCATTATATTCCTTCTCAAATCTAGATCCAAACAATAATACAAAATTAGTTGAGAATTAATTTGGTAGGGTCCGCGCGACGCATACCGCCTCTGCCACAAATTATGACGTCCACTCTCCTACTTGAGGAGATGATAAGCTAATGCTCCTCCAAAGTGCAATGAAGGTCACTAACTTAGGCCATGACTATTCTTGATCAGTCATAGTCCAGGTAAGTATGTTTCCTTGGTACCCCTACCTCATGTTGTGTATGCTCCCTCCCTATGCTCTCCTCTCTCACGGGCAGTACGGTAAAATAAAAACTTGCATTTCCAATGGTTCATTTTTTTATCGGGGTTTTCAATGGTTCATGGGTCACAAATATTGCATTGGGCCTCTTTGGCCTTGCAGGGTGGGCCTCTCTTCAGTCTTCACCACGCAGCAAGCCGGCAACCAACGGGGGAGGTTTCGCGCTTTAGGGCCATGGCCCATGGCCCGTGGACTGGTCATCGTGCGGTACTTCTTTTGTCTGATTTTGGGTGCAATTAATGTTGAGCTTCCACTATAATTTATTTTTTTAGAACGCTTCCACTATAATTTGTTGATGATCCCTAAAAAACTATAATTTGTTGATATGTAGTAGATTAGAATTCGTTCTACGTTCATTCAAAACTTAAAGTTTATGTTTATATAATATTCACACCTATGTTTATGGAACATCGAAAAAACAAATTTCATGTGCAATAGTGCTAAAAAGGTTGAAAAATTTTTGTGCTTGGAGCGACATTACCCGCTGGTATTTTGAAACTAGGGTGCTTGATCTTCTTGTCTGGTGGCGGTAACTCTAGATTTAGTGGAAGCTTGAAATACACAATTCGACTTCCGATTTGTAAAGATTTGAGCCTTGCAATTGCAGCACCATATGTCTTCTCTAGTTATCAACTGGGGCACTGCCCGATTAACCTCACCACTCAGTACAATGATTGCATGCGAATAAAAAACAAAAAAAGTCTAAATAACCCCCTGAACTATGGACCATGTAACACATAACCAACTGAACTATGAAACGGTCTTATTTACCCCCTGAACTATCCAAAACCGTCTATTTTACCCTCTGGGCGTTTTTCGACGGTGGTTGCTACAGTAACAGTGGGTTGCTACAGTAATAGCGGTTTTGTCTTTTTTATTTATTTTCGCTGAATATTTGAAAAATCATAGTAAATTACAGAAAAATCATAAAATAAAAAATCTAATTTTGTTGGACTCCACATGAGTAGAACTACACAGTGAACATATAATACAATACGCTTTAGTACAAAGTTTTTGCTGTAACTTTAGTCTAAATTGGATTTTCCAATTAATCTAAAGCTACAACAAAAACTTTGTACTAAAGCGTACCGTATTATATATTCACTGTGTAGATCTACTCATGTGGAGTCCAACAAAATTAGATTTTCTATTTTATGATTTTTCTGTGATTTACTATGATTTTTCAAATATTCAGCGAAAATAAATAAAAAGATAAAAATGCTATCACTGTAGCAAACTCGCTGTTACTGTAGCAAAACCGCCGTCGAAAACCGCCTAGAGGGTAAAATAGACGGTTTTGGATAGTTCATGGGGTAAATTAGACCGTTTCATAGTTCAGTGGGTTATGTGTTCCAGGGTCCATAGTTCAGGGGGTTATTTAGACTTTTTCCCAAGCAAGAATAAGAACAACAACTATTCAATGACAGATTAATTTAGGTCTCACAAACCGATGAACAACGGCTATTCATTGACAAATTAATTTAAGCAAAACTTGAACTCTAACTTGGGCGACAACTACCAAATACATAGTGTGGGGGCCGCCAAGAACTCCTGGACCCGTCCTTAATGCATGATACAACGCCAACGACCCAAAAGATGGTGATGCAGTGCACTGATAGATTGTGCATGTCACTTGTTTCGACAATTTCTATTGACTCTAATGGAATTTTGACATGGTACTAGCATTGAGGGAAAGCTTAATTATCACGTTAGCTTTACGTGTATACATGTAGAACATTGATAGTGGAGTACGTATGTGATTTAGGTGGCGATTTTAGTGTGAGGTGCTCCTAGAGTCTGGGCGGACTCAAACTTTTAATATGGATTGAGTCTTCAACTTGTCTTGACGCCCCACGTTTGTCTTCTCCATCTTCATAGCTCTTTCTAAGTACTTGCTTTACCTCTCTATAGTTCCTAAGGATAGTAATATTGTTTGGTAGACATCTATCATCGTAATCACAAAAATAAGTACATATATAGAAATGAGCTCACACGAAGATAAAATCGTCTTGTTCAAACTCTGGTAATTAGACCTTACATAGTAACTTGAGTGTAGTGTGTATTCAAAGCAATGATATTATCGTCACACTTTTCAACCGTCTACGTAAATGAAAGAGGGTGCTCTTCTAAAATTGTTTTTATAGCAATGGATGTGTAGGTAAGGTTTTCGATGAATTTTACATTGTTTTAGTACTGATTCATATTATAAGTTATACACATGTGCCACCTCTTTCGCCCTCCCACCAGCCCTAATGAGTCCCTCGATCATTCGCCTATTTGCCACCAAACTTTTAGACGAAACTAAATTGATCTAGTAGAGATGGAGGTGCCCTCAGACTTCTCAAGATCTAAAGGTGGTTAGAAAGTGACGTTCGTATAATAATCAATCTATTTTCCGTATTACATACATCATGTCCATTCTTTTCATCAATTGTGTTTTGTGGCAAAATGTAAAAACCATCACTTTGGTTTGGGATTACACACATGTATATCAATTGAAATTCAGATTCTTTGGAAAAGTTTCGCGTCCCGAAAGAGAAAAAAAACCAAGCAAGCATGTACTCCCACGGAAAGTGTCGTTTTTAACTTTTAAACCTCTTGTTTGACTGTTCGTCTTATTAAAAAACCAAAGTGGTGAACGCAAGATCACAAGAGACATGACATGATAAGATCACAAGAGACATGACACATGTCGCAACTTGAAAACACATGCATACGTGGTGAACGAAACTTTTTTTTTGGGACTTGCTTGCCTTTCGTAATATTAACCGGCCGAGGCCTCAAACATCATCAAGTCCGCTACACACAATGGAGTTACATGCCACTTCTCCGATCGTTGTGTGCTTGAGACCTGTTTAGCTAAAACGTGAGCAACTTTATTACAAGATCTACTAACATAAACAAAAGAAAATTCCTGGAAGGCAAGCTCCAAGTCCTGAATCTCCTTTAGAATGGGATCGACAACGGAACGCTGTGAGTCCCTTTTCTTCCACAAGTTAACAAGTTCTAGGCAGTCCGTCTCCAAGATCACCCGCTGTTCACCGTGCTGCCTGGCAAGCTTTAGGCCATCGCGGCACGCGAAGGCCTCCATCGTGCAAGCATCAAGTGCCCTGTCATACCAGCATGCTTGCGCTGCTCTGAAACTTCCTTGGTGATCACGTACAATACATGCCGTCGCCCGTCGCCCCAACTTTACCACGCGGTGAACGCAGCTAGGAGTACCTACTATTCACTTGGCACTGCCGGCCAGAGACTTGACAACGAAGCAACTACTAGTACCCCACACACACACAGAGAGTCACTAACACACAGAGTCACTAGTATTGAAAATGCTCTTCGGCACGCCAGGCTGACGGGCTGAATAGCTGAGGACCATTTTGGTTTTTGACAGGCTTGGACATTTGCCGGCCTGGACGGTATCACTTCCCAGCCTCTACTTGGACTCAGCGTCGAAGCCCATGCGTTACTAGTTGCTGACATAGCTACGCGTAAAGAATTAGTAGGACTGAGATTACCCCTGCCTCGTGTTTTGAAATTATTATTATTAACAAACCAGTATTTAAATTGATTATCAACAAACCAGTATTTTATAAACGTAGATCGAAGATAAAATGTTTATATTTTAGTTGAAATCTAGACAATAATAATAAAATAAAAAAGTTCAAAATTAATCTAGTAGGGGCCACGCGAACGCGTACCCCTGCCACAAATTACGATGTCCACCCTCCTGCTTGAGGAGAGGGTAAGCTAGTGCTCCTCCCAGGTGCAATGCAGACCACTAACTTAGCCCATGGCTCTTCTTGATCAACCATAGTCATGGCATAAGTTAGTGCTCCACAATTTTAAATAAAAAAATGTTTTACCTACAAATTTTAGATATCATCCAGCACTGCAACTTTGATGCATGTCTCCATTCAGGTCATTTGATTTTTTTTGAATATCTGAATCTCAAAATCTATTAATTTAAGATGGATATCTGGGACTAAATCTATTAATTTAAAATGAATACAAAGCTTTTAACTAAAAAGCTGTTGATCGCGTTAACAACTGCAAGTTTGGTATAGATCATGTAAACATATGAAGTCATTTGAAAATTCTAAATTTTAAATTTTGAAATTTGAGAACATAAAAATAATACGTATTAGGACTCTAAATGAATTCACATAAGAGAAACAACGACAAAATTATAGACCACATCTATACTACAACTTTTGTGTAGACCATGGCATGTTCAGAGATACTATATTTTGATTCTCAAAATCTGATAACTTGAAACGACTGTTTGCGACTTTAAATAATTTTAAATAAAAAAACTTGCCATCTGTAAAGTTGTACTATATGTTGTTGAGTTTACAATTCTAACGTAAAGCTCGTCTTAATCCGATTTCATATGCAAAAAGCTATAATTTTCTAGAGACAATTATTTATATAGGCCCCACTCGATTTATAGAGGTAAGTACTCTTAAGAGACCTACCAATATTAATAGCTCAAAATTGATTTATAAAGTTTTTTTATATCTATCTCCGTAAATGAATGACCGTGCCAAAAATCAACTAGATATTTTTAGAGATATATATAAGACACTTTGATTCAGATTACACGCACGCACACGTATACCAAGTGAAATTCAGATTCTTTGGAAAAATTTCGCGTCCCAAAAGAGAGAAAAAAGAAACAAGCAAGCATGTAGTATTTCTCTGCGTTATTATGCTCTGCAGATTCTTTCACATCACTACTTGAAAACGAACATTTCCGTTCCCGTACCCACATTCGGCTCACGTCCATACTGTTGGTCGACCTCGCGCCCGTGCATGACTGCCATCGACCTCGCATACGAGTGTACGACGCGTCGACGCCCCAAGATCGCACAAGAGACACACGACACATGTCGCAACTCGAAAACATACTGTACATACTCACTTGACAAGACAAGAGTACGTGGTGAACGCACTTGGCACTGCCGGCCGGACACTTGGCAACGAAGCCAACGACGACTACTAGTACCACACACACACACAGTCTGTGCCTCCGTTCAACAGTAACACACGCGCTTAATTACCTAGATAATCACCTTTATTACGCACTAATCAGAGGGCCGGCATCCTCCCTTCAACTGACCAGTGACCACCGGCCGGCGGCTAGCACAGGTAGCTAGCTCTAGATGTCCGCGACGACGAAGGTGCGGATGCGCCCAGGCTCGCCGGCGGCGGCGGTAGCGGCGTTCACCATGGCGGACTGGCAGAAGACGACCTTGAGCTCGCCGGGCGCGATGCACCGCTGCGGCACGGGCTCCACGTCGGTAGCCGTGGTGCGCGTCAGCGGGCACCGCTCCTTGAAGTATCCCGCGGGGCCCTTGCACGCCACCACGCCGCCCCCTGCCCCAACCACGCGCTGCGAGGGCGGGCACCCGGCGTTGAGGTCCGCCGCGCACCCCAGGGCCGGGCACTGCCCGCCGCCCACCGCCTGCGGGCTCACCACGGCGGGCACGTTGTACCCGTCCACCAGGCTCACGCTGTACGCCGCCAGGTCCTCCCCCTCCGCGTGCACCACCAGCTGCACCACCGTCGCCGGCGGCGCGCTCCCCGTCTCGCAGCGGGACGACGACGACGACGGCCCGGAGCCGGAGCCGGAGCTGCTGCTGCTGCAGCCCGTGCGCGCCACCACGCGGCCCGCCCAGAAGCTGTCCGGGAAGCGGAAGGAGACCAGCCCGCGCCCGCCGCCGTCGAGGCGGCCCGTGTTCTCGGAAATGGCGGGGAACCCCGTGTTCGGGGTCACCAGAGGCCACACGGGGTACGGGCACAGGTTGTGGAGCGTCAGCGTGGTGGCCGCCGCCGGCGTCGAGGTCGCCGCAAGAGCAAGGACTAGGAGGAAGCCGAGGAGCAGGGTCTTGGCCGTGCCAGCCATGGTGTTCTTGGTTTCTTGGCTTTGGAGGATGGTTTTGGTGAGGACAGGACTGCCAACCGGCTGCCTTCTAATTTTATAGGCAAAGGTGGCCGTAAAAGTGCGGCGACTGTGGTCCTGTTCATCTGGCTTATAATCTGTCTTATTCAGCTTGTTTTTTTAGTCAGAATAGTATTTTTCTCTAAAAAAAATCAGCCAACAATATTTTTCAGCCGGCTTATAATTCCAGCCGAACGGGGCCTATGTATTATCTTAGCACCAATGGTTCCCAGACAGCTATAGTATGGAAAAATTCTATTGGCTATCAAAACGAGAATAGCGACTCTAAATAGCTGGTCTACTACAATTTATCAGAAACAACTCTCTCACTGCTCACGTTCATTTTTTATTATTTCTATGCCTTATTTGGTTAGCTATTTGCAAATTGCTACTGTGGACGTCCTTAGCTTGCGACCTTGCATGCGCATAAAGCTGGACTAACGAGCCAGCTCGGCTCGTTTGGCTCGGCTCGTTCTGGCTCGTTAAGATAACGAGCTAGGCTTGGCTCGGCTCGTTTACGAGCTCGAGCTGGCTCGTTTGGCTCGCGAGCCAGCCATATTAAAACATAAAAAATATAATATGTGTATTATCTAAAATTTAATAATGGTAATAATATAAAACTAGTCCATTCATAAGTCTTAATAAATCATACAAAAATAATATGTACTATTATATTATAATACTATACACAATACATTGTCTATGGTTCATACTCCATACCATATATGATGCATCCATTATCCATACATTCATTTAAAATAAAAAGAGTTAAATTAATCTAAAATTTATAGAGTCAAAGTCCAATCATCAATAAATTATAAAGTGTAAGACATAAAGTTATATAACACTAATAAAAGTTTAAGGCCAACAACTTTGGCTCGTTAGGCTCGCGAGCTGGCTCGTTAAGACACGAGCTAGGATGCTTGCTCAGCTCGTTTGAGAAATTAAACGAGCCGAGCCGAGCCGAGCCACTATCGATCCGAGTCGAGCGAGCTATTGAGTTGCGAGCTTTTCGTCCAGCTTTACGTGCGCAGTCTGAAAGTCTTCAAAAGCTCTGTCAAGCAAAAAGAGTACTATCAAAACCGTCAGCTTAATCTGATTGAGTCGACTGATTGACAAAGGACCTCTTATAAGCCATATTTTTTCAGCCAACGAACAATATTTTTTTTGTTACAACAAATCAGCGAATATTAGGCCACGTTTAGATTGCAAATTTTTTGAATCAGATGAATAGTACCATTTTCGTCTTATTTGGCAAATATTGTCCAATCGTGGACTAACTAGGCTCAAAAGATTCATCTCGTGATTTCCAACTAAACTGTGTAATTAGTTATTTTTTTACCTACATTTACTACTTCATGCATGAGTCCAAAGATTGATGTGACGGAGAGAGAGTGAAAAAATTTTAACTTTTAGGGTGCATCTAAACAAGGCCTTACTTTTAGTCATAGCTTTTTAGCCAAGCGAACAGGGCCGTCATTGTAACAGTCTCGCCGTGAACAGACGCTTTAGCACTAAAAGATACAGTAATAATTCTAGTCGAGAACATAGAACTCAGACGAGCAATATAAAGGATCTAAATCAGCACTTAGTTCGCAAAATGACCAGCTTAGTTGATATGCAGGCTAGGGCAATTGAAAATTTCGGAGATAAGATAACTTAGGAGATAAGGTAACTTAGCATAACTAGTTAAGACGAGAATCGTGGGCATGAATCCTAACTATCCAAGTTTGAGTGCTCTTTGACTCGAATTTAGATGTGTGGAATCACTTGATTTGTCCCAAGCTCGATTTGTTTCAAATTTTAGACATGACTCATTGTCGGATAGGTTATCTCACCAAAATGTTACTCCTTCCGGTCCTTTTTTACAAGGCGCACACACACATGTCAATTCAAACCTTATATTCTTTGGTCATGAAAGTTTAGTTATGGTAATACATACTTGATACTATTAGATTTGTAATCAAATGTACTATTCAATAATCATAATACGTTTACAATCATAAAAAACTTTAATATAAGCAAATAAATGGTCAAAGTGTATGTAGGAGACTATGCCATGTCAAAATGTCTTATAAATTGGAGTGGAGGGAATAATAACTAACTTGATAGGAAAGAGAATGTGAGTGACCAAGTAAAAGAATAAAGCTTGATTAACCTAATATGAACTTGATGGCATTGTGAAACAAAAGAAATATGGATATATATGTAAGTTGGGGAAAAATCATGATACAAAATAAAAATGGAAATAGTATGCACCCTCGCCTACTACCGAGAGTTGTTGGGCTTAGGGCGTGTTTCTTTCAACTTAAACTCAGATTCTCGGTGAAAATAATTTGCAATTATCCTACCTAAAAACTTTCTCTGGGCAACGACGGCGAAAGGAATCCACCTTTGCACTGGGACGACATTCTCGTGTGTTCTTGCACCATGAGCCTCTTTTCCATCTGTTGCCCCTCCCCTCCCCTCAAGATTAGCGCTACTAGGCTGCATAGCCACTCGCCCACCCATCCCCGCTACGATTTTCACACGATGTGAATAGAAGTGTAGGTTTCCACTGTTGCACCACCGTGAATCTCATGGGCGGAGCACTGCTGGTGCGGCCGCACCCACGCATAATTAAAAAGATAGTGGAAAGATTCAAATTTTCACCATATTTGCACCCAGAGGCGGAGCCACCACTAGGGCGAGCTAGGGCGGCTGCCCTAGGTCCCTGTGGCCGTGCACCCCTTCCCCATCTCCTGGAGCTGGCGCTGGCAAGGCTGAGGAGGCGAGGTTGAAGCTTGAAGACGATGTTGGCACTGCTCTAGTATGAGGCGGAGATGAGAGTCGGAGCTTCATGGGTCTGGCTGCCTGATACTGCGCCGTGGCCCAACAGGCACCCTACACCAGCACACCCAGCCCAGCCCAGGTGGCCTAAGCGCAGGTGGCAACGCTTGCTCGCTCCAGCTCCTGCGACGCGCCGCCACGGCCTCTAGTCCTCTACGCTCACCCGCCTCCCCCCGGCCGCCCGGTGGCCTTGCCCTGCGCCCCTACTGCCCCAGCTGCTCGGAGCTCTCGCTCGCTGCCGGCCGCATCGAGGCTCGGCCCTCGGCGCATCGGCGGTCGCCGGTCGGCCCAATTCCCGCTCTGGCCTGCTCGGCGCCTGTAGCTCCCTACTGCAGTGCTGCCTGCCTGGCTGCCCCAATCGGCAGCCGGCTAGTCCCTACTTCCAGGCTCCAACTGACCAGCTCGTGCTCTTTGTGCAGTTGTGCTTAGCTCTGCAGTATTTTGTATATCGGTGATTTGGTCATTTGGCGATGGACTGCGGAGCAGATGAAGTCATTGTCGGTAGGAGTGCAGAGTAGATGAAGCTGAAGATGTTGTTAGTGTTTTAGGTGAGGTATGTCTAGATGACTTTTTCATATTTTTGAAGGCTTTTATGATTAATTAATGTCATTTTCTAATTTACTTGTCTTCAAAATTGATAGGTTTTGTATTGTATTTCTCAATTGAAACTTGAAATATTGATAATTCCGTAATTAAAAGGTAACATTTTGGTTCTAATAGGTTGATTTACAATTTTTTTCCATTAACATGTATGTTATCGTTGATTAGCCAAAATTTTATGATATAAGTCCGTCCTAGGTCATTTTATAAGCTGGATTCGCCACTGTTTGCACCCACATTTCATAGATCCCTGCACCCAAAAGACAAGGCGCACCCTCTCGGATTTCGTCTAGCTCCGCCCCTGAATCTTATGGTTTGCTCCAAGAGAAAAATGGAGAAGAACCTTACCAATGGATTAATGAATCAGATCGAGCAATATGCTCCCTCAACCTAAGAATAATAAGCATATTTGACTATAGAAAAAGTGATGGGTTAGATTCCCATCCTTAATTTCTCTTATCGGTTGCTAAAAATCAATACCATTTTAAAGACACTCTGAATACAAATCTGTTGATGCAAATTTTATCTCCTAAACTTTTATAAGTTGACTTTCCCTCTTTATCAAATTTTATCATTTGTGGAGGTAGGGATATACTGCTTTGTTAGCACATGAACATGGATCAGTAGGTCAGTCGCAACCATTACTTGTTTGTGGCCTTGTGGGTGTGTCACTGTCATGTACCCTTGTCGCATAGGATCGGAGTATGCTCCGATGACACTTTGACTGTGCTTTTGAATATTTTTATCATGTTCGCTTATGCTAAAATTTGATTTATGCTAATGCTTATGTTGATATGTTATGAGAGAAAAATACTGTTTATTTATCAGCAACTTTCATAGTACCACAAACTCACTATACCGCTGAACCTGTCTCAACTTCGTAATCAAAAGGTAACGCAAATTCCAGAAATTCAAAATCGATGGGCTGGGCGGCAAGGAGAGTAGGAAACCATGCACTGCGGCTGCTGCTCCAAGTCCTATCGGTCTGTGTGCATCACGTGCTAGTTTGCTTCTTGGACATCCTGAGGCATCGTGCTTGCAGCTGCAGCAGTACGTAGATTCCAACCAAGTCCAAAAGAAAGGCAGGCCCGGCCGCCCGGCAGATATGAGTGCGCTGCGGCAGCACGTACACGCGTGCCTGCACAACCATTTTGAACAGTCTCTAGTGGCAGTAGCGCGTACGACGTGTAAGGATGGAGACTGTTGTCAAGCGTGATGGATATGCCATGGAATCCACCTTTATACTGCCCATCCACCAAACCGACCTGGGCCTGGTTTAGATCACCAAATTAGGGAGCGCCAAATCACTGTTTGGCACTGTAGTAATTTTGTTTTTATTTGATAATAATTGTTCAAATATTGATTAATTAGGCTTAAAATATTCGTATCGCAAAGTACAACAAAACTGTGCAATTAGTTTTTGATTTCATCTACATTTAGTACTCCATGCATGTGCTGGTATTTTGATATGATCACTACACCACAGCCCCAGAACAGCGACGCACCGTGGGTCGCTATAGGTCGATATAGCGACGCTCCGTCGGTCGGTATAGAGCTATGCCGACACTTACTTGCTGCCGCTGAAAGTGCTGTCGCTATAGCCTATGCCGACCGACATGTGTTTAGCGACCGATTGTCTGACGCCTTAGGGGCTATATATAGCGACACATAGTTTGAGGCTATAAACACTTTTAGCGGCTAACAGTCCAACGCGAACCATTCACACAGAGACAATATATATGTTGCTAATCTGACCTAAAACTAATATGTTATCAATGCACACACATTCGTCACAAGATATATTAACCATACAGACAAGGAACATCATCAAATATATTGGCACAAACCATAGATCACTGATTCATTCATATATGAGTAGCCCAATGTAAGGTCGGTCAGATTCAACATCATATCATAAGTACAAAATAGATTAGAAGCTCGCAAACATGAAGTTTGTGCATGAGCGAGCCATCAGCATCCCTACATCTACCACATGTGACCAAAAGTCATACAACATCTATCTCATGTGACCAAAAGTCATACATCCACCACCTGTGACCAAAAGCTTAGCTCACTAACACCTAAAGCCACTGCTCAAATTTCAATAACAGTGAGCTCATAGTCATGTCTCTAATAGGTTCAAAACAAAACACAGCTTCGACGAGCACTTTTAACTTGTGGACACGATCAGGTATGCTGCTTAGGACCTTTTCAGAGCATGACGACCTGAAATGTAGTATGAATATCCAATTAGCAATACATGGCAGCATCAAGATGGAGATTAGGATCAGAGATACATGGCAGCAATTAGTCAGAGTACAAGACTGATGGGAAATTCCCTCTTAGCGGCAAGCATATAGGAACAAAAGGCACATCTAGGAATGCTCATATCCATGAATCCGCAGAATGGCTTTAATTTAAACAAGATTGTCATGTTCATGTTCACACACAATATTTAAAAAGATGGCCTATAGAAAGAGGATCATACCGTTACCTACAAGAAGAGCAACTGCCAATGTTGTGGCTGTTCAAATAATCTCCAAATGTTTGCAAGTCGCCCACTTCGGCTCTAGGCTGGGGTAGACGATCCTGTGCAGATTATTTCAGCTACACCTCCAACACACCAAGGCAGCTGTAGTGTGAATACACATGACATCAGATCAGTACATGTACATGTATGTTGAGACCTGAATTGCAAAACAAAGTACTACAGTAAATCAATTATGCCAAATAAAACTAGTCTGGATTTCAGTTTTCTATTACTTTGTATAGCAACTGATAGCATGAAAGTAAAAGGCAGAACACAAGATATATATATATATATATATATATATATATATATATATATATATATATATATATATATATATATATATATATCATGCTATACATGTTTTCACTGCTTTTTAATTAATACAGAAAACACAAAAGAAACTGCACGTGCAACTGATAGCAACCTTGTTTTCTATTTTTTTATGCATTTAGTGTATACTGGTCTTGATGATATAACATTTTCTCTATAGAAATTGGATATCAAATTTTAGGTATTTTTCCATCTATTGCTGGTTTCGTGGAGGAGACCGGAACAGAGAGGACCATCTAAAGGATGTCTGTTTGCTGCTGGTTTGTCATCGTTCAGTCAAGGTCTTGTGGCGGCGGCGCAATAGCTACCCATCCTGTTTCCTGGTCTTCGTTAGGGGCTGTATGGCTGTATCCCGTCTTAGCGAATTGGTGTCTCGGTGGCTGACGGCAGATGGCGAAGCCAGTGTGCCGCAACCGACCGCTGGTGCCGACATATGAAGCGATGCAGGGCTGCTGCCCCTGCTGGACCGAAGCTTGATTGCATCCCTATTTGAGACATTGCCTGAAGCTGTGCTGCAAGGAATGCATTTTTCTTTCTTTTCCTATTTTCTACTAAAATCTACTAAGTACAAATTAAACTGATGTGTATCTCTATTTTTTTCTCATCTTTTGTATATATGTGCTTCTTCATGCCTAGTGTTTCAGATTCAAGTCATTAGTTATGTGTTCTGCAAATTGGTCTACAAAATATATGTCAGATTACCAGAAGTGTAAAAAATACAAAGATTAGAGGATTTATCATTCTCAGAAAAAAAAATCCATGGATCGGTCTAGAAAATTTAAGTCAAGTTAGCATAAACATTAAAAAGTAGACATTAGAGGATTTTATTGTTCTATTTTGCTATACTGTGAGGCCCCATTTTAAACATTGGCACAGGGCCTTGGTTTAGGTCAGGCCGGCCCTGCCTGGGTTGGGGCCGCTGGACGGCTGGCAGTACATTGTTTTCATGGAAGATTGCATCAACTATTGAGCTCCAACAAGAAATAAATACCCAATGGTTTATTAGAGTATGTTGAGATGTTGGCCTTTGTCTTTTCTAACGGTGCGTTTTCAGTTTATATGCATGCTCTTACTGTCATTATGAATTAGTTATTAGCTGACTAATAAAGGCCTCGTTCCATTACTAATCGTGGGCTGACCTGACATCCTTATTTTGACTTGTGTATGTAATGCGCTAATGCTTTGTCGATCTTGGGATATATGTTGATCTTTGATTAGAAGGTCGCTTTCTTGGATAATGCATACAATACATACAACTAATTATGTGCTGAGTTGTTATATATGACAAATATATTGTGGTCCTAAATGAGAAGTAGATGCCTAACATGATGCTTGTTTTGTTTAAATTGTGGTGCCTTATTGCTTTGTATGTTGTTACATTAGAATAGCATACTGTAGTTCCGCTGGATGTGCTTCCTTTATATATTTGCTCAAATATTTCCTTTAATTTGAGACATTAGCTGTCTAATCAGTTGTTGTAGCCCAACTAATATTGGCCTTGGCAACATCATAAGCTTTCTGTTACAGTTGGTTCATTCCATGGCTTACTCATATGAGATGAAAGTTCAGAGGTTCTATTTATTTCACTTTTAAATTTAGACAATGGAATCTGAGTGTGACACTAGTACTCTTCTTATCTTCCTTTCCTTGCAACTGGCATTTGCCTGATACAAGCAAGTTCCTGTTGTGACATGGCTAGTACACAGTGAATTGATTAGGTTGTTTAATGCCACTTTTTTATCCAATTGTCTCCTGACACTTTTGTGGTATTAATTTTCCTTGTGTGATTGACTGTTCCATTGCTTGCTTTGTTGAATAAGCATCTACTGAACACTACTTGTTGGTTTGTTGCAGGAGGCTCCAAGGTCAATACTGAAACCTACTAGACAGGCATAGGAGAAGGACATGGTCTAAGTACAAGAAGAGGATTTGTCATTCTATTTTAGCTCTAGCAAAGCTTTTATGGCTACTTGGCCGCTTTTTATCTCATTCCCAAATTTCCCATTCTATTATGCAAACATTTTCTTTTTGTCCATGAGGTAGGGAAAATGGTTGAACCATGGATTACAGTCGTGATAGACCAATGTAAACTGATTACAGTCCTAAATGGTTGAACCAAACAACACAACAGTACGAGGCAGGGAAACAATTGCAAGCAAATGTAACCTTTCTTCTCCACGCAGCGGTCGTCGTCGTGACAACAGGCGTCATGGTGGCAGCAGCAGGCGTTGATGTCGTCACAAGGCACCTCGACCTCGCAGCCGCTCAAGCCCACGCTGCAATACTTGTCGTTGCGGATCCGAACAGCTGCTGCAAAGATGACAGTGATGAACAACCCCACTACATCCAAGGTAAACAGAGCAAAATAGTGATGACCTATCTGCTATATAAGATGTTCTAACTGGATCAAAATTAACACCTTGCAGAAACAAGCCTGACATGGCACCCGAAAGCTCACACCGTTTTATAGAAAATCAACAAAGGCCAAGTCCATGACCCCAAATATCCCAAATTAACACCAGAACACCACGATCTCGCTATTGCCCCCAGGATTCACATTCACACGGCACCAACCCCTAGAGACCGCCAATAGTAATGTCACCCAGCCTCATCGCGCAGCACAAGACAGCTAAATGTCCAAATCCCAAAACAAACCCCACCTTCCCCACGCACGCCCGCAACAGATCTCGCATTCGTTGCTCGAACCGCGATTCCACAAAACAAAAGCACCGAACCTAACCTGTCTGATGTCTGTCCCCTGAAAATCACACGACAGACCGTTGTGCTCGTGCCGCGCTGCCTCGCGCCGGCTGCGGTGGGGCTGGAGACGAGGCCTAGCGCTCCGCGCCTGCCTTCACCGAGCGGCGTGGCGTGGCGTGGAGTGCCAGCTGCTTCCTCGTCGGATTTGGCAGCGCGTCGAGGATGGGCGAGCGGCTCTTCGAGGATGGGCGAGTGCGACGCGTTGGAGGATGGGGCGAGCGCTGCGCGGAGGATGCGGCGGGTGTGCGTCAGAGGGATGGGGTGGGCGCGAGTCGGAGGATGTGGGGCAAGCGTGCGTCAGAGGGATGGGGAGGGCGCGCGTCAGAGGAATGGGGCGAGCGCACATCGGAGAGGGAATGTGGCAGCTGTCTGAGGGAGGGAGAGTGAGAGGAAGCTAGGGTTAGCAGTATTTGGGCCAAGTTTTACCACGGGAAGGCCTGTTTTTCCCATGATGGAACTGTTTTTCCTTTTTAGTTTCCCGCGGACTGACGTTGGAAAAGGCCTGACCCTGTATAACGACCGATGGTTGGTCCTTTTCGTTGACCTATCTTGACTGATTGTTGGATGCTACAGCCAATCATCTATAGTGACCGATCGTCCAACGCAAAAAGCACATTTAGCAACCCACAGTTCGTGGGCTAGCTATACCGACAAACGGTTCGATAGTATTAGTATATCTATAGCGACACACATGTGACGCTATATTAGCGCTGTGGTGTAGTGGATGGGGAATCTTCTTTTTGCATAGTATAATTTGGGTGTGAATTTGGTGATATATTGTGACTTGGATTAAGTGTTCATTTGGGTTGTGTAGCCCTCTGAGTAAGCTTTCCAAAATGTCCAAGATCATCGAAATCGGAGTTCAGAGCTAAGAGTTATCACCGTTTTACCGAAGAGTGGTCTGTGACCGGACTCGTGACCGAACGCGTCCGGTCAGCACCTACACGTCCGGTCAGCGCGTCCGATCAGTGTTTTTCA
Organism: Saccharum hybrid cultivar R570; assembly: GCA_038087645.1. Classification (NCBI taxonomy): domain Eukaryota; kingdom Viridiplantae; phylum Streptophyta; class Magnoliopsida; order Poales; family Poaceae; genus Saccharum; species Saccharum hybrid cultivar. Next base: position 338,693 of record JAQSUU010000647.1, on the reverse strand, counting down.
TGTGCAAAAGTGACCGTACGCTGTTGCGAGTCCGGTCACGTCGGGAGCTTACTGGAACCTCTCTGTTCGCTATTTCGCTGTGATCTGCGCGTCCGGTCCCGTTAGTGACCTGCGCGTCTGGTCAATACAAGTTTTTGCGCACAAAAACTAGCCGTTGGAGCACGCTAGTGACCTGCACGTCCGGTCAGTGTCAACCGGAGCGTCCGGTCAGCCCGACTCAGAACCAAAATGGCTATTGCGTACCCCTTCGCTATAAATAGAAAATGGCTAGGGTTTGGAGGGCATCTCTTGCATTCTTGCTGACCTTGAGACATGCTTTGAGCTAGAGAACAACCCCTCCACTCATCTCTTTGCTTGGTTGCTCATCTTGAGTGAGATTGAATGAGATTCAAGTGCATTACTTGAGAGTTACATTTTAGAGGCACTTGATCTTCGAGTTGCTGCAGATTTCTTGTTACTCTTCCATGTTTCCCGACGCGGTAGATGGCTTGGAGCAGTGGAGGTGATTGAGCTCGCAATTGAAGATTATTGGAGCCCTCACCAAATGTTGTAAGGGTTCTTAATCCTTCCTCGTGGGAGTTCGTGAATTGGATACTCTAGTGGAGCTCGTGGCTTGGAGGATCCCCATCTTGTGTGCGGTTGTGCGGCGCCCACCGAGGGCTCAACTCTTGATAGTCGATTAGCCCGTGAACCGACAAGTGGGTGTATTGCCACAACAGGGAGTAGCTTGCCGGAAAGCAAGTGAACCTTGGGATAAATTCTTGTGTTATTCTCTTTCTAAGGATTTCTCTTGTGTGATTGATTGATTGATTGGTACTTCTTATCTCTACACGGCGGTATAATCACTCGAAGCTCTTCTCTCACGTTACTTCTTGTATCTAGCTTGTAGTTGTTATTGTGTTTAGTGGATAGCCTTATACTAGACTTGTGTAGGTGGCTTGCTTAATTAGTTAGAGCTAGTGCATTTTGCTTCGCCACCTTTTGTACTAACACGTGTGGTTAAGTAATTCTTGTAGAAGTTTTAATTAGGCTATTCACCCCCCCTCTAGCCTATTTGGACCTTACAAGTGGTATCAGAGCCGAGGCACCATTTATTTTAGGCTTAACAACCTATGGTGAAGAAGAAATGGCTTAATTAAGCCTGCACATCAACAACACCAAGAAGGCACCTCACTTTGATGGCACAAATTATGCATATTGGAAGGTTAAGATGACTGCACACTTTAAGTCAATCAATAGAGAAGTGTGGAAGGTCACCGAAACTAAATTTGAGGTTGCTAATCTGAAAGCACCAACACCGGTGGAGAAGAAGCTTCAATGCAATGACATTGCCATTAGTTCTCTTCATGAGGCACTAGATGACAAGACCTTTGAGCAAGTGAAGAACATTGAGATTGCTCATGATGCATGGGCAAAACTTGAGGAAACATATGAAGGCACCGAAGGCACCAAGACCGCCAAAGCATACATTCTCTAAGAAAAGTTTTCTAGCTTCAAGATGCAAGAAGATGAGAGTGTGCCGGAGATGTTTCATAGATTGCAAGTTATTGTGAATGAGCTCAAGGCACTTGGTGAGAAGGTCAAGAACAATCAATTCTCCATGAAGTTCTTGAGAAGCTTACCCAAGAGGTTTGACATGTTGATCACCGTACTTGTGAGGACAACATTGAAAGATTCAACTCCTCAACAAGTATTCCAAGAAGTGATGATCGATGATTCATATAGAGAAGACGATGAGAAAGAGGAGTTGGTCAAAAATAAGAAGAAGAAAAGTGAGAAGAAGGATGATGACAAGAAGAAGAGTGTGGCATTCAAAGCCACCATATCCAAGAGCAAGTCCAAGATTGAATCATCAAGTGATGAAGACTCAAGCTCTTGTGATAGTGATGACATTGATGAGAAGATGGCTCTCTTTGTCAAGCAATTTGGCAAATTCATAAAGAAAAAAGGTTATCGTGCAAGGAGGAGGAAGAACTCATCCAAGAAGAATGAGCAAACTATGAGATGCTTTAGATGTCATAGCAAGGACCATCTCATCGTCAAATGTCCTTATGATAGTGATGATGAAGATGCTATCAAAAAGAAGAGGAAGAAGCAAAAGAAGAAGCAAGAAAAGAAGGAGAGCTCTCATAAGAAGAAGAATGATTCTCATGTTGCTAATGGGATAGTGATTATTCCTTAAGTGATGATGAGGACTACAAAAAGAAGGGGCATGCTAGCATTGCTATTCAAGAGAAGAGCTCCATATTTGACACTCTATCATGCTTCATGGCTAAGGCCGCTAAGGTATCATCTGATGATGAGAGTGATCATGATAGAGCTAGTGATAGTGATAGTGATGATGATGATCTAACTAAAGATTAACTAATCACTATGCTAAAAGATTACACTCAATATTTAAAAAATTTAGAAAGGAGTGCAAGGGCTTGCTTAAGGATAAGAAAAAACTTATGCAAGAACTTGATGAGCTTAGGGCATCTTATGAGAGTCTAAAGGTAGACCATAAGAAGCTTCAAAAGTCTCACTCTAAGCTTGAAGAAGCTCATTCCTCTCTAGTTGAAAAATATGAAAACATGCCAACTAATGTTGAGAAAGCTAAAACTTGCAACATAGGCATATCATGTGATATAGTTGATGAATTTTTTATAAGCCTATTGTTGTTGCTCCCACTAACCCTTCATGTAGCGTATCTACATTATCCTCATCTAGTAGTGACAGTTTCACTTATGACTCCACACTTATAGTTGAGAATGAAAATCTCAAGAAGGAGGTAAAAGAGCTCAATCACACATTAGCCAAGGCTTATGGTGGTGAGGACCGCTTGCTTATGTGCTTGTGTAGCCAAAGAGCTTCTCTCTACAAAGAGGGATTGTGCTATAACCCCAAGAAAGGCAAAGCCGCTTTTGCTCCTCACAAGACTCATTTTGTGAAGAACAATGGTAGCTATTGCAAAAGTTGCAAGCAAGTTGGTCACATAGAGCAACATTGCATGAACAAGAAATCCAACACTAATGTATCCTCAATTAAGCTTGATTCTTTCTATATGCTTACCAAGGGTACTAATGGTGTTCATGCTAAGTTCATTGGTACACCATGGATGAGCTCAAAGAAGAAAGTCATTTGGGTACCAAAGAGCTTGGTCACTAACCTTAGAGGACCCAAACAAGTTTGGATACCTAAAAAGAATTAATCTGGTCTTGTAGGTCAATTATAAAGCCAGAGGAAGACATTAGGTGATTGATAGTGGGTGCACTCAATATATGACCGGGGATTCATGTATGTTCAAATCAATTGATACAAGTCAAAATGATGGTTTTGATGCTATCACTTTCGGCAACAACAAGAAAGGCAAGGTCAAGGGGCTTGGTAAAATTGATATCTCAAATGACATGAGCATATCTAATGTATTGCTAGTTGAGAGCTTGGATTTCAATCTTTTGTCAGTGGCACAACTTTGTGATCTTGGCTTCAAGTGCATATTTGGTAGTGATGATGTTGAAGTCATAAGTGTTGATGGATCAAATTTGATATTCAAAGGATGTAGACATGGTAGTTTATACTTGGTTGACTTCAATGATAGTGAGACACAATTAACATCATGCTTGCTTAGCAAATCTAGTATGGGTTGGTTGTGGCATAGAAGGCTTAGTCATGTTGGAATGAAACAATTGAACAAACAGAGGCATGACTTAGAGGATTGAAGGATGTCACCTTTGAGAAAGGTAAACCTTGTAGTGCTTGTCAAGCCGGCAAACAAGTTGGAAATGCACATCCTAGTAAGAGTGAAATGAGCACATCAAATGCATTTGAGCTATTGCACATGGATTTGTTTGGGCCAACAACATACACTAGCATTGGTGGGAATAAGTATGGTTTTGTGATTGTTGATGATTACACTAGATATACTTGGGTATTCTTTCTTTATGACAAGAGTGATGTTTATGATTTATTCAAGTCTTTTGTCAAGAGGGTGCAAAATGAGTTTGAGACTACCATCAAGAAGATTAGAAGTGACAATGGTAGTGAGTTCAAGAACACAAGAATTGAAGATTTGTGTGATGATCTTGGTATTGGACATCAATTCTCTCCAACATACACTCCTCAATCCAATGGTGTAGTTGAAAGGAAAAATAAAACTTTGATTGGCATGGCTAGATTAATGCTAAGTGAATACAATGTTAGTCATTCATTTTGGAGTAAAGCCATCAACACGGCATGCTATTGTAGCAGTCGTCTCTATTGCCATGGGAAGCTTAGGAAGACACCATATGAGCTATTAAATGGAAGAAAGCCCAATATTGCATACTTTAGAGTGTTTGGTTGCAAATACTATATTCTCAAGAAAGGCACTAGATTGAGCAAGTTTAAAAAGAAATATGATGAGGGGTTCTTACTTGGTTATTCTACCACAAGCAAAGCATATAGAGTTTGGAATCTCACAAATGGCACCTTGGAAGAAGTTTATGATGTTGAGTTTGATGGAACTCAAGGATCTCAAAATGAAGATCAAAACCTTGATGATGTAAGAAATCAATTGTCAGATGCAATGAAGAACATGGACATTGGTGATATAAGGCCGAGGCAAGATGATGATGATGGTGACATACATATGATTAATCAAGATGTGCAAATTGATACAAATCAAGCAAGCTCAAGTAGTACTCATGATGAAGCTCAAGTTCAAGGTCAAACAAGTGGAAGCAATCAACTCCCAATACTCCAACCTACTAGCATTGCAAGAGGTCATCCATTGGACTAAATCATTGGTGGAATTCAAAGTGGTGTTCAAACTAGATTAAGATTAGCATCCTTTTGTGAGCACTACTCATTTGTGTCTCTTGAAGAACCTAAGAAAATAGAAGATGCTTTGAAGGATTCTGATTGGATAAATGCCATGCATGAAGAACTAAATAACTTTGCTAGAAATCAAGTTTGGGAGCTTGTTGAAAGGCCAAAGAACTACAATGTGATTGGTACTAAGTGGGTCTTTAGAAACAAGCAAGATCAAGATGGCATGGTTGTGAGGAACAAAGCAAGATTAGTAACGCAAGGGTACACTCAAGTTGAGGGTCTTGACTTTGGAGAGACATATGCATCGGTTGCAAGATTAGAGGCAATTAGAATTATTTTAGCCTATGCTTGTGCCCACAACATCAAGTTATATCAAATGAATGTGAAAAGTGCATTTCTCAGTGGGTACATAAATGAGTTGGTCTATGTTGAGTAACCTCCTAGTTTTGAAGATGACAAGAAGCCTAACCATGTTTATAAGCTCAAGATGGCATTGTATGGTTTGAAGCAAGCACATAGAGCATGGTATGAGAGGTTAAGGGACTTTCTCCTCTCTAAAGGGTTCAAGATGGGAAAGGTTGACACCACTCTCTTCACCAAGAAGATAGGCATTGACTTGTTTGTGTTGTAAATCTATGTGGATGATATCATTTTTGGATCAACCAATCAAGACTTTTGTGAAGAGTTTGGAAAAATGATGGCAAATGAGTTTGAGATGTCCATGATTGGAGAGCTTAGTTACTTACTTAGACTTCAAATCAAGCAAATGAAGAATGACACTTTTGTAAGTCAAGGGAAGTACATCAAGGATATGATTAAGAAGTTTGGATTGCAAGATGCTAAGCCAATGAGTACACCAATGGGTACTAATGATCAATTGGGTATTAATGCTAGTGGAAATATGGTAGATCAAAAGCAATACCAGTCTATGATTAGAAGTTTACTCTATGTCACCGCTTCTAGGCTGAATGTGATGTTTAGTGTGTGCAAGTGTGCAAGATATCAAGCTTCACCAAGAGAAAGTCACTTGAAAGAAACCAAGAGAATATTAAGATATTTTAAGGACACTCATAATGTTGGATTATGGTTTCCAAAGGGGTCTAATTTTGAGATGATTAGATATTCGGACTCCGACTATGGTGGTTGCAAGATTGGTAGAATGAGCACAAGTGGCACTTGTCAATTACTAGCAAGGTCTCTTGTTTCATGGTCATCAAAGAAACAAAATAGTGTTACACTCTCTACCGCCGAGGCCGAATACATTAGTGCCGGTAGTTGTTGTGCATAATTGCTTTGGATAAAGGCAACTTTGAGTGACTTTGGAATCAAATTCAAGAATGTGCTTTTGTTTTGTGATAATGAGAGTGCTATCAAGATGACACAAAATCCGGTTCAACATTCAAGAACCAAGCACATTGACATAAGGCATCACTTCATAAGTGACCATCAACAAAAGGGTGATATTTGTATACAAGGCATTGGCACCGAAGATCAACTAGCCGATATCTTTACAAAGCCACTTGATGAGAAAAGGTTTTACAAGTTGAAGAATGAATTGAACATACTTGATTTCTCCAACTTGAAATGAGTGCACCCCCACATTCTTATATGACATGCCTCCCCTTCGACAATGCAAGGTAAAGTTGTTTGGCATATGATTCATACTTTGCTAAGGACATGTTTAGAACATATAGACATATTTGCATGACAAATAGGCTCATTCATGAAAATCAAATGACTTTGATGTATATATGGTATCACTATTGCTTCTATGCTTGTTTGATCTAGTGGTAGAATATGACATGTTTATGGGCTTGCAAACCTAGTGTTGAATCTAGAAAATGAGCTCATGATGTGTAATTCAACATGCTCAAGATAACCCTTATACTTTATGAGGTGTGAAGAAGCTTGTGCTTGGATCAAACCGAATTACATATTCTAGGCAAGTGACCTAGATTGAACCATAATGTGGACTCCCTCATATTGATTGACTTAATTCTCACTAAAATTAGAATATTTTTGGTGATTGTTGACAAAGGAGGAGAAGTAAGTCACAAAGATATAGAAAGGGGGAGAGAAAGCAAAAGATATGAGGGGGAGAGAAAGCAAAGGTATGACATTGACATTGGAAAGGGATCAATTAAAATTGAGCACACAAGTAGGGGGAGCAAGCTCATGAACACTTTGTTACATTTGTATGTGCATTAACATGATGATGTGTTGCATTGCAAATTTAAATTCGATATTCATGCTTGTGTGGTGAATGCTAAAAATAGAACTTGATTGATGAATTAAGTAGGATAGCATTTCACTAGTGGTATCTAGACACCATTGCTTATAATGTTGATCTCATGGGGTTTTTAGTGGTTATGATCTATGCAAGTGTGAATTTACAAGTGGTGTCTAGCTATATCGATGCTAAGGATGGTATATAAAGGCAACTCCGATTGGTATCATGCTTCAAAGGTCCATTCTATATACCTTAGCATCAATTTGATAGTAGTAACTCTCCCAAAATTCAAATCCATGCATATGTGCACAATTGAACCAAACTCATGGAAGCACATATGTAGGGGGGAGCTAATACTATCGAAATTGAAAATTGATTTTTTTCATATCTTTGTGGTGGTTGTCATCAATTACTAAAAAGGGGGAGATTGAAAGCTCAAGTTTGGTTTTGGAAATTGAGTGACACCAAAGTTGCTAATGTTATGTGATCAAGTGTGATTAAGCTAGGCATAAGCAACATGTGATGGAGTTGGAAATAGCATGGAGAGATGGCCACAAGACCACATGATTTGGTGCATGAAATGATCAGCAAGATCATGAAGGAATGCATATAAAATGATGGACATGATGATCAAGTGAAGGAGAAGGATCTAAGAGCACAAGGCAAAGGTATAACCATAGGGTTTTCCTTTTGCCGGTCTAAGATGAGTAGAGAAGTGATTGACCGGGTTTAGGATACATAGCCGACTATCAAGAGGAGAAATCACGGTTAGCTCGGGAATCAAGTGCCACTAGATCAATGTCTTGAGCATATGCATTAGGACCTAGTTGATAGCTAACATAACCCTTTGAAAATGTTTGTGAAATGATAACACACATGTATATGGTGGTGTACACTTGATGGTGTTGGCACATTTGCAAAGGAGAAGGTGTTGGAGTTGATTTTGATCAACTTGGTGAAGGGAGAAAGGTTTTTGTGGTAGAACCTCCTAATTACTATAGCCCACATGTACTTGTTGTTGTCTTAAAGACCTCTAACCACTGTACATGTGTACCACAGAACTTAAGAAGCCTGTCGGGAGTCCTCGGGAAACCCAAATCATCCACGATCTTACGAGCAGGATCACATTTCAGAGGCATTACAGTATTACAACAGTTTATATAATAAATTACATCAGAGTACAAAAGCGGAAGTCTTACATAACATAAGTTTACAAACCCGTTGTTCCAAACTTACAAAACTTAAGTTTAGTGTTACAACCATAGTAGTGGAGTAACATTATTAACATTACAACACCAAAACGTGACGCTCTGCCCAAGAGCCAAACATATTACTCGTCGTCGCTCACCACAAAGACTGTCATGCAACAGGGTCCAAAACACACCTGCTCATGAGATGCACCTGCAACAAGGGTTTAACAAACCCTGAGTACGAAAGTACTCAACAAGATTTAACCGACAAAATCAGGTGAAATGACTCAGGAATGCAGGCTCAAGGGAATCAAGGTGAGGTTCCAGCAAGAATCAAAGTTCTTTTGCATAAAAGCCACTAATAGTGAATCCTTAAGATCAAGGTTTTATTTCAGTATTATTTATCAACAGAAGGTAAGTGATCCTAATCTAGATCATATAACTCATTCAATATATTTCTGATTCTCCATCAAAGTTCCATTTCTTAACTACGATGTAGGTCAGGCGATCGAGTCTCCTTAACCGAGGAGCAGCGACGATTCGAATCGATTAAACCCAGCTAGGGATCTCTAACCACACGAGATATGTAGGACTCTAACCGACATATATCAACCTTCACTCGGATCCTCCAACACATGACGGGGTCCAACGCCACCTGAGAGTACAGTACACCTCCAATCCAGCCATTGGCTACGAGGGTACACACTACTCTCGCCATCTCTCCACTTCTAGTGCGCGGTTAGCTGTTCACATGTTGACATTACCGAGATCCTAGGCTTACCGGAGCATGTGATCAGTTGCAAAGTCTCGAAACACAGGCGGGCCTACAACGGTATGGTCCTTAACTGACTCAGTCGAAGACACTACATGGGGACTCCTTTCCCGATGCAAGTCCACTGACCGGTCTCAGATTATCATCATCATCATTCATCAAGTGGTTGTCCAACAACCCTTCAAACTTTGCTTAATATTTTTAAAGTTTTCTCATTAAGCATGACTAAGCATACTAAGCATTTTCAAATAAAAACAGTGACAAGGATGATATCGAAGTATCAAGGATGATAATGCAGTAATTAGGTTATCACTCAACTCCTATCACTTAGTGCAATAAAGCAGTAATATAAGTGAAGTAAACTTTTCAAAACGCAAGGAAGGGTTAGATGTAACCGGGGCTTGCCTTGGTCGATGGAAAACTCAGGCTCTGGATCAGTGCCACAGATGTCAAACCCTACTACCACGGACTTCGGCTCTTCTTCAGGAACAGATTCGACTTCAGTAACCTCCTCGTTCACGGGGACTACACATGACGAAAGCGTATACTTAAGATGATGAAGTAATAAACATGATGCTCGATGGATGCATAACAAAGTTAACAACGTGAATACAACTTTCCTTCGTGGTACAGTTGAACAACAAAAGCTTCTAATCTAACCCTAACCTAGGGTTTGATTACGGTAATGACTTTATTTAAGAATTCGTTAAATACATGAAATAACATTAATTAAGCCTTAACAACATAATTAAGAGAGATTAAACAATCAATTAAGAATGCTAAAGGTCATTAAGGGTTAATGACCTAAAGTCAACACTCAATCATAAAGTCAAACAAACCTAATCATTAAGCCATAATTAATTGATTAACTAATTAATTAATAAAGCATAAATTAAGAATAAAATCAACTTAGTCTAATTAAGCTAAATTTTTTATTTTAGGAAGCTTATGTCATAACTAAGTGGTAAAACAATTTTCATGATTTTTGGACAATGATTTAAACCTAGAAAAATTATGAAAAAGCCATTTAATAATTAAATGAGCTAATTAATTAACTCACAAAAAAGTAAACAAAATTGGCATTTAATATTTTTCTTAAATGGTACACAGTACATAGAGGTTACACAAAAATTTTCACTAATTTTGGAACCCTAAATAATTTACAACAAAATAATTAAAACTGGATACTATTTCACATTTTTGAAAAAGAAAAACAAAATTCTTCATGTCGGGCTGTTTCTCCTCTCCCTCCCGGTTCGGCCCAGCAAACGCGCGGCCCAGTTGCGCGCCCGCACTCTCCCTCACGTGCTTGCACGCGCGGCCAGCTCCTTCAGCCCGGCCTAGCAACTAGGCCGGCCCGCCCGCGCCCTCTCGCTCTCTCTCTGTCGCTGACACGCTGGCCCCGCATGTCATCCCCCTCGTCCCGCTCTTCTCTCCCGTCGCGGCGGCACGGTGGCCGGCCGGCGAGCACGACCTCGGTGACCCAATCAACCCGACCAACATGGCCTACTCCACCCCGCGAACCCACTACGCCATTCAACAGCTATGCTCGAGCTCCGGCGACCCCTCACCGACGACGATGGCGGACTGGAGTCGACAGTGGGCCGCGAAAACGCGCCACCGGTGAAGTAATGACTAAATTAATGCAAGAAAAATGTTTAGGGGCTCACCACGATCATGGTGGTGCTCTCGGTGATGACGGAGACAGACCGGAGAGGCCTGGCCACGTGAGGGCGGTGGTGGCGGTGCTCCGACCGGGCACGGGGAAGACGACGGCTACGCGGGCTCTTCGGGCAGTAGAGGTGGGTGCGAGTGGCCGAGGAGATGCGCGGGAGCGAGGCAGTTGCGGTGGAGCAGTTTGCGTGGCCGAAGGTGGCTCGATGGAGGCGACGGTGAGCGGCGGAGCTGCGGTGGCGACACAGACAGAGGAAAAGAAGAACACGACGTTAGCGGTGTTCAGTATATATAGGGCGATGAAAACGGCCTCACGACGACGTGTGGGAAGTCGTGAACCCGCTGAAGCCTGAGCTGGCGGTCCAAGGTGCGCCTGGAAGGCGTTTGAAGCTCGCCGGCGTCGGCAGGAGGTGGCGCTCTGCGGTTGGCGGTGATTTCAAAATATTTACAGAAATGCCACGGGTGAAATTTTTTAAATTACTCTCAAATTTTCTATAGAATTTGAAAATCTGTAAATACAAACGTTGTTCAATTTTCAAAGTTCTACAACTTTCTCAATATAAACATTTTCCAATTTGGCCTAGATTTTGAAATTTGAATTTGAATTTAAAGGGGACATTTTCTAGAAATCTGTAAATTCAAAATTACTTTTAATTTTATGTTGAAACTTCAAAAACTTAAAATACCAAAGTTGTACATCTAGGTAAGACCTACAACTTTGCTATTCAAAATATTTTGAAATTCTGCATCTATTTTGAAATTGGATAGGGGAGATGAAAAGGGGTCAAATTTGAGATTTGAATCTTTTCAAAATTACTCCAAATTTTATACTGAAACTTTAAAAACTCAAAACACCAAACTTGTAGCCCTTGAAAAGACCTACAAATGGTTTTACACCTTTTCCCAAATTTTGCTTAGATTTTGATTTATTCAAAAAGGGGTAAAAACTAGGGTTTTGCTTTTCAGGGTTTTCGAAAAGATTTCAAATTGAAACTTAATACTCTATTAATTTGTGTTTATTTAGTGATCACACCATCACCCTAGGGCATCATTGAGTCAAGCATCACTAGTTTGACCAAATGCCACTCTAGGTTGACTAGTTTGACTTAAGAAATTCTTTTAACAATTCCTCAAATTTGAATTCGAATTCGAATCAGAAAACTTGCAACAAGTTTTGGATTCCAAACTCTAACTCAAACTTGAAGCTTTATTTTATAAGTTGGACTTCAGCTCATACCCTACACTTGGCACTAGTGTATAACACAATCACACACCTCAAATTACGCAGGGCATAAACTAAGTATTGGCGGTGACATTCGAAATTAGGGTTTTTAGATTCGAGTCACACAACGAGAAACACATCCAACCTAAGAAGGTAAACTTATTTTAGTTGATGCATAACATATTTAACCTAATCTTAGATGATTTGCAGTGCAAATGATGACATGGCATATTTTTAGTTACTATAACACCAAGGGTGTTACAGCCCTTTCCCCTTAAAGAAATCTCGTCCTGAGATTTAAAGCCTTAGGTTAAGTAAAGGAAAAGAAAACATGTCAAACAAACACGTTCAAGACTTGTTCATTAAACAGGTAGAGATTTTTACATTATTAAGTTTTTAAAAAAGAACAAGTTACAACCTAGAGAGAAAATTGTAACTTAGATAGAAGCAAAGAATTCGGGAAAGTTCTCCAGCATATAATCTTCAGATTCCCACGTTGCCTCTTCTTTCGAATGTTGATTCCATTGTATCTTGTACCACTTAATTGTTCTACTTCGAGTAACATGATGTTTTCGGTCCAAAACTCTGACAGGATGCTCTGAATAGGTTAGATCTGGTTCAAGCTCGACTCCCTCAAAATCAACCACTTGATCAGGTACTTGAAGACACTTCTTTAGTTGTGACACATGGAACACATTATGCACCACTAAGAGTTGTTCAGGTAACCTCAAACGGTATGCCACTTTACCATATCGTTCTAAAATCTGAAACGGTCCAATGTATCTAGGTGCCAACTTGCCTTTAACCCTAAATCGGTTAACTCCTTTCATAGGTGATACTTTCAAGTATACATAATCTCCTTTGTCGAACACCAGTGCTCGACGTCTCTTATCTGCATAACTCTTTTGACGAGACCGTGCTATCTTTATATTATTTTGTATATGTCTGACTTTCTCTTCAGTTTCTTTTACCAAATCAACCCCGAAAAACCATCTCTCTCTAGGTTCTGACCAGTTCAATGAAGTCCTGCATCTGCGACCATATAGTGCTTCAAACGGTGCCATTTTGATACTTTCTTGATAACTGTTATTGTAAGAAAACTCTACTAAAGGTAAATATTCATCCCAAGTATCCAAATAATTGAGCACACAAGATCTTAACATATCTTCTAAAATCTGATTGACTCTTTCAGTCTGACCATCTATTTAAGGATGATAAGCAGTACTGTGCAGAAGTTTAGTACCCAGGGACTCATGTAAGTGCCTCTAGAAATTGTTGACAAACTGTGTACCTCTATCAAATACGATGGTCTTCGGTACTCCATGAAGACTCAAAATTCGGGCAATGTATAGTTTAGCATAAACCATAGCAGAATGTTCTATCTAGACTGGAAGAAAATGAGCTAATTTTGTCAGTCGGTCCACAATGACCCAGATAGAATCAAACCCTCTGGAAGTCTTGGGCAAACCCACAATAAAATCCATACTGATGTCTTCCCACTTCTAGGCTAGAATGGGTAATGGCTGCAATTCTCCAGTCGACTTCAAATGCACAGCTTTCACTCTCTGACAAGTGTTACACTTGGCTATATATCGGGCAATCTCAATCTTCATCTTAGTCCACCAAAATCTTTATTTTAGATCATGATACATCTTATTACTTTCGAGATGGATAGAGAATCTAGTTAAATGTGCTTCATCCAGAATTAACTAACGTAATTCAGGAACCTTGGGTACGACCAGACAATTCTTGAACCATAGGACATCTGCTTCATCAATTCTGAAACATGAACCTTTTTCCTTTCTAACTTTTTCTTTTATGTAGACTATACCCTTATTCTCCTTCTAAGCAGAAATAATCTTATCTCATATAGTTGTTTCCACAGTGATGTTGGCCACACTACCCTGTTGAACTATTTCAATGCCCAACTTTTCTATCTCGTGGCACAAAGAAATATCCAACGGCTTCACTGTCAAGCAGTTGCAATGAGTCTTTCGACTGAGGGCATCGGCAACAACATTTGCCCTACCCGGATGATAATGTACTTCCAAGTCATAATCCTTTATCAATTCTAACCATCTTCATTGGCGCATATTCAAATCAGCCTGAGTGAAAATGTATTTCAAACTCTTGTGGTCTATATAGATGTGACATATATTACCCAACAAGTAATGTTGCCATATCTTTAAAGCATGAACAACGGCCGCTAACTCTAAATCATGAGTTGGATAATGCTCTTCATGATGTTTGAGTTGTCGAGAAGCATAAGTAATCACTCGACCTTCTTGCATTAACACACATCCAATACCGGTACCACAAGCATCACAATAGATGTCAAACGGCTTCTCAATATCTGGTTGGGCTAACACTGGAGCAGTGGTTAACAATCTTTTCAAAGTATGGAAAGCTTTCTCACATTCTGATGACTAGACAAATTTGACTTGCATCTTCAACAACTCGGTGATAGGTTTTGATATCTTCGAGAAATCAGGGATGAATCGATGGTAATAACCCGCCATTCCCAGGAAACTACGAACTTGATGGACAGTAGTTGGGGGCTTCTAATCTAGAATATCCCTTACTTTGCTAGGGCCAACAACAACACCCTCGGCAGATAAAACATGTCCAAGAAATGGCACCTCATTAAGCCAAAACTCACATTTGCTAAACTTAGCATATAACTGATGTTCCCTCAAGCGACTTAGAACGATGCGTAAATGTTTTGCATGTTCTTTCTTGTTTTTGGAGTAAACCAAGATGTCATCAATGAAGACAACGACAAACTTGTCAAGCTCAGGCATGAAAACAGAATTCATGAGGTACATGAAATGAGCTGGTGCATTTGTAAGACCAAAGGATATGACTAGATATTCATAAAGACCATATCTAATAGTGAAAGCAGTCTTTGGAATGTCCTTGGGGCGAATTTTTATTTGGTGGTAGCCAGATCGGAGATTGATCTTAGAAAATACTTTGGCTCCAGCAAGTTGATCAAAGAGTAGATCAATACGAGGAAGAGGATACTTATTTTTGATAGTCACTTCATTCAACGGACGATAATCAACACACAACCTCAAAGTTTTGTCCCTCTTTTTCACAAATATAGCTGGACATCCCCATGGTGAAGAACTAGGTTGAATAAAACCTTTGTCAAGCAATTCTTGTAACTATGTCTTGAGTTCTGCTAATTCTTTCGGTGACATTCTGTATGCTCTTCTAGATATTGGGACAGTGCTAGGTTTTAACTCAATCACATATTCCACATCTCTATCAGGCGGTAAACCATACAGATCATCTGGGAAAACATCTGGAAACTCGCAAACTACAGGAATATCACTGATCTCCTTCACAGAAGTTGCACAAACTCTTTCGACTGCCCTTTTTGATGTTTGGAGTTGGATAAGAAGTTGAGAACTACTATCAGGTAAGTTCAGTCTTATTGTTCTATTCAAAGTATCTATTATAGCTCCGTGCTGATACATCCAATTCATACCTAGGATCACATCTATATCCTGATCCTTCAGAATTATCATGGACGTGGGAAAAGTATGCCCACCCAATTCTATAGGCACCCGATGCACCATTTCCTTAGTACATAGACGACCCCTGGGCGACTGTATAAAGAAATTTTCTTTCATTTCCCCAATTGGAATTGCATGTTTCATAACAAATGTTCAATTAATGAATGTATGTGATGCACACAAATCGAAAAGCATAGCTGTAGGGTGATTTGCAACAGGAAACATACCCATCATGATGGGTTCTCCCTCAGGTATTGCCCCAGTCTACATGTAGAAGACTCGTCCGGTTTTCTTCTCAGCCTTGCCCTTCTGGGCATTCTGGTTATTGCCCCGCTGCTGGTTCTGGTTCTGTTGTTATGGCACAAAAGCTCTCTAAAAATTTTGATTGTACTTCCTCGGGTACAAACACTCCCTCGAGAAATGCCCTGTCTTTCCGCAATTATAGCAAGGATAGTTAATGATATTGTTGCCCTGCGGGAATGGGGGACGAATGCCAGGAGCATTCGGCTGACGTGGGTACGATAGAGCTGCAACAGGACGAACAAATGCCTGTTACCGAGCTTGAAATTGTGGTGGACGAAAAGTAGGACGAAAATGGTTCTGGGGATGATACACTATCTTCTGACGCTTTTGATTGCTACCAGAGGATCCATACGACACCTTCTTCTTCTTAGCCTCCTTATGCTTCCAATATTCCTCTTCTGACGAAAGAGCAATGTTAACAGCCTCATGATAAGTCACGTTGAGGCAGCCAGTCATCATGGTTCAAATCTTTGAATTCAAGCCCCTCATAAAACAAGCTTGCTTCTTCTGATCTGAATTGATTTGGTCAGTAGCATACTGTGATAAATGATTGAACCTGTCCACATATTGCATCACTGACTGATCTCCCTGCTTCAACGCAAGGAACTCCTCCAACTTTCTGATCATAATACCCTCCGGAATAAAGTGAGCTTGGAAAGCCTCACGAAATTCTGCCTAGGTCACCCGGTGACCAGCTGACTATGCAGCAAGATGATTCCCCTGCCATGCTCCAGCAGCACCCCGAAGATGTTGGGCTACAAACACCGGCTTCTGATATTCACTACATTCCATGAGGTCAAACTTTTGCTCCATAGTGCGGAGCCAGTCATCCGCTTCTAAAGGTTCATCAGCTTTGGTAAACACTGGGGGCTGGGTATCAGTGAAATCCACGTATGTGGTCTCATTCCAGTGGTTATGCCAACCCTGATTGTCTGGTGGTGCATTTTGATTATGCTGAGCCATTTCCCTCAGTAACCTAGCATTCTCTGCAGTAGCATTGACAAGGGCGACCATAGCCTCTGCCAAATTTGGTGAAACGGGTGGTGGATTAGGGACATCATTCCCACCCTATGAAGTTCCGGTACCATCACCATTATGAGCCATCTGTTGATAACAAACCAAACTTTATTCACAAACTTTTATTGAATTTTATAAAAGTTACTACAAACACACCACATAGATTCATTTATTTATTACACAAGTCCGCACACAGGCTGAACTTCCTAGTTCAACTAAGGCTGACAACAAACACAAACTTCTAGCTACATACTGCACTTGACCAACTCAGTCCTCGTGGTCAGTGTCCACTCCCAAAACATGACCTCCCTCATCGTCACTCTCGTCCACAAGCTCCATCTCCTCCGGATCTTCTTTTTCCTCAGACTCCTTCGCAGATTCACCACCATCAGTGAGGATAACACCAGGGTCTAGCTCAGCTGCACTTGGAGGAGGATGCAGTTGATAGAATAGCTGATGTACTTCCTCGTGGAGAATCTGGTTATCTCCCTCCAGATCGTTAACATAGAATTATAGCTCCTCAGCACGTTCCGTGGCAACATCCTCTCGGTGCCATGCCTCATTCCTTTCCACCACCAAATGA
This sequence comes from Saccharum hybrid cultivar R570, assembly GCA_038087645.1. NCBI lineage: Eukaryota > Viridiplantae > Streptophyta > Magnoliopsida > Poales > Poaceae > Saccharum > Saccharum hybrid cultivar. The sequence goes on along the minus strand of JAQSUU010000647.1, from coordinate 321,390 downwards.
CCCATCATCTGCTCACAACTCAGATGAGCCCCAGTGAGCCTTCGTAACTGACTTTGTAATTCCCCGACCTGGATAGCATCATTAACTCTATCTCGTGTAGCCTGGGCTAACTCAGCGAAAAGCCTCTCTATCTCCGTCTGATGGTCAGGCCTGCTTCTGCTGCTACTAGCACCTTCGTTCCTAGGAGCAAGCTGGCGACGAGGAACTCCCTTGGGCCCGGTGGACTTGCGGGGTGTCAACCTGGTACGGGCCATCCTGTAGCGGGAAAAGGTAGAATTGATAAGGATAGCTGGGGAGGATCTGAAGGTTAGCATGAATAGGATTGATGCTACTTAACCCAAACCACATTAATAGGGAAGGTAATTAACAGGTTCATTAAGCATGATGCATGATCCGACGTATGAACTAAACATCAAAGATTTCAGTAATTAAATGCACAAGAGTAACAAAACATAAAACTTTATACATTGGGCAATTTTAATATGCTATTCCACCAAAAGTCTTTAAACATGACTAAAGATCTATAAGAGGAATAGAGATAGGTAATAAGCAAGTTGGACCAAAATAGCCAGTTAAATTCATTTGACCCAAATTGTTTTGAAGTTTTGAAATGTTATACTACAATATCCCTGACAATGATCGCTCTGATACCAGCTGTGCCAGAACCTCCTAATTACTATGGCCCACATGTACTTGTTCTCGTCTTAAAGACCTCTAACCATTGTACATGTGTACCACAGAACTTAAGAAGCCTATCAGGTGTCCTTGGGAAACCCGAATCATCCACGATCTTCCGAGCAGGATCACATTTCAGAGGCATTACAGTATTACCATAGTTTATATAAAAAATTACATCAGAGTACAAAAGCGGAAGTCTTACATAATATAAGTTTACAAACCCATTGTTCCAAACTTACAAAACTTAAGTTTAGTGTTACAACCATAGTAGTGGAGTAGCATTATTAACATTATTACAACACCAAAATGCGACGCTCTGCCCAAGAGCCAAACATCTTACTCGTCGTCGCTCACCGCAAAGACTGTCATGCAACAGGGTCCAAAACACACCTGCTCATGAGACGCACCTACAACAGGGGTTTAACAAACCCTGAGTACGAAAGTACTCAACAATACTTAACCGATAAAATCGGGTGAAATGACTCAGGAATGCAGGCTCAGGGGAATCAAGGTGAGGTTCCAGCAAGAATCAAAGTTCTTTTGCATAAAAGCCACTAATAGTGAATTCTTAAGATCAAGGTTTTATTTCAGTATTATTTATCAACAAAAGATAAGTGATCCTAATCTAGATCATATAACTCATTCAATATCTTTCTGATTCTCCACCAAAGTTCCATTTCTTAACTACGATGTAGGTCAGGCGATCGAGTCTCCTTAATCGAGGAGCAGCGACGATTCGAATCGATTAAACCCAGCTAGGGATCTCTAACCACACGACATATGTAGGACTCTAACTGACATATATCAACCTTCACTCGGATCCTCCAACACATGACTGGATCCAGCGCCACCCGAGAGTACAGTACACCTCCAATCCAGCCATTGGCAACGAGGGTACACACTACTCTCGCCATCTTTCCACTTCTAGTGCGCGATTAGCCATTCACATGTAGACATTACCGAGATCTTAGGCTTATTGGAGCATGTGATCAGTTGCAAAGTCTCGAAACATAGGCGGGCCTACAACGGTATGGTCCTTAACTGACTCAGTCGGAGACACTACATGGGGACTCCTTTCCCGATGCAAGTCCACCGACCGGTCTCAGATTATCATCATCATCATTCATCAAGTGGTTATCCAACAACCGTTCAAACTTTGCTTAATATTTTTAAAGTTTTCTCATTAAGCATGGCTAAGCATACTAAGCATTTTCAAATAAAAACAGTGACAAGGATGATATCAAAGTATCAAGGATGGTAATGTAGTAATTAGGTTATCACTCAACTCCTATCACTTAGTGCAATAAAGCAGTAATATAAGTGAAGTAAACTTTTCAAAACGCAAGGAAGGGTTAGATGTGACCGGGGCTTGCCTTGGTCGATGGGAAACTCGGGCTTTGGATCAGTGCCGTAGATGTCAAACCCTACTTCCACAGACTTTGGCTCTTCTTCGGGAACGGATTCGACTTCAGTAACCTCCTCGTTCATGGGGACTACATGTGACAAAAGCGTATGCTTAAGATGATGAAGTAATAAACATGATGCTCGATGGATGCATAACAAAGTTAACAACGTGAGTACAACTTTCTCTCGCGGTACAGTTGAACAACAAAAGCTTCTAATCTAACCCTAACCTAGGGTTTGATTACGATAATGACTTTATTTAAGAATTCGTTAAATACATGAAATAACATTAATTAAGCCTTAACAATATAATTAAGAGAGCTTAAACAATCAATTAAGAATGCTAAAGGTCATTAAGGGTTAATGACCTAAAGTCAACACTCAATCATAAAGTCAAACAAACCTAATCATTAAGCCCTAATTAATTGATTAACTAATTAATTAATAAAACATAAATTAAGAATAAAATCAACTTAGTCTAATTAAGCTAAAATTTTTATTTTAGGAAGCTTATGTCATAATTAAGTGGTAAAACAATTTTCATGATTTTTTAACAATGATTGAAACCTAGAAAAATTATGGAAAAGTCATTTAATAATTAAATGAGCTAATTAATTAACTTACAAAAATAAACAAAATTGGCATTTAATATTTTTCTTAAATGGTACACAGTACATAGAGGTTACACAAAAATTTTCACTAATTTTGGAATCCTAAATAATTTACAACAAAATAATTAAAACTGAATACTATTTTACATTTTTGAAAAAGAAAAACAAAATTCTTCATCTCGGGCTGTTTCTCCTTTCCCTCTCGGTTCGGCCCAGCAAACGCGCGGCCTAGTCGTGCGCCCGCGCTCTCCCTCGTGTGCTCGCGCGCGCGGCCTGCTCCTTCAGGCCGGCCTAGCAACCAGACCGGCCCGCCCGCGCCCTCCCGCTCTCTCTCTGTCGCTGACACGATGGCCCCGCGTGTCATCCCCCTCCTCCCGCTCTTCTCTCCCGTCACGGCGGCACGGTGGCTGGACGGCGACCACGACCCCGGTGACCCAATCAACCCGACCAACATGTCCTACTCTAGCCCGCGAACCCACTACGCCATTCAACAGCTATGCTCGAGCTCCGGCGACCCCTCACCGACGACGATGGCGGACCGGAGTCGATGGTGGGCCGCGAAAACGTGCCACCGGTGAAGTAATGACTAAATTAACGCAAGAAAAATGTTTAGGGGCTCACCGCGATCACGATGGTGCTCTCGGTGATGACGGAGACAGACCGAAGAGGCCTGGCCACGTGAGGGCGGTGGTGGCGGTGCTCCGACCGGGCGCGGGGAAGACGACGGCTACGCGGGCTCTTCGGGCAGTAGAGGTGGGTGCGAGTGGCCGAGGAGATGCGCGGGAGCGAGACGGTTGCGATGGAGTGGTTTGCGTGGCCAGAGGTGGCTCGACGGAGGCGACGGCGAGCGGCGGAGCTGCGGTGGTGGCGGAGACACAGGAAAAGAAGAACACGATGTTGGCGGTGTTCAGTATATATAGGGCGATGAAAACGGCCTCAAGACGACGTGTGGCAAGTCGCGAACCCGCTGAAGCCCGAGCTGGTGGTCGAAGGCGCGCCTGGAAGGCGTTCGAAGCTCGCTGGCGTTGGCGGGAGGTGGCGCCCTGCGGTTGGCGGTGATTTCAAAATATTTACAGAAATTCCACTAGTGAAAAATTTCAAATTACTCTCAAATTTTCTATAGAAGTTGAAAATCTGTAAATACAAAAGTTGTTCAATTTTCAATGTTCTACAACTTTCTCAATATAAACATTTTCCAATTCGGCCTAGATTTTGAAATTTGAATTTAAAGGGGACATTTTCTGGAAATCTATAAATTCAAAATTACTTTGAATTTTATGTTGAAACTTCAAAAACTTAAAATACCAATGTTGTACATCTAGGTAAGACCTACAACTTTTCTATTCAAAATATTTTCAAATTCAGCCTCTATTTTAAAATTGGATAGGGGAGATGAAAAGGGGTCAAATTTGAGATTTGAATCTTTTCAAAATTACTCCAAATTTTACACTGAAACTTTGAAAACTCAAAACACCAAACTTGTAGCCCTTAAAAAGACCTACAAACTTGGTCTTGCACTTTTCCCAAATTTTGCTTAGATTTTGATTTATTCAAAAAGGGGTAAAAACTAGGGTTTTGCTTTTCAGGGTTTTCGGAAAGATTTCAAATTGAAACTTAATACTCTATTAATTGGTGTTTATTTAGTGATCACACCATCACCCTAGGGCGTCATTGAGTCAAGCATCACATGTTTGACCAAATGCCACTCTAGGTTGACCAGTTTGACTTAAGAAATTATTTTAACAATTCCTCAAATTTGAATTCGAATTCGAATCGGAAAACTTGCAACAAGTTTTGGATTCCAAACTCTAACTCAAACTTGAAGATTTATTTTATAAGTTGGACTTGTGCTCATACCCTACACTTGGCACTAGTGTATAACACAGTCACACACCTCAAATTACGCAGGGCATAAACTAAGTATTGGCGGTGACATTCGAAATTAGGGTTTTTAGATTCGAGTCACACAATGAGAAACACATCCAACCTAAGAAGTTAAACTTATTTTAGTTGATGCATAACATATTTAACCTAATCATGGATGATTTGTAGTGCAAATGATGACATGGTATATTTTTAGTTACTATAACGCCAAGGGTGTTACAGTTTTTTGGTGTTCTCCGGATACTAGGATGACTCTTGGAGTGGAATTCTGCTTTGATCTATTGTGACTTGGATTAAGTGTTCATATGGGTTGTGTATCCTTGTTAGTAAGCTTTCCAAAATGTCCAAGATCATTGAAATCAGAGTTCGGAGCTAAGAGTTATCGTCGTTTTACCGAAGAGTGGTCTGTGACCGGACTCGTGACCGGACGCGTCCGGTCAGCACCTGTGCGTCCGGTCAGCGCGTCCGGTCAGTGTTTTTCACGTGCAAAAGTGACCGGACGCTGCTGCGAGTCCGGTCAGTGATGACCGAACGCGTCCGATCGTGTCGGGAGCTTACTGAAACCTATCTGTTCGCTGTTTCGCTGTGACCTGCGTGTTCGGTCCCGTTAGTGACATGCGCGTCCGGTCGATACAAGTTTTTGCGCGCAAAAACTAGCCGTTGGAGCACGCTAGCGACCTGCGCGTCCGGTCGGTGTCGACCGGAGCGTCCGGTCAGCCCGACTCAGAACCAAAATGGCTACTGCGTACCCTTCGTTATAAATAGAAGATGGCCAGGGTTTGGGGGCATCTCTTGCATTCTTGCTGACCTTGAGACATCGTTTGAGCTAGAGAACAACCCCTCCACTTATCTCTTTGCTTGGTTGCACATCTTCAGTGAGATTGAGTGAGATTCAAGTGCATTACTTGAGAGTTGCATTTTAGAGGCACTTGATCTTCGAGTTGCTGCGGATTTCTTGTTACTTTTCTGTGTTTCCCGACGCGGTAGATGGCTTGGAGCAGTGGAGGTGATTGAGCTCGCAATTGGAGATTGTTGGAGCCCTCACCAAGTGTTGTAAGGGGTTCTTGATCCTTCCCTGTGAGAGTTCGCGAATTGAATACTCTAGTGGAGCTCGTGGCTTGGAGGATCCCCATCTTGTGTGCGGTTGTGCGGCGTCTGCCGAGGGCTCGACTCTTGATAGTCGATTAGCTCACGAACCGACAATTGGGTGTATTGCCATAACGGGGAGTAACTTGCTAGAAAGCAAGTGAACCTCGAGATAAATTCTTGTGTTGTTCTCTTCCTAAGGATTTCTCTTGTGTGATTGATTGATTGGTACTTCTCATCTCTACACGGTGGTATAATCACTTGAAACACTTCTCTCGCGTTACTTCTTGTATCCAGCTTGTAGTTGTTGTTGTGTTTAGTGGATAGCCTTGTACTAGACTTGTGTAGGTGGCTTGCTTAATTAGTTAGAGCTAGTGCATTTTGCTTCGCTACCTTTTGTACTAACACGTGTGGTTAAGTAATTCTTGTAGATGTTTTAATTAGGCTATTCACCCCCCCTCTAGCCTATTTGGACCTTACAAATGCTTACAAAACACTTGAAACACTTGAAAGCCATTGCAAACATATGCAACATCCATGATAATAACACTACAACATATGTGAAACATATGCAACATCCAGATAAAACACTTGCAACATACGTCTAAAAATAGATAAAATATCTAGAATAGACACTTGCAACATGCGTGTATAGCAATTGCAACATATGCAATATCTGGATATATTTTTGCAAATATCCATATGAAACACTTGTAACATGCCTCTGAAACATCTGAAATACTTGAAACATATGTTTGCAACATGCGCTTTCAGCGCAACATCTCCTTGCGACTCGGGAGAATGGAGGCTCGTCGGCGTGTGAAGTTCATTGGTGTAGAGCTCGCCACTCCTGTGGAGAAGGCCATGACGGGTCACTCCGGTGGAGAAGACGGTCCGTGTGCGGGAGAAAGCTGTGGGCTGTGGCAGATGGGAGGCGCGATGGAGAGGGAGAAAGGCGGACGGCCACGCTCAAGCATGGTGGAGACGCCGGCCTAGACGCCATCACCGAGGCGGCGCGGCGGAGCGCGTTCGTGGTGCTACAATAAACTATGGTTAGGGAGCCGAGTGGAGTCGTTGGACTAACGTTGCGGCCCACTAATGGATGAACTGACGCCCTATTCAAAGTAGTACCGATTTGGAAAACAATTCAGAATTTAAGTTTGCAAAATTGCACGGTTCGGATGTAGAATATCGTGTTACCTAGACTCTGCAATTTATTTTCAAAGGCAGCCAGAGGTTGTCTTTGCAAATAGAAAAGGATCACGTCTGAAGATCCCTTTTATAATAGTTATAATAGTTGATTATTAGTGCTCCTCAATTTGCAGAAGAGAACGCCTGGACAGCATCTATAATCAATTTTCAGAAAACAAAAAAAAAAGGAAAAGGAAAACATTTCTTCTTTTTAATCCTAGGACAAGCAGCATAGGTCGACACCGCATGCGCAAGAGGCTCATCTTTAATGATTTTAAAAAAAGACTAAAATGAATAGTAAAACATTTTTCATCATAATAAGTCATAAGTCGTTCGCACAAGATTGACATGAGTGCATTTACCAGGATTCAAACCCGTAACATCTTGCCTCACATGTTCCCTTTCTACCAATACACCACATATTCCTTTCTGACTACTTTTATACTAACTTTTATGAACCATGTAACGAATATTTCGGCCTCTAAACAATTTTAAATAAAAAAGTTTCAACTACAAATTTTAGATCTAATCAAACACTATAACTTTCAAATATTTGAAAATTCCAAATATTTGAATATCAAAATCTGATAATTTGAGATGGGTATTTGGGACTAAATATCTTCAAATAAAGAACTTTTAACTAAACAGTTATTGATCGTTTTGATAACTACAACTTTGGTATAGATCATGCCAACATCTAAAGTCGTTTGAAAATTCTAAATTTTGAAATTTGAGAACATAAAAATAGTATTTATTAGGACTCCAAGTGACTTCAAACAAAAAAATATCAACTACAAAGCTACAGATGACATTGATACTACAACTTCTGTGTAGACCATGGCAACTTCCTAGATTGTTCAAAGATACTATATTTTGATTTTCAAAATTTGAGAACTTCGAATGAATGTTTGCAGCTCTAAATGTTTTTCAATAAAAATTGTAACCTATAAAGTTGTATATGTTGTTGAGTTTGCAATTCTAATGTAAAGTTTGTCTAATCTCATATGTAAAAGTTATGATTTTCTGCAAACAATTGTTAATATAGGTGGGCATCGATTTATAGACACTCTTAAGAGGTATGTCTCTGTGAATAGCTGAAATTTATTTATAAAGTTGCTTAAGCTATCTCCATAAATGAACCGATGGTCGTGTCTGAAATTCACTAGATATTTTTGGAGACAAGACACTTTAATGGGAACGCTCAATCTTTCCCTTGGTACAGGTAACTCACAATTTGGTTGAAGCTTAACATACACAATTTGGCTTCCGATCAGAAAGACTCAACGCTATGGAATCGTAGCACCATGTCTTCTCTAGTTATTATCAACTAGGGTCCAGGGCACTACCCATTGACCTCGCCACTAAATATAATGTTCGCATGCGAATAAAAAAACACAGGACACAACTGAAATTTATTGAATATTGATTAAACACTGAAAATTGAGGTCTCACAAACGATGAACAATGACAATTTTAATGGCATATTAATGTAAGCAAAATCCGAACTCTAACTTGGGTGACAACTACCAAATATATAATATTAGGGGCGACCCAGAACCCATGGACGCTTGCTTAATGGACTTTGACATGATCCAAGGCCAAGGACCCAAAAGACGGTGACGCAATGCACGGATAGATTCTGTACGTCACTTGTTTTGATGATTTCTATTGACTAATGGAATTTTTGACATGGACTAGCGTTGATGGAAAGCTTATCACCTTAACTTTGCGTGCACATATGTAGAACATTGAAATCAGTGGCGGATGCAGGATAGGGGACAAGGGGGGCTAAAACAATGAAGATGCTGATTTGCATGAAGATTTAATGGTGATTTGAGGCTTTTGCTACAGTGATTTAGTGGTGATTAGCTGCTCTAGGGGGGGCTGCAGCCCCTCTAGCCCTCCCCCTTTGAATCCGCCACTGATTAAAATGGAGTACATATGTGATTTGGATGACGATTTTAGCGTGGGTTGTGCTCCTAGAGTTTGAGGAGGACTCGAACCTAGTACGGATTAAGCCTCCAACTTTTCTTGACGCCCTATGTTGGTCTTCTCTACCTCCAAAGTCCAAACCCTCTTTCTAATGACTCACTCGATCACTCACCAATTTGCCACCAAACTTGCATTGTAGATAAAGCTAAATTGCTCCGGTAGTGGTAGAGCCGGACGTGCCCTACTTCTAGCGATGTAAAGGTGATTACAAAGTGACCTTCATATAATACTCAATCCATTCCCGTGTTATAGACACCATGTCCGTTCTTCTCATCAATTGTGTGTTTGTGGCAAAATGTAAAAAAACCATCACTTTGGTTAGGGATTCACATCACTACTTGAAACTGAGACAACATTTCCCGTTCCCGTACTACGCCCATTCCGTTCACGTCCATACTGTTCGTCTACCTCGCGCCCGTGCATCACTGCCATCGTGCTCGCACGTACTGTACTCTACGACGCATACGACGCCACTCAGACTTAAGAACGCACGTAACCTGACAAGAGACATGACACGTGTCGCAACTCGGAAACATACATGCTCATACGTGCTGAACGCAGCTATTCACTTGGCACTGCCGGCGACGGACAATTGGCAACGAAGCCAACGACAGCTACTTGTACCACACATACACACATACACAGAGTCTAACTAGTGCCTACGTTGAACAGTAACTCAGGCGCTTCATTACCTAGTTAATCTATCTTTTATTACGCACTAATCAGAGGGCTATCTCCTCCCTTCAACTGATCAGTGAGGCAGCAACGACCGGCCAGCCGGCTGCCGGCGGCGGTTAGGTAGCTACCGATCTGGCCCTGTTCGGTTGTCTTATAAGATGTACTTTTTCAGCCAACGAACGATGTTTTTCTCTAACAACAAATTAGTGAATAGCACTTTCAGTCGTAGCTAAACAGGTAGCTAGTTGTCTGCGACGACGGTGCGGATGCGCCCGAGCTCGGCGTCGACGGCTGCGGCGGCGTTCACCATGGCGGACTGGCAGAAGACGACCTTGAGCTCGCCAGGCGCGATGCACCGCTGCGGCACGGGCTCCACGTCGGTGGCCGTGGTGCGCGTCAGCGGGCACCGCTCCTTGAAGTACCCCGCGGGGCCCTTGCACGCCACCACGGCGCCGCCCCTTGCCCCAACCACGCGTTGCAAGGGCGGCACCCGGCGTTGAGGTCCGCGGCGCACCCCAGGGCCGGGCACTGCCCACCGCCCACGGCCTGCGGGCTCACCATGGCGGGCACGTTGAACCCATCCACCAGGCTCACGCTGTACGCCGCCAGGTCCTGCGTCTGCCCCTCTGAAAGCCCAAGTTTGGTTTTGGTAATTGAGTGACACCAAAATTGCTAATGTTATGTGATCAAGCGTGATTAAGCTAGGCATAAGCAACATGTGATGGAGGTGGAAATGTCATGGAGAGATGGCCACAAGACCACATGATTTGGTGCATGAACTGATGAGCAAGATCATGAAGGAATGCACATAAAATGATGGACTTGATGATCAAGTGGAGGAGAAGGAACTAAGAGCGAAAGGCAAAGGTATAACCATAGGGTTTTTCTTTTGTTGGTCTAAGATGAGTAGAGAAGTGATTGACCGGGTTTAGAATACATAGCCGACTATCAAGAGGGGCAATCACGGTTAGCTCGGGAATCAAGTGCCACTAGATCAATGTATTGAGCATATGCATTAGGATCTAGTAGAGAGCTAACATAACGCCTTGAAAAATATTTGTGAAATGCTAACACACATGCACATGGTGGTGTATACTTGGTGGTGTTAGCACATTTGCGAAGGCGGTGGAGTTTGAGCGGTAGAGAGGGGTTTGGGTTCCTCTCTCCGGAGGGATTCGGCGTTTTTTGGGGAAGTGAAACGCCTATTTTCTACTGCGCCGGAGGCAGAGAAATGGAGGTGTAAGTCCGGTGTGTTTCTCACTGAAAAACAGTGACCGAACGCTGGACCGGACGCGGTCCAGGGTGGACCTGCGCATCCGGTCAGCTCAAGTCAAGGGCTAAGGCGCAGCGCGCCTAGGGTTTGTGACTGGACGCTGGTCTGGCCTGACCAGCGCGTCCGGTCAGTTCACCTGGGCACAGAGGAAAGGCGCACGACCAGCTCATCCGAGGGTCCCCAGGACCAGAGCGTCCGGTCGGACACCCAGAGGAGCAGAGCGTGGTGTGGAGCTGATCGGACGTGCGGCGCGTCCGGTCACATGTGATCGGACACGTCCGTTCGCGCGAGGAGCTCTCTGGACTCCGATTGGACGCCGGGTGCAGCGCGTCTGGTCAAACGGTGAAGCGAGTCCGGTCACGGCAACGGCTCTCACTGACTCGCACTGTTACTATTTGTCCTGTAGTGACTGGACGCGTCCGGTCACCCTGGCCGGTGCGTCCGGTCATCACGTTTTTTACTGAGACGTCTAGTAACGGCTAGTTGCTTACCCCTTCGCTATAAATAGATGGTGGCCGGGTTTGGACAGTTAGCTCTTGCACATTCGAGACCTTGAGACATCCTTTGAGCTAGAGAACAACCCCTCCACTCATCTCTTTGCTTGGTTGCACATCTTGAGTGAGATTCAAGTGCATTACTTGAGAGTTGCATTCTAGAGGCACTTGATCTTCGAGTTGCTGCGGATTTCTTGTTACTCTTCCGTGTTTCCCGACGCGGTAGACGGCTTGGAGCAGCGAAGGTGATTGAGCTCGCAATTAGAGATTGTTGGAGCCCTCACCAAGTGTTGTAAGGGATTCTTGATCCTTCCCCACGGGAGTTCATGAATTAGATACTCTATTGGAGCTCGTGGCTTGGAGGATCACCATCTTGTGTGTGGTTGTGCGGCGCCCACCGAGGGCTCGACTCTTGATAGTCGATTAGCTCGCGAACCGACAAGTGGGTGTATCGCCACAACGGGGAGTAGTTTGCCGGGAAGCAAGTGAACCTCGGGATAAGTTCTTGTGTCGTTCTCTTCCCGAGGATTTCTCTTGTGTGATTGATTGATTGGTTTTTCTCATCTCTACATGGCGGTATAATTACTCAAAGCTCTTCTCTCTCTTTACTTCTTGTTTCTTGCTTGTAGTTGTTGTTGTGTTTAGTGGATAGCCTTGTACTAGACTTGTGTAGATTGCTTGCTTAATTAGTTAGAGCTAGTGTATTTTGCTTTGCCACCTTTTGTACTAACACGTGTGGTTAAGTAATTCTTGTAGAAGTTTTAATTAGGCTATTCACCTCCCTCTAGTCTATTTGGATCTTACAAGTGGTATCAGAGCAGAGGCACCGTTTGATTAAGGCTTAACAACCTTCGGTGAAGAAATGGCTCAATTAAGTATGCACATCAACAATACCAAGAAGGCACCACAATTTGATGGCACAAATTATGCATATTGGAAGGTTAAGATGACCGTACACCTCAAGTCAATCAATAGAGAAGTGTGGAAGGTCACCAAAACCAAATTTGAGGTTGCAAATCTGGAAGCACCAACTCCGGTGGAGGAGAAGAAGCTCCAATGCAATGACATTGCCAGTAGTGCTCTTCATGAGGCACTAGATGACAAGACCTTTGAGTAAGTGAAGAACATTGAGATTGCTCATGATGCATGGGCAAAACTTGAGAAAACATATGAAGGCACCGAAGGCACCAAGACCGCCAAAGTGTACATTCTCCAAGAAAAGTTTTCTAGCTTCAAGATGCAAGAAGATGAGAGTGTGCTAGAGATGTTTCATAGATTGCAAGTCATTGTGAATGAGCTCAAGGCACTTGGTGAGGAGGTCAAGGACAATCAATTCTCCTTGAAGTTCTTGAGAAGCTTACCCAAGAGGTTTGACATGTTGATCACCGTACTTACGAGGACAACACTGAAAGATTCAACTCCTTAACAAGTATTTCAAGAAGTGATGACCGATGATTCATATAGAGAAGATAATGAGAAGGAGGAGTTGGTCAAGAAGAATAAGAAGAAGGATAGTGAGAAGAAGGATGATGAGAAGAAGAAGAGTGTGACATTCAAAGCCACCACATCCAAGGGCAAGTCCAAGATTGAATTATCAAGTGATGAAGACTCAAGCTCTAGTGATAGTGATGACATTGATAAGAAGATGACTCTCTTTGTCAAGCAATTTGGTAAATTCATGAAAAAGAATGGTTATCGTGCAAGGAGGAGGAAGAACTCATCCAAGAAGAATGAGCAAACTATGAGATGCTTTAGAGGTCATAGCAAGGACCATCACATCGCTAAATGTCCTTATGATAGTGATGATGAAGATGCTATCAAGAAGGAGCGAAAGAAGCAAACGAAGAAGCAAGAAAGGAAGGAGAGCTCTCATAAGTAGAAGAATAATTCTCATATTGCTACATGGGATAGTGATGATTCCTCAAGTGATGATGAGGACTACAAGAAGAAGGGGCATGCTAGCATTGCTATTCAAGAGAAGAGTTCCATATTTATAACTCCATCATACTTCATGGCTAAGGCCGCTAAGGTATCATCCGACGATGAGAGTGATCATGATGGTGCTAGTGATAGTGATAGTGATAGTGATGATGATGATCTAACTAAAGATGAACTAATCACTATACTAGAAGATTGCATTCAACATTTTAAAGAATCTAGAAAGGAGTGTAAGGGCTTGCTTAAGGACAAGAAAAAACGTTATGCAAGAACTTGATGAGCTTAGGGCATCTTATGAGAGTCTAAATGTAGATCATAAGAAGCTTCAAAAGTCTCACTCTAAGCTTGAAGAAGCTCACTCCTCTCTAGTTGAAAAATGTGAAAACATGTCAACTAATGTTAAGAAAACTAAAACTTGCAACATAGCATATCTTGTGATATAATTGATGAATCTTTTCATAAGCCTATTGTTGTTCTCCCACTAACCCTTCATGTAGCGCATCTACATCATCCTCATCTAGTAGTGTTAGTTTCACTTGTGACTCCACACTTATAGTTGAGAATGAGAATCTCAAGGAGGTAAAAGAGCTCAATCACACCTTAGCTAAGGCTTATAGTGGTGAGGACCGCTTGCTTATGTGCTTGGGTAGCCAAAGAGCTTCTCTCTACAAAGAGGGATTGGGCTATAACTCTAAGAAAGGCAAGGCCGCTTTTGCTCCTCACAAGACTCATTTTATGAAGAACAATGGTAGCTATTGCAAAAGTTGCAAGCAAGTTGGTCACATAGAGCAACATTGCATGAACAAGAAATCCAATGCTAATGTATCATTGATTAAGCTTGATTATTTCTATATGCTTACCAAGGGTACTAATGGTGTTCATGCTAAGTTCATTGGTACACCATGGATGGGCTCAAAGAAGAAAGTCATTTGGGTACCAAAGAGCTTGGTCACTAACCTTGGAGGACCCAAACAAGTTTGGGTACATAAAAGGAATTGATCTTGTCTTGTCGGTCAATTACAAAGCCAGAGGAAGGCATTGGGTGCTTGATAGTGGTTGCACTCAATATATGACTAGAGATTCTTGTATGTTCAAATCAATTAATATAAGTTAAAATGGTGGTTTTGATGCCATCACTTTCGGCAACAACAAGAAAGGCAAGGTAAAGGGGCTTGGTAAAATTGCTATCTCAAATGACAAGAGCATATCTAATGTATTGCTAGTTGAGAGCTTGGATTTCAATCTTTTGTCGGTGGCAAAACTTTGTGATCTTGGCTTTAAGTGCATATTTGGTAGTGATGATGTTGAAGTCATTAGTATTAATGGATCAAATTTGATATTCAAAGGATTTAGACATGGTAGCTTATACTTGGTTGACTTCAATGATAGTGAGACACAATTGACATCATGCTTGCTTAGTAAATCTAGTATGGGATGGTTGTGGCATAGAAGGCTTGGTCATGTTGGAATGAAACAATTGAACAAACTTTTGAAGCATAACTTAGTTAGAGGCTTGAAGGATGTCACCTTTGAGAAAGATAAACCTTATAGTGCTTGTCAAACCGGTAAACAAGTTGGAAATGCACATCCTAGCAAGAGTGAAATGAGCACATCAAAGGCATTTGAGCTATTACACATGGACTTGTTTGGGCCAACAACATACACTAACATTGGTGGCAACAAGTATGGTTTTGTGATAGTGGATGACTATACTAGATACACTTGGGTGTTCTTTCTCTATGACAAGAGTGATGTTTATGATCTATTCAAGTCTTTTGTCAAGAGAGTGCAAAATGAGTTTGAGACAACTATCAAGAAGATTAGAAGTGACAATGGTAGTGAGTTCAAGAACACAAGAATTAAAGATTTGTGTGATGATCTTAGTATTGGACATCAATTCTCTCTAACATACACTCCTCAATCTAGTGGTGTAGTTGAAAGAAAAAATAGAACCTTGATTGGCATTGCTAGATCAATGCTTAGTGAATACAACGTGAGTCATTTATTTTGGAGTGAAGCCATCAACACGGCTTGCTATTGTAGCAACCGTCTCTATTGCTATGGGAAGCTTGGGAAGACACCATATGAGCTATTGAATGGAAGAAAGCCTAACATTGCATACTTTAGAGTGTTTGGTTACAAATGCTATATTCTCAAGAAAGGCACTAGATTGAGCAAGTTTGAAAAGAAATGTGATGAAGGGTTCTTACTTGGTTATTCTACCATAAGCAAAGCATATAGAGTTTGGAATCTCACAAATGGCACCTTGGAAGAAATTCATGATGTTGAGTTTGATGAAACTCAAGGATCTCAAAATGAAGATCAAAACCTTGATGATATAAGAGATCAGTTATCAAATGCAATGAAGAATATGGACATTGGTGATATAAGGCCGAGGCAAGATGATGATGATGGTGACATACATATCATTAATCAAGATGTGCAAATTGATACAAATCAAGCAAGCTCAAGTGGTACTCATGATGAAGCTCAAGTTCAAGGTCAAACAAGTGGAAGCAATCAACTCCCAATACTCTAACCTACTAGCATTGCAAGAGGTCATCCATTGGACCAAATCATTGGTGGAATTCAAAGTGGTGTTCAAACTAGATTAAGATTAGCATCCTTTTATGAGCACTACTCATTTGTGTCTCTTGAAGAACCTAAGAAAATAGAAGATGTTTTGAAGGATTCCGATTGGATAAATGCCATGCATGAAGAACTAAATAACTTTGCTAGAAATCAAGTTTGGGAGCTTGTTGAAAGGCCAAAGAACTACAATGTGATTGGTACTAAGTGGGTCTTTAGAAACAAGCAAGATCAACATGACATGGTTGTGAGGAACAAAGTAAGATTAGTAACGCAAGGATACACTCAAGTTGAGGGTCTTGACTTTGGAGAGACATGCACCGGTTGCAAGATTAGAGGCAATTAGAATATTATTAGCATATGCTTGTGCACTTAACATCAAGCTGTATCAAATGGATGTTAAGAGTGCATTTCTCAATGGCTACATCAACAAAGAAGTTTACGTTGAGCAACCTCCTAGTTTTGAAGATGACAAGAAGTTCGACCATGTTTTCAAGCTAAAGAAGGCATTGTATGGTTTGAAGAAAGCATCTAGAGCATGGTATGAGAGATTGAGGGACTTTCTTCTCTCTAAAGGGTTCAAGATGGAAAAGGTTGACACCACTCTCTTTACCAAGAAGCTTGGAAATGACTTGTTTGTGTTATAAATCTATGTTGATGATATTATTTTTGGATCAACAAATCAAGACTTTTGTAAAGAGTTTGGAAAAATGATGACTAATGAGTTTGAGATATCTATGATTGGAGAGCTTAGTTACTTTCTTGGACTTCAAATTAAGCAAATGAAGAATGGCACTTTTGTAAGTCAAGGGAAGTACATCAAGGACATGATCAAGAAATTTGGATTGCAAGATGCTAAGCCAATGAGTACACCAATGAGCACTAATGATCAATTGGGTATTGATGCTAGTGGAAACATGGTAGATCAAAAGCAATATCGGTCTATGATTCGAAGTTTGCTCTATGTCACCGCTTCTAGGCCGGATGCGATGTTTAGTGTATGCAAGTGTGTAAGATATCAAGCTTCACCTAGATAAAGTCGCTTGAAAGCAACCAAGAGAATATTGAGATATCTTAAGGGTACTCATGATGTTGGACTATGGTATCTCAAGGAATCTAATTTTGAGTTGATTGGATATTCGGATTTCGATTATGGTGGTTTCAAGATTGATAGAATGAACAAAAGTGGCACTTGTCAATTACTAGGAAGGTCTCTTGTTTCATGATCATCAAAGAAACAAAATAGTGTTGCACTATCTACCGCCGAGGCCAAATACATTAGTGTCGGTAGTTGTTGTGCACAGTTGCTTTGGATGAAGGCCACTTTGAATGACTTTAGAATCAAGTTCAAGAATGTGCCATTGTTTTGTAACAATGAAAGTGCAATCAAGATGACTCAAAATCCGGTTCAACATTCAAGAACAAAGCACATTGACATAAGGCATCACTTCATAAGAGACCATCAACAAAAGGGTGATATTAGCATTGAAAGCATTAGCACCGAAGATCAATTAGCCGACATATTCACAAAGCCACTTGATGAGAAAAGATTTTACAAGTTGAAGAATGAATTGAACATACTTAACTTCTCCAACTTGAAATGAGTGCACCCCCACATTCTTATATGACATGTCTCCCCTTCGACAATGCAAGGTAAAGTTGTTTGGCATATCATTCATACTTTGCTAAGGGGATGTTTAGAACATATAGACATATTTGCATGACAAATAAGCCCATTCATGAAAATCAAATGATTTTGATGTATATATGGTACCACTATTGATTCTATGTTTGTTTGATCTAGTGGTAGCATATGACATGTTTGTGGGCTTGCAAACATAGTGTTGAATCTAGAAAATGAGCTCATGATGTGTAATTCAACATGGTCAAGATAACCCTTATACTTTATGAGGTGTGAAGAAGCTTGTCCTTAGATCAAACTGAATTACATATTCTAGGCAAGTGATCTAGATTGAACCATAATTTGGACTCCCTCATATTGATTGACTTAATTCTCACTGAAATTGGCACCTTTTTGGTGATTGTTGACAAAGGGGAAGATAAAAGTCACAAAGATAAAAAGTTAAGTTGCAAAGGGGGAGAAGTAAGTCACAAAGGTATAGTAAGGGTGAGAGAAAGCAAAGGTATGACATTAGAAAGGGATCAATTAAAATTGAGCACACAAGTAGGGGGAGCAAGCTCATGAATCGTTTGTTGCATTTGTATGTGCATTAACATGATGAATTGTTGCATTGCAAAGCTTAAATTCATATTCATGATTGTATGGTGATTGCTAGAAATAAAACTTGAATGATCATTTGTTGAGAGTAGCTTTACAAGTGGTATCTAGACACCTTTGCTTATAATGTTGATCTCACGAGGTATTTTAGTGTTTGTGATCTTTACAAGTGATGTATTACAAGTGGTGTCTAGCTACATCGATGCTAAGGATGGTATATAAAGGCAACTCCGATTGGTATCACGCTTCAAAGGTCCATTCTATATACCTTAGCATTAATTTGATAGTAGTAACTCTCCCAAAATTCAAATCCATATATATGTGCACAATTGAGACAAACTCATGGAAACACATATGTAGGGGGAGCTAATACTATCGAAATTGAAAATTGATTTCATTTCATATCTTTGTGGTGGTTGTCATCAATTACCAAAAAGGGGGAGATTGAAAGCCTAAGTTTGGTTTTAGAAATTGAGTGACACCAAAGTTGCTAATATTATGTGATCAACTATGATTAAGCTAGGCATAAGCAACATGTGATGGAGGTGGAAATGACATGGAGAGATGGCCACAAGACCACATGATTTGGTGCATGAAATGATGAGCAAGATCATGAAGGAATGCACATAAAATAATGGACTTGATGATCAAGTGGAGGAGAAGGAACTAAGAGCGCTTTTTGGGAAGTGAAACACTTATTTTCTACTGTGTCGGAGGCGGAGAAATGGAGGCGTAAGTCCGGTGTGTTTTTCACTGAAAAACAATGACCAGATGCTGGACCGAACGCGGTCCAGGGTGGACCTGCGCGTCCGGTCAGCACAAGTCAAGGGCTGAGGCGCAGCGCGCCTAGGGTTTGTGACCGGACGCTGGTCTGGCCTGACCAGCGTGTCCGGTCAGTTCACCTGGGCGCAGAGGAAAGACGCACGACCAGCGCGTCCAAGGGTCCCTAGGACCGGAGCATCCGGTCGGGCACCCAGAGGAGCAGAGCGTGGTGTGGAGCTGATCGGACGCGCGGTGCGTCCGGTCACATGCGATCGGACGCGTCCGATCACGCGAGGAGCTCTCTGGACTCCGATCGGACGCCGAGTGCAGCGCGTCCGATCAAACGGTGAAACGAGTCTGGTCATGGCAACGGCTCTCACTGACTCGCACTGTTACTATTTGTCCTGTAGTGACTGGACGTGTCTGGTCACCCTGATCGGTGCGTCCGGTCATCACGTTTTTCACTGAGACGTCTAGTAACGGCTAGTTTCTTACCCCTTCGCTATAAATAGATGGTGGCCGGGTTTGGGCAGTTAACTCTTGCACATTTGAGACCTTGAGACATCCTTTGAGCTAGAGAACAACCCCCACTCATCTCTTTGCTTGGTTGTATATCTTGAGTGAGATTGAGTGAGATTCAAGTGCATTACTTGAGAGTTGCATTCTAGAGGCACTTGATCTTCGAGTTGCTGCGGATTTCTTGTTACTCTTCCGTGTTTTCCTACGCGGTAGACGGCTTGGAGCAGCGGAGGTGATTGAGCTCGTAATTGGAGATTGTTGGAGCCCTCACCAAGTGTTGTAAGGGGTTCTTGATCCTTCCCCGCGGGAGTTCACGAATTGGATACTCTAATGGAGCTCGTGGCTTGGAGGATCCCCATCTTGTGTGTGGTTATGCGGCGCCCGCCGAGGGCTTGACTCTTGATAGTCGATTAGCTCGCGAACCGACAAGTGGGTGTATCGCCACAACGGGAAGTAGATTGTCAGGAAGCAAGTGAACCTCGGGATAAATTCTTGTATCGTTCTCTTCCCGAGGATTTCTCTTGTGTGATTGATTGATTGGTTCTTCTCATCTCTACACGGCGGTATAATTACTCAAAGCTCTTCTCTCGTTTTACTTCTTGTATCTAGCTTGTAGTTGTTGTTGTGTTTAGTGGATAACCCTGTACTAGACTTGTGTAGGTGGCTTGCTTAATTAGTTAGAGCTAGTGCATTTTGCTTCGCCACCTTTTGTACTAACACGTGTGGTTAAATAATTCTTGTAAAAGTTTTAATTAGGCTATTCACCCCCCTCTAGCCTATTTGGACCTTACACCCTCCACCGCGTGCACCACCAGCTGCACCACCGTCACCGGCGGTGTGCTCCCCGTCCGTCGAGGCGGCCCGTGTTCTCGGAGATGGCGGGGAACCCCGTGTTCGGGGTCACCAGCGGCCACACGGGGTACGGGCACAGGTTGTGGAGCGTCAGCGTGGTGGCCGCCGCCGGTGTCGAGGTCCCCGCAAGCGCAAGGAGCATGTCGAGGAGCAAGGTCTTGGTCGTGCCAGCCATGATGGTCTTCTTGGGCCATGTTCGTTTGTCTTATAAGCCGTACCTTTTCAGTAAATAAATAGTATTTTTCTCTCATAGCAAATCAACAAACAGTACTTTTAGGCATGACTTTTCAGCCAAGCGAGCATGGCTGTAGAGGATGATTTTGGTGGGGGCAGAACTGCTGCAAACGGTGCTTCTAATTTTATAGGCAAGGTGAAAATAAAAGTGCCTTGCGTGCGTGAGCCGTCTGAAAGTCTTCAAAAGGCACTGTCAAGCCAAAACCGTCAGCTTAATTTGATTTTTTATTTGAAAAATTGACCGGATTTGTTTTTTCTCGAAACATAGGGCAGATTCTCACATAAATACTCCCTCCGTAAAAAAAAGCAACATTTTTAACCTTCAGACATCATGTTTAACCGTTCAGCTTATTCAAAAAAATTATGTAAATTATAAAATAAATAAATTATTATCAAAGTAACTCTAATGATAAAATAAATTATAACAAAATATATGATATTTATAAAAAAACGGAATAAGATGATAGTCAAACAAGATGTTTGAAAGTAAAAAGTTAAAAACAATACTCGTTTTTGGGACGGAGAGTACTCATATGTTCGTGCCGGCACACGTTTGGTCCCTTCAGAGACATGATTAAGCCAACAGATTGACAAAGTCACTGTAGCAGTCTTGTTGTCAACATGTTTTATAACTAAAAGATAGGACGTGTTTGGTTGCCAGCCCAAACAGGCCACACCTAACTGGTGGCTGCCACAACAAAAAGGTTGCCGCTTGGTTCTCATAGTGTGTGGCCGCCACAGCCTGTCACTTTGCTCCTCGTGCTTGTCATCTAGTGTATGGCAGAGTGTGGTGAGTGTGACGGAGCTTTTGGCCACCACGGTTGTGGCAAGCGTGGCTGTGGCATGGCCAACGCTGGCCTGGAACCAAGCAGCCCCATAATAACATGTTTCTAGTCGACAACTTACAACGGACAAGCAAGTTATATACTAAATCCGTTCCAAATTATAGTTTGTTTAACTTTTTTGACCCCAAGTTTGAGCACTCGTTTTATTTAAAAATTTATGCTAAATATCACTTCTTTTGTTGTGGCTTGCTTTATTAACAAAAAAATTCTTCACGAATGACTTAAATTTGACTATGTTTGCATAAATTTTTTGAATAAGACGAACGGTCAAACTTAGAGTTAAAAAAAGTCAAATGAATTATAATTTGGAACGGAGGGAGTAGAATCTAAGAGCATCTCTAAGAGACTCTTCATATCCTTTATAAATGCTACAAATAGATATTTTAGTAAAAAAAATTACCTTCCAACAACTTTTTTAAATGGTCTCCAAATAAAGTCTTCTTCTATTCTAGATTTTTCACTAGCAAAAAATAGAAGATGAGAATAGCTCTTTAGAGTGCTCATGAGATATAGAAAAACTGTTGGAGAGTAAAAAGATATATAGAAAGCAATTTTTAAACAAATATCTCTCCAAATGATGATTTAGAGAGTGAGATTTAGAAAGACTCTTGGAGATATTCTAAACCAACGCTTAGTTCGCAGAATGTACACAGGCTAGGGCAGCTGAAACATAAAAATTTCGGAGATAAGATAACTTAAGGATAAGATAACTTGGCGTGACTAGTTAAGACGAAAACCGTGGGCATGAATCCTAAGTACGGAGTATCCAAGTTTGAGTGTTCTCCGACTAGAATTTATATGTGTGGAATCACTTGATTTGTCCGGAGTTCGATTTGTTCAAATTTTAGACATGACTCATTGTCGAATACTCCTAGTCCTTTTTATAAGGTGCGCACACACACTATTTCAAGATCCAAACTTTATATTCTTTAACTAATAATTTGGTCATGAATTTTTAGTTATTGTAATATATACTTGATATCGTTAGATTTGTAAATATACTATCCAATAATCATACGTTTCCAATCATAAAAAACTTTAATACAAGCAAATGAATGATCAAATTAATGTGTAACGTAGGAGACCAAACAGTCTTATAAACTGAACCGGAGAGAGTAATAATTAACTAACTTGATAAGAGAGATAACGTAAGTGAGTGACCAAGTAAAAGAATAAAGCTTGATTAACCTAATATGAACATGACGGCCACTCATTTCTTAGCCTCCATCGACACTGCCTCTGGCTCTGTCTCTTCTTCAAACTTGCATCGACCTGTCCCACTCTTCCCCCGTCGTGCCCCTTCCCCGACCGTGCCCTGTCCCCGTTGCGCCATGCTCTTCCCCACACCGCGTCGCACCCCATCGTCAGCCACGCAGCGCTCATCCCCTGCCGCGCCCCACTCCACCTCGCGCTGTTGCGCCCGTGGTCTCACCGGGTCACCACCAACCTGGCACCACCAGTAGGAGGTCGTGTTGACAGGGACATCGTCTCCTGCGGCCAGCCAAAGACACCACAGTAGGAAGGGAAGTTCTATAGTGGAGGTGTACGCTAGGCCATTGTTCTCGACGCCCCCTGACCCGAGCTTGCTGGCTACAACAATTCCCCACCAGGTAGGTCGTGGCCGCTGGTGACGCCGTGTTTCAAGTGTTTCAGGCATTTGAGACTTATGTTTCAAGTGCTTAATCTGAATGTTGCAAACATATATCTAAGATATTGCATATGTTGCAATGACAATATACGCATGTTGCAAGCAAATGTTTCAGGTGTTTTGGATGTATGTTTCAAGTGTTTCATCTGGATGTTGCATATACATGCATGTTGCAAGCAAATGTTTCAAGTGTTTTAGGTATTTCATATGTACATTGCAGGTGTTTTATTAGTTGTTGCATATGTTTTGCAATGGCTACATGTGTTTTTCAAGTGTTTTTCAGTTGTGTTGCATGTGTTTCAGATGTATGTTGTAAGTATTTCAGCTGTTTTGGACATATGTTATAAGTGTTTCATTTGGATATTGCAAAAGTAGATCTGGTATTGCACATGTTGCAACAGGAATCCACCTGCTGCAGCTGCTAGGGCGTCGTGTATGCATGTGGGAAGAGGAGGGGGTGGAGGCTGTAAGGTCCAAATGGCTAGAGGGGGGTGAATAGCCTATTTAAAAATCTACAAGCTTCACTAAACAACCACGTTAGTATAAAAGATGGCTAAGCTAATTCTAGCATTAGCTCAACTACACTATGCAAGCCACCTATACAATTCTAGTGAAGCAAGGCTATGATCTTTAATACACACCAACAAGGCTAAGTCACTAAGCTATTTACTCCTATGTGATAAAGGCTACACTAAGCAAACTACACAAGGACTAGTACAAGAAAGTAAAGAGCAAGTGACTTGATTCTTATACCAACGATGTAGAGAAACAATGCACTCGAAGAATCAATCACAATGAGCAATCACAAGAGAAATCCTCGGCACAGAGATGACACAAGATTTTTTACCGAGGTTCACTTGCTTCCCGGAAAGCTACTCCTCGTTGTGGCGATGCACCCACTTGATGGATCACGAGCTAATCAACTATCAAGAGTTGAACCCTCAGCGGGTGCCGCACATCTACTCACAAGATGGGGATCCTCCAAGCCACGTGCTTCACTAGAGTAGCCAATTCGTGAACTCCTGCGGGGAAGGCTCAAGAACCCCTCACAATCAACTTGGTGAGGCTCGAAACAATGTCCAAGGTCGAGCTCAACACCACCGCTGCACCAAGTCGTCTAGGGTGTCGAGAAACACCCAAGAGTAACAAGCAATCCGCAGCAAACACGAATATCAAGTGCCACTAGATGCAACTCTCAATGCAATGCACTTGAATCTCACTCAATCTCTCTAGAGTATGCAACCAAGCAAGGAGATGAGTGGAGGGAGTGTTCTCTAACTCAAAGTGTGCCTCAATATCTCAAAAAGTGCAAGAGAGAACCCCCAAGGGCCGGCCACCTCTTATTTATAACGTGTCACTCAAGAGCTAGCCGTTAACAACTTCACTGGATGATTTTCGGGGGCGACAGACGCTGCACAGTAGCGTCCGTCGCTCCTACGCGTGCCACGTGTCCCAGCAACCGAAATCCAATGGTCGACTTCCTCAGCAACAGACGCGTCCGATGCTTCACAGGCGCGCGTCTGTCGCACCGACAGACACGGTCCAGTATGCCCGTGTCACGCTCAAACACGACAGACGCATCTGTCGGTCGACCGACAGATGCGGCTGAGCATCTGTCGTAGCCACTACGCGCTCGGCAACCACACGATAGATGCGTCCATCGCTAGGCAACAGCCGCGGCTCAACCGCGATAGACGCGGTCTAGTGAGCCACTTTTCGCTCGCGTTCATCAGACGCGTACGCCGCAAGGCCAACAGACGTGGTGTCGAGCGTCTGTCGCTCACGCTCACGTGTGCCCGCGCAATTCCACAGCGTCAGACGCTGGAACAGTGCGCGAGGCCGCGTCTGTTGCCTTCGCAACAGCACGTCTGTCGTGCCCGCGCGCACAGGCCAAGCTAGGGTAGCCCGACATACGCTGACATCAGCGTCTGTTGCTCCCGGCTCACGCGTCTGTCGTGTGTATCTCGGCGACACTTTCATCATTTTCTCGTTTCGCTTGATCACCCTTGTTCCTTATGAGCTACTCTTCAAATGTGTATCACTAAAGCACATGTTTTAGCTCATGAAACACCTTCGTGCTTTCACCACTTTTTCACCACTTTGGGAGAGCGAACCCTAAACCCCTCACTACCGCTCAAACACCACCGCCTTCGCAAATGTGCCAACATCATCATGTGTAAATCACCATGTGCATGTGTGTTAGCATTTTCACAATTATTTTCCAAGGCGATATGTTAGCTCTCTACTAGATCCTAATGCATATGCTCAAGAAGATGACCTAGTAGCACTTGATTCCCGAGCTAACCGTGATTGCCCCTCTTGATAGTCGGCTATCAATCCTAAACCCGGTCAATCACTTCTCTACTCATCTTAGACCGGCAAAAGTGAACCCTATGATTATACCTTTGTCTTGATCACTTTGTTCCATGTCCATCTCCTCATGCTTGATCACCATGACCATCATTTCATGTCCATGCACCATCTCTTTGTGATCTTGTGGCCACCACTCCATGCCACATGCACCTTCATCACATATGTTGCTTATGCCTAACTTAAACCACTTAACACATGACATTAGCAACTTGGTGTCATTAATTACCAAAACCAAACTTGGGCTTTTAGAGGTAGGGGTGTGGGCGGTCCTGGGCGCATGAAACAACGGGAGCTGCTGGGGTGTTGTGCTTGTGCTGGGTGCGAAGAGCGGTGGGGAAGGAGGTAGGGGTGTGCGGGTGCGGGTGCAGAGAAGGCGCGGATGAGAGGCGCGGAGGTTTCCACGTGCGCCTGAAATGGAGCAGCAGCCGAGGGCATCCCGATGCAGGCATCTGTCGAGACGTCTAGGCGCTAGCCATACTAAATTAAAACTAGAAATAGTATGTACCCACGCCTACTACCGAGTGAGCTAGGCTTAGGGCATGTTTCTTTCGCCTTAAAATCAGATACTCAGTAAATGTAATCGACAATCATACCTAACACTTTAGGCATTACTTGGATGTCTATATATTGACCTCAATCTATGTGTTTTGGTTTGGTGTGTAATTTAGTTTAAACTCCACATCAAACCACTCAACCACACATGGATTGAGGTCAATACATAGACATCCAAACAAGACATTATTTGGGCAACAACGGTGAAAGGAATCGACCTTTGCACTGGTGAAAGGTCCTTGTTTGGTTTTGGTAATTGAGTGACAACTTAGGTGGACTAATATGTGGTTATGTGAGATACACAGGAGATTAGTCCACATGTGATGATGTTATGAAGGAGTTAATGCACATGAGACATGACATGGAGTCATGTGACCAAGGTGGAGAAGATCAAGATGCGGCTTGGCTTGATGGACCGGTTGCTAGGGTGAAGGGCAAGTTGTGTGATGGCTTGGCACCGAAGGACCGAGGCAACGGTGAAGAGCAAGTGAGGTCAAGATTGATGAACCAATACGGTCACGTGATGATATGAAGTGAATCATATCATTTGTGATATGGTTGGTGCATGTGTTGCATCAACGACAGAGGAGATGGAGTGGAATGCGCAAGGCAAAGGTATAACCTAGGGCATTTCCATTTCACCGGTCATAGGTGTGTAGAGAAGTTTATGATCGGGTTTAGGATAGATGGCCGTACTATCAAGAGGGGCAAACTTGTTTGCATATCGGTCATCTAGTGCCACTCATGTGATCTAACTATGCATCGTTGCTAGGATCGAGTGGCGTGGTAAGTTGAGTGGTTAACTCCTTCAGTCAAATGATTATGAAAATGCTAACACACGTGCACAAGGTGGTGATCACTTGTTGGTGTTGGCACATTTACGAAGGCGATGAAGTTTGAGCGGTAGAGAGGGTTTGGGGTCCTCTCTCCCTCCCGCCGAGCTTGCCCTCAGGCGTTTTCGAGGAGTTGAAATGCCTATTTTTCACTACGCCGGAAGTCGGAAAAGAAACGGAGGCGAACAGAGGTCACAGAGGTGACCGGACGCTGCACCGGACGCGTCCGATCAGTACAGCGCAGGCGCGGGTGCTAGGGTTTGCAACCGGCGCGTCCGGTCACTCACGGGACCGGCGCGTCCGGTCAGGTGTCCAGAGGAAGCTGAGTATGATCGGACGCGAGGCGCGTCCGGTCACACATGATCGGACGCGTCCGATCATTGAAGGAGCTTACTGGACTCTAACCGGACATGGGCACTGTCGCGTCCGGTCATCGCAAGGAGCGCGTCCGGTCGTTGCGTCGCGGGCGCGTGGGTCAGTGCGATTGGCGCGTCCGGTCGTTCGAAGCGGCGCGTCCGGTCTTTTGACGGGCGCGTCCGATCGTTGCCTGGGGCGCGTCCGGTCGTTGGTTTGACCGTTGGGGTCAGTGACCGTTGGAGGATCTAACGGTCGCATTTGAAATTTGAGGGACACGTGGACGTCGCAGGGCGACCGGACGCGGTTGAGCGCGTTCGGTCAGTTACGACCGGCGCGTCCGGTCGTCCCGAAATCTGCCCAGTGAAGGGGTAACGGCTCTATTTGACCGTGGGGTTATAAATAGATGCCTTGGCCGGCCATGGCCGGTAGCTGAGCACACTTTGGCCTTGGTGGCTTATGTGGTAGTGCTTGGAAGCCCTCTAACTCACTCATGCTTGATAGTGTTTATCGGATCGAGTGAGAGAGCGATTCTAGTGCGTTGCATCGAGAGGATTGCATCGAGTGGCACTAGGTGATCGTGTTGCAAGCCGGTGGTGCTTGTTACTCTTGGAGGTTGCCACCTCCTAGACGGCTTGGTGGCTTGTGGCTCCGTCGAAGCTCGCAAGAAGATTGTGCGAGGCTCCGGAGAAGCTTTGTGAGGGGGATTGTGCTCACCCCGCGGGGATCGCGAAGAGCAACTCTAGTTGAGCGTGTCATTGAGCTACCACACTTTATGGTGGGTTCTTGCGGTGCCTTTTGAGAGGCTCGGTGTGTGACCGATTAGCCGCCGAACCACGAAGTGTTGGTCGACACAACGGGGACGTAGCTTGGTGGCAACCAAGTGAACCTTGGGAGAAAATCACCGTGTCAACATTGTCTACTCTTCTCAGTGGTTTGCTTTCATGCAACACAAGCTTGTATTTACTTTCATATATACTTGTGCTTGTGTAGTTGCTCTCGTAACTAGTTTGCTTGGGTAGCTTGCTAGTTGTCTTCTTGCTTGTGTAGCTAGAAGCTTCCCCTTGTGTGACTAATTTGGTTTGTGTAACCTTGTTAGTCACATTGCTTAGTTTGTGTAGCTAAGTGACTTACGCTCTCTAATTTGGCATTAGTTGCCTTGTTATTGAGCTTTGCTAGTGAGCTTAGGAGCTTTGTGCTTTTGCTTCACTAGTTGTGTAGGAGCTCCCTCGGTTGACAAAGTACTAGTGCATAGGTTTGTGTGACCTTGCTCTAGAATTGAGTAGGTGAGCTCTTGATAAGCTTAGCACCTTAGTTGCTTAATTAGGATCTTTGCAAGGTGCTAGAGAACTTAGATAGAGGGGTATAGTCTTGGCTAGACCGATAAGTTTAATTCCGCATTTGTTTTGGTTAGCCAACGCGTTTAAGTTTTAGAAAGGACTATTCACCCCCCCTCTAGTCCGCCATCTCGACCCTTCAATTGGTATCGGAGCCGGGTCTCTCATTTGCGGTCTTCACCGACCCGAGAGGATGGCGGCTTATGGGCTAGATGATTGTGTGGAACACATTTTTGATGGCACTCACTATGCACGGTGGAAAAATCACATGCTTGATCATTTTCGTGCTCTTGGCCCTAAGCTTTGGTGGATCATAGTTGTTGGCTTTTCTCATGACTTGGATGGGTGTGGTAACCGTACCCAAGCTCAAAAGAATTTCCGAACACTTGATGCACAAGCTAAGTTTTATCTAATCAAAGCTTTAAATGATGAGATTTTTGACAAGGTGAGGGGTCTCTCAAGTGCACATAGCATGTGGACGGCGCTCAAGCATCACTATTGTGACTCCTCAATTTGGGATGATGGAAAATTCAAGAAGGATGATCACATAGTGATGGAGGTACATGAGGATGTTGAGCATGACCACAACAAGGTGGTTGTGGAGGATTGCTCCACCTCACGGTCAAGTGATGACAAAGATGATCATACCACAAGATCACTTGACAAGAATGATGATAATGCCACAAGTGATACAAGTGATGATTCTACTTCATGCACACTTGATGGTGAAGATGATGGCTATGAGAGTGATGCTTCAACAAGCTCTTCAACATCATCACATGGTAACACTAAGATACATGTTGGTGGTTTTGTTGTGGATTGTGATGATCCAAATTTAGAGCTTTTATATAAACTCTCAAGAGCCTTGAAAAGGGAAATGGAAAGAGTAAGTAAATTGGAAAATGATAACTCTTTTCTAAAAACCACATGTGAACAACAAAAGCATCTACTTTATGTTACTACTTGTTCACATGAGGAGCTAAAATTGGCTCATGAGGAACTTAGTGTTGCTCATGATAATTTGGCACAAGAACATGCTTTACTCACTAAGAAGCCTTCTAATAAAGAAACCAAATCTAGTGAGAGCTCATCATTTGGGTCAAATGATCAATCACATATTACTAACCCTTGTGATGTAGCCAAGAAGCATGTATCCACATCTTGTGATGATTTATTATATATGTCATGTTCTTCACAATTAGATGCTTGTTCTACTTCTATGTCTTGTGAGACTAACCTTTTGAAGGAGAACAATGAGCTCAAAAGTGAAGTGAAGAATTTGAGCAACAAGTTAGAGAGGTGCTACAACTCTAAAATCGCCATCGAGCATATCATGACCAATCAAAGAAGATATGGTGATAAGAGTGGTATTGGCTACAACAAGAGCAAGGGCAAGATTATGAAGAAGCAAAATGCAAAGAAGCTATCCCAACTCATGTGCCACCGATGCCATGAAATGGGACATATTGCTAAGTATTGCCCTACCAAGAAGTCTCAAGTTGAGCCAAAAGCAACACCCCAAGAACAAATCAAGATCAACCATGAAGATGATGGTGACTTGATAAAGAAGAAGAAAAAGAAAACAAGAAGGGGTGGTAAAGTAAGGCATCCAGTGCAAATTCAAGATGCCAAGATGATGAGCAAGAATCAAAATGAGAAAAGAAATTTGACTCACATCAAGTGCTTCAAGTGTGAAGATATGGGACACTTTGTCTCGGGGTGTCCTACCAAGCTTGAGAAAAAGGCTCAAGCAACTCATAAGAGGCAAGGCATTGAGAAGCAACACATGAGCAAGGAAGAAAAGGCTCACTCTAAAAGAAGTTGCTACTTATGCCGGGAAAGGGGACACATGGCTCATTCTTGTCCCCTAGGTAACACTTCTAAGCATATCTCAATTGATGATAGTAATGTGCTTAGAAAGGATGTAAATGGTACCTCTATGGTTGCTATTGCAAAACATCCCGCTACTCATACTAAGGCAATGCCTAAGTATGTTGCACCTAATTTGAGAGGACCCAAACTTATTTGGGTACCATCAAAAAGTGGATGAATGTGTGTAGGTACCATGGCATTGGAGGCTTGATTCAATTGGTTTCATTTTGTTCATCATATATTGAGTCAAGTTATGAAGCTCAATGCATATCCAATCCCAATGCCAAGTCAAAATAAGTGAAGTCCAAGTGCTACAACATACAAGTGCAATATTAAAGATTGTGGTGATTTATTGGATATATTTGATGGCTTGCAAATATTCAAGTTGAAAGCTTGCTATTGGATGATCATGAGCTAACCAAGGTATATCTCTTGTTGATCATTTCACTTGGGTGCATATGAGTTGATTGAATTGGATATATATGCAATGTTGCTTGCTATGAGATGTTTGAATGGATTAAATGCTTAAGTAATCAAGTTTGAATTGATTTGTGTTGGATAAATTCATGAGATGACATTTAGTAAGTGGATTGGATGGATATATGTCTTGTGAAAGTATTCAAACAAGTTAGTTTCAAGTTTGATTCATATTTGATGAAAAATAGCTCATGTATTGAAATCTGTCCTACATTAAAAATCTGAGCTAGCAGTGATCTTAGCCATGTTTGAGTGATCAAATCTATTTGGATTGGATTGAAATTTGGTATACATGCTCTACACTTATGAAAGAAGATGCTGTAGAAATTTCATGAGAAATGGATAAGAGATGCTTCGGTTTTGGAGTGCATCTTGTCAGCTATAGTGCAGCAGTTTTCAGCATATAGCAGTGGTGGAAGATTTGAAATCTAGTAGCAATCTAGAAGTCAAAAGAAGTTCAAATTTTTACAGGTGCTATATGACTTAGTGAATCACATCTCCACCAAATTTTATGGCATTTGGATCTGTACATTGGGAGATATGAATTATTCTTTGAAGGGTACAGAATCTGCCAGAAAAGTGAAAATCATTGGATTAATCTAGAGTCACTTTAATTGAAAGGTCCTCAAGTTGGAAACATGTTTACAAGTGGTTGAGGTACCTAAGTTTGGTTTTGGATTGATCTAGAAGCATGAAAAGCAATGAGTACAAGACTTTTGTATTGTGAAATATACTTGGTATACTTATTTGGTACTCAATTTGAAGATCAAGATCAAACTTAAGATGAAGGTGAAGTTTAAGTTCTAGTGATGATTAGAGATCATTTGGTAGAAAGAAAAGGACTTAAACAAATAGAAAGAGTTGTACTCAAATGTAGATTCAAGGATTATTCATCAAGATTGAGTTCATTATTTGGATCAATCAAATTATATCATTTCAAGTAAGTATCAAGAGTGGTTCTTTGGAGAAAGGTCACTTCTCCCTAGTGAGGGGCTTGCCGCCGTGTGTAGGTGAAACCAAGTTTGGGACTTGGAAGGCAAACATGGAAGTGGTGATCCGAGGAACTTGTGATGCTTAGTTGAAGCAATCAAAAGGATTGATCTAAAGAGCAAGCAACACCCAAAAGAGAGCTAGTCATGTATTTCAAGTAGTATTCTAAGTAGTTCTCTCATGGAAGCATTGATCAAAAAGATGAAGCAAGCCAACCACAACTCAAGAGATAGTGCACTTGATCATAAGTGGTTTACATTTTCATATGGGTGAAGAATGGATTTATCTATGATGATTGGTCTTCACCAAGCTTATAAATTGGACTTCATATTGCTATTGGAGTAATGAATTGGAATCTATGTGACTATCCTCTACTCCAACATAGCAAAGGTATCATTGCAATGTGCATGATCATCTCATCCCTTACTAGTATGCGGTTAGTGCATATAGTACATGCTTATTAGGATCATGCATGACAAATGAAAATTTTAGATTCATAGCCTACCACTATTGCTTGATTGTCTAAATGTTCTAGTGGTATGTATATGAGTTTGTTCATGAGCTAGTAAACCCAAGTACTTGATCTAGTTTGGATTGTTAACAAGTGACAAGTACAACATTGGCAAGATAACCCTTAGCATGAGGAGTGAAGAAGCTTGTCATTGGATCAAACCGGACTTGGAATCTTAGGCAAATCAACATAGTTCAAGTCATACAAGAAGCTCATGACAATGATAAGAGTACAAGCACAAGACAATAATGAAAATAGATATCTAGTTTGTTTCAAGTGGTATCTAGACTCAAATTGATCGTCCAAGTGGTATTCACTAGTGGTGTCTAGATCATCAACTTACAAGTGATATCTTACAAATGGTACTCATGAAGATAGTGAATGTTCAAGAAATGAATATTATTGTCAGATCCTTCAAAGTGGATCCACACTAGAAAACTCTTTCAAATGGTATCACATTCCTACTCATGGTATATTCACGTGGTATCATTCATGCAAGACGATGGTTTCACAAGTGATCCTCAACCTTAAGTGATCAAATCAAGAAATGCTACCCTCATCTCCAAGTGGTATCTCAAGTGAATGACACAGGCTATGACATAGGGGGAGGAGCCCCACCAATTGGTATCAAGGTCAAAGATCCTATGTGGAATCTCAAGAGCAACCATAAAGTTTGTCATTCCAACATATGTGGTAATGTCCATAAAAAATGCAATATTCAAGTCTCAACCATCTACCCCAATGCAAGCCTTTGTATCAATTGAGAAGAACACCTTTTATGGAAATTGATGACAAAGGGGGAGAGATTGGACAAAGATATGAAAGCTTTTTGAGCTTTGGGGAGAGATTAGAAAGATCGGACATGGACATGGACAAAGAGGGAGTAACATTGAAGAATGTAAGGGGATCAAACATTCTTGGACAAAGAAAGCACACAAGTAGGGGGAGCAAGCTCATGAACTTTGATTGATTACATTTGATATGTGCATAATTCATGTGCTTGCTTGCATTGCATAAAGTTCTTAAATTCAATATGCATGCTTGTGTGGTGTATGCTAGTTATAAAACTTGAATGATGATTTGATAACTAGCATGCATAGGATGTTAGCTAGACTTGTGATTGTCATGCAAAAACTAGAACCTTGCTTATAATGTTGATCTCACGAGGTTTCTAGTGTTTTTGATGTCTAGCTACTCATGATGCTAAGGATGGTGGCAAACTTGTGATTTTCAAATGGTATCAAGCTACTAGTTGGTATCAAGCTACAAAGGTTCATTCTATACACCTTAGCATCACTTAGTAGTGCTAACCCTCCCACAAATTTCATATTTATGCATATGTGCAAGCTTGAAACCAAATCATTTGAGCACATATGTAGGGGGAGTTATCACTACCAAGTCGGATTTTATGGTGCTTATCCAAATTCTAACATAGAGCTTAAATGTTGGATAAGTGGCATAAAGTCCAAAAGAACTTTTTCCATATCTTTGTAGAGTTGTCATCAATTACCAAAAAGGGGGAGATTGAAAGGTCCTTGTTTGGTTTTGGTAATTGAGTGACAACTTAGGTGGACTAATATGTGGTTATGTGAGATACACAGGAGATTAGTCCACATGTGATAATGTTATGAAGGAGTTAATGCACATGAGACATGACATGGAGTCATGTGACCAAGGTGGAGAAGATCAAGATGCGGCTTGGCTTGATGGACCGGTTGCTAGGGTGAAGGGCAAGTTGTGTGATGGCTTGGCGCCGAAGGACCGAGGCAACGGTGAAGAGCAAGTGAGGTCAAGATCGATGAACCAATACGGTCACGTGATGATATGAAGTGAATCATATCATTTGTGATATGGTTGGTGCATGTGTTGCATCAACGACGGAGGAGATGGAGTGGAATGCGCAAGGCAAAGGTATAACCTAGGGCATTTCCATTTCACCGGTCATAGGTGTGTAGAGAAGTTTATGACCGGGTTTAGGATAGATGGCCGTACTATCAAGAGGGGCAAACTTGTTTGCATATCGGTCATCTAGTGCCACTCGTGTGATCTAACTATGCATCGTTGCTAGGATCGAGTGGCGTGGTAAGTTGAGTGGTTAACTCCTTCGGTAAAATGATTATGAAAATGCTAACACACGTGCACAAGGTGGTGATCACTTGTTGGTGTTGGCACATTTACGAAGGCGATGAAGTTTGAGCGGTAGAGAGGGTTTGGGGTCCTCTCTCTCCCTCCCGCCGAGCTTGCGAGCGTGGGATTCAGGCGTTTTCGAGGAGTTGAAATGCCTATTTTCCACTACGCCGAAAGTCGGAAAAGAAACGGAGGCGAACGGAGGTCACAGAGGTGACCGGACGCTGCACCGGACGCGTCCGGTCAGTACAGCGCAGGCGCGGGTGCTAGGGTTTGCAACCGGCGCGTCCGGTCACTCGCGGGACCGGCGCGTCCGGTCAGGTGTCCAGAGGAAGCTGAGTATGATCGGACGCGAGGCGCGTCCGGTCACACATGATCGGACGCGTCCGATCGTTGAAGGAGCTTACTGGACTCTAACCGGACGCGGGCACTGTCGCGTCCGGTCATCGCAAGGAGCGCGTCCGGTCGTTGCGTCGCGGGCGCGTGGGTCAGTGCGATCGGCGCGTCCGGTCGTTCGAAGCGGCGCGTCCGGTCTTTTGACGGGCGCGTCCGGTCGTTGCCTGGGGCGCGTCCGGTCGTTGGTTTGACCGTTGGGGTCAGTGACCGTTGGAGGATCTAACGGTCGCATTTGAAATTTGAGGGACACGTGGACGTCGCAGGGCGACCGGACGCGGTTGAGCGCGTCCGGTCAGTTACGACCGGCGCGTCCGGTCGTCCCGAAATCTGCCCAGTGAAGGGGTAACGGCTCTATTTGACCGTGGGGTTATAAATAGATGCCTTGGCCGGCCATGGCCGGCAGCTAAGCACACTTTGGCCTTGGTGGCTTATGTGGTAGTGCTTGGAAGCCCTCTAACTCACTCATGCTTGATAGTGTTTATCGGATCGAGTGAGAGAGCGATTCTAGTGCGTTGCATCGAGAGGATTGCATCGAGTGGCACTAGGTGATCGTGTTGCAAGCCGGTGGTGCTTGTTACTCTTGGAGGTTGCCACCTCCTAGACGGCTTGGTGGCTTGTGGCTCCGTCGAAGCTCGCAAGAAGATTGTGCGAGGCTCCGGAGAAGCTTTGTGAGAGGGATTGTGCTCACCCCGCGGGGATCGCGAAGAGCAACTCTAGTTGAGCGTGTCATTGAGCTACCACACTTTATGGTGGGTTCTTGCGGTGCCTTTTGAGAGGCTCGGTGTGTGACCGATTAGCCGCCGAACCACGAAGTGTTGGTCGACACAACGGGGACGTAGCTTGGTGGCAACCAAGTGAACCTCGGGAGAAAATCACCGTGTCAACATTGTCTACTCTTCTCGGTGGTTTGCTTTCATGCAACACAAGCTTGTATTTACTTTCATATATACTTGTGCTTGTGTAGTTGCTCTCGTAACTAGTTTGCTTGGGTAGCTTGCTAGTTGTCTTCTTGCTTGTGTAGCTAGAAGCTTCCCCTTGCGTGACTAATTTGGTTTGTGTAACCTTGTTAGTCACATTGCTTAGTTTGTGTAGCTAAGTGACTTGCGCTCTCTAATTTGGCATTAGTTGCCTTGTTATTGAGCTTTGCTAGTGAGCTTAGGAGCTTTGTGCTTTTGCTTCACTAGTTGTGTAGGAGCTCCCTCGGTTGACAAAGTACTAGTGCATAGGTTTGTGTGACCTTGCTCTAGAATTGAGTAGGTGAGCTCTTGATAAGCTTAGCACCTTAGTTGCTTAATTAGGATCTTTGCAAGGTGCTAGAGAACTTAGATAGAGGGGTATAGTCTTGACTAGACCGATAAGTTTAATTCCGCATTTGTTTTGGTTAGCCAACGCGTTTAAGTTTTAGAAAGGACTATTCACCCCCCCTCTAGTCCGCCATCTCGACCCTTCAACTGGGCTGGGATAGCATAATCCTATATCACGAGCATTTCCGTGTGTTCTTCCGCCGCGAGCCTCATTTCCATCTATTGCCCCTGCCCTCTACTTAGCCACTCGCCATACGGTTTCCGCACAATGAATACAATTTAGATGAAAATCAGGATATTTATGTAATTTAGAGTGCTTGCAACGTGTTGATGTACGTAGCTATTATCTAATATAATTCTTCTTTCGTCGCAAAAAAATGGAAGCGTAGGTTTCCACTGTTGCAACCCGTTGGGTCTTATGGTTTTCGACAAGAGAAATATGGAACAGAACCTTGCCAATGGATCAATGAATCAGATTGAGCAATATGCTCGCTCAACCTAAGAATAATAAACATATTTGACTATAGAAAAAATGATATGGATTAGATTTTGATCCTTAATTTCTCTTATCGGTTGCTAAAAATCAATATCATTTTAAAGACACTTTGAATACAAATTTGTTGATCCAAGTTTTATCTCCTAAACTTTTACTCCCTACATCCCATAAAAAAGAGTCATTCTAGGATTTAATTTTTATCCGATAAAAAATGTCTGGGCTACGTTACAGATCCTACACAAGTTCACTACCGCTGAACCTGTCTCAACTTGGCCTTGTTTAGTTCCCTAATTCTCCCCTAAATTTCACTATGCAAAAAGAAGATTTCCCGTCACATCAAAATGTCGGCAAATGTATGAAGTACTAAATGTTGATGAAATCAAAAACTAATTGCACGGTTTTGTTGTACTTTGCGAGACGAACATTTTAAGCTTAGTTAGTCAAAATTTGGATAATTTTTACCAAATACAAACGAAATGCTACAGAAATTCTGATACAGTGTTTTTCTCCCCTATTGTGTGAACTAAACGAGGGCTTCGTAATCAAAAGGTAACACAAATTCGAGAAATTCAAAATCGATGGGCCGGGCGCCACGGAAAGTAGGAAACCGTATCCAAGTCCTATCGGTCTGTGTGCATTGCTTGTAGTTTTGTTTCTAGGGCTTGTTTAGTTCTTCAAATTCACCTCAAATTCCACTATGAAAAAAAAGATTTCTCATCACATCAAAATATCGGCACATGTATGGAGTACTAAATGTAGATGAAATCAAAAATTAATTACACAGTTTTGTTGTACTTTGCGAGATGAACATTTTGATCCTAATTAATCAATATTTGGACAATTATTACCAAATAAAAAAAAGGAACAGTGATTCGGCACGTCGCGCTTGTGCTGCAGCTGCAGCAGTGGTAGAAGGGTGTGTTTAGTTCTGCGAAAAGGTGTAAAAAAAGTACTGTATCATGTTTTGGCTTTATTTGGTAAATAGTGTCCAACCGTTGACTAATTAGGTTCAAAACGTTCATCTCGCAAAATACAACCATGTTGTACAATTAGTTTTTGATTTCATCTACATTTAGTACTACATGCATGTATCGCAAGTTTGATGTAACAGGGAATCTTTTGTTTGCACAGTATTTTTTTTAAGAAGTAAAACACAGCCCAAGTCCAAAAAGAAAGGCAGGCTCGGCAGATCTGAGTGCGCTGCGGCAGCAGTACACGCGTGCCTGCACAACCATTTTGAACAGTCTCTAGTGGCAGCAGCGCGTACGACGTGTCGGCGGCAAAGGATCGGACTGTAGGGGTGTTTAGATTCGAGGTGAAAAGTTGTCACATCTAATGTTTTAGGGATGTTCGAAGAGGTTTTTAGATACTAATTAAAAAATTAATTATATAATTCGTTTGAAAACTACGAATGAATTTATTAAGCATAATTGAGCCGCCGGTAACACACATGTGTTACTGTAGCACTTAAGGCTAATCATAGACTAATTAGGCTTAAAAGATTCGTCTCGTGATTTCTAACCGAACTGTGCAATTAATTTTTTTCATCTACATTTAATACTCCATGTGTCCAAATATTTTATGTGATGGAATGAAAAAATTTTAGGTAAAAACTAAATGCACGAATCTACCCATCCACCTCACCTACGGTGGGTCATAGTTTATTATGATACTAGGACTGTAGGAGGCTGGTCTTGGCGACCATTCGCTTGAAGTTATCAGCTGGACTTATCGGTCTATATTTTTTTCATAACAAAACAGTTAAAAAAACCATCATAACTGCTTAGGCTTAGGTCCAGGTCATTAACGTTGTGCCCTTCATTAACATTGTAGGGCTTTGATGGTGGGGCGTGGGGTGGGGGCCTCTATATGCCCTCAGCATGTGACTCCACTCAGTGCATGTCAGCATGTGACTCCATGCATGTGTGAGTGAACTTTTGCTCAAAGACAGAGGCCGATATAGCAGGAGAATAAACCAATACTAATAATTCATAGCTGGAATTATAAGCCGGCGGAAAAACACTGTTGGCTGATTTTTTATGAGAGAAAAATACTGTTCCGGCTGAAAAAAAACAAGCTGAATAAGACGGATTATAAGCCAGATGAACAAGGCCATTAAAGGCAGACATGCATACATGGAAAGACGAGCAGGGGCGAAGCTACAGGCTATGCCTGGTATGCAGTGGCATACCCTGTAGATCCAGCTATGTATTGGAGTATATATACTGTATTTGAAAAAAAACAAAAGAACACTTACCTGTAGGCTGGAGAACTGAAAACGAACGCAACGCTAGCAGCCCAGCTTTGTAGAGATGGCCTTTGCAGCTTTGCTGCTTTTCTCCAGGCTCCAGGCCCATGCGCCCACAGTCACACGGATGGGAGATCCAGGAGACCAGGACCCAGGTCCTGTCGTGGTGCCACCTTGCAAGTCCTGATAAGAGCACGTACAACGGGTCTTCTGGACTGTCTCTTGGCTGTTGTTTTTGCAGAAAACACCCTATCGTGGCTTGGAGACGGAGGCCACGTCGTCTCACGAGACGATGGGCCGTGCTCCGAGGCGAAGGAGGCGGTTCCAGCAGCGTTGTACGGCTCGTCTATCCGACTCGATGATGGTCGGATCCTGTGCGCGCGTGGTTGTGGTTTGGAGACCACCGCTCTCTCCTCTCTCTCCTCCTCCGCTGCCTCGACATCCCCTCCGCACCACCCATGACCCATTTCCATCCTCAACTCCGCGCGTGGATCTTGGTGGCGGCGGCGCCACCGCTGGCACGGCGGGGAAGAAGGCAGCGGCGGCAACTGAGAAGACGTCTTTGAGCTGCGACGGGAGGCCTTCGACGCAGGGAGAAAGATCAAGGCATATCCAAGGAGGAGGCTGAGGTGATTGTCGATCGGATATGCAGATGAAGGCAGTTGGTGGCATGTTCTGAAGTTCAGAAGTTTAGAAAATATGTTCTGAAGTTACCATATATGTTACCATATGTTCTGAAGTTCAGAAAATAGCATTCCCTGATGTGTTACATGTACTATTCTGTGCACAGGATGTCATTCTTCTGGAGTTAGCTACCTGATGAGTTATCCGCTGTCATTCTTGGCTTATCTATCATAGTGTTAAACATGTGAACTGCAACTATCTAAATGTGTGAACTGCAACTATCTAAACGTGTGAACCTTCAGTTAAACGTGTGAACTTTCAGTAAAATAGTTATTCTGTTTGGCTTATTGAAAAAAGAAAACTGTTATCCTGTTACCTATCCGGCATCTGAATTTTCAGCATGTTTAGTTTCCAGCTATCTGTTATCTGAATGTACAGTTATTTGCATGTTTTATGAATGTATGGAAACTGCTATCTGCTACCCAGAAAGAATAAAAAGTTGTTATCCGAATTTCTAGCTATATGTTAAGTGGAAACGGCAGCACAATAGTATAGAAATGAGAATGGAGTAGAGATTTCTTTGATTTTCCATAGAATAAATATAGTTGACGGTTTACAAATCCAACTTCATTGCTTCTGTGTATGAGTTGTGTTCTTCAGGTATGTGACAGTCTACTGCTGAATAAATTCAGTAGAGCTGAAAACCATTCAATCTTTGCAGGATTATATAGTATTTCTAAGATTGATTTGATGTCCCTTTGAGTAACAGGCTAGTGTCTTAGTTCTGAAACTGCTTCAATCACGAAAGGTGACTTTCTTCGTTCAGTACCTTGCACTTTCAGTTCGATTTTCAGTAATAGTGAATTTTCAGTTCATCTCTCTCCAATCAAAGGTATCTGATCGAGCACATATGGCAACGCTATGGAAACAAAGGAAATTGGAAAAAAAAATATGTTGCAATTATATATAATATAATTATTATATTAATGGTTTCTAAAAAAAATTTGTAATCATATTGCTCATATTTATCCTTGATACATTTTCTATCAAATAGCCACATGAGGGTGTACAAAAATTTATTTATAGTTGATCCTAACTATATGTAAAGCACTAAATAGCTTAGAGACGGGCCTCCGTCTATGGGTTATATGACATGTCTTTATACCTGTCCGTACGATAGATTCGAGGCGCTTAGAGACAAACCCCCGTCTGTGGGTTGTACATGCCCTAACTAACGCGGTGACGGCTTGGCTTCTGCTCCCTCCCCCTAAATAATTATCGTTATTGGTGTGCGTATTCCATGTTTAACTTAATTTGTAGAAAAATCCGTGCAATATTTATATCTTCAAATAAATTTATTAAAAAAACTAGATTCAAAGATCTTTTCAATAATACTAATTATGTACCATAAATATTAATATTTTTTAATATATATTTAATCAAAGTTGTTTCTCGAAAAATAAAAATGACACATATTTAGGGACAGACGAGTAGGATCTAACGCATCATCTGCCCTCATCCGTTCATATACCGCAAGTTTGGAGCTAGGGAGCTCAGTTGTTGCCTGCTAGCTGTGCGTGCATGGCTAACAAGCCTAGGCGACTGTCTGAGACACCAAGACGTGATTCAGTCTTTGCACTTTTCTTTTCTTTTTCATGTAGAAAAATCTTGTCTACTTTGAGTCATCCCTACATTGCAAATTTTACCACTGCTACTGAATTACTATTACCAAATTATGTTCCAAATTTACTATTATTACCGAACGTTGCCAATTTTACTACCATTACCAAATTGCTAAATGATTTGCCGAATTATATAGAATTTTTTTTTTGATAGCTTACACTGAGGTAACATTCTAGATTCGTCACGCAAGACAAGACGCATCATTTCTGATAAAATAAAGCTAAATTATTGAACTCGGTAACAGTGAACACTTGACACCAAACATATGAGACGAGACGAGGACGACGACACATCTGACACTAGTCACGCGTGGAGTGCAGTGGCTCACATCGAACTGAGCAACAATCTGCATGCGACTCCTAATAGTACTCCATAATGGAGAGGCTAATAAGCAACCGAACGACTAATAGCAACCTAACGACAATGCGGTTATTGGACACGACGACGACATCACCGGTTCGCCACGCACACAAGTCGCAGCATAACAATGGACATGATGGAGGAGGACACGGCGACGATGCATCAGATCATCATCACACGTGCGGGTTGCAGTAGATGATCTTCATCTCCTGGACGTTCCGGCAGTCACCACTCGGCACCTGGTGCACGGAGCACTTCCCCTCGACGGCGCACCCGACGGCGGGGCACCGGCCCTGCAGCGGCGAGGCCGCCGACGCCGCGTGCGGCGTGACGGAGACGGGCACGCGCTGCCCCGGCTGCGCGTTGGGCGCCAGGTAGAAGGACCCGCCGTCGACGCCGACGTGGAACTCCACCGTGGCGGCGTCGGCGCCCGCGTGCAGGCGCCCCGTCCACCAGCACACCGGAAACTCGGCGTGGCTGTGCGGGTGGAGCGTGTACGCGCCCGTGAACAGCGGCGGGCTGTTGGCCAGCGGCTCCAGCGTCAGCGTTGTTGACTCAGGATCACGATCACAAACACAATTACACAGTGGCTAAGTCTATGAATCAAGATCGCGCAAGAACAAGATGCACACGAACGACAACTGCACCCTGACGACAGGGAGACAGTGCCCCTTTTCACTCTGAATGAGTTCGAGTACAAGCACGGTTACAATGTGTCCAAGGCGCTAACACACACACCTTACATCCGACTACTTATACCAGCAGTCTAAACACTCGCTTACAACATAAAAAATCAAATGACACATGATACAAGTTGGCAGAAAAACAATTGTCAGAGACAGACAACATCGTGCGTGCGGTCACCCCGCTCCAGCCTCGACGTCAACCGTTCCCGCCAACGTCCTTATTCAAATTATGTTGAGCCTTCTGTCAAACCGACTCCACCTCAGCATCCACATTATTGGTGAACACAAGATTACACCAACATTCTCCCCCTTAAGCTTGATGTTCATCCAGATCATGAACTCCCATCAGATGACCCCTCACACCAAGTTTGATTGTTGCCAATGGCTTTGTCGGTGCATCAGCTTTCTGCTCCAGAGTCCCAACCCTTTTAACCTCAATATGTCCACGTTCCACACACTCACGAATGAAGTGGAACTTGATCTCAATGTGTTTACTTCTGCCATGGAAAACTGGATTTTTCATCAGAGCTATTGCTGAGTTATTGTCCACCATCAGGGACACTGCCTTTCAGCTGATTCCCAGTGATCTCACCTAGTAGGTTTCAGAGCCACAAGGCTTGCTTAGCTGCTGTTGTAGCTGCCATAAATTCAGCTTCACATGTTGACAATGCCATGTCTTTTCCTTGTGTGAGTTCTAAGTCACCAGGCTATCATTCAAATAGAATGCCATACCTCCAGGCTATCATTCAAATAGAATGCCATACCTCCAGTGCTTCTCCTCCCCACAACATCTCCTCCCACATCACTGTCAGTATATCCCACCAACAGTTCCTTCTTGCCTTCCTGGGTATAAACCAACCCATAATTCAGTGTTCCCTTCAAGTATCTCAGGATTTGTTTCACTGCAGCAAGATGCTTAGCAGTAGGCTTCTCCATGAACCTACTTGCCATACCAACTGAGAATGCTAAATCAGGCCTGGTATGAAGCAAGTATCTCAAGCACCCTATGATTCTTTTGTAATGAGTAGAATCAATCCTTTGTCCATGCTTATCTGCATCAAGCTTGCTTCTTGGATCCATTGGACACTTTGTGGCATTACAGTCAGCCATCCCAAACTGACTCAGGATTTTCTTAGCATAACTAGTCTGCCTAATTGCTATGTAATCTTCTTTCTGCTCAATCTCTATTCCCATATAGAATGACAATTTTCCCAAGTCACTCATATCAAACACTGAGGTCATCTGCTTCTTGAAGTTTACAATTTCTTCAGGTTGGCCACCTATTACAATCAGATCATCAACATAGACCCTAACCATCAGAGCTAACTGACCTGTTCCTCTGATGTACACTTCTGGTTCAGTCACACATTTTCTGAAGCCAAGCCTTTTTAGACTGCTATCAAGTTTTATGTTCCATGCCCTTGGGGCTTGTTTCAACCCATACAGTGCTTTGCTCAATTTCAACACCATATGCTCCTTTCCTTTCTGCACAAACCCTTCAGGTTGTTTCACATAAATATTCTCTTCTAGTTCACCATTGAGAAATGCAGTTTTTACATCCAAGTGGTGTACCTCCCAACCTCTGTTAGCTGCAAGTGCAAAAATTAGTCTCACAGTGTCAAGTCTTGCCACTAGAGCAAATACCTCGTCAAAATCTATTCCTTGTTTTTGAACATAACCCTTTGCAACCAATCTGGCTTTATGCTTCACCACATCTCCTGCTGCATTTTTCTTTAATTTGAACACCCACTTCAAACCTATTGGTTTGTGACCTGCTGGCAACTTCACCAACTCCCATGTTTTGTTTTTGTTGATGGATTGGATCTCACTCTCCATAGCTCCAACCCAATTCCCATCACCAGTTGCATCTTGATAGCTACTTGGCTCTTCCATGATAGTCAACAGTGCCTCCACCTCTGAGTCATATTGCATCTCCACCTCAACATTGTCCTCATACACCTCATTGAGGTTTCTAAATCTCAGTGGTGGTTCATCATAATCATCTGAATCAACCATGTTTTCATCGTCTTGGTTCATATTCACATCCTGAATTGGTCCAATCTCTAAACTTTGAGCTGGAGCAATCTCTGAACTAGTTGTATGACCATCAATAGTACCAGAGTTTGCATCAGTCCCCTGCTGAATTATCTGATCCATTTCACCAGTGAATCCATCTCCATCAGCTCCCCTGGAATTCTCAGCTCCCCAAACATCCTGATGATTCAAACCATTCCCAACAACACCAGTGAATGGTTGATCTGCTATTTTCACAGCTCCTTCTTCAATAAACTCTGAATTTTCACCAAATTCAGTTTCTCAGTCCCAAGCTACTACTTCTTCAAAGATGACATCTCTACTTACTACAATTTTCTTGGTTTTTGGATCATATAACCTATGTGCCTTGCATTCATCCTCCACACCAAAATAAACCATAGCAGTACTCCTATCATCTAGTTTCTTTAGATGTGGCCTTGTTGGCCTCACATTGGCCCTGCATCCAAACACCTTTAAGTGTCCAAGCTGAGGTTTTCTACCACACCAACCCTCAAATGGAGTTATATACCCCATAACTTTAGTTGGTAATCTATTCAGCAAATGCATAGAGTGTCTCACTGCCTCACCCCAGAAACACCCTGGTACTCTCATGTATTTCAGAATTGATCTGGACATCTCCATGATAGTTCTATTTCTTCTCTCAACAACCCCATTTTGTTCAGGTGAGTAGGGAGCAGTAAACTGCCTTTTGATCC
Organism: Saccharum hybrid cultivar R570; assembly: GCA_038087645.1. Taxonomy (NCBI): domain Eukaryota; kingdom Viridiplantae; phylum Streptophyta; class Magnoliopsida; order Poales; family Poaceae; genus Saccharum; species Saccharum hybrid cultivar. The sequence continues at coordinate 276,500 of JAQSUU010000647.1, read as the reverse complement.
CAGCTTGTTCACACACATCCCTAAAGGTTTCAGCTAGAAATTCACCACCTCTATCAGATCTCACCATCTTAACCTTATGGCCTAAGCTATTCTCAGCTTCTACTTTGAACTTGACAAAAGCTGAACAAGCCTGATCTTTTGATTTCAGAATAGACACTGTCATATACCTAGTGCAGTCATCAACCAACAACATACAGTACTTATTGCCCCCAACTGTTTCAGGTGTGATAGGCCCACACAAATCCACGTGGACCAACTCTAAAGGCTCATCTGCCCTCCAATATGACAGCTTAGGAAAAGACTTTCTGGTTTATTTAGCAGCCAAACAGGAGTGACAGACTTGTTCAGGATGCTCAATCATGGGTAAACCCCCAGCCATCTCTTTTTCTACCAGCATTTTTATTGACTTGAAATTAACATGACCCAGTCTCCCATGCCATAACCATGACTCATCATTTGCATTTGCTAACAGACAGACAGGTTTAACAACATCCAACTGAATTTTGTACAATCTATTAGCAGACATCTGAACCTTCATGATTAGTCTATTTCTGTTCTTATCAATCACCTCAATGTAATCATCATCCATTTCTATCTTATGCCCTATCTCAGTCAACTGACCCAAGCTAATCAAATTGCTTCTCAGTTTAGAAATAAAATAGACATCAGACAAGATCCACTATTCCCCTGATCTACCTTGAAACAGAATAGACCCTCTACCATGACTTTCAACAGATGAGTCATCTCCAAACCGTACCTTGCCACCAATGGTGGTGTCGATGTCTTTGAATTTTTGACGATCTCCTGTCATATGGTTGCTAGCACCATTATCGAGGTACCACACATCCCCACATGACCCCCATCACCTGTGAAATGCAGCTCTAAATCTGTCTGCACCTCATTCAGACACAGTTCACTCTGAACCTAAACATTTTCCGACAACAGGTGCTCGAGCTGTCCTGGCTCCTCCATTTCAGTGAGCAACACTGCAGGTTCATAATCCACCTTCTTGGCATGATGAGCTTCCTCATCCTTCTTCTTCTCACCTCCTGGGGCACCTATTGGCATAGTGTCCATAGGTGTGACATTTAAAGCACTTGATGTGGCGTTTGTCACGCTTCCCCGCACCTTCCTTGCCACCATCACCATGACTGCCATGACCACTGCTCCCACCGCCGCGGCCACGACCTCGTCCACGGCCACTGCCATGTCCTCGCCCACCACTAGAGCCCTCTCTAATGGATTTCTTTTGCCGAGCCTCCCACTCAGCTTGTGTCAGAAGCACCTGACCGGGCTCTGACCGAGAACCACCTGCTCCCCACTTGGTTCTCTCTTCAAAAGCTTTCAGGTGCCCGACAGCCTCGTCGAATGCCAGCTTCTTGAGATCGAAGAATTGCTCGATCCCAGCTATGATATGGATGTACCGCTCTGGCATGGTGTCAAACATCTTCTTCACCAGTGCCGCATCATCAAGTGATCCACCGAGATTGGCGTACCGCACTGACATGCTTGTTAGTTTTCCTGCGTAGCTGTCCATCGTCTCATCCTCCTTCATTCTCAGATTGTCAAACTCACTCTTCAGAGTTTGCAACTGCGCCTCCTTGACACGCTCCTCCCCCATGAATCTCGCCTTGAGCGATTCCTAGACCTCCTTCCCAGTCTTCTTCGTGGCGACCTGCATCAGTAGATCATCGAGCAGGCACTGGAGCAAATGTTCTCGTGCCTTGGTGTCCTTCGCCTTCCTCGCTGCAACCGCCGCCGTGCCTTGATCCGACGATTCCCCCGCTGGCTCAACCACCTCCCAAACGCCTTGATCTTCCATGATCGCCTGTACTCTGATGCTCCAACTAGTATAGTTGGTGGCAGTCAGAGGCGGGTACTGGATCCGGCCACCGCCATCTCCTCCGCCGCAGCTCCCGCGATCTCCCATGAACACAGATCAACTCGACGCGATGTGTAAGCGATCGATCAGCTCTGATACCAGATGTTGACTCAGGATCACGATCACAAACACAATTACATAGTGGCTAAGCCTATGAATCAAGATCGCGCAAGAACAAGATGCACACGAACGACAACTGCACCCTGACGACGGGGAGACAGTGCCCCTTTTCACTCTGAATGAGTTCGAGTACAAGCACGGTTACAATGTGTCCAAGGCGCTAACACACACACACCTTACATCCGACTACTTATACCAGCAGTCTAAACACTCGCTTACAACATAAAAAATCAAATGACACATGATACAAGTTGGCAGAAAAACAACTGTCAGAGACAGACAACACCGTGCGTGCGGTCACCCCGCTCCAGCCTCGACGTCAACCGTTCCCGCCAACGTCCTTATTTAAATTATGCTGAGCCTTCTGTCAAACCGACTCCATCTCAGCATCCACATCATTGGTGAACACAAGATTACATCAACAAGCGTCACGTCGTGGGTGCATAGGTTCTGCACCGTCACCTTCTTGTTCTTGGCGTAGTTGGCGTGCGTCACGTCCGCCCACGCTGCTGGCGTCGTCGACACCGCAAGCGCAGCCACTGCCAGGAGGAGCACGGCCGCCACCGATGTGGAGGGCGCCATCCTCGCTCTAGTGTTCTATGACCTTCTACGCAAGAGAGTAGCTTCGTATGAACGGGTATCCACTAATATCCAAAGTCCCCCAACCACCCCCAACGGGCTATGCTAGCACTTGGATGTTCGGACAGGACGCTCGCAAAGCCTGTCCCCATGCGCTGATGCTGATTTTTATTCCTGTCCCACACGCACACCTGCCATATCGCAGCGCCCGTGCGTCCAGACGACTCGGCTCGCCCCCGCAGCACGCGCTTGTCCTCCTAGATTCGAAGCCGCCCGCCTCATCCCGCACGCGCACCTCGTCCTCATCGTGCCCTGATCGTCGGCCTCTAGCTTGCCGCGGCCCATTCCCAGCATCAGTGCCGTGCCACCATCACTCCCTATTAAGGATCAAAACGGTCGGAAACGGTCGAAAATGGACTTACGATATAGAAAAACGAAAACGGTCAGTTTGGGATATTTCTACGTTTAGCAATTAAAGAGTACAAAAAATGGTTGAAAATGGTTGTGAAACCAATTGAAACTGACAATTTTTTATGTTAAAAAACGATTCATAATATAGAAAACGAAAACGGTCAATCTGGAATATTTCTGTTCTGTTTTCATCCCTACTCCCTATGCTTGCTGACTCTCCAAACAGTATGAAATACGTGCAACATGAAATATTTGAATGCAATGTCCGTATGAAATGGATAAAACATTTAGAACATACACTTGCAACATATGTGCGAAACATATGCAACATCAGATAAAACACTTGCAACGTGCCACCATGAAAACACGCACTGCAATATGAGACTGAAACAGCTAAAATATTTCGAACATATTCTTGCAACATATGTGTAAAACATGTGCAACATCCAGATAAGAACGTCTGGAACAAATGAAACATTTTGAACAACACCTCTGAAACACTTGCAACATGTCTCTGAAACACTTGCAATATGTGCAACATCTCTAGTCTACTTTTGCAACATCCATATGAAACAATTAGAACATAACTCTGAAACAGTTGCAATATGTGCAACATCTCTGATCTACTTTTACAACATTCATATGAAACAATTGCAACATACCTCTGAAACATCTAAATCACTTTAAAACATATGCTTGCAAAATGTGCTTCCATCACAACATCTTCTCGCTGAAGTCGTGCATCACGGTGGCTATGACGTCGTTCATGTTTTTTTTTCTCGATACCCAAAAGAGTTCTATGGTTCATGTGTACATAAAGACCCTAATTTTTTGTTTCGCCCTAGGCTAATAAATATTCAGGACCAGCATTGGTGTTACCCCATTGCGATGGATGCTATCTCTATGGAGGCCGAGGCATGCCGAGCATGTATGTAGTTCTCTGCTCAACAAGGAGTGCAAAAACTACTGCTGGAGGCGGATTGCAAAGATCCAGTCGAGCTGTGGATTCGGAAAGACAATCAACGTCCAATGGTGGACAGAATTCTGAAGCAAAATGAAGGCCTTGAGATCTTGTTTTGAAAGCTTCATTTTTTTTTGTTTGTAGAACCGTCAAGTTAGTCTCCAGCTCTCGACTAGGGCCTTGTTTAGTTTCTAAAAATTTTTACCTCAACTCATCACATCGAATGTTTGGAGACATGTATGGAGTACTAAACGTAGACGGAAAAAAAAATAATTGCACAGTTCTCGGGAAAATCGTGAGACGAATCTTTTAAGTCTAATTAGTCCATGAAAAGCCTTAAGTGCTATAGTAACCAACACGTGTTAATGACGGATTAATTAGTATCATTAGATTTGTCTCGCAGTTTCTTGACGGGTTCTGTAATTTATTTTTTATTAGTATCCAAAAACTCCTCCCGACATCCTCCGACACATCCGATATGACACCCAAAAATTTTCATTTCGCGAACTAAACGTAGCCTAGGCGTGTGAGCAGCCTCTGAGTCAGTTCAAAGAGCTATCGTTGTATTTTGAGTAATGAAAGCTCTATTCCCTAAAAAAAAGTTGGGCAGATAATTACACAACAAAATATACATTATGTCGCAACGTACAATCACGTTTGTTAGTAAAAATAATAAACTTAGCAAGAGACATTTGCTTCGGTAGGCTGTTATTATAGGTGGGTCTCCATAGGTTTATATTATGATAGGAGGCTGGTCTTCACGGCCACTATGTAGGCCTAGGCCCAGGTCATTAACGTTGTGCCCTTCAGAAGCCCAGATTTATTGCATGTAGTTATCTCTATATTCTACTTAAAGTCTCATGATCCTAATAGAGGTATAATAAATGATAATTTTTTTTGTGCATGTGCTTTGAGTACAAGTATATAAGTCTACATAAAAGCCTATACAAATAACCAAACATGAGTACGGAGTAGACTGCTATAAAATACCAGTCTAGATACAAAGAAAACATGAAAATTAGACGCTAGTACGTGATTTAACTTTTTTTACCGTAGCTGTAGCATCTCTACTGTAGCGAAAGGTGCTAGAAGCTGCTAGTAGGTGACTAGGTGGGCAGTTCTGGGCTTTGATGGTGGGCCGCAGGTGGGGGCCTCTATGAGCCTTTTTGTTTGAGTGGGACAGAGCCGTCCATGTGCTCTGCCTCTCTAGTGATCTAGTCTATGGTATTCCCTCTGTCAAAAAAAAAACAGCCAGTTAAACTAGTTAAAGTTTAATCAAATTTATAATAAAATAAATAGTATTATAATTTTGTAATTTAGTATAAAAATGTATAATTAGTCCAATAACACTTATTTTGTATCATGAATACTAGTAACTTTAGTTGAGGTTTACTTTTAAGTATAACTTTAGTGAAAGTTTAAATTTTTTCACTCAGAATTGCATTCTTGATAGAGGAGCATGTGACTCCATGACTGTGTGTGCCTACTCCGATTTCCTAAAGAATGTCACCGGTTTCTAAGGGATGTTGTTTTGGACAACGACACGATCTTAAAAAATAACTTTGACCGTTAATTTTTACTATAAAATATTTATAAAATATATAATTAATTTATACTTACGTTTCGAGATGAATCTACTTATATCACTTTACCGTGGCCGCGGCGGCTGCTGCACCGGCAACTGTGCCTTCTGTGACCTCCATCGACGATTTCATCTTGTCGATCTCCAACCCCGACACGCCGATCCTGACGTCGCCCCCCAGGCTGAGGGTGTCTCAGGTGCCGGACTACAGCATCGTCCCCAGGCGCAGCACCAGGTTGGTTGACAAGCCGATGGCGTCCAACCCTAAGGTCCAGGCCACAAATGTTATGCTCAAGTAGCTTGGGTGGGATGTGCCGCTGCCCACTTCGAAGGATTCCGGCGCACGTCGTTTCCACGAAACGTTCTCCGGCCCCTGTCACCTTCCACGAAAGAGCCCATGAGAGAGCTGTTCCCGGCACACAAACGGTTTGGGTCGCGGCGTGCCGCCGTGTAGCTGCGCCGTTACCTCGTCGCAATTAGAGTCGCAAAATCTATCATCATGTAATCTCTTTTAGGTGTCGTGATCGTTTTTTTTTTGTTGCAGGGTCGCCTTTGTTCGGGCGCGGCATGCCGCTCGCATTTCAGGTTGTCCGAAGTTTACTTTGTAACAACAACTTCTATTCCTTTGCATGGTCGTGAAAAAAAAATATTTTGAAACTCAATCTAAAAAAATTATTTGTAGTTAAAGTTTAAAATGTTTGATTTGAGACAACCTCGAAACCACGTCCTTACGGAACCGAACGGAGTACATATAAATATATAATTCATTTAAAAAGCCGACATGCACTGCATGGAAAGACCCATCATGTGAGATAAAATAAGACAAAATTATTGGGAAAATGAAAATCACCGGAAAACAAAAGAATCTTTTTGTTGGATTCAAGGAGCCTGAAAGCGAGTATAACGTAAGTGAAAGGAGCCAGAAAGCATCCCATTGATTCTTCAGAGGGAGGGACAATGAACATGAACAAAGAGACACGCACCTCTGCCCAGGCAGTGCCTACAAACACATGAGACGAGACGACACGTCGACACTACTCACGCGTACGTACAGTGCAGTGGCTCACATCGATCTGAGCAACAATCTGCGCGCACGCGACTACTCCTAATACAACAGAGAGGCTAATAAGCAAGCAAACGGCTACTAATAACAATGTAACGAGACAGTGCGGTTATTATTGGACACGACGACGACGACGACGACATCCATGGCGCAACACAAGTCGCATAACAATGGAGATGGTAGGACACGATGATGGCCCGTGCATCAGACCACCGTACCATCCATCGACCGACCGATCGATCACGTCACACGTGCGGGTTGGCCAGCGGCTCCAGCGTCAGCGTCACGTCGTGGGTGCATAGGTTCTGCACCGTCACCTTCTTGTTCTTGGCGCAGTTGGCGTGCGTCAGGTCCGCCAGTGCTGGCGTCACCGACGCCGCCGCCAGCATGGCCACCGCCAGGAGGAGCAGGGCCGCCGCCGATGAGGAAGGCTTGGACGGCGCCATCCTCGCTCTACTGTTCGCTTTGGTTGGGTGTGGTTAACAACTGGTTAATGTTACTGCTCGCTTGGTTGGGTTATCAGCTCTTGAGGGTGTGGGGTTATTTATAGCCGTGCCGGTGAGACACCCGTGCTGATATTTACAGGAGGGCATGGTTAAAAAGCGTGGTGAAAGTGTTGATCCCATTGCTATGCTCTGGCCTCTGGAGTCTGGACAGATCGAGGAGGGCGTAGTAGTGGCCTGTCAGATGAGATGAGTAGGGCACATTTAGATTGCAAAAAATTTCAAACTGATGAATAGTATCACTTTCGTCTTATTTGATAAATATTGTTCAATCGTGGACCAACTAGGCTCAAAAGATTCATCTCGTGATTTCCAACTAAACTTTATAATTAGTTATATTTTTTACCTACATTTACTACTTCATGCATGGATCCAAAGATTGATGTGATGGAGAGAGTGAAAAAATTTCAAATTTTGGGATGCATCTAAACGAGGCCTAGGGCACGGGTTCTCTCTTTTTTTTTCACAGTAGCTTTGTAGGACATGCATGGGTTGATGCTGTCGTGTAGCCTGCTCTGCTCTCGGCCTCCATGAATGCATGCATGCACATGCATGCATGCGCTGAGACGATCGACGTGTCAGCGCTACAGTCGAACCTGTACAGATGGGAGGACGGTAAAGGTCACGTTTAGATTGAAAAAAAAACTCGATAAATAATATAACTTTCGTCTTATTTGATAAATATTGTCTAATCGTGGATCAACTAGACTCAAAAGATTCATCTCGTGATTTCCAATTAAACTGTGTAATTAGTTATTTTTTTACCTATATTTACTACTTCATATATTAGTCTAAAGATTGATGTGATGGAGAGAGTAAAAAAGGCGAAAGATAAAAGGCGTTGAGTACCTGCGACTTTTCTTCACATGTACTACCCTGTTCAGTTCCAAAAATTTTTGCAAAATTTTTCAAGATTCCCCGTCACATCGAATCTTTAGATACATGCATGAAGCATTAAATATAGAAAAAAAAATAAAACTAATTATACAGTTTAGACGAAATGGGCGAGACGAATCTTTTAAGCCTAATTAGATCATGATTGGACACTAATTATCAAATAACAACGAAAATTACTACAGTGTCATTTTGCAAAAAAAATTTGGAACTGAACCTGCCCTAATCTTGGACACCTCGCAAAGCTTGGATGATACAAAGGCTACGAAAGTAAGGTGCGTTTAGTTCGGCGAAGGGGTACTGTAGCACTTTTGCTTATATTTATCAATTAGTATTTAATTATAGACTAATTGGGTTTAGAAGATTCATCACGTGGTTTTCTATCAAACTGTATAATTAATTTTTTTCGTCTATATTTAATGCTTCATACATATGTCTAAATATTTAATGTGACGGGAAATCTTAAAAAATTTTGAGAACTAAACGTGGCCTAAAGCTAAATGGCTTTGTAGCCTCGCTAGTTGACCAGTAGCTGTTTACTGGCTAGGGATGCAAAATTCGTTACACCAACAAGCTAAAGTAGTTTTAGCATAAGTTTTCTTTATTAACAACGTATTAGCATAGTGTGTTTAGATGGTTGTAAGTGTGTGTAAAGTTACTGTAGCACTTTTCGTTGTTATTTGGTAAAATTTATCCAATCATGAACTAACTAGGCTCAAAAGATTCGTCTCGACATTTACAGACGAACTATGCAATTAGTTATTTTTTTATCTATATTTAATGCTCCATGCATGCGTCCAAAGATTTAATGTGACGGAGAATCTTGTAAAATTTTTGGAATTTTGAAGGAACTAAACACTGCCCGTTCATTTCAAACTTGTGCAGCAGCATAGGGCTGGTTTAGATGCTAAATTTTTTGCAAAAACAGCATTATAGCTTTTTCGTTGTTATTTGGCAAATATTGTCCGATCATGGTCTAATTAGGCTTAAAAGATTCGTCTCGTCCATTTTGTCTAAACTGTGTAATTAGTTTTATTTTTTATCTATATTTAATATTTCATGCATGCGTCTATAAATTCGATGTGACGGAGAATCTACTGTTCTTTTGTAAAATTTTCTAGACGGCCATAGTATACATTTTGTTCTGAAATCCATACGCTCAAGGTCATATCTGTACTCCACTGGTAGTCCACTAGCAACAGCTACTACAATCTACAAGGCCGTGGCCGTCGCGCTGCCGGAGAAAGTTACTGTACATGCTTCGATAAGAGGCCTCGTTTAGTTCGTTGAATTGAGGAGAAAAACACGGTATCAGAATTCTTGTAGTATTTCGTTTGTATTTGGTAAAAATTATTCAAATTTTGACTAACTAGGTTTAAAATGTTCATCTAGCAAAGTACAATAAAACTGTGTAATTAGTTTTTTATTTTATCAACATTTAGTACTCTATACATTTACCGATATTTTAATGTGATAGAGAATCTTCTTTTTGCATAGTGAAATTTAGTGAGAACTGTGGAACTAAACAAGGGCCGACACTAGTCTTGGCCGACCTGACTTGTCACCTCTGCTTGCGTGAAAAACGCCAGTGGCTAGCTACCCTATGTACACGGTGAGTGACAACGCGTGAATGCGCGGGTACTTCCTGGGGCAGGCTACAGACATCGAAACAGGCCGTGTTCATTTCCCAAATTCGGGAGCCAGCACTTCCTGTGTCGGAATACTGTAGTTACTTTTGTTTTTTAGTGTAAAAAATTATCTAAAAATTGATTAATTAGACTCAAAATGTTCGCCTCGTAAAGTACAACAAAACTATGCAATTAGTTTTTGTTTTATCTACATTTAGTACTCCATTCATTTGCCGGTATTTTAATGTGATGGGAAATCTCTTTTTTACATAGTAAAATTTGGTGAGGGAGTGTTGGCATGATGCTGCAGGCCCCTCGCAGCGAATCTACTACAATACTTTACTATTTAGGTTGTGTTCAGTGGCCGCTGTAAAATTTTGGGAAGCACAGTAACTCTTTCGTTTATATTTGGTAATTAGTGTTTAATCATAGGCTAATTAGGTTAAAAAGATTTATCTCGTGATTTACAACAAAATTGTGTACTTAGTTATTTTTTTATCTATATTTCATGTTCCATACATACGTCCAAATATTCGATATGACGGAGAATCTTGTAAAATTTTTAGAAGTTTGAAGGATCTAAACACACACTAAATAAAACTTCGTAACCATTTCATTCCTTGCGTAAGCACAGTAGAATAGACACTGTTTGATCTAACGGTAATCTGCCTCATTTCAAATTATATGACGTTAATTTTTATCTTTACTCAAATTTATTTAATCATAATTAAATTTATAGATAAATATATCGTCATCTACTATGTTAAATAAGTGTACTATAAAAAAAATATGACCAATCTTGAGTGAACTATGTGTTTTTTTCGTTAATAATAAGGACATGTTTGGCACGGCTCCGACTATAACTCTGCCAATAGCTTCAGCTGAAGGGGCCATACCAAACACCCTAAGAGAATAATCTATTTTTTAATAGTAGATGAGCTGGAGCCGCAAAGTGGCTCATGTGAATGAGCACTTGAGAAGGAGCCATGCTAAACATGCCCTAAAATGGGCAACCTAATTATTCAAGTTGGAGAGGATTTTATCTAGGTGGTTGGGTGTAGGACCACATTTCTCATCCAACCCGTCGATTTAGGATTGATGTGGTTGTTTCAACATATATATAGTTATGGATGAAAACGGATCGGATACGAACGGATATCACTGATATTGCATTTGTTTTCATATTTCTATTCAAATTCGGATTTGAATACAGATAGTGTCAACCATGCTGGATAAGATATTATTGGATATTGACATAATAAATATATGATTTGAGTTTTCGGATACGAATACGGTATAGGATGTTAAATATCCGGACTCGGATACGAACAAATTTAAACCCCTCTGAATGAATTCGGTCTCGAATACGGTCGAAAAATATCCGTACCATTTTCATCCCTACATATAGTTCATTTGGTATGAATGCTAGTGGTGGTGATGGCAATGGAAGATTGATAGAGTTCATGCATTGATATGTTTCATGTTGGTGGACTTGATGGTTTCATGAACTATGTGATATGGTGAATCATGTCGTTTAAATTTAAATTTTCCTGTTCGGGTTCATGTATTTGAATATTATTTGTCATTAATATAAATAAATTCGTAACATATTTATATCTGGTCAAATTGGTAGAATATATAAAGCGAGAAAAAGAGAGAAAATAAAAAAATAGGAGCCCTAATTTAGTGGTTGAGTTGAGCCCACAAAATATGTCATAAAAAATTGGATAAATCCCCAAATAAGAAGTTGAAGCCATGATTTTGAGGCTTCTATCGGAAATACTCTGAACAACTTTTAGCATCACCCCCTGGACTACTAGCGATGTAATTGTTCAATGGACCCTTATTAAAAATGAGCAAGGCCTGTTAGCAACTCTAATTGAGTTCATGGTTACGCTTATAATTTTTACTAGCTGCTAACATACTGGATGCGTAGTAATCAAAAGTGTCTTTTTTTTCCCTGCGTGCAGTGCACTACACTATGGATCGAGATCCGAGCAGTATACGTGTACTCCACTGAGCGATGATGATAAGTACTACTGTACTAGCATGCAGAGGCATGGGCGTCCCTAGGGTACTGCAGGGGTTTTTTTAAAAAAAAATCGATACATGGCTACGGGCTACCGTAGTTTAACCAAGTTATGGGCGCCCGCCACTAATTTAAGCTAAACTACTTTTCAATTCGTGCTCTGGGAATGTCTGTTCGTCACTAGTACTGCATTCACGCGCATGCATGGCCGGTAAGTGAATTCATATAATCTCTGTTAATTAAGGTGAGCCACATGTGAACAAGTAAGCGTCTGAAAATTGTTTTCGCATGCAGCTGTGTGTGATCCTGAGTAAAGGCATAAAACAACATGTATGCCGAGAAAACACACATAGGGCCTGTTTAGTTGGCTACAAAAGCCAAAAAAAAAAGTTTGCACAATACCCGTCACATCGAATCTTTGGACGCATGCATGAAACATTAAATATAGGTAAAAAAAATAATTAATTGCACAGTTTGTCTGTAAATGTCGAGAAGAATCTTTTGAGCCTAATTAGTCCATAATTGGATAAATTTTACCAAATAACAACAAAAAGTGCTACAGGAATTTACCCAAACTTTTTCACCAAACTAAACAGGCCCATAAGGAAAAGAAAAAGTCCACAGTACAGTAGCATATCATCATCTTTCTTAAAAGCCACGCCTACATCATCTTTTCTTAATGTCACACCTATATCCATCGTGGCATCACTGTAGGGTGTGTTTAGATCCTTCCAAGTTTCAAAAATTTTACAAGATTCTCCGTCACATCGAATCTTTAGACGTATGTATGGAGCATTAAATATAGGTAAAAAAATAACTAATTATACAGTTTGGTTGTAAATCACGAGACAAATCTTTCGAACCTAATTAGCTCATAATTAGACACTAATTACCAAATACAAACGAAAAAGTTACTGTACTTCCAAAAATTTTACAGCAGCAACTGAACACACCCGCAGTCATCATATGCTACGTGCTTACTCCCCTCGGTCTAAAATAGAAGTCGGTCTCGTTTTTGAGAAGTCAATATATTTTTTAACTTTGATTAATTATATATAAAAGAATATTAATATTTATAATACAATTGTATCATTAAATAGATCTTTAAATATATTTTCATAAAAAATTTATTTGGAGATATAAATATTGCACGTATTGTCTATAAATTTATTTAAAGTTGAGAAAGTTTAAACTGCACGCATCCCATAACGACTTCTACTGTTGGATGGAGCGAGTACCCGTGGAGTATCGAGCATCTGCAACAACTTGGAAAAAATCGCTTGGTAAATCTTGAGTTTTAGCAAGTTGCTAATTTATTTGGCAAGTGAGAAAAGACCTCTCTCCAACAACTCCTTAAAACTCACTTGTCAAAATGAAGAAGCCCGTTAGCGAATGAAGAGGCTCGCTAAACGAACGAAGAGCCCCGCTAAGCGAACGAAGAGCCCCTCTAACGAACGAAGAGCCCCATTAACTTTTCTCGTCACAACAGCGGCCCGCGCTCGTCGCCGGCGCCTCACCAGTGGCCGCGGCACCTCCTCCCCGCGCCGGCGAGGAACAACAGCACTGGCGCCGGTTCTCCTCGCTCCGGCCAGCCCCGCCCCTCGGCTCCAGCCCTGAGGCCGTCCCGGAGCGTCGCCGAGGTCGCCCGGGAGGCTTCTCCTTCCGCGCAGTGGCCCCGAGATCGGGATAGCAAATCCTTTCCGCGCGCGAAGCCGGTGAATAGCAAGTGTGGATAAATAGCAAGTTGGTTTGATGAGTTGTTGGAGAAGGAATTTTGTGTTTTTGCTAAAGTTATAAGAATAGCATCCTGTTTTAAGGAGTTGTTGAGATGCTCTAGTATCCTTTGAAAATTATCTATGTTGATTTATAAAAATACATAGTATGTTGATTCGTGGATCTTTCTAAAGACTGATTCCATTATATTTGTTTAGTTATTATGAAATAAATATATTTTTGATATTAATGAAGGACATTTTCCCTTTGACCTGATTCTAAGTTGGATTTCAAATGATATAATAAGTAAACGTAAATCAATTTTTCGACACAAAAAAATTGAAGAGCTCGTTTTCCACTCATTGCACAGGCTCACCGCGTAGACGAGTTTTTAAGCATCCCTGCTGCGATAAACACATTCATCAGTTAATAGTAATCCCGTATCGGCCTACAAAATGAGCAAGAGTACACGTATGCGTAGAAGGAATCAAATACTAGGCACAGATTCGATGCCTGGGCACCCCCGTTGCTGGCATTTTGTCGTCATGTCGGCAGTGAGATACGAACTCGAGTACCGTGCATCCAAGGGCATCCAATCAAACGTGTCAGACCAGAGATGAGGTAAAAAAAAGTAAATAAAATAGTGTAAAACCCAACACGGGCTGCCTTTTGGTTTGAGTTTTTTTTTTATCCTGCTAGGCCCCAGCGGGCCTAATCGGGAAGCCCTGATGTTGTTTCCGTTGGGCTAGGCCACGTTGGTTGGGTTTGTCAGGTCGTTATTTTGGGCCGTTAGAAGTTCCAATCCACTTATGGGTCTTGTTTGGTCTGTTATCTGCAAGCAGCTTGGGCCAGGTTAGCCTTATTGGACGTTTGGTTATTAGTTTTTTCGTCTACGTCGCTGTCGATCGGAGTAGTTTGGTTCTTCGATTTCATCGTTAGAGGAGGCGACTCTGGGTGAAGTCGATTTCATCACCGGAGGCGGCGTCATAGATGGTTGCCAGCTATTGGGTTGGAGGAGCAAATGGGCTCCAGCACTAGACTCACCTTGTCCCATGAAAGAAGCCGCACGAGATGCAGTGTGATACATATACAGAAGCAAGCAAAGAGGATGAACTGTCAAGGACGAGAACCACGAACCGGCGGCGAGCTCAAGTCGAGGCGAGTCTGTGGAGTCGAGTTACCCTTCTCTCCTTCCTTCATCTCCTAGATGCTTCACTGTTGTACCAGTACCTAAGCTTCCAGAAACTAGTTGATTGTTGCTGTGGTTTGATTTGTGAGTAAATTTGATTGAGAGCGGTGACAAAGTCTTAAAGAAAATTGACGCATGGAGCCACGTTCATGACACTGGACATTCGGTCGCCGTCCGAGAAAACCTGATCATCTAGGGGCCTGTTTAGTTGCAAAATTTTTTACAAAACGACACTGTAGGAAATTTTATTGTTATTTGGCAATTAATATTCAATTATGGTCTAATTAGGCTTAAAAGATTTGTCTCGTCCATTTCGTCTAAACTGTGTAATTAGTTTTATTTTTTTATCTATATTTAATGCTTTATACATATGTGCCTAAAGATTCGATATGACGGAGAATCTGTAAAATTTTGCAAAATTTTTTAGAACTAAACAGGGCCTAGATGGGTGGAAGATACCGTTCTTTCTGTCTCTGAGCTCTGAAGACACGTGCTGACGCGTCCTGACCTTAACCGTGGCTTCGTACCAGGTTTAGTTCCCAAAATATTTTACAAAATATTTCAGATTCCCATCACATTGAGTCTTTGACACATGGATGAAATATTAAATATAGATAAAAAATAAAACTAATTACACAGTTTAGTTGTAAATCACGAGACGAATCTTTTAAGCCTAATTAGTCCATGATCGGACAATAATTGATAAATAACAACGAAAGTGCTATAATAGCGCTATAGTTACATTTTATAAAATATTTTGAGAACTAAACAAGGGCAGGTCGACCAGGAGATCGTTTTTGCTCCACATGCATTGATGCGATT
The DNA here is from genome assembly GCA_038087645.1 of Saccharum hybrid cultivar R570. Lineage (NCBI taxonomy): Eukaryota > Viridiplantae > Streptophyta > Magnoliopsida > Poales > Poaceae > Saccharum > Saccharum hybrid cultivar. Next base: position 261,124 of record JAQSUU010000647.1, on the reverse strand, counting down.
GCCACCGGACTACCGTGACGTATGTGCCAAGGCGTTTAAGGCCCTGTTTGGTTTCTGAATCATTCACTTTAACTTCCATCACATCAATGTTGCGGTAAATGTATGGAGTACTAAATGTAGACTAATTACATGCACGTCGGCACATATTAGGAGTAATTTACGAGACGAATCTATTAAGCCTAATTAGTCCAAAATTGAAAATTTCTGTCAAATAAGACGAAAGTGCTACAGTAGCAAACCATGGTTACTGTAGCAAACCACGTCCAAAACCACTCCAGGGTGTAATTTGAACGGTTTTAAAAAGTTCAGGGTATAAAACAGACGGTTTTATAGTTTGGGGTGTAAGTTAAACACTGGCTGATAGTTCAGGGGGTTAAGTAGACTTTTTCCGATAAACAATCAGTGCCTAGACTTCTACCAAAAATGTCAGACATGAGAGTCCAAAGCTGTTGGGCAACAACACAGTCTAGAATTGCTCTGGCTGAAGTCTGAAGTTTCCTTAAAAAAAAAAAGGTCTGAATCTGAAGTTTCCCCGTCGATCCTGAATGAATGAACTCTTTGTCCCATTCAGCTCAAGTACCCCGCCCCGGGCGCCCCGGACATAGCCCTGCGGACCAAGGAGCTCCTGGAGCAAGCCGGGTTCGGCCCCGTGAAGGAGGACCGCCGCCGCGGGCTGGACCACGGCGCCTGGGTGCCGCTGATGCTCATGTACCCGGACGCCGACATCCCCGTGTGCCAGCTGTCGGTGCAGACCGACCGCGACGGCACGTACCACTACCACCTCGGCAAGGCGCTGGCGCCGCTGCGGGAGGAGGGCGTCCTCGTCCTCGGCTCCGGCAGCGCCACGCACAACCTGCGCAAGATGGGCGCGTTCGACGCGCCCGTGCCGCAGTGGGCCGCCGAGTTCGACGCCTGGCTCAAGGACTCGCTCCTCCACGGAAGATACGAGGACGTGAACGGGTACGAGGAGAAGGCGCCGCACGGGAGGGTGGCGCACCCGTCGCCGGACCACTTGTACCCGCTGCACGTCGCGCTCGGCGCCGCCGGGGACGGCGCGAAGGCGGAGCAGATCCACCAGTGCTGGACCAACGCCACCATCTCCTACGCGTCCTACAGGTTCACCACCAACAGCTGATCGACGCGCTCGTGCTCTGCTGTCGGTGGAACACCACCGCTCCGCCCCGCGACTGTTGAATTCGTGGGCATCCGTCGACGGGCGTGACAGCATATACACGCACGCATGTACAACTGTGTTTCTTATAATCCCCCGTGTGCCACCCTTCGCAGTAGATATTTGTTTGTTGGTGCTTTGCTCAGCAGCTTGTTTCGAGAAGCATTCTGTTGTTAATTAAACACTTGTCTCATTCCATCACCATTGTCTGTCTCTGAGTGGTGCATCATGTGTCTTTTCGGAAATACCGTGGGTAGGGCGTCCGGTCGTCCGGACGCTTGCATTGATGGGCCTCGATGCCGTCCAAAGGGTTGCATTGATGGGCCTCGATGCCGTCCAAAGGGCCCAACACTGCCATTCCCTCGGACACTATCTCGCGTTGCTTAATACAAAAACTCCGCTCTTTACTTTCCTCTCGATTCGCTGCCGCTCCCGCACCCATTATCGTACCCACTCTCGAATCGCTGCCGTGCTCCACTGCGGCGCTCTCCACCGTGTGCTCGGCCGACCACCATCCTTCCTCTCCACCGCGCCCGAGCGCTGAAGCCTGCCTTCCTCCCTCTTCGCCGCTCTCATCGTCCGTCGCGTGGTTTCCTTTATGCATCGCACCCACCCGGCAGTTTCTGTCCCTTTCCGGCTGCGGCTCGTGCTAAGAGCGGCGACCAGTGGGCCTTCCCCCGACCTTCTCTCTCTCCACCGGAGTGACCCTCCACAGCCTTCTGCCCCGGAGCGAGGATCTCCGCGCTATCGGTGACCTCTACGCTAGTGAACTCTACACACTGATGATCCTTCATTCTCATAGGCAGCAAGGAGATGTTGCGCTGAAACCACATGTTTTAAATATGCTTTTCAAGTATTTTAGATGTTTCAGAGGTATGTTACAAATATTTTGTATGGATGTTGAAAAAGTAGATCAGGATATTGCATATGTTGTAATGGTTGCACATGTATGTTGCAAACGTCTGTTCTCAATGTTTCATCTGTTTTTTCAGACGTATGTTGCAAGTGTGTTTATCTGGATGTTGCATATGTTTCACATATATGTTGCAAGTGTTTTATCTAGATGTTGCTTATGTTATGATTTTCAAGTGTTTTTCAGGTGTGTTTTGTAAGTGTTTCAGAAGTATGTTTCAAATGTTTTCATCTGTCTTCAGATGTATGTTGCAATTATTGCATCTAAATGGTCAAAACTAGATCGGTGTTGCACATGTTGTAATGCGACCCCACCTGCTACAGCCCCATGCTGTTGCTAGGGCGCCGTCGTAGGCCACCGTGCGGGCGCATGAGACCGGCAGACGCCTCTGTAGCGCGCATCCGCAGGCGGGGTGAGGCGGGTGCGGCAGGCGCGCTCCTGTTTGTTGCGGCGCTGCGGGGTTACGAGCTCTCTTCTATTACGGGGATGGGACGGGGTGTGCTTCTGTTACGTGGGGACAGGAGGGGACAGGGCGCGGTCGGGGCGCGGTAGATGCGCTCGAACTAGAGCAGCGTCCGGACATTCATTTGCTTGAGAATCTTGCTCACGTTGACGCGTACCTGCAGGGTACCATGATGTGAGCTAGAACGTAGCTGTTTTGTTCGGTGGCCCTGTTCGCTTGTCTTAGGAGCCATACTGTTTTAGCGAAGGAATAGTGTTTTTCTCTCACAACGAATCAGCGAACAGTACTTTCGGCAATAACTTTTCAACGAAGCGAGATGTATCCTGCAAGCTGACGAGGTGGCTCCTGCAAGTCTATCTAGGGTTTACCCACCACACAACACGGCTAGGGCTGTCGTGTTCTCTTCTCTCCATCGGATACAGCGTGCACGGCCAACTCGACGGTTTCGGAATATTACCAGCAAACATGGCCGCGCTCACCTCTGCTCAGGAAAGCAAATAAGCAATATATCACGCATGGTTGCATGGCCTGACTTGTCACGCGCAAACAGATTTTCATCGGGTGATGTCTTTGAACTTTGACAGCACTGATGAGCGGCGGCGGCGCGGTTAAAATCTTTGGTAGAGTTCGACCCATGTCGGGTGTACGTACGTATGGCCACTTTATGTAACTACCAGTAACACTCATAACAAATTTAGGACTCAGCCAATTTAGAAGAGATCGTGTTTGCCTTTCGACACTTAGTTTTTGACTATTAAACGATCCATCATCGACAAGAAGTACAACCATTAATTGAGAAAGACCACTTGACCAACAAAGGAGGCCATTTGTATAGTAAGCTATGCCGCTATGGCAAGATCATGGCGGAATGCAATACATGATTATAATGCGCTTAATGCTAATTAGACCTAAAACACTTTCAATGGCGTCAAGAGATACCAAACGGCTCCGTGACATCCGCGACTTCAACTAGAAAAACATATTTCCCTTTTTGGAAGCTCATGCATGTATGCCTGCAGAGTGCTCTGTTCTTTTTTTTTTAATTTCTCTATATATAGGTTAAGGTCTTGTTTGAATCCTCCTAATTAGTAGTTAGCTGCATTAGCTAGCTAGGGAGATGGCTAACCGTTTGGTAGGAGCCGGAGCCAAAGAAGATCCCTACCGAACAGGGCCTTAGTTGGTGCTTTGATAGTTCAATGACTAGAATCATGCCTGTGTATTGCAACGGAAAAATTTAACATGATATTTCAAGTTTATTACCGTGTATTATACTATTACCAAAAAATAATATTTTAAGCGTTATGTTTGTAACATTTGGTCTGTAGCCATCAATATTAAATATGTTTTCATGGAGCATTAACAATTAATTCAAGCTTAATCCAACCTCTGACTCCAATGTCTTACAACTCAAGCATAAACCAAGTTAAATCAATAGTTCAGTCATGCTGCATCCAAATAACTTGAAATTTTTACTACAGATCAAACATGCAGTGAGTAGCCTACCACAAAAAATTCATACCATTTGGACTACACAAGCTGCAGTTATGAATTAAACACTGAAAATCATAGATTTAAATCTACAGCAAAAACTTTAAACTAATGTCATGTCATATTATATATCTAATGCATAGAACTACTCAAGAGGAGTTTAACACAACTTGATTTTCTATTTTATGATTTTTCTGTGATTTTATATGCATTTTAGTAGTTCAACCGATTTTTTCTGCGCAAAGAAAAAGATTAAACCATAAAGGACACAAACTTTGCAAAGGGAACCCTAGAAATTATACTAATTAAACCGTAGCCCTGTGGTACTGTTTAGGGGAACGGGCTTTGGGCGGCCCGATTTCAGACGGTTGGCGGCCGGCGACTGCGGAGGGAGGGAGCTAGGGCTTGGCGGCGGCAGGCCACGCCCACAGCTGGTGTCGGCTTGGCGCGTGCTGGCCGCAGGCAGCCTGGTCACGAGGGCCGGTGCGTGAGCACATTGTCCGTCTTCATCCTCGATCCGGTGCTTTTTGGAGCGTCCTCCCAACTCATGTCCCATGCAGCAATCCGTCATTCGTACTGGAGCGACCCCGAACCGTGTTCCAGAACTCCCGTCCCAGGGACACGGATCGCCACAACAATCCGCGATCCATGTGACTATGGTCAGGGGTGAGGGCCGCTGACGAGGAGGGGTTTAATCTTCCCGTGTTGTCGCCCTCGCCCTTCAGCAGCAAAGTGGTAGAGCAATCGCGTGGATTGTGCAAGGTGACAATAGATCCGGTTTGCTGCTCGTCGGCAGTACCGTGACGAAAAGCCGCGGTGCTTGGAAGGCAGCAGTGTGAGAGGACAGGCGCCACCGAGGATGGGCAAGAGGGTGCACAGCAAGGCATTAGGCACTCAATGGGAGACCATGCCGCCGTTAGTCGAGGAGGAAGGGGTGAAAGGAGAAGTACTATCTTTTTTGTACGACAGAGCTGGTACCTGTGACGTTCGCGTGTTAAGTCACCGGGGGAACGAGCATCGTAAACTCCCTTCGTCCTGGCAGAAGGTTTCATCACGGGCAGGTGTGAGCCGCGGGGGAGAGGTGTGCGCAGAGCTAGGGCACCTGTCAGCGCGAAAAAGAAGCACCGTAGGGGTGTGGGATCGCACAGTGACTTCGTCCTGCCCAGGTGGACCTGGACATTTACCGCTTACTCACGTCCCATGCAGCGATCCGTCATTCGTACCATAGCGACCCCGAACCGTGCTCCGGAATGCCCGTCCCAGGGATGCGGATTGTCGCTACGATCCGCGATCTATGTGACTATGGTTGGAGGTGAGGGCCGCCACCGAGGAGGGGTTCAATCTTCCCGTAGTGTCGCCCTTGCCCCTTCAGCAGCAAAGTGCTAGAGTAATGGCATGGACTGTGCGGGGCGACAATAGATCCGGTTTGCTGCTCGCCGGCAGTTCCTCGATGGAAAGCAGCAGTGCATGGAAGGCAACATTGCAAGAGGACAGGTGCCAATGAGGATGGGCGAGAGGGTGCACGGCGGGGCATTAGGCGTTCGAGGAGGGAGGGGTGAAGGGAGAGATACTTTCTTTTTACGGCAGTGCTGTTAACTGCGACATACACGTGTTGAGTCACCAGGGAACAGACAAAGTATACTCCCTTCGTCCTGCTAGGAGGTTTCATTGCGGGCAGGTGCGAGCCACGAGGGAGAGGTGTGCGCAGAGCCGGGGCCACCTGTCGGCGCGGAAAATAAGCGTAGGGGCGTGGGATTGCACGGTGACTTCGTCCTGCCCGAGTAGACCTAGACATTTACCACTTTTTAGTTGTAGAGATAGAGATATAGGTATTATGTAAGTTGTTTGGACTAGTTGAAGCATTTTTCAGTAGCCTTCTATTAGCTCTAGTTGATCCAGACAAGGCCTAAATATAAGTTGTCAATGTGAAAATCGTAAGACAGCTATGTGGTCCACTCCTACCGAAGCTGCACTGGATGGACGTCTTTATTATTTAAAAAAGATATTGGTGCATAACATATGATGTGAGAATGTAAGGTTAAAACAATCCTAGAAGTAAACTTATGATAGTTATTTCTACGATAATACGTTTGGACCTCAAGAATTTTAGAAATATTTCATAATAAATAGTTTATTCTCTATAGTAAGGACCAAGAACAGTTTAGCCTCACGAATTTGTTGACTCGTTGAAGCGCGAGATTTGCACTTATTTTGGGACGGATGGTGTACAGCGATGGAAAGAATGTTGCCCTGCCGGCCAAACGGCAAGTAACGAGTGTATATTCATATAGTTTATTATGACCAAAATAAATTAAACTTTTAAATTAAACGGTGTGTTTTTCTATAGATTTTCTAGCCACACTTCTCCCATAATTCCTATTGTACGTAATCGTAAAAGCTAGAACAAACTAGGAGTAGTTTATTTCGATACCGTTTTTTCCTTCATTTATACAGCCTAGCTCTTAGAAAGACGTTTCTGCCCCAAAAGTGCCATAACAAGCATGCCCGTTTGTCCAGTAGCTGTTGGTGGGTACCCAACTCATGGTGTATTGCCACTTGCCACTCAGACGAGATTATCTTCTTCTAGTCGTACGTCCTAGGTTTTCATGCTCAAACCCTTTCTCATGGGCTCATGGCAACATATACCAGCTAAAACCTTCTTGTTAGCTACAACCTGGGAGCATTTTGAGCTCCTCCATATAAGATACTACTAATTTTCCTAATATATAGTGCTACTTATAAAAAAACTACTCGTCTTTTTTTATCCATTATTAAATAGGTTGGGTAATGTTTTGGAATATATATTATCCATGGATAAATCTTTAGTTTAATTCATCACCTATTATTAGAAATAGGTGGGTATGAATAATACAAAGTCCATCTTAGCTTGGGGTTTCTAATATAAGATCCACATGTTGATTTTACTATACTAATCTGCATAAAGTATTGACTTCTATATTAAATCATCTGCAACAATTTTTTGTTAATTTTGCTAAAATTTTAAGATGTGATAATGAGATCTCTTTTTTTAATTCTAGGGTCTAGCTTTTGATGTGAAACACACACATATATATCTAGCCATACTAATGTATGAAACAATAGTCCGTTAGAATAAGTCATCTCTAACTAATTCCAGATAGTTTTCTTAAATTTTAAGGCATGAACCAGAGGATTTTAATTTTATTACACTGCTACAGATTGACTTATCACTATCGCCACTCTCACTGCCATAGCGATAAAAGCATCGGTGTGATACTTCCACTATCGGTTGGACCGATAGGGAGGCCTCCTAAGGATGGAAACCGGTAGTTGAAAACCATCAATGCGACGGTGGTAGTGGGGTTGAATTCCACCGTTGTTTGGAACGCCGAGCCGACTGGGATAGCCATTTGGTGTACTGGCGGTAGTAAATTCAGCGTGAGTTATTTCCTCATTTCCCAACTACCTACAACACAGTTGCATCACCATTACTTTCGTCTTCCCTGATGCTTATATTAACTGCTCCTCTATGCTTCTCCATCTTCAAGGTTGGCCTATTTAAGCCAGGGCTGGATGCGCTTCTTAGATATAGATAGATACAGACAAAGCTCTTGAGTCAACCATCTATATTTTCTTCATCGCCATGACGCTCCTTCTCTAACTCCTCTGGCAGCAACAGTGGCGTTGGGAGAAGGCCTTCAAGATTGGGTACTACCGGCATCTAGGTGTAGCGGGGGCTACTCGATCTAGGTGCTAGTGGAAGTTTTGCATCTAGGTGCTTATTTGGACAAGCCAAGGGGTACTCAATGCACTTTGGTATCCCTGGTTTGCCCTGCACATTTCTTGTGCCGATTCACCATCCCGGCGCCCTAGCGATCCTCCTCCTTCTGGAGCAGCAGCGACGACGGTGGCGCTTCTCTTCCATGCCCTCCTCGCGACCATGAGACGTGAGCACCACCATATCCTAATCGACAAGGAAGTTACTACACAAGAAAGGTGGACAAAAATGGTTTCCTTTTTTTCCTACTGCTAAACTTACATGTTGACAATTAGTCATCCTATGCAGGAATGCACATGCTCACGACCATGAGAGGTGGAGATGCTCCTCTTGCTCTCTCTCTCTCTCTCTCTCTCTCTCTCTCTCTCTCTCGACCATGAGAGGTGCAGCAGGGAAGGTAAAGCACCTCACTGAGATGATCCTCTTCTTGCTCTCTCTCTCTCTCTCTCTCTCTCTCTCTCTTTCTCTCTCGACCGTGAGAGGTGCATATGCTAGTGGAAGTTTTGTGAGGTGCTGCCTCATCCTTAGTGTGCACTGCCTCTCTCTAGACTCGACTATGGGATGTACCTGTACTTGCAGGTCTTTGTTATTGTACACCCAATAGTCTTTAATAGGTCTTTGTTATTGTACAAATATGGAATATAATTGAAGTTATCAATGAAGTTGCTACGATGATTGTTACTATGTCGTTTATATATAGTTTTTGCCTTAAAAATAATTAATAACTGAATGGCTATGATGCTTGTTACTCCATTTTTGAAGTGTCGTAGTATTTGCCTTGGCTACACAGACATGAGCTAAAGCACCTCACTAAGATGGTGCTGGGGTGGAAGTATTTGCCTTAGTTTATTTGCAAATTGTCATTATTGCAGCTCCTGTCGCCGTTTCATACGGTGATTCAGCGTTAGTGTTAGATCGCAAAGTGCAGGGAATCAAATGGTTCGCGTCATCTTCCCTGCTCCGTCGCCCGCGACTCGCGTGGGTGGCCGTGGATGTCACGGACCTTGACTGTTGCCTTCCCCGCTCGTGTTTATTAGTGGAGATGACTTGAATAACTTGTATTAAGAAATTGAAAACATGTGCAAGGGAATCTGAACCGCATCCTACGAGAAGGAAGGTAACTGTAACGAGTTTTGAAAGGAATCATACTTGCGTATCATTGTATTAAGGAGAATAAAGAGTTTATCATAAAGAAAAGAGTTTATCATACAAATCCCCGTCATCCAGATATATACATATCAACATTGATCTGCATAGAATCTACCATATTGATCTAAAGAACCTATCACACTCATAGCGGATCCTACACTCCTCGCTGCAGAACATAGCCCACTCCTCCTAACCTTCCCATCCTACGTGGATGCCTCTGCCTCTGCCTCCGCACTGATGTTCGTCCTAGCAACGCACCGGCATGGCCAGAGGAGGTAGAGGACTAGACTGACCCGACGCCGCCCGCCTAGCAAAGTCCTCCAACACAAACAAGGTATGTTGGAGGTGCCGTGTACATATCTCGTTCTTCCACATCACATTCACCACCGGGCTCGCTTCATCACCTTCGACCTTCCTCAACCACCGTCGGGCAATGTTGTCATTGCCAGCACCGCTATTGGACCTGTGGAGCACAAGGGAGAGAACAAATGTAGCAACATCATGGCCTGCCAGGCGGAGCGCTTAAGCATGTCGAGCCGTGGCATGAGCACGGTGCGATCTTCCATGAAGACGGGGCGCATCCCAGCGTAGAAGCAGGCCTGCGGGTTGCTGACGCTAGCAAGCCTGGCGATGAGCTTGGCACAGTACTTGTGGTCATAGAACCAGTTCCAAGTCCCAAGGTGTATCCCACGCAGTAGCACCCGCTGCAGTGGTATACTTCGTCCCACTACGACATCACCGCACACCCTATGCATCTGCGAACAGGTTGCTCGCAGGCTGCCTAGATCTTCCATGGGATCCACTGCAGCCGCAGCGACGCGGCTAGCAATCTAAGCAGCCAAATCCTTCGGGAGCTTCTCCATGGCACGAGGACATGCGCGGTGGCTGCAAAACATGGATCCTCAGGTTGGGGAGCGACGTCACGATAGAGTGGAGCACTGGGGAGGGGATCCGAGCGGAGCAAGGTGAGTTCAAAAAAACCCTCTTGGGATTTTATGATCGCTCCGTTCTTGAAGGTTCCATGGCATGAGGATGTCGAACGTCTCGAGGAAGTCAATCGTCATCCTCCGTGTGAATTGCGTAAACCGTGTATGAAAATGCGAAAAAAATTAGAATGAAAAAATCTTTTATCTTACTATCTTACGATTACTAATTAGAGGCCCAAACGGTGTAAACCATGTGAACCGCATAAACCATGTGCACCCCCTAATTTTGCATGTAAATTACCCACCTCTACCATTACAAAAGATAATTCAAATCAGTCGATAATATAAGAATAAAATAGGCTAGCGGCTCGTCACTTCATCTCCCCTAAGATCATGGTTAGCGCTAGAGGGGCCGAGCCGCATGCTCAAGTCAATTTTCTCTGTCCAACTTCCAACACCGTTCCATCACCATTACTTCCATCGGAAGAAGCGTGCTCTACTAAGATCGTGCAAGATGTGGCCTCGCCTTTAACTCCTGCTCCCACTCAGTGCAATCGAAGGGAACTCTAACAGGCACCGATCTCGCCCATCCTTCTATAAAAGCGGAGGCTAAGGCGGGAAACCAAATACACGGTTCCTTTTCTCTCAAACTTCTATCTTCTTCGTCTGGCGCTCCGCCTCGACACCCCATCTTTCACATCTCATCCAATGGCGGATTGGGCAACGAAGCGCCCAATGGAAGAGTCACCAAAGGTTGTCCCTATGTAAGTGCATCTAGCCCTTTAGTGGGTTTTGGTGAATTGAATGACGACACAATTAAAGATCTAACAAGTTTACAAAGTGTTGAATAGGAAATTGAGTATTGCATGCACTTGTGGATTATGAAATGAGAAGTATATATAGGTGATATTCCACATATTAAGATTGATTGATCTCAACATTCATATCAAGAAGATATTCAAGCAATAAGGATCATAATATTAAAGAAATGGTTTTTCAATGGATGCTTAATATGATGTGACTTGAGTATGGCTCGATAGGGTGAAGATAGGAAGGAAAGGGATTCGAGGGACTAAGCGAAGGTGAAGAGCAAGCAATGGCTTATACACCAAGGTACCATGGCTAAGGTGAAGAAGAGAGTACTTGCATTGAGTCGAGGTACCAATTGAGCTATGAGGAGTCATATTGTGTTGAGAATCAAATCATTAGTGGAAGTGATTTGAAGACATGGATTGAACTCACCTGTGTTGAAATGGTTCAAGTCACATGCTCAAGCTGTATTTGCTCAAAGAGAGGAGACGAAGTTGATTGCATCCCCTTCTGAAGTGATATTGAGAAGAAGTGACATATGAAGACATTGAAGACTCAAGTGGTTAAAATGGTTATATTCTTTTGATCTTGAGTTTAGGCTATGCTGCACTATAAAGAGAGATGCAAATTTAGTTGGTCTGAGGAAGATAGAGTGCTTAAGTATTAAAACTAAATCATAAGAGAGACACTCTAGCACTTCACGAGCACGTAGAATAGTTTTTGTGGCCTTAGGTGTCGGAAGTGCTGACATATGTCGAAACTCCTGATGGTCAGAAGTGCTAACTCATGCCAAAACTGCTGACATTCAGTCACTTGCTCGTGCAGTGACTGTGGATGTCGGCAGTTCTGACGTTCGTCGGTAGTTCTGACAGTCGTCGGCAGACCGTCGGTAGTTTTGACGTTCGTCAGCAGTTCTGACCATCGGCATTTTCGACATTCATCGGCAGCGCCGATGCCTGGCCCTCTGGTTGGCTCAGCTGTGTGCTCGTGTCGGTAGTCCCGACATATGTCAGGACTTCCAACGTTGACCTTCACGCAAGGACTTCGACCTAGGATGAACAGTACTTTTAGTTATGGTCAGAAGTCCCGAGATCTGCGTTGGCAGTGTCGACGTAGATCTGAATGGTTGGATTTCATCTAAGAGTATAAATAACTCTTCCCTCACTTCCAACCGTTACCCACTCTCTCTCTCTCGCGCCCCAAACTTTAGAGAAGTGCCTCCTAGCACCCAAAAAGCCTCTCTCTTATCTTCTCTTTGCTTCTAGCTTCAAATCTTGAAAGAGGTTGAGTTGAGAGAAGGGATTTGGTGAGAGAAACATCTAAGCAAGCTTAAGCACTTGATTTCTTCGTCAAGCCGGTTGGATTTGTATTTGTTACTCTTGGAGCAAGGCTCCTAGTCGGCTAGGCATTGTCCGTGGAGCTTCCAACTTGTGTGGTAGCCCCGGGAGGTTTGTAATCACCCCAATCATCTAGTGAAATCACCCCTCATGTCAAGAGATTACTCTCTTGACTTGAGAACAAGGATAGGGTTAAAAGAGACCCGAAAAGCCTGTGTGGTTTTCTCAACAACGTGGACATAGGCAAGCCTTGATGGTGAGCTGAACCACGGGATAAACACCTTGTGTCTCTTATGTTCTTGCTTCGTATTGTTCTCTACTTGTTCTTTGTTGTCTCTCTCTCCCTCAAGCTATTTTCTTGGGTTTGGTCCCGATCGACAAATTGGTGGCACTCCAAGGTCAAGGGAGTACTTAGATAGCTTTACCTTACCACTAGGAAGTAGGGTTGTAAGTTATTGGCTTCACAAAGTTCATTTGAGTACTTGTAGTTCATTCCCGTAGGCGTCGGCAATTCTGACAGTTTGCGCCGGAACTTCTGATGATGTTGGCAGTTCTGACCCAAACTGTTGGGACTTCCGACAGTTGATGACAAGCGACTTTGAGTTTTGTGTCGAAATTTTTAGATACATCTATTCACCCCCATCTAGGTGACATCAAGGTCCTTACACCCTATTCGTCCCCGCTTTCGTGTGATGCTGCGATGGGACGGGAAGGGCAGCTCGGTGGCGCCGCCACCGGAGAGCTGATCCCCGCTTCTGGCTATCTCCAATGACGATGACAGGGGCGGATGATGTCCTCACGTTGGTGGAGTAGCTAGATGTGGCCACCTCCACCCTCCGTGAGGAGAGCCGAGAAGCGGACCGGCTACGCCTCTCCGTTGCCGCCGTGAAGCGGGAAACGGCCGCGGCGAAGCTTGCCGCCGCCGAGGCCTAGGCACACTTCACTAGTAAGGCATTCATCACGATATGATCTTGCTCTTTCACTACGTGCAATATCGTGTCTTTAGTTGTAGCGTTTTCTTGTCTCTTTTTTAGGCCCTGTTTAGTTGCCAAAAAATTTTGCAAAATTTTTTAGATTTCCCGTCACATCGAATCTTTGGACACATGCATGAAACATTAAATATAGATAAAAAAATAAAACTAATTACACAATTTAGACAAAATTCACGAGATAAATCTTTTAAGCCTAGTTAGTCCATGATTAGATAATATTTGTCAAATAACAACGAAATTGCTATAGTAGCGTTTCCCAAAATTTTTCGGGAACTAAACAGGCCCTTAGTTGTCCAGGAGCAGCTTATCACCGCGCAGGGCGAGGCGGTAGAGGCGATCCGCCTTTGCCAGGTAGCCGAGGACAACGCCCGTGTCTCCTCCCAGATGGCGGCCGAGAGCAATAGGCACTACCAAGACCTCCACACGGCAGTAGGCAACGTCGTCCGCGTGCTTTTGCCTCTTGCGCCTGCAGGGACGACCTTGGCGGACCGCCTCCACACCGTGCCACTGTGGGTTGTGGAGGTGGCCACGTACTGCATTTGCCTTGGGGCCGCTTCGGCTGGGTGAGGACCTGACCGTGGTGGAGCCGGGGTTCCCAGGAGAGACGAGCTATCGACAGCGCCAGAACCTGATCGGTGAGTTCTCCGCCACGGGTGATGGCGTCCTAGCCACGGTGGATGTAAAGGACATCGTTCGTAATGCTCCCCGCAGGTAGTTCGATTGTAACATGCCTCTACATTCTGAATAAAAATGTTCATAATATTAGTAGTTATTACTTTGAGTTCATCTCTGTTTGCTGTGACTTGAACGTTCCATATGTGCGCCTTAGAGCTCGCAGACCGTATGACACGTCCATCATTAGTAGGTGCAAACATCTCCCAATCATCTCTGCCGGTAGCCTTCACCGCTGCTTTCGTCAATTTCCAAGCCCACGCGTGAGTCCTACGCGTCACTCCCACGCGTATTTACAAACTTTTTTAGAAATTTGTATTCCCGCATATGATATAGTTGCTTACAAAGGACGCTCCCCACCGTATCTTTCTCCTCCTTAGTGCTGGTGTTCCTCATCACCGCCCCTGCTCCCCAGTGCCGAACTGCGCAACCGCCCCTACTCAACGGCGTGCAAGCCGCCAGTCACTAGTGACAAGCTAGTGCTTCATGCCGGTATGCCTCACCGACAGGTAGACAGCATAGATCCACCGGTGACCAAGGTGGTACTCATCACCGCCATCTTTGCTCAAGCCCAATGCCGCAAGATTCAAAGGCAATGGTAAATGGTAATGCTTTCGCACTTTCCATATGCATTGTTCTTGAATTTTTATTCCCTTGTTCACTCATCTGAGTACGAATGAAGCTTCCATCTGATTATTAATGAGCTCAAGAACACATCTCCACATTCGCTCCATCTCTGATTTAGGTGACAGCGCCGCCGCTTCCATCGCCGTCCCCGGTCCACCACATCCTCGTCAAGATGGAGGAGGCCCCCAACAAGTGGAACAAAGTGCCCATCCTCTCAGATGATGCCTTGGTCCTCATCCTCAGCCGCCTCACCGTCCGCTCCTTGTGCAGCTACAAGTATGTCTATCCCTCCTAGAATAGCCTCATCTCAGGATCCGAGTATCGTAAGGAGCTGCCTCAGATTCTCGCCGGATTCTTCTACTGCAGCTAGAAATGCAAACGCAACTTCACCAGCGTTAACGGTGAATACCCCTCCTTGTCCTTCTTTCCCTTCCCCATTTAGGATGTCATGATCTCAAATTGCTCCTGGGGCCTCATCCTCTTCTGGTACTCTGAGTTTCTCTATGTTGTCTTCAATCCGGTGACTAAGAAATCATTGCTACTGCCGGGTAGCAACCATTCTTGTGGTTCAGCTCGCTTGGGGTTCGATCCGACAGTCTCCTCGCACTTCCATGTATTTGAATATGGGATCAACGATGATGACTCCTTAGGTGTCAATATCTACTTATCTAAAACTAGAACATGAATCTTTAAAGAATCTGAATGGGACGAGGGTATTGTAGTATCCATATATGGGAAAGGTGTGTTTGTTAATGGTTTTATGCACATGCTGGAGTTCACCTAGATAGTTACTATTGATATGGAGGAAAAGACATGGAGAAAAATTCATAGGCCAACTGGTGATGCAATCTCCATCCATGAGGCTCATGGTCAGTTGTGTTTATGTACTGCTAATACTTTAAATAGGTATGAGCTTTCAATCGGGATCCTTGAAGACTATGATACCAGTAAATGGACATTGAAGCATAAAGTGACCTGCTAGAGCTATTTGGAAAGAAGAATATTGAAATTGGTACTAAGGTTTGTGATACGGCCTACAGAGTGATTGTAGTTCATCCAAAATGGAATTTGATTTTCGTTGTTGGGGAGGACAAATGATTGCTTGCATATGACATGAACCGTAGTAAAGTTCATGCCCTCTCTGCCCAGGCCATTGGCTATCCAAGAAGTACCTGAAAACTATTATGTATGAGTGGCGGACCTCACTATCTTCCTTATATTCCCTTGTTCATGGAGTCATTAGCAGTGTAGTAAAAGTGCATATGCTGTATTTTGTTGTAATTACATCATGTCTTTATTCAGGTAGGTAGTTGTTTTGATTCTATATATAGGCCAATTTGGGCTTTGTAACTAAAGGAATGGTGTGTTGAATATTAATTGTGTTGCTTTGTGCAGGTGGAGTCTGAGTGCTTTTGAAAAAAATTTCCTACATTGGCTAGGAGGAACAAAAGGGGTTCCATGGTGCATTGCCTACCAATTCGATGGATGCACTAATTATATTTATTTTTGCCTAGTGAGTAGGAGTGCCACATAGGAGGAGCACAACTACGTTGTTTTGTTATGTAAGCCTGTAGAGATCAGTACCTTTAGTTTGTAATCTATGTACTGCTTGTGTTAGGACATCAGTTAAGAAAGATATTATGGTAAGAGTCCATTGTTATTGTGAGAACATGGTTTATGTATGCAATGATTATATCTATTTGCTTTGTGTTCAGTAAGCTATTAAGGGCGTTTATTGTTTTGTTATCACTATCGCCGTTGGTGGTGCAAACGTCCAACACTGTCGCTATACGTATTATGCGAAAGGGATCAAAGTGTATCACTGCCAAATC
The DNA here is from genome assembly GCA_038087645.1 of Saccharum hybrid cultivar R570. NCBI lineage: Eukaryota > Viridiplantae > Streptophyta > Magnoliopsida > Poales > Poaceae > Saccharum > Saccharum hybrid cultivar. The sequence continues at coordinate 244,987 of JAQSUU010000647.1, read as the reverse complement.
GTTTAGTAACCCAACACCAACTAAATGATCATCGAAGGCGGATCATGGTGCAAGGCGACGATGACCATGACTTTGCATTGGAGGATCATACGCTAAAGTGACGGTGGTGTTAACCTCTACACAGGCGTCTCGGCCGTCGAACCGATAGTGAACCCACACCGCTGACAGTCGTGTCGAAGTATAAGGCGACGACGCTAGTGACCACTACACAGGCGGTTGATGTGCCTAATAGCCTCGACGCAGTCGGATCATTTGCCAATGCGGCGGTGTTAGTGTACATCCACAGTCAGGTCGTGCTCCATTACGACTAAAGTAATGACCTAATCACGGACGGATCATAAGCCAATCGGCGGTGTGAGTGTACACATCATTCAGTTTCAGATGGTGACACTGAAGGCTATGACCATCACTGTCGACAGCTTACTGCCGAGGCCAAAATTGGACTGCGATGTGGGTTACGATATGGCTGCAAAAGGTACGAGTGTAATAGTGTTAGGGCTCGGCTTTTAAGTGAGGCCCACATATGTTGCATACCACACCAATCCGCATAAAATAGCATGCTGCCATATATACAGAGTCATGTTGAACAAATTCAGTCAATTTTGCTGAAATCTTAATGTGCAAAACACAATATTTTAACTTTAGAGTTCGGATTTGAATATGGGTGCCACATATAGATTGTCATACCAATATCACAAAGTAGCATGATGCTGTAACGAGTCATTTTTACAAAAATGCAAATGACTTTACTAAAATTTTACAACGCTCATACCGCCTGGACGTTCGGCTCGCAAGATGCGTCCGGACGCCGCTCCCCTTCGTAAAACCACCCACCCCAGCGTATTGGAATAGAATGGAATCCCGCCCCTGCATATCAGAATAGAATGGAATAGAAATCGCGTCCACCGCGCCCCTATCCTGCGCTCCCCCACTGTGCCCCTGTCCCCATTCCCCAACGCACCCTGTTTCTCCACCGCGCCCCCTGTCTCAAGAGCATGAAAACACTTAAGTGCAACATCACAAACATATGGAGAAACTATGTAGTGTACCATCGGAATATAAATACTACAACATCATAAAATTATGTGGTGCAACATAAAAAAAATGTAATGCAACATCGAAAAATATATACTGCAGCATCAAAAAATTATATACTGTAACATCAAAAATTATGTGCTGCAACATCACAAAAATATGTAGTGCAACATTGAAAAAACATGTACTGCAACATCAAAAAATATGTACTGCAACATCGAAAATTATGTGCTACAACATAAAAAATTACGTACTGCAACATCTCAAATAGTAGTACTGCAACATCGCAAAAACATCTATTGCAACAACCCAAAAATCCCATTGTAACATTTGATTGCAACATCTGAAAAACTCATAGCAACATGGGGGAAAACAACAAAAATGTACAAACAACAAAATGGATGGGTTCGAGGTGCAGACTGCTCCAGCTCCTGGCCCCATCACCTTTGACTTTGCCGGAGGGAGGAGGGAATATGACCCAAAGTTCGCCGGAACCCTAGCCACCGCTGCGTCCCTTAGATCTAGAGGAGGAGGAGGAGGGCTCAGATCCAGAGGAGGAGGAGGAGGAGAAGAATGACTCAGATCCAGAGAAGGACCGACCTACCTCGTCAGAGCCGCCGCCGTCGTCCTCGTCTCCGCTGGAGGGAGCGAGAGCCGGGTCGTTGGGGGCGTAGGGGTAGCAATGGAGGTCGTGGGAGGGGGAGGGAGGGAAGGAGCGCCGGCGGGCGGCGTGGGACAGCAGCGAGTTGGCCACGCGGCGTCGGTCCCAGCGGGTGGGCGAGGTGGCGCAGCAGAATGGGAGGAGCGCTGCGAGAGTGAACGAGGAAAAGATAACAATGAGTGCGGGAGACGGCGTGCAGGATGGGTGGATCGGGTTCGGCGCGGCTTGGGTGCGTCCGTCCCCATCCGGACGCCCACTATATATCATTATCAAAAATTTTAAGATACGAAGGAGGCGAGGGATCCATTTTTAACGTGGAGCTCATATATCTTTTATAGCAAATATATTATACAAATGCTCAAATAGTAATAGAAGCTAGTATAGTTGAACTCAAACTACAACTTATTTTTTAGCTTCATCATCATCCTATAAATATGAATAAGATTGGATCGTTTATCAACTCGATCTCAAGTGTGCTAGCTAGCCAAAGCGCGCCAGCACAGACTGACTGACTGAGAGAGTATTAAGTGTTAGTATCACTATACTGAAATCGTTAGTTGTTCTGCCTATCTGTATGAGCAGTGCATCCCTGGCCCGGTGGTGGATCCACAAGACAACACATGGGGCTCTCTCACTTCCACTTCGAGGTACAGGCAATACAGCATATAGCCCACGCTCTTTGTGCAACACTTGCATGGTTAATAAATGCTTGATGATTGATATGATGTTACCCTTATTTGGTGCCTACTGAAACCAACCTCTTTGTCGTCTCTGGCCGGTTTCAATGAGGGCGGCTGAGATCAACCTCTTTGTCGTCTGTAGTTTGAATGAGCTTCCAATTCTGAAGAAAGTATGGATGACAAAATATCTTGCAGTGTCATATATTGCACATATAATCTGAATTTAGAGGATTTGAACAACCATGAGAAAGTATGGATGACATCAGTTTAGAGACAAGAATAGTTGCGGATGACTCAGACCAGTTCCACGAGGTCTTTGTCTACCTCGGGTGTATTAGAGCGTCTCCAAGAGTCTCCAAAATACACTACCAATCTTGTTTTTTGGCAACATTGAAAAAACCCGCTTTCCAACAACTCCCTAACTCAACCCTCAATCTTTCCGCGCTTGGGAAAATCGATCCAATCATGTGAAAATATATGCACATGTATCAATCGACCAATCTGGACGCGTGGAAGGGCGTGAGAAAGAATAAGAGTAAAGATAGAGTTTCCAATGCAAGTATACAAGAGAAAAAGAAAGTATAAAAGTGGTTGGAGTGATTTGAAATAGTTCACGGCTACTTATGCAAAATTGTCTTCTATCTTTTAGGAGCAAAATTTTAGAAACGGTTAGAGAAACCAAATAATAAATATGCTTCCAACTTTTTTAGCCACTTGCAAGCATCATTGATTTAACAATTAGTTTTTAGAAACTATTGGAGATGTTCTTACATAGTCCGAGAGCTCAGCCATATGACTCTATCTATAACCTCCACCTCTATCATGATTTGACTTGCAAAAGTGCTCATGCTTCAATTTGCATTTATAAAATCTTGAACGATATAACGATGGCCCAACTCTAGCCTTTTTTATATAAAAGATGAGACTTTGTGCCTGATTGGTGTAAATTGGTAGAATGTTTCTACCATGCTTTTCATTTGTTGTAAACAGAGTTGTCTGCAAACAATGGTGAATGGAAGAGTTAGGGTGTATTTGGTACAGATGTGATCTCCTACCACTTCTGCAGCTATTCCACACATTCGTTTACCAAATGGGTAAGAAGGTGCCGCTCCTCGTGTGAATCTGTGGAAAACGCGGTCACACAAGCTTCCGGCATCCAGCGAAGGTGAAGTTGAAAAAAGTGGCTTCGCCCAGCTCCTCCATCCAGACGTGTGGGCTCTCCCGGAGCTGCCCTTCGCTGTGAGGGCAAGGCGCGTGGGATGTAGACACTAGTCTCTAGAAAAGGTGGGGTGGAGCAGGAGCCGGAGTAGCCGGGCCGAGGCAGAGACGCGCCGGGGCGACGTCGAGGCAGAGTAGCGGGGGTGCCGCAGGTGGGAGTAGCCGGGTCAGGCGGAGTCTCGTCAGCGGAGAAACGGGTACGGGGCTAACTCACAGGACCGTGTCACATTGGCGTAGAGCAGCAGGGCATAGCGAAGTCACGGCATGGCGGCTGGAGTAACCGGGTCGGAAAGGCACGATGGGTGGACGCCCCCACAGAAGCAAGCCACAGGGTGAGTGAGAAAAATGAAGGGTGGCTAGATGAGGAAGATGAACATTTTTTATTAACAGGGCATGAGCCTTTGGCTAGGCTGGCCAAGAAAAAAAGAAAATTTTGTATTGTAGTCATTTTACTATTTTAACAATCAGGAGAAATTGTTTTACCATATTTTTTAAAAACATCTTTAGCTCCACCAACTGAAGTAAAAAAAAAACTGGTCCACCATTGAAGCAGAGTTGTATCAAACAGGATCTTATTGCTCAGAGCCACTTCTTTGATATAATGTCAAAGGATACCTTTTGTAGTCACCACTCACCATCAACAGGACTAGCTGTGCCATGTTGTAACTGTCAAATTAGGTTGATCATGAGCGTAAACATCTAGGTTATTAGTCATTAGCAATTCAGCGTGTTCTGTAAAATAATTGGCCATGTCTTCCTCACCCGCTTTTATATTTTACTTCTTTGTGCTATTTCCAACCAGTTTGTCAAGTGCTATATTTGGAACTTCCCTTGGGGAAATCATTCTCTTAGATTGCTGTTGACATATGGGTTTGTATTGTCTCATTTATGACATAGTAGAAATTGACACTCAAATATCCACAGCAGAGACGTAGGAATTCTTCGTATTCATGAAATATTTTTTCTACCCTTGACAAGCCAAAGGTCCTCTCTCAGGTAAGACTTAGAGCACTAATCCATTTGCTATTGTAGTTTCAATTGGGTTGAATTTTTGTTCACACTTTTGTTTTGTAGTTGTCTGCCTTGCTGTCTAAAGTTGGACTGAACATTCGTGAAGCTCATGTTTTCTCAACAAGTGATGGCTTGTGTTTGCATATATTTGTTGTTGATGGGTGGCATAGAGAGGTAAAGTTTGAGCATTATGTTGTAGTGTACTTGTTTATCGACATATATTTTTTGAGCATGTTCTGTTGAAACTTATGGCGGAGTATATTCTCCCTTTATATGGTGAGATAAGAGATTTTGAATTATACAAATATCTATCTACATTGTCAGTGGCAAATAATACAAACTATATGTAATGCCTAGCTAATGCCAACAAGATGACAGAACAAGGCATCTTATTCCTAAAAACTTTGTTCTCATAAGGAGCACAATGGGACGAATCCCCCATAGCTCATAGTTTTCATAATATGTACATAATTTATGTTAACTTGTGAAGCTATGAAATTAAGGGTTTGGAGCTAAATATATAGAGTTGTGACCCTACTTTGCATGCCCAAATCCATTCTGATTATATATATGCTTGTGGTAACTAACATAATAATAATGTGTTGTCATGCATCTCGGTTATGAATCTCCTCCAGATTCTAGTATTATTCAGTCAAGCATCAGTGTTTTGTGTGTTACATACTATTGCTTGCATCAGTGCTTTTATGTTAAACTGCATAATTTTGTTTGTAGGAGCCAGATGGTTTGTTGCAGTGTCTCAAGGAGACAGCAGCATGCAATCATGTATGTTGTTTTATTTCTCAACTGGTTTTTGCACAAACTAGCACCTAAATTAGCTAGTGGATGCCTGCTTGTTTAGAATGTGTACATATGCTTGTAATTTACCTTTTCACATCAATGTAGTGTCCTTTATACTTATATATTCAACATTATAAGACAAAATAATGAACATGTTACCATAACATTTCCCTTGAATCCCATCTGTTATATCAAACCGAAAAAATTCTAGAGCCTTAGAAATAATAAAAAGAGCCGCAAGAGAAGACTAGTACGTGACTTGAACATTGATAGGAGTTTGTTGTAGATTATGGAGAAGATTGCATCTGGATCTTCATGAGACTTGTAAGAGCAAAATAACATCTAAGTTATATGAAGTTGAAGTATTGCTTAAAAGAAACCAGAAGATTCACATTTCTTTTATGGGTTTAGCGGATTTCAAGGACTAGTTCCTAAGTCTTATTTTATCTATAAAAGAAAGTTTCCATATCTAGAGAAACTAGATTAGATTTTGGGAGATAAATGGATTGGGAACCAAACATGCATTGAAATATCAATAACCCTCCTTGTATAATATAGTTCATAGGAAAGAAGCATTTGTGATCCATGCAAGCTTAACTCCATTGAATGTCTCTTTTAGAAGAGACTTATATTAATGAGTACCTCTTCAGTTACTAAGTATAAGCACTTCTATGAATTTGTGATCAACTTAAGCAAGAGCAAAAAAACTCCATCATACCTTTAGGAGTGGGACCACTCATATTTGGATTTAGGGCCTGATTGGTTCGTTTCCAAAATTTGTCATGCCAATGATTTGGCAAGCTATGATTTTGGCTAGTATTTGGTTTGCTACCAAAACTTGCCAAACTCTCGCGTTTAGCTTGCCAAAATCTATGGCAATGTTTTCATCCAACTTTTGGTTTGTCAAATCTTTGGCATGGCAAATTTTGGATGTCAACTAAACATGCCTTAAATGCCTAGCCATTGGTGCTAATTCATGCGGGCTCATGGATCAATTAATTACTGGCGTGGGGTGAGCATGTTCAATTCGTAGAAATACTTATACTTAGGGACAAATTTGAAAGCTTCAAATGCTTATATTTAGGGATTGGAGGAGTAACAAATTTTTTAAATAGATGTGCAATTAAATGATAGGGGCAATGAGTTTGTATGAATCTCTATATAAACTAATGTATAATTTCCTTGTCAACAATGGTATTTGGATTAAGAACAATGAAATTGGCTATATAAATACCACTAAAGAACAAGATCTTTGTGTGGTATTTAAAAAAGGTGTTATTCTAACATGGGTAACTTAGCTAGATAGAATTGGAATGGCCAATGGGAGTAGAAATTTTTTGTAGTCATTTCAAAACCATCTTACATCTCTTCTTTGATTGTCATTATGCTATGTTTCTTTAGACTACTATCCATATTGGGTTTAATATTACATACCAATAATATAGTTGGCATGTATAAAAATTCCATTAGATTATTGGACGTGAGTTATCAAATAATAGTTTGAAGTTATTGACATCGGCATTTGCATTGTTTGTGCGCTTTGGCAACATATAGGTTTGATCAATGTCAAGCCCAAATTACTTGCAGGAGGCTTATTGAAGAGCACATATTGGCTCGAGTTCTAAACGCCCATCAGAGAAGAACAAAAGGAGTTGATGATTCTTGCATAGCGTACATTGAATCAGATGGCCATGCAAATTTTCTCCTCCACGGATGGATGGAGTTCCTTTAATAGAGTTAATCAATAATGTGAAACTCTTCTTTTTTTGGTTTTTACTCCACCATATGTCAGTGGTACTCATAGTTTATGCGACACATCTTTGTAACAGCTACTTTAATACTAAATGCCTCTTTGAAAGAAGAGGTTCAAGCTAGAGATGTTTATGTTATCTAAAAAAGTATATAAAGCCAATTGTTTGGATCAATATAGCACTTAACTGTTAATATTTGTTCCATGTTCCTTCTATGCATTACATATTAACGAAATGATTTGATGTGGGGACATTATATATAAATATCTCCTCATAGAGATATTTACCTTTATGACCCTCAAAATAATGTGTTTCCTTCCATGGTCTGTTTTTTTTTCAAACTTGCCTTTGTAAGGCCCGGAAATGAAACTCTCTTACATGTATGACCTTCTGTCCATTTCTGGCACTTAACAGTGTTAGGTTAAGGATAAAATGACCATTTTACCCCTAGTAAAAAATAAAGTGCAGAGTTTAGTTTGTATTTTTAGATTTGGAGTAATATTTTGGGCAAGCCGGGATTTTCTGGCATTGGCTTTGTTAGGGGTTTAATTGTTTAAAAGGATAGGTAGTGAGCAATTGATTCCCCATAAGCTTACCAATTTGTGTTCTCTTTGGTAGTACAGCTTTTCCTATAGCCGACTTCAAAATAGAAATTAAAGTAAGCCTTCAGTGGCCAAGACGCTGCAACAATTTGAATTGGGGGCGTCTCCTTGTGTTGTCATGCACCCATGTATATACTTATAGTCCGTAAACATCTCATAAATATTATTAAATCCTTAATTGTACTGTATCCATTGGTGTCGTGTCCTCGTCAAGTAGCACTTGGAGGACGATGGCACCTAGAGGTTGGAGCTGCCGGTGTACTTCTGGGCCGCCGTGTCGACGCCGATCTCTCCCAAAGCACTGTGTGTTCATGTAGTTCTTGAGCGCAATGACATCGGAGTCATCACCGCCCGAGCCCAGGGCGTTGGCACCGTGAAGGAGGAGGCGCTACCATTCTGGTCGATGGGCTACTCCTTCAGCGCGACCCGAACGGTCGCGACTGCGAGGGCGAGGGGCATGGGGACGGCAGGGCTAGCTTCCAGTGGCGGAGCCAGGATTTCATATCAGGGTATTCCTTGTACAAAAAAATTCCAATGCAAATATATACAATAGTAATAAGCAAAGTACAAAATGTAATAGTAATAAGCAAATATACGACAGTAATAAAAAATAAAATATGCAATAGTACTAAACAAAGTGCAAATATGTTAGCACCCTTCTTCAAGCCGGAGCTGGGAGGGGTGCATAGGGGGAGGGCCAGTCGGTCGGAGCCGGAAAGGGTGCAGGTGCTGCTGCCCTGTTGCAACCCACTGTCGTCGACGGCTCTTTTGCAGTGTATTGGTTGTCAGCGCTAGGTTCTAATGGGGGCACAGTTGAGCGGAGCTAGGAGGAGCGAGGGGGCCACGCAACATCCAATATACCAACATGCTATGCTATATCATTTAGGCCTGTGAATGTGTGCGCACATGCTGTGGTGGCCGACGACACCTTGCCCCTCGGCCGCCGCCAAGCTTGCCTTGCGGGAGCACGACTGCACGAGGCGGCCGCGGAGGCTAGCTGGGCACCTGCATGCATGCTGCGCTGCTGCTTTGCTCACACGTTGGTTGTGTATGCTGCTTTGCGAGAGCATGAGGGCAGCACTCTATGCATGCACAGGGCTAATATCATTATACATATATGTATATATATTTGTTTTTGCTCCCAAAACGTGGGTATTCTATGGCATACAGGGGCATACCCCTGGCGCCGCCCATGCTAGCTTCGACGTTTTTGCGTGATCACTGCAGGGATAGCTACAGCTAGGGCAAGCAGCGCGATCGTTCCGCTCAAGTGTGTGTGATCGCTTTTGGGCTAGCGACGGCGAGCGCAAGATGTACCGGGGATCTCACGCGTGGTGTCGCGCGTGAGTTGCGCGCTTGATTAGCAGAGGCACGCGGCTGTCTTTGGTTGGCACCAGAGGAAAAGAAGGATGACATACGTGATCTTGGCCATTGGATTCAAGTAAGGAGAGAGAAGGTCTAGAATAAATCTGGACAGACAGTTTGAAAGATGTTTCTTTTGTATAATTTTGTGGGTGGGTGGATAGGAAGCTTCTTAGCGGGGATGTTTTTTTGTGTGGATTTTGCAAAGAAAAAATATGACGAATTAGTAGGGTAGGAAAAATATCACTATTTATAATATCACATAAATATCATTAGGTTTGTCATGAAGTATATTTTCAAACTATAATTAGTTAATATCATAAACATTAAGAGTTTTATCTATATATTTGGTCAAACTTTAGATATGATAACGAAGAATAATGCTTGGTGATACACCCTGCGTTCCATGTCAGGTATCCCCCTTCTCTTCCTGACATTGATTCTATACTCCAGTTTCTTGAACAAGTGCTCAAGAAGCATGTCTCTGCTCGTGGCGATACGTCTGTTCCACTTCCACATGTGCTCGTCAAGTGGTCCAGGTTGCCAATGGTGCTCGTGACAGGGGGGGACTTGGTGTCGATTTGCTAGAAGTTCCCTTTTGCTCCAGCCCAGGGACATGTCGCTTCCCAAGGAGACGTGGATTTGTAACCCACCGTCGTCGCTGACGCATGGATGACCGCTAGCGCCACATTTGGCAGCCTCCCTGTAGCCAGATTCGGCCACGATGGCCCAGATGTAGAAGAGATCGATAGCCCTGCCGCCACGTTCATAGCACCCGCATGAGCTAGCGGCGTGCGAAAAATATCTAGCAATTGTGAACAAAAATATCGATGTGCAAAAGCATCCGGTGTTTTCTGAAGATTCATCAGATCCGGTCCAACCGTCCATCGCCTCCAAATTATTGTTTTCATAATTCGATGGACCTTCGCTTTTTCTCAAGGGGGAAAAAGATGAATCTTCATATATCATGATCATATCATATAGTCTCTGGTCTTTGACACAACTCAGCTTTGTCAAAAGTTGATAAGACAATCATGACGACATCAGGATCAGTCCTTTGATCTCCGCAACTTTCGCTTTAACGCTTTTTCTCGGTAGAAGCAAGGTATATATGCCAAAAGCTACTACGGTACGGCCGCAAGCGTTTTCACGGATGTTTTAAATCTCCCGCTATAGCCGTCGCTATAGCCCGCTATAGCCTTTTAAGACAGGGTGTCGCTATTTATATTCATGTACAATTTAGTTGTTATATTCCGTTATAGCTCAATTTAGCTCTGCTATTATTAGCTGATTTAGATGTATACCACTAAACACCTTAGCTCGCTATTTAAAACTATGACTTTTCATTCATCGTCCTCAATCACATTCAGATGCATGCACCTCACGCGACACGCGTGCTCCGTGCATTTAAAATGTCTCAGTTTAACAAATTTGTTTTTTCTCTTTTGCGCAAGCAGTTTAACAAATTTGAAAACAATTATTTCGCTTCACTGCTGATTTCCAAAAACCACCGGAGTACACGCGCGTCGAAGACAAAGCTAACAAACACATGTAGCACTAGAAAGCATGACAATTGAGGATTCAACGAAGCGAGGCCAATGGAGCTGGACGGCTCGGTCGATCAGTCTAGCTGTCGGCGGCGACGACGGAGCGGATGACCATCTCGGCTTCTGCGGCAGCGGCGTCGCCCGTGACGATGGTCGCCTGGCAGAAGACGATCTTGAGCTCCCCGGGGCCGCGGCAGCTCTGCGGGACGGGCTCGACGTCGGTGGGCGTGGTCCGGGTGAGTGGGCACCGGTTCTTGAAGTACTCCGGCTGGCCACGGCACGCCGCACCCTCAGCTGCGCGCTGCGGGGGAGGGCAGTCGCAGTTGAGGTCGACGGGGCAACCCAGAGCCGGGCACTGCCCGCCGCCGGCGATCGCCTGCGGGCTGACCACGACGGGCACGTTGAAGCCGTCGACGAGGCTCACGCTGTACGCGGCCTGGTCCAGGTCCCCACCGTCGTGGACGGTGACCTGCACGACTGTGGCGGGCGGCGCGGCGCCCGTCCAGCATCCCGACGCGGCGGCGTCGCAGCCCGTGCGCGCCGCGACGCGGCCGGCCCAGAAGGTGGGCGGGAACGAGACGGAGAGCAGCGCGTTGGGGTCGAGGCGGGCCGTGTTGTCGGAGATGGAGGGGAGGCCCGAGTTCGGGGTCACCAGCGGCCAGATCGGCTGAGGGCAGAGGTTGTGGATGGTCAGCGTCGTCGCCGTCGTGGCGCCGGCGATGGCGGCGAGGAGAACGGCGACGAGGACCAGGGCTCTGGCCATGGCCTTCTTCAGTCCTTGACAGAGGTGTTAGCTCGCTATAGCTGATCGTGTTGTGACTTGTGAGGCGTGAGTTTGTGATGACAATGACAAAAACATCAGACGGGTTTGCCTGACTTTTATAGGCGAGCTTGGTGATGTGACGACATCCATGAGAAGGGTCAAATTGGAGAATAGATCTTTAACGCTAGTAGTAGATTAGCGGCTATGGTTTTCAATATATACTCCTACAAGAGCTAGGATCAACAATAGTTTTATTTAACCAAAAAGGGATAAAATAAAAGGAGGAGCACAGCAGAAGACAACTTGAGGAGTGAGGACATGGACAAAGGTAAAAGCAAGGAACAGGTAGCATTCTCTAGCACGCCTTTACTTCTTTACACTTTGCTGAACTGAAGGTGTGAAGTTTGCTTGATTTGTTCCATGTTTAGATAAAGTTGAGAAAAGAAAGAGCGCTCACTCTTAACGCACAGTTGTGCTCATATGCTCAATCCGCAGTCTGCACTGAGGTTAGCAAGCTGCGATGATTGTTACATTGTCGTTTATATATAGTTTTTGCCTTAAAAATAATTAATAACTGAATGACAGTGATGCTTGTTACTCTATTTTTTGAAGTGTCGTAGTATTTGCCTTGGCTACACAGACGTGAGCTAAAGCACCTCACTAAGATGGTGCAGGGGTGGAAGCATTTGCCTTGGTTTATTTGTAAATTGTCATTATTGCAGCTCCTGTCGCCGTTTCATACGGTGATTCAGCGTTAGTGTTAGATCGCAAAGTGTAGGGAATCAAATGGTCCGCATCGTCTTCTCTACTCTGTCGCCCGCGACTCGCGTGGGTGGCCGTGGATGTCACGGACCTTGATTGTTGCCTTCCCCGCTCGTGTTTATTAGTGGAGATGACTTGAATAACTTGTATTCAGAAATTGGAAATATGTGCAAGGGAATCTGAACCGCATCATACGAGAAGGAAGGTAACTGTAACGAGTTTAGAAAGGAATCGTACTTGCGTATCATTGTATTAAGGAGAATGAAGAGTTTATAAAAAAAAGAGTTTATCATACAAATCCCCATCATCCAGATATATAAATATCAACATTGATCTGCATAGAATCTACCACATTAATCTGAAGAACCTATCACACTCATAGCGGGTCCTACACTCCTCGCTACAGAACATAGCCCACTCCTTCCAACCTTCCCATCCTACGTGGACGCTGCAGCCTCCGCCTCCGCACTATTGTCCGTCCTGGCGACGCACCGGCATGGCCAGAGGAGACAGAGGACTAGGCTGACCCGACGCTAGCCGCCCAGCAAAATCCTCCAACATGAACATTGTCTGTTGGAGGCACCATGTACATATCTCGTTCTTCCACGTCACGTTCGCCGCCGAGCCAGCTTCATCACCTTCGACCTTCCTCAACCACCGTCGGGCAATGTTGTCGCTGCCGGCATCACTATTGGACCTGTGGAGCATAAGGGAGAGAACAAATGTAGCAACATCATGGCCTGCCGCGGCGGAGCGCTCAAGCATGTCGAGCCGCGACATGAGCACGGTGCGGTCTTCCTTGAAGACAGCGCACATCCCAGCATAGAAGCAGGCCTCCGGGTTGCCGACGCTAGCAAGCCTGGCAATGAGCTTGGCACGATACTCGTGGTTGTAGAACCGGTTCCAGGTCCCAAGGTGTATCCCACACAGCAGCACCCGCCGCAGTGGTATGCTCTGTCCCACTACGGCATCGCCGCACATCCTACGCATCTGCAAACAGGTTGCCCGCAAGCGGCTAGCAATCTCAATAGTCATATCCTTTGGGAGCTTCTCCATGGAACGAGGACACGCGCGGCGGCTACAAAAGACGGATCCTCAGGTCGGGGAGCGACGTCACGATAGAGCATAACACTGGGGAGGGGGATCAGAGTGGTGCAAGGTGAGTTCCAAAAAACCCTCTTGGGATTTTATGATCGCTCCGTTCTTGAAGGTTCCGCGGCATGGGGATGTCGAATGTCTCGGGGAAGTCAATCGTCATCCTCCATGTGAATCGCGTAAACCGTGTATGAAAATACGAAAGAAATTTAGAATGAAAAAATCTTTTATGTTACTATCTTATGATTACTAATTAGAGGCCCCAACGGTGTAAACCATGTGAACCGCGTAAACCGTGTATGTAAACTGTGTGAACCCCCCAATTTTGCATGTAAAATACCCACCTCTGCCATTACAAAAGAAAATTCAAAGTAGTCGATAATAATATGAATAAAATAGGCTAGCGGTTCGTCACCCCCTAAGATCGTGGTTAGCGCTAGAGGGGCCGAGCCGCGTGGTCGAGTCAATTTTCTCCGTCCAACTTCCAACACCGTTCCATCACCATTACTTCCGTCGGGAGAAGCATGCTCCACTAAGATCGTGTGAGACGTGGCCTCGCCTTTAACTCCTACTCTCGCTCAGTGCAATTGAAGGGAACTCCAATGGGCACCTATGTCGCCCATCCTTCTATAAATGCGGAGGCTAAGGCGGGGAAGCAAGTGCACGATTCCTTTTCTCTCAAACTTCTATCTTCTTCATTCGGCGCTCTGCCTCAACACCCCATCTTTCACATCTCATCCAATGGCGGATCGGGCAATGAAGCACCCAATGGAAGAGTGCCGGAGGTTGTCCTTGCTCGTCCCTACTTTCGTGTGATGCTACGACGGGACGGGGGCGCCACCATCGGAGAGTCAATCCCTGCTTCCGACTATCTCTGATGACGACGATGGGGGACAGATGATGTCCTCACGTTGGTGGAGCAGCTAGACGTGGCCACCTCTACCCTTCGCGAGCTTGTATATATGGCTGCACCTCTCCGTTGCTGCCACGAAGCGAGAAACGGCTGCGGCGAAGCTTGTCGCCGTCGAGGCCTAGGCATCCCTCCCTAGTAAGGCATTCGACATGATATGATATTGCTCTTTCACTACGTGCAACATTGTGTCTTCAGTTGTAGCGTTTTCTTGTCTCCTTTTTAGCCATCTAGGAGCAGCTGATCGTCGCGTAGGGCGAGGCAGCGGAGGTGATCCGCCATCGCTAGGTAGCCGAGGACAACGCCCGTGTCTCCTCCTAGATGGAGGCTGAGAGCAACAGGTGCTACCAAGACCTCCACGCGGCACCAGGCAACGTCGTCCGCGTGCTTTCACCTCCTACGCCTACGGGGACGACCTTGGCGGACCGCCTCTGCACCGTGCCACCATGGGTTGTAGAGGTGGCCACATACTGCATTCACCTTGGGTCTGCTTTGGCCATGGCTACCACTTAGCTTCGGCTGGGTGAGGACCTGACCCTGGTGGAGCCAGGGTTCCCGGCAGAGACGAGCTATCGGTAGCGCCAGAACCTGATTGGCGAGTTCTCCGCCGTGGGCGATGGCATCCTAGCCGCGGTGGATGTAAAGTACATCGTTCATAACACTCCCCACGAGTATTTTGATTGTAATATGCCTCTACATTCTGAATAAAAATGTTCATAATATTAGTAGTTATTACTTTGAGTTCATCTCTGTTTGTTGTGACTTGAAAGTTCCATTTGTGTGCCTTAGAGCTCGCAGACCGTATGACACGTCCATCATTAGTAGGTGCTAACATCTCCCAATCATCACTGCCGGTAGCCTTCACCGCTGCTTTCATTAATTTCCAAGCCCGCGTGTGAGTCCTATGCGTCACTCTTGTGCGTATTTACAAAGTTTTTCAGAAATTTGCATTCCCGCGTCTGATATAGTTGCTTACAAAGGACGCTCCCCACTGTATCTTTCTCCTCCTCAGTGCTACTATTTCTCATCACCGCCCCTGCTCCCTAGTGCTGAACTGTGTGACCGCCCCTACTCAGCGGCGTGCAAGCTGCCAGTCACCGCCGACAGGTTAGTGCTCTATGCTGATACGCCTCACCGGTAGGTATACAACATAGATCCACCCATGACCAGGGTGGTACTCATCACTGCCATCGCCGCTCAAGCTCAATGCCACAAGATTCAAAGGCAATGGTAAATGATAATGCTTTCGCACTTCCCTTATGCATTGTTCTTGGATTTTTATTCCCTTCTTCACGCATCTAAGTATGAATGAAGCTTCCATATGATTATTAACGAGCCGATGAACACATCTCCGTAGTCACTCCTTCTCTGATTCAGGCGACAACGCCGCTACTTCCATCGCCATCCCTGGTCCACTAGATCCTTGTCAAGATGGAGGAGAAGGCCCTCAACAAGAGGAACGAAGTGGCCATCCTCTCAGATGATGTCTTGGTCCTCATCCTCAGCCGCCTCACCGCCCGCTCCTTGTGTAGTTGCAAGTGTGTCTGTCGCTTTAGGAATAGCCTCATCTCGGGATCTGAGTATCGCAAGGAGCTGCCCCAGATTCTCACCGGATTCTTCTACCACAGCTAGAAATGCAAACGCAACTTCACCAGCATCAATGGTGAATACCCCTCCTTATCCTTCTTGCCCTTCCCCATTCAGGATGTCGTGATCTCAAATTGCTCCGGGGCCTCATCCTCTTCTGGTACTCTGGGTTTCGCTATGTTGTCTGCAGTCCGATGACTAAGAAATGGTTGCTACAGCCAGGTACCAACCATTCTTGTGGTTCAGCTCGCTTGGGGTTTGATCCAACAGTCTCCTCGCACTTCCATGTGTTTGAAAATAGGATCAACGATGATGACTTCTTAGGTGTCAACATCTACTCATCTAAAACGAGAGCATGGATCTTTAAAGAATCTGAATGGGGCGAGGCTATTGTAGTATCCACATATGGGAAAGGTGTGTTTGTTAATGGTTTTATGCATATGCTGGAGTTCACCCAGATAGTTGTTGTTGATATGGAGGGAAAGACATGGAGAAAAATTCATAGGCTAACTGATAATGCATTCTCCATCCATGAAGCTCAGGGTCAGTTATGTTTATGTACTGCTGATACTTTGAATAGGTATGAGCTTTCAATCTGGATCCTTAAAGACTATGGTACTAGTAAATAGATATTGAAGCATAAGGTGACCACGCTGGAGCTATTTGAAAAGAAGAATATTGAAATTGGTACTGAGGTTTGTGATACGACCTATAGAGTGATTGCAGTTCATCCAAAATGGAATTTGATTTTCCTTGTTGGGGAGGACAAATCATTGCTTGCATATGACATGAACTGCAGTAAAGTTCATGCCCTCCCTGCCCGAGCCATCGGCTATCCAAGAAGTACCTAGAAACTATTATGTATGAGCAGCGGACCTCACTATCTTCCTTATATTCCTTTGTTGAGTCATTAGCAGAGCAGTAAAGGTGCACATGCTGCATTTTGTTGACGGTGTAGTGTACACCGCAGTCGGTCCCAAATGGCGATGGTGAAGACTATGACCATCACTATCGAGAGCTTACTACTGAGGCCAAAATTGGACTGCAATGTGGGTTATGACACAGCTGCGAAAGGTGCGAGTGTAGTAGTGTTAGGGCTCAGCTTTTAAGTGAGGCCCATATATGTTGCATACCACACCAATCCACACAAGATCGCCTGCTGCCATATATACAGAGTCATGTTGAACAAATTCAGTCAATTTTGCTGAAATCTTAAGGTGCAGAACACAAGATTTTAACTTTAGAGTTCAGATTTGAATATGCGTGCCACATATAGATTGTCATACCAATATCACAAAGTAGCATGATGCTGTAATGAGTCATTTTTACAAAAATGCAAATGACTTTACTAAAATTTTACGACGCTCCTAGCGCCCAGACATTTGGCTCTCAAGATGCGTCTAGACGTCGCTCCCCTTCATAAAACTGCCCGCCCCCGCATATTGGAACAAAATGGAATCCTGCCCCTGCATATCGGAATAGAACGGAATAGAAATCACTTTCACCGCGCCCTATCCTGC
The DNA here is from genome assembly GCA_038087645.1 of Saccharum hybrid cultivar R570. Taxonomy (NCBI): domain Eukaryota; kingdom Viridiplantae; phylum Streptophyta; class Magnoliopsida; order Poales; family Poaceae; genus Saccharum; species Saccharum hybrid cultivar. The sequence goes on along the minus strand of JAQSUU010000647.1, from coordinate 227,685 downwards.
GCTCCGCCACTGTGCCCCTGTCCCCGTTCCCCAACGCACCCCGTTTTCCCACCGCGCCCCCTTTCCTAAGAGCTCAAAAACACTTCAAGTGCAACATCGCAAACATATGGAAAAACTATGTAGTGCAACATTAGAATATAAATACTACAACATCATAAAATTATGTGGTGCAACATCAAAAAACATGTAATGCAACATCGAAAAATATGTACTACAACATCGAAAAATTATGTACTACAACATGAAAAATGATGTGCTGCAACATCACAAAAATATGTAGTGCAACATCGAAAAAACATGTACTGCAACATCGAAAAATATGTACTGCAACATCAAAAATTATGTGCTGCAACATCAAAAATTATGTACTACAACATCTCAAATAGTAGTACTTCAACATTGCAAAAACATCTATTGCAACGACCCAAAAATTCCATTGCAACATTTGAATGCAACATCCCAAAAAACCCATTGCAACACGGGAGAAAACAACAAAAACATACAAACAACAGAAGAGATGGGTTCGAGGTGTAGACTGCTCTAGCCCCTGGCCCCATCACCTTCGACTTTGCAGGAGGGAGGAGGGAATAGGACCTGAAGCTCGCTGGAACCTAGCCACCATCGCATCCCTCAGATCCAGGAGGAGGAGAAGCGCTCAGATCCAAAGAAGGGCCAACCTACCTCGTCGGAGCCACCGCCATCATCCTCGTTTCTGGTAGGGGGAGCGAGAACCAGGTCGCTTGGGGCACGGGGGTAGCAATGGAGGTCGCGAGAAGAGGGAGGGAGGGAGCGCTAGCGGGTGGTGTGGGACGGCAGCGATTTGGCCACGAAGCGTCCATCTCGGCGGGCGGTCGAGGTGGCATAGCAGAATGGGAGGAGCGCTGCGAGAGTGAACGAGGAAAGGATAACGATGAGTGTGGGAGACGGCGTGCAGGATGGGTGGATCGGGTTCGGTGCGTCTTGGGTGCATCCATCCCCATCCGGACGCCCGCTATATATCATTATCAAAAAATTTAAGATACGAAGGAGGCGAGGGATCCATTTTTAACGTGGAGCTCATATATCTTTATAGCAAATATATACAAATGCTCAAATAGTAATAGAAGCTAGTATAGTTGAATCAAACGGCAACTTATTTTTTAGCTTCATCATCATCCTATAAATATGAATAAGATTGGAAAGTGTAGGAAAAGCTTGGCCCTCTTCTTCAGCACTACTTCAGTAGTATTTTTCAGTGAATGAACATTGTTTTTCCCTCACAATAAATCAGCATAAATATCAGCATAAGCCAAATTTCAGCTAAACGAATAGGGCCAAGTTATCGGAAGTGCTAGCGCCTAAATGTCCAGCGCTCACTCCATGTCGCGCCCCCACCCCCTCCTCCCCCGCGCCGCCGCTCGGATTCGCACATTATGTTTCCCGCGTGGACACGAGGACCGCCTGCGCCACCCAGACGACTCGCCCCGCCCACGCCGTCCACCCGCATGTGGGGGCCGCTGTGGTAGAACCGCCTAATCTAATGCCCTCCCAAGAGTACTCATCTTTCATTAGACCCTAAGTATCCAAGGGAGAACACAAAACTGTGTGATTCTGTCGAGCACACTGGACGAGAGAACTTGAAGATCCACATTTTTATATCAGGATCACAAATGAGAGAGTAAAGCTTACAACATCCTTGCCGTTTCTTACATCACTTTTAGTACAACATCAGAGTAATTTATTATTTGATTATCACAGCGGAATATAAAATGTTATCAGAGTTTAGCAGGAATAAAATCATTTAATGATAAGATAAACATTAACATGATAACTTTTATAAGCATGAAATGATAACAAGTTGTAAGTATTTTCTTTGTAAAACTTTTGGTGAGAGTTTTAGTAAATAAACTCTAATCCGCATCGTAAAGAAAATCCTCGCTGAGCCCACTAGGAGGTTTCCACAATCAAAGGTCAGCTTAACAACACCTGTAACCTACAACAGGATAGAACAAACTCTGAGTACTCAATTGTATTCCACAGGACTTACCTGTCAGGAGTAAAGCAAAAGACTCAAAGGATTATGCAATGCTATCTGGCTTGTGGGTTCATTGTATCTGCAAGAAGCATTACTAAATATGCATCCTTATATTTCTTTTTATTAGCGGTCATAATTAGTTCATTAACCAACCATTCTATGTAAGCATCAAAACTACTTTCAAGCAGGTGGTAAGCCATCAGAACCATTTCATCATCTTCTATAGTTCTTACTACGATGCCAGATTATAGTCATATCGTACCGTCAAGTTGATGGCGATTCACGAATCAATGTGCCTAACTGGGTGCTCTGAAAACACACGCCTTACTTGTACCCCGGCACAAGCAAGACCAACCTATTCCACTCCTATCAAGGGATCTAGGTCCCCGTCCAAGCTCGGACTCTAAGCCCCCAACACTGCAGGCCCGGACTCAGTATGGTGCTTAGACCTCAACCCATTATATATAACGACCTAAAAAGCCGATCCGGAAAGAACTGGAGCCCATGACAAGAGAGAAACAAGTCTTCCCGCTCCCATAAGCAAGTATATGCTTGGGACAAGTAGGTCTGTAACCTGACTATGGAATCCAATGCAACGAACGGTCCTTAATCGACACAGGCAGAACAAATGCAATCAGAGCCCCGCTCTGCTGCCCAACCGAATCCAAGTACATCCAATCCATTCCGCCCGATCTCCAAATATCCATATATACGTATATTCCATGTGATAGCAACATGATAATAGTAATAATAATAATATATTTCCTATCTCTTGCGAGCGACCGGTAATCACTCAACTTCTACCGGGATCCTATAGCATAGCACACTACACGATCCTATCATACTAGTAAGACTCATAGGATAAGGATATGTATATGCAAGTGAGTTTCATTCAACTCCTTTAAACTTAATGCACAAGCATAAAGTAAAGTGTAGAATAATATGGGTCATGCACCAGAGCTTGCCTGGGTAAAAAAAATATAACCAAATGCTAGTATGCCATCTCCGGGGCATGATCACCATGGCACCATCTCTTGGGTTAACGCCATCCTCCGTTTGATCCCTCGATCCATCATCGCTCCTATTATGATTTACGTGAATGCAATGTAGAGACATAAGTACAAGATAGAAATCACAACTCTCATCGTATGACTACGTCTCGCAAGCTAACGAGCTAGCCACACACTAACTCACTAGGCTTTGCATCCCCATTGTCGACTAAGATATTATTTTAGTTATACAAACCCAAGTGTTGCTTTATACATTTTATTAATTTAATATTTACATTCTAACTTAGGCTCATTAACTTTCTTATTGAACTAATTATTTTGAAGCTACAAAAAAACTACAGTGGGCATATAGTAATACTAAAAAAACCTACTGCAAAAATTTCTAGAATCAACACTATGACGGATTAATCATAAAAACTCCTACAAGTTCATGTTTAATAATTTTAAGTGTCCCAAAATAATTAGAGCAAGCATAAAAATATCATAACACTACATGAACCAATCGCACCTTTAGTTAGATCATGACTTTATGAACCTAACAAAATTGGTTTCACAATTTTTGAACTTCTACACATTTAGATATTGAATTTACAAGTTCCTAGCAACAAAGAAAGAGGAAAAACATTTAGAAAATACACTTTTAAAGGAACGGGCCGATGCCCACTAATCGACCTAGCACCCGAATGTGGCCCGCGTGGGACGGGGTCACGCGCCAACAGGCCGGCCCAACTGGCCCGCTGCGCGCGCGCCAAGCACATTTGCAAAAGAGACCTTGCATTCTCAAAGAATTCAGCGGTACATGAAGGACTATTTACCTGAGTCACTGACTTTGCATCTGGACCCGAGAACCCATTTTCTTTCCTTCTCTTCTTCCTTCGTACAGAGCAGGCAGGGGATGGGACTCGGAGCCGTGGATTTGGCCAGCGTGGGAGCGGGCTGGCGGCAATGGGCAGTGCACGAGCATGCCTGGGCCAGTGCACACCCGTAGAGGGGCACGGCTCGCCAGTGGCGGACTGTGGCGGCCTGGCCATGGCAGCCGGAAGGTCAGCGGCGGCCAAGGAAGCGAGGCCGGCGGCGCAGAGGGGCCCCAAAGCGAAGCATGTCGGACATGGCTTGGTGCAGGGGAGGTGCTGGAGTGGCCGCCTAGGGTGGAGGAGAGCAAAGAGCGGCGGTGGCTGTAGCGCTTGGCTCTGCACCCCTGGTGCTCGTGCGTGCGGCGAGGGAGCGACGAAAAGAGAGAGAGCAGAGGGAGAGGCTGAGCACCTCGTGATAAGGACAGGGCGAGGGAGCAGCGTGGCAAGGATGCAGGAAGTAGGGCGCACATGGAGCGGCCGAGGCAAAGCGTGGTTAGGATGGCGAAGCTAGGAGAAAGTCAATGTCTACAGATGTGGCAGCGGGAGCGTTCGCATCGCAATTAAGGCATGTGCGAGACACGACGCGGTAGCGGGGTAGCAAGCGTAGCACGGCAGACGCAGCTCGGCCCGGTCAAGAAGTTCAGCGGACAGCGGACGTAGGCAAGACAGCTTGGGCGCCCCTGTGTGCGCACAGGCGCAGCGAGGATAGGGCGGGGGCGAGGCGATGCGGCCATCAGCGGTGCGTAGCAGGACAGCCAGAGACAGCGGCTCAGGGAGGTAGCAACACTGGCAGCTGCTGGGCGCACGCCCAGGCGGCAGAGCGCGCACAGCAACCGCGTCGCGACAAGCGGCGCGGTGATCACGGCCACGGGGCCAAAAAGACCAAAACCGCGCGTTGCACGCATCTTAAAGCAAAGCAAAGATCGCTGACTTTCACGATTGAGGTTAGACCAATTCTACTAGCCTAAAGCCAACACTACCAGCTACCCAGCAAGGCAAACATCACCAAAGAGCAACTGGAGAAAGAGATACGCGAATGCCAACAAAGCTTCGCCATGGATGTGCCGGTTTGAGGACAGAGCGCCAACACCGGATTCACAGCGCGTTCAAGTGAGCATTGGACAATTTTTAAGAGGGCATCTTGACCTCCAACTGAACTACCACTCATACCATGTTCAAATGCATACGTTGAAGCAATCCATAGTGTAAAAACATGAAGTGATTGTTAAAATGTTTTTGCTAGAATTTAAGTACCAAGATAGCATTGTCTATTGCTCCTACGAACTTAGGAACAGCTAGGGGTTCAGTGCGGCCTATCAGTCATTACCACTTTAGCCACAATTTCTAAAAGGTCTACACTTCATTTATTTCACCCAACAAGCATCACATGCAATAGACCATACTCTATACTAACCCATGGAAACAAAATATATAGATATTATTTTATTATTTTGCATGCTATAAATCACCAAAAAGGATACTTTTCAAAACATGAGTTATATCACACTTGTTTTTATAGAATTTGTTTTGTGTTAAATGATTAAAATGACTTATTCTATTTTTCTTATTAGGATTTCTCTTTAACTTATGATATTTATTTGATCTCCTTCAACCACAAAGAGAGTCGCATAGGGTTAGTTTAACATTTCATGCGAGTTATAAATCCAAAAATCGAGGAACTCGTTTAGGTAATTCTCTCTGGCCCTAACCCTGCGGCTAGGTAAGCTCGTAACACCAGGGTGTTACAGCCGCTCGCGCGGACACGCGGCCACCCACGCCTTCTCCATTTCATGCGTGCATGTGGGAATCCACGCGTCACATGACTCAGGCCGTTCCATCCAAGAGTATATGCTTGCAATATGAAACACTTGATGCAACATACATCTGAAAATAGTTGAAACATACACTTGCAACATATGTGTGAAACATATGCAACATCCAGATAAAACACTTGCAACATACGTTTGAAACAAATGAAACATTTTGAACAGACGCTTGCAACATACGTATATAATCATTACAACGTATGCAACATTTGGATCTACTTTTGCAACATCCAAATGAAATACTTGCAACATACTTCTAAAACATCTGAAATACTTGAAACATACGTTTGCAACATGCAGCGCAACATCTCTTTGCTGAGGTCGCGCGTCGCGGTGGCCACGGCCTTCCCGATGGGGAACTCAAGTAGCGCAGCACCTCAGCGCGGCGGGGGATGGGGCACAGCAAGGCAGAGTGGGCGCGGTGGCGAATGCACTGCAGCGCGGGATGGGGGTGCGCGGCGGGGGATGGCGGCGGCGGAGTGGGATGGGTGGACGATGGCGCGGTGAAGCCATAACGGGCGAAACGAGTGGGGATTTCTATTACACACAGGGTAAAGAGATGGAGGAGAGAGCGTAAAGGGGAGGTAAGTAGGTTGGGTGCCAGATGCACAGGCCTAGTAACGTGGGTCCGGATGGCCTGAAAGGTTATTGATACTATAGATTTGGACGTGGCACGGATATGTCCCTACCCTCCGTCACACGGCGGCATCATTAGTGAATTAGTTTTGCCGCTGTCACTGCTGCCGCCGCCAAAGAGGTCATCCCCTCGGATTTCCCCGCCCGCCCATTTGTCCGCCTCGTCGTCGCCATCGGACTTCCTCCCTCGAGAACTCCTCTCTGTCTCGCAGCCGCTAAATCCTAGGCGCTAGCTACCGGCCGGACTTCCTCCATCGAATTTGTTGACTTGTCGAACCGCGAGATGTGTACTTATTTTGGGACGGAGGGTGTACGGCGATGGGAAGAATGTTGCCCTACCAGCCAAACGGCAAGTGACGAGTGTATATTCAAATAGTTTATTATGACCAAAATAAATTAAACGGTGTGTTTTTCTATAGATTTTCTAGCCACACTTCTCCCATAATTCCTATTGTACGTAATCGTAAAAGCTAGAACAAACTAGGAGTAGTTTATTTCCATACCGTTTTTTCCTTCATTTATACAGCCTAGCTCTTAGAAAGACGTTTCTCCCCCAAAAGTGCCATAACATGCATATGCCCGTTTGTCCAGTAGCTGTTGGTGGGTACCCAACTCATGGTGTTGCCACTTGCCACTCAGACGAGATTATCCTCTTCTAGTCGTACGTCCTAGGTTTTCATGCTCAAACCCTTTCTCATGGGCTCATGGCAACATATACCAGCTAAAATCTTCTTGTTAGCTACAACCTGGGAGCATTTTGAGCTCCTCCATATAAGATACTACTAATTTTCCTAATATATAGTGCTACTTATAAAAAAACTACTCGTCTTTTTTTATCCATTATTAAATAGGTTGGGTAATGTTTTGGAATATGTATTATCCCTGGATAAATCTTTAGCTTAATTCATCACCTATTATTAGAAATAGGTGGGTATGAATAATACAAAGTCCATCTTAGCTTGGGGTTTCTAATATAAGATCCACATGTTGATTTTACTATACTAATCTGCACAAAGTATTGACTTCTATATTAAATCATCTGCAACAATTTTTTGTTAATTTCGCTAAAATTTTAAGATGTGATAATGAGATTTCTTTTTTTAATTCTAGGGTCTAGCTTTTGATGCGAAACACACACATATATATCTAGCCATACTAATGTATGAAACAATAGTCCGTTATAATAAGTCATCTCTAACTAATTCAGATAGTTTTCTAAAATTTTAAGGCATGAACCAGAGGATTTTAATTTTACTACGGCTCGGCTTTTAAGTGAGGCCCACGTATGTTGCATACCACACCAATCCGCACAAAATATCATGCCGCCATACATAGGGAGTCATGTTGAACAATTTAGTCAATTTTGCTGAAATCTTAAGGTGCAACACACAAGATTTTAACTTTAGAGTTCGGATTTGAATATGGGTGCCACATATAGATTGTCATGCCAATATCACAAAGTAGCATGATGCTGTAATGAGTCATTTTTACAAAAATGCAATGACTTTACTAAAATTTTACGACGCTGTCACACCCCAAAATTTCTAATTTTGGGTTGTGCTTGGAAAACACTAAATAAAATAAATGATTTCAATATTTGAATAAATTTATTAGATAAGTTAAGTTGTTGCTAATTTAAATATAGAAAATTGTGGTTTTAAACTTTTTCATATTAATTTGATAATGTGGTGTTTGTGTGATGCTTGTCTTTGGTGTTGGTGAGTGCTATTATTTTCAAAATACCATAGGACGACGTTTACTTCTCATCGGAAAACTTTTTGGTATTTTCTGGATTTAAAATTTTAATTTCCGTGAGCTTAATCTTTTTCCTTGATCTCTTCATCAATCTTTTTATGAGCTCCAAATACTTTATTTGGGTTCGTCTCATTCTAAAATATCTCTGAGAATTTTTCCTAAATTTTTGGAGCCTTCGAGGTATTTTTCGTGGCTTAAAATTCAATTCTGGACTTTTCTAGAATTATTTTATCCATGAAATTAATTAATTCCGAAAATAATAAAATATCTCAGATTTCCTCATGCCCAAAGGCCCATGTCTTTATTTACTAATGGGCTTTTATAATTAATTAGGCCTACTAGTAAAGCTGGATGGTTCAACGTCAATTAGCACCATATCGCTAGTTGACATGGAGGTGGAGAGTTTTCCTCACTATATATACGTACCTATCCCTTGGGTAAAAGCACACCAAAACTACCGTAGAGGAGTCCCTAGTTTGGAAAATCTCTCGTGTAGCAAATTATATTTTTCTCCTTCTCTTGCCGCCGTGTACCGGTTCGTCGTCATCCCTGTCACATATATATCTTGGGTGAGCAACTCCATAATTTATATATCTTGATGCCCTGTTAATTTCAGCTTCCATGTTGAACATCTTTCAATTTGCACTCGCTGCAGCTGACCATCGAGCAGCTACCGTTCTTGCCGCCCTAGCCTTGCCGTTACGCTCGTACGTATCGGTTCTCGTCGAGAACAGAACTCACCTGCCGCAGCCATAGTCTCCGACTGCCACCTCTCCATCGACTCTAGCAGGCTGCCGAACGAACATCTCTCCGCAGTAGTAAGCCTCACTGCGTCGTCCTTCATCTCTTTCTCGCTTTCTGTAGGTCCTCATGACAATGCTGATCTTCACAGGAAGCCACCGTCCGCCCTGCGGTACCCTGCGTCGCCCCGCTCCGTGGTCGTCCGTGCCAAGTGACCATGGTGAGAATCGCCATCCTCCTATGCATCTCCCGGTGCCAGTACTCTTCTCGTAGACATTCATAGCTTTTCGCTGAACTCCAGCAAGAAGCCGAGAGCCGAGAGCTCCCATCCATTGCGGCATGGCGCCACCACCGGCACCAGGTCCCAAGTCGCACGCCAGCCCTGCATCCTGCCTCCTGTCACGCACGAACGAGCGCAAGCACGAGCGAGCAGAGCCAGCAGAACAGCCTGCCAGCCATGCGTGGCCATTTTGATTTTTCCTAGCTTGATGACATTACAATGGTGTCATGCTCATCTTACACACACATTATTGCCGTTTTTCCTTTAGAAAAATAAATCCCGAAATACAATAGAAATACGTATACATATAATCTTGTTTAGGCCATATCATTTATGTTTTACGTTCGATTTGAGTCGTTCAAGTCGTGTTAGATTCATGTCGTCGCGCTCTACACGGTAGTGCTAATGTTTGTCATGTCTTATAGTTACGAATTTATTGATTGAAATACTAATATGATTACTAATAATTTAATAGCTTTTAATTAGAAAACGAATTAGGGTTGCGATGCTGTGCGTGTCGAGTCGTGATTGTGCCGATGTAAACTACACATGAGTAATGATGTTTATCATGTCACTTGATTATAAATTTATTAATTTGAATAGTAATTAGATTAATATATTTATTTAATAGCTTTCCAATTAAAAGAAATTCCGGTTTAAATCCGTTCTTGTTGTTTTGCAATAGTGCCGATCGAGGTTATGTGTTAGCAACAACGTTTAACATGTCTTACATCCTTAAAATTTATAAGTTAGATATTAATTTGATTTATGCTTGTGTAATTGAGTTTCTAATTAAACGCAACACAGGCAGTCTGTTCTAAATTAATGTTAATCTAATTAATATTAATCTAAATGTTTCTTTTGAATTATAAGATGCTTAGTTCAACCTTGAAACATAAGTGTTTTTCGTTCCGTTGCCACATGTTTTCTATATATATAGTTCAATATTAAATTGATTAATACGATTAGTGTACAGTATATTTTAAATTAAAATTTGCTTAGCCTAAATACGTTACATACATGATAGACTTGTGTAGATAATTTCATATTACAGTACGTATCTGTTCTTCATAGTTATATGACTTTAATCCTCGAGCATTTATTCGTTTGAAATCTATTTTGCTCCAATTAAGTTGCGTTAGATTCGCATCGACGTTCTCTGTGAAGTAGCACTAATGTTTTTCATGTCATATGTTTTTCCATATATAGCTGAATATTATATTAATTAATATGCTTGTTATTAGTTTTATAATTAAAAATAATATATAATCTTGTCACGTTAGTCCTTTGTAACTAAGCATGAACTTAGCTAATGGCAACTTAAAATATGTTTAAATTATAATTTACTTAGCCCAACCACATATCTCATATAATTGGAATAATTGTTCTCACATGTTCTTTTATCTCTGCAAAGTCGGTAATACTTATAAATAAAATATGACCAGGGTTAAACCTAGTTTTATAATTCAATTGATTAATCTAATTTTACAATATTTCTTCAGAATGTTTATCACCTTATTTCAATAACTAAAATGTATTAAGTTTATAGTTTGTCTTCTCCGATATGTTGTAATCGTCTCGATAGTCGTGTGTCCTCTTTAATGGTAGCTCCGTTATCCGTCGTTCTTGCGTTTTCGTGACTGTAGCAACGTACCGTGTCCTTTAGTGCGTTCTCTTTTAAAGCGTTTCTTTTGTTGGATGCATGTTCTTAGATGTGTGTATTGTTTGTCTATTTGCGTTGCTTGGTTGCTGCGAGTAGAGGAAGCGTGGTTCGTCAGCGCTGAAGACTAGGAGCTGAGGACTGACAGTTGAAGCAAAAGTGGAGACTGAAGTATAGCAACTGGAGATTCTGAGCAGCTAACTTGAGGAAAAAGGCAAGTATAGCATGGGATTATCCTTGTTGTCCTATTCACAATAAGCAAATAATATCATTATGCATATATTCCTTGTTAAGGATGACTTAGTGTTGATCTTATTCCTTGATACCTATTATATTACATGGATTAGTATGGCTAGTGCTTAACATGAGCTATGATCATGTAATTTGACTAATGGAATATGCAATAAACAATAAAAGATGGTTTTTATTACTGTTAAAGGGTACTAGAGCATGGGGTTATTTGGTGCTCTTGTTACTCTCCATAAGGACTCATCTATAAGCGAAAATCTAGGATTTACAGTATAACTGTGAGGGCTAAAATGGCTCTGGCTTTAGTCATATAGAAGGACCTTTTCTAGCTTGTTAGAGGTATTCCTTTATGGCGTAAGAATGGCTTGACGAATCGGGTATAGTGCGGCCTCTGTCCTCATGTGTATAGGCTACGTGTTATTGTGCCATCAGGAAGGGGGGCTCTACATCTGTTTGCCGAGTGAAATCTAATGGCCCTAACTTGTTAGACGAACCTTCGGAAGACTTCATAGTGAACCCTGCCGACCTTCCTTGGTAGTGGGTCAAGAGGCTGATCACCTCGGACGAAAGGGTAAATCACGACTCACAGTGAAAGTGTACAACCTCTGCAGAGTGTAAAACTGTTATAACAGTCGTGCTCACGGTCACGAGTGGCCTTGGACCCTTATGGAATAGTTGATCATTAATAATGAATATGTTTTTGCTATTCGTTAATCATTTCACATGGATCATATGTTTATTATTACATTGAGACACTTTGATATTATTGATATATTGAAATAATGCTAATTAAAAGCTACATGCTGATAAACCTATGTTATGCCTTTGAGCCTCATGAACCCCATGTTATATTTGTTGAGTTCGACATGGACTCACTCTTGCTATTTCCACCACACTCCAGTGTATAGTAAGGTGCTGCTTAGAAGAAGAATAAATGTGTAGTGGAGTTTCCAGAAGTCTATAAGAAGTGCTTGGCATACGGAGCCACCAGTCAGCCGTCCCTGTGATGTTGGAGCCTGAAGAAAAGATTAGTGACCGTTCCGCGACACTCTGATAGTTGTAAATGTTAATATAGTATGTTTTCCGCTTTATATAAACATTGTTTTGATACTTTTTCATTCTGACATATGTGTGGACTTCCTGGGCACACATATGATTAGCCTGGTTTTGTTCTTTAGAAAACCGGGTGTGACAGAGTGGTATCAGAGCTGCGTGGGTGGCGTTCTTCACCCCGACTCGCCTCCTCCACCTCGACGACGACATGGGGGCCTCCCCCGGTGGTGGATCCATGTAGCAACGGCCCCCCGGTGATGGATCCATGGGGGCGATGCAGATCCAACGGCTTTTTTCCCCTTTCTCTCCCCTGTTTCAGTAGCTTCTATATGTTTGTTTCAGTTTCTCGAAAGGTATGTTTCAGTAGGTGTTTTTGTCGTTGTTGCAGTAGTTTTTATGCTTTTGGTGCAGTAGGTTTCCTTGCATGTTGAAGCTTTGTTGTTTCTGCATATTGCAGTAGGTGTTTGGCCGTTGTTTCAGTAGGTGTTTGGTTGTTGTTGCAGTAGTTTCCATGGTTTGGTGTAGTAGATTAGTTTCTGCATGTTGCAGTAGGTGTTTGTTTGTTGTTTCAGTAGGTGTTTGGTCGTTGTTGCGGTATTTTTCATGCTTTGGTGCAGCAGACGTTTCTTTGTTTGTTGCATAGCTATTTTTCATGATGATTTTGCAGTAACTCGCGTGTGTTGTTTCAGTTATTTGCCGAGCTGCGGGGGCGGGGGGTGTTGCACGGCGGGGAGGGAGGCGAAGGTTGCTTCGGGGGGCAGACGGAGTTTGGAGAGGTGCGATCGGATCCCGCGTGCGGGCCCGGGAAGCGTTCGATCCGCTCCCCCCGCGCGCGCGTGGGGACGGTGCGGGTGGCTTTTTTTTGAATCACGGGTTTGTCGGTTTTCATTAGCGTGGTGCGAGGTGGAAGCGGGGGGGGTCGGGGATCCTTTCTCCTGTGGTGCGTTCGGACGCTAGCGCCTGGATCCGGACGTCCGGGCGCTAGCAGCGCCCTTAACGCTAGTAGTAGATTAGCGGCTATGGTTTTCAATATATACTCCTACAAGATCTAGGATCTACAATCGTTTTATTTAACCAAAAAGGGCTAAAAGAAAAGGAGGAGCATAGCAGCAGACAACTTGAGGAGTGAAGACATGGACAAAGGTAAAGGCAAGGAACAAGTAGCATTCTCTAGCACACCTTTACTTCTTTACACTTTGCTGAACTGAAGGTGTGAAGTATGCTTGATTTGTTCCATGTTTAGATAAAGTTGAGAAAAGAAAGAGCGCTCACTCTTAACGCACAGTTGTGCTCATATGCTCAATCTGCAGTCTGCACTGAGGTTAGCAAGCTGCAATGATTGTTACATTGTCGTTTATATACAGTTTTTGCCTTAAAAATAATTAATAACTGAATGGCTGTGATGCTTGGTACTCTATTTTTTTAAGTATCGTAGTATTTGCCTGGGCTACACAGACGTGAGCTAAAGCACCTCCCTGAGATGGTGAGCTAAACCACAAACAACTCAATTGCCTCTGCACCCCGCAAAAAACACTTCATCAAGGACCTCCATTTTTTCCATCCACCTCCTTCTAACTAACTCTGTGTTGTCTATAGCTCTTCTGATTTATATGATATGTTCGGGATAGCTATAAATCCAAATCCAAATAGAGCTCTGAGATATCAAATAAGCTGAACAGGAATCCTAATCTCTATCTAATATCTATATCTATCTATACCTAATATTAAGCCTCCAATCCTGACCGGCCTGAAGAGGAATCCTACTCTACTATATCTTCCAATATATCTTATTATAATCTATTTTTTTTCAAGCCAAAATATTAAAACATCATCTCTATGGCTTTACCTTAATATTGAAACATGATAAGTTTTTTAGTTTTGGTATTTTGTATTTTCTAGTTTTTTCCAAGCACGTTGACAATTTTTTACCTTTTTTTGGTCGTAGAGGCCCTGCAGATCACAAACGTGAGGAAGCGCCCTCGTCGGCCACAAGATGTTCCGATTTCTTTTTGATGTCATTTTCCGATTTCTTTCTTTCAGGTTCATTTAGTTACATCCTATTCTTTTCTTTTTTCCGTCCTGGTCTAGGTTCAATTATGTTTTCTTTATTTTCAACCAAACATTGTTTTATGTTCTTCATCCACTTGTGGTAACCTAGATAAATAGAAATCCTAATACAAATAAATTTCTCCGATGTTAACTAATTTGAATAGGAATTCTAATCCAAATAGAAAAAAAAATAAAAGTACAAAAATTTGTATATGTGTATAACACCTTACCGTTATTCTATTAATTCTCGTTTTCTATTCCGTTTTGGTTTTGGCCCGTCAACTTCTGATTTTTTATGTATATAGAAAAAAAAGACTTCTGATTTCGAACGGTCCAATACTTCTTTTCTATTTCGTTCTGATTTCGTCTTTGGCTCCCGGAATGGTCTATTACTTCTGAGTTCTGACTTTCTTTTTTGTTCCTATACGTTTGGTTTTGCCGCTAATACTTCCACCACTAATGTAGTTTTGATTAGGAACAAAACTTCATTAATGATCAACTAATGAACAAGGGTAGAGCAGTTTTATCGATATCAGACTAAATAATGTGTCTCTAAACATATGCAAAGCCCAGTGTAATCCCTGACCAGTGCCCATGTAAAAAATCGAGAAAGATCTATCATAGTCACCAACTGATAGACCAATTATTTCATTGAAAACTAAGTCCTTATCAACTTTGGTCAAAGATTCTTGCACAAAAAAAACTTCGGTTAAAGATTATAGCTACAAATTTTTATCAGTCCACAAAGAAAATCAGAAAACTCGATATTTAGCTATACAACACATGGATGGTACGAAATTAAATTTATGATATATATTATTTAAAATTAATGTCTCTGTGTTTTAAAGTCAGAGAAAAAACAAAGGTATGTTATGGATGTCGTAGTCATCATAAAATAAATTATAACTTTAAACTTTTATAAAAAGGTCAAATATAAATAGATATGTATGATCCAGTTTCGTTTTTTATGAATATTTGTTAATATTTTTTTCTCCCATTGCAACGCACGGACATATATGCTAGTTTAACCAAAAAGGGCTAAAAGAAAAGGAGGAGCATAGCAGCAGACAACTTGAGGAGTGAGGACATGGACAAAGGTAAAAGCAAGGAACCAGTAGCATTCCCTAGCACACTTCTTTACACTTTGCTGAACTGAAGGTGCGAAGTTTGCTTGATTTGATTCCATGTTTAGATAAAGTTGAGAAAATAAAGAGCGCTCACTCTTAACGCACAAGTTGTGCTCATATGCTCAATCTGCAGTCTGCACTGAGGTTAGCAAGCTGCGAGCGTACAACGAAAGACCATTCACATTTCACCATGGTATTCTCATATGCTCAACAAATGATATGTTGGTAGCAGGAGGCAGATCTCCACACCATAGTACAATTCCATAAACCACAAACAACTCAAATGCCTCTACACCCCGCAAAAACCACTTCATCGAAGACCCCCATTTTTTCGTCCACCTCCTTCTAACTAATTCTGTGTTGTCTATAGCTCTCCTGATTTATATGATAGGTTCGAGATAGCTACAAATCCAAATCCAAATAGAGCTCTGAGATGTCAAATAAGCCGAATAGCAATCCTAATCTCTATCTAATATCTATATCTATCTATACCTAATTAAGCCTCCAATCCTGACCGGCCTGAATAGGAATCCTACTCTACTATGTCTTCCAATATATTTTATTATAATCTATTTTTTTCAAGTCAAAATATTAAAACATCATCTCTATGGCTCTACCTTAATATTGAAACATGACAAGTTTTTTAGTTTTAGTCTTTTTTATTTTCCAGTTTTTTTACCCTTTTTTTGGCGGTAGATGCCCTGTAGATCACGAACGTGAGGACGTGCCCTCGTCGGCCACAAGATGTTTTGATTTCTTTTTCATGTCATTTTTCGATTTCTTTCTTTCAGTTCTGGTTCATTTAGTTATGTCCAATTCTTTTCTTTTTTTTTGGTCCTGGTCTAGCTTCAATTACGTTTTCTTTATTTTCTACCAAACATTGTTCTATGTTCTTCATCCACTTGTGGTAACCTAGATAAATAGAAATCCTAATACAAATAAATTCCTCCGATGTTAACTAATCTGAATAGGAATTCTAATCCAAATAGAAAAAAAAAATAAAAGTACAAAAATTTGTATGTGTATATACACCTTACCGTTATACTATTAATTCTCGTTTTCTATTCCGTTTTGGTTTAGGTCCGTCAACTTCTGATTTTTTATGTATATAGAAAAAAAGACTTCTGAATTCGTGCAGTCCAATACTTCTTTTCTATTTCGTTTTGATTTCGTCTTTGGCTCCTCGAATGGTCTATTACTTCTCAATTCTGACTTTCTTTTTTGTTCCTATACGTTTGGTTTTGCCGCTAATACTTCTACCACTAATGTAGTTTTGATTAGGAACAAAACTTTATTAATGATCAACTAATAAACCAGTGTAGAGCAATCGATATCAGACTAAATAATGTGTCTCTATACATATGCAATGTCCAGTGCAATCCGTGACCAGTGCCCATGTAAAAAAACGAGAAAGATCTATCATAATCTTCAATGGATAGACCAATTATTACATCGAAAATTAAGTCCTTATCAGCTTTAGTCAAAGATTCTTGCACAAAAAAACTTTGATTAAAGATTATAGCTACAAGTTTTTATCAGTCCACAAAGGAAATCAGAAAACTCGATATTTAGTTGTACAACACATAGATGGTATGAAATTAAATTTATGATATATTATTTAAAATTAATGTCTCTGTGCTTTAAAGTCAGAGAAAAAAAACAAAGGTATGTTATGGATATAGTAGTCATCATAAAAGAAATTATAACTTTAAACTTTTATAAAAAGATAAAATATAAATAGATATGTATGATCTAGTTTTGTTTTTTATGAATAACTTTTTTTCTCCCGTTACAACGCACGGACATGTATGCTAGTTTAACCAAAAAGGGCTAAAAGAAAAGGAGGAGCATAGCAGCAGTGAATTTTTTTATTTTTTGACTGTTTTTTAATAATATTTCAATAAACGACCGTGAATTTTTTAAAAAAAACTAACCGTTTTTGGTAGCGTCGTCATCCAAGGCGCCACATTTCAACACAGTGGCGCCCTGCATGGCGACGCCACAAGGCTGTGCCGTGGCGGCCGAGGGATAGAGGCTGGGGTGACGTGGCACCCTCTGTGGCACCATGGATGGTGGCGCCACAGCCTGTGGCGCTACCAGCCAAGGCGCCACAGTCTGTGGCACCCTCAGACATGGCGCCACAGGGCTTGGACCCAAGCTGTTCTTTCCGTTCGCTCGAAGCTGTGTTGGACCGGGCACAGGAGTCGTGCGGCCCTAGTCGTTGCAACCATGCGTAGGGATGAAAACGGATCGGATACGGACGGATATGACTGATATCGTATTTGTTTTCATATTTATGTTCGGATTCGGATTTGAATACGAATAGTATAAAAAATACCGGATAGCATACGATTGGATATCGACATCATAAATATGTGATTTAAATATTCGGATACGAATACGGTATCAGATGTTAAATATCCGGACTCGGATACGGACGGATTAAAACCCCTCTAAACGGATTCGGTCTCGAATACGGTCGAAAAATATCCGTACCGTTTTCATCCCTAACCATGCGTGAGCAGACCCACGCCGGCGTCGTTCTCTGAGCAGTGGAGTGCAGCCATCCGCATCTCTCTCCCTCTCGTCCGTACGTGTCACCAGGAAGCCGAGCATCGCAACCCCTAACTGCACTTAAGGTCAATCGACAAATTTTCACAAGAATTAAAATAGCAAGCATCACAGATCAATAAGGACAATAAGAACAGATTATCACAATAACTAAAAGTGAACAAGGGTCCAATTAAGGTGCCGAGAAGTACAAAGACATCAAATTAAGTTTGTAGTAGACAATCATCACAGTACATAGTACACAAGCATCATAGTCCTAAACGAGGCAGCTCTGTCATCCTAAAGTCGGCGACCAACACACTAACTCCTAGGAGTGAACAGTGCCTTCGGCTTCCTCGCCCTCTTTGGTTGGGTAGGCAGCATGTTCGGGGTGTAGCCAACATCGGTGCGGTCGCGGTGGCTTTTCTTCCGGCGACAACGGTCTTCGTGTTGTGTACCGCTCATACCCTGTAATGAAAACATAGCCCATGTTTATGTAAAATTCTATTTACATGGGTACGTACAAAATGAATGTAGCTTCTTAATACCTGATCGTCGTTCTGTGTAGGCATAGGGGCACCCTATAGCTGAGATGATCCAATCTCATCGAACGGCCACTCGAACACGTCCTCTTCAAACCTCTCGTAGCGATGGACACCGTATTGCGGGGCGTTGTCCTCTTCCTCCGTGTTGTCCTCATCGGTAGTGCCTGTCCCGACGGCGGAGGCAGGTGGTGTACGCACGGTGGAGGTCTCACCAGTTGGCGGCTGGAACTCGTCTGGCTCGGATTCATACGACTCCCACGAAGTGTCCATGCATGTCAACTTCTGCGCTAGCTTTTTGCAGCCCCTACTCATCCTCTGCACGCACAAGTGTCATATACAAATAAGTTTATATGTGTGTAAGTAGAAAGTAAGCATTTTTGTGTGGTTGAAGGTTGTTGGTTACCTTAACAAAAGCCTGAAGTGGGCTTATGTCCCCCCCTCTAGAATTATGAACATGTTCCACCGCTTCATTGGATATCTTTGTCAGTTGTGAGGCCTAGGCAAACCAAAAGATTGCAACAATTATTGTTCTTGAAGTAAAAGAGAACTGGCTAGGTAAGGTAAAACAAAGGGTTGCAAGAAATTCTTACCACGTATGCCATAAGTGGGGCTCGTTGTGGCTGCATCTCCAGTCTAGTTTCGACGTCGTACTCATCTTCAACGACGTCCTCCTCAGAGCCCTCCTCAACTGCACGGTCAGTGTACGTGCCCTTGATATGAAGCCTCATGGACCTCTGAAGCCACCGCAGGTACTCGTTGAAAGCGTCCTGGTCGAATGGAGGACCAATGTCGACACGAACCCTATCCCTGTGCACCCACAAGCGGATCCACCGGTTGTGCGTTTTGGCCCAGTTCTTCTCACTGTACCTCTTCTTGCGCTCATAGTTGCACCAAAATCTTAATTAGTTTTCGTTAGCAAAAATACATATGCGTGCAAGTGAAATAGAAATGCACCTATGCAATGTGGGGTTGGTGGAGTAAAGCGGTGGTAGGCCTCGCCAACCTCTCCCGAACTGCCTGCAAACCCTGATTGGGTTGTGCAATTCAACCACGTGATAGAAAATCAAGGGAACATCGCTGAGGTACTCGTCGAACTCCTCCCAATAGCTAGGACTAAGGTACCCCTCAAGCTCTTCATCCTCCCAAGGAGTCCAGTTCACCTAAAAGTTTCATGATTGAGTTAGATTGTAACTAAAATATCTGTAGCACAAAAATAGCTGAAAGTTACATTCTTACGTGGTACTGTGTCATGAGCTCTAACTCGTCGGAGTACTCCTTGTACTTGCGTGGCGATCTGCCTGTAACCGACTCCGAATGGCTCCAGAGGAACAAAGCAGTTGGCCTTGTATCTCGACCGTTCCATTCCTGCATTTCAGAAGACAACAATTTATGCAGAGGTCATGTATATTGTATAAGTGCGTAAAACTATGAATCGAACAATTTATCTTCTATAAGTCCTTCAAACTATGAAACGAAGTGTTTTACTTACGGGCAAATGGTAGTTGTCGGGGTCATTTGAATCAACAATGGGACGAATGGGCTGACCAATGGACCATCTTTCCCAACACCAAATCTGCAACAGGTAGGCACAACCTCCAAGATTGGCGTCTTTTGAGGTGCGGCAGGAAGCGTCGCATAAGCTTCTATATAGATATGCCAGCACTGCGCTGCCCCAGCTGTACACCGCTATGTTCTCCCATGACTGGCTAAGTATCTCAATAAACATCCAGCTGATGGTGTTGCCCGACCCATCAGGGAAAAGGAAAGAACCAAGGAACTGCCACAGCCAAACTCTAGTGTGCCTGTCTTTGTCGACAGCTGCACAGAGGAGTGAGGGGTTTAGGGGCGGAATACCTTTGTTCACAACGCGCACAAGCTCTAGGAAGCTAGCACGCCGTATGTACGGCGCGTACTCCTCGAACCACTCTAGCTGCCTGCTGTGCGTGCAATGCCGCAAAGGGGGCAGCTCTGCCCCCCTGTCGCTCAAGAAGTGAGCTCGGTGCTTCTTGTCGTACTCCACCTCAAGAAGGTTGTACTTCTCATGCTGGGTATGACGGACCTCCCGACGAGGAGCCAACCTGTTTGAAGCAGGAAAACAATGTGTTAGTGCACATGTTAAAAAGAATTAACAACTGAAATTTAAATGATAACAACTTATGAAAGAAAATATCTGTAAAACATTCAAAAAAATTACTAACACAAAATTACTGTACTAACAACCTACTGGCCTTGTCTTCTATGCCTACTAGCATTATGACCTGGTTCTTTGCAAACAGAGCATAGATTCTTGCTACGGGTCTCGTCGAATAATCCCCCTCTGTACTTGTCCTCGCCGTATCCTCTCATAGCGTCCATGTCACCCTTGAGTCGCTTCTTCTTCCTCCTACCCTTCCCTACCTTCTTCAGGTCTGGATGCGGTGCGTAGTCCTCACCATAGTAAGGGGGCCACTGCGATGGGTCGAGGTACGGCTCAAAGGGCTTCTCCCACACTTTTAGACTGTTAGAACGAAGGTACAAGGGTGACATGAATGGAGGGACGGTATGGTCATATCCACGCTTATTGCAGGCCGTGCTCATGTGGGAGCAAAGGGCATGCATGATCTGAGGGACATTGCAACTGCACTCAACTTTCACAAGATCAACTCGGTAGTTTCGCCCACCATATTGTTCCCCTCCCAAGGCAGTGCCACCTTTACCTCGTATACTGTAGATATCCTTCGTAGGACCATATGGCTCCCCTGTTTGGTCCTTCGACAATGCCTCTGCCTCGTACAAAAACTCTTGTGTGGCCCTTCCAAATTTGCCATGCTCAGCCATATTCCTCTGTGCAAGTTCCCACCGTAGGATGAAATATTCGTTGCACTTCGTAAACGAGTACTCAACGATTCCAGATACGGGCAACGATCTCACAACTTTGAACACACGGTTGAAAGACTCCGACGCGTTGGTGGTCATGATGTCATACCTGAAACCTCCCTCATCATATGCCAATGCCCACTTTTCCTTATAATCCAACTGCTTCTTCAACCATGCATCAGCGGCTGGGTTCAGCACCTTTTGTAATTCTCATAGTTTCTCTTGGAACTCGTGTCCTATTTGTACATAACATAGAAGCTTTAACATGTCACTAACCTCTGCCTTCCTCTGCTTACGCCAAAAGTTAGCGGCAAAATGTCGCACGCACCATCTATGTACCAGAGGCTGGAACCCATCGATTTGTTCAGCTGCAGCATAAATGATCCATGCGTGCTGTTCTGAGATCAAACAAATGATTTGAGAATCACCAAGCACCTCCGTACGGAGCAACCGCATGAACCATGACCAGGATTCATTGTTCTCCCCCTCTGCCAAAGCATGTGCAATGGGTACTATCTGGTTCTCTAGGTTAACAGCCGCAGCCATCATCAAGGTGCCCCTATACTTTCCTGTAAGGAATGTGCCATCAACAAGAATAACTGGTCGATAGTACTGGAACGCATGCTGCGTCTGAGCGAAATACCAGAACACACGGAACAGAACATGTCGCTGAACCGCCCGCAGATACATACCTCCTGTGTCTATAAACCATCTCATGTCAGGGTTGTAGTACCTCATTGCACATAATATAAGAGGAACCCTATTGTATGCTTCCTCCCAGCTACCCCAACGAATGGCAAGGGCAATTTGCTTTGCATGCCAAGCCTTTCCGTACTTGACCTCATAGCCGGTAAATGTGTATATGTTTTGTTGTAACATCGACACCGAAACATTGTTGTCAGCATCAACGCAACCCAATATACGGTGGGCAAGGTAGCGCGCAGTGAGCTGCAGATGAGAATGCTTCGACGAATTATCCCTGCATGTGTGGGGTTGCTCCACTTTGGTTACATGCCACCTGCCATCACTCTTTTTCTTTCGTGCATGGAACACCCACGGGCAAGTCCAATGGATGCATGCGCATTGGTACCTCTCCCCCTTGTCTGAATGAGTGACGCGGTATGGTCAATGGTGCCACACAGCATAGTCCTAAAGAAATAGCTTCATCTCTGCCATTGTACGAAATACCATACCCTTCCTAAGGATACCACCATCTTTATGGTTATACAATGAGTGAGAAGACAACAGCAGGCCAATGTCACAAAGTGCCATATGTACCATGCTGACATCTCTGTAGTTAGGAACAGCACTAAAAGGTAGGTTAGCCTCCCTCATCTGCATAAGCTCTGCCGTTGTGTAAGGTGGCGGTGGGACGTACTGCTATGCCTCGTTAATCCTCCCCCATCAGTCATAAGGGGTATCTTCCTCGGGCAAATCATAGACTAGCCTCCCCTGAGTCGGCATGGCATGAAGTACCTCTGTTGGAACTGGTGCTGGCATCGGACCTACCGGTGTTGCCCTTGCATCTGCACCTCCATTGTCATCACCTGAGTCATCTGAATCACTGCTAACATCATCACCCATCCTATCCTCTGCCTCTCGCTCCTCCTCTTCCCATTCAAACTCCCTCACATCAAGTCATCCCTAATATGACCAACTTCAACATAATCAAAGTGCTCCTACGTCAAATTGCCATCCAAATCCATATCACCCTGAGTTCCTTCCCCTTCGACCCCAGCTTCTTGTTCATTGTATCCAACACCTCATTGTACGGACCGTCCTCATTGTGCTCCAACCTGTAACCATTCTCCACAACCACCTTAGGCATGGCCACATTCGAGCTTTGGAGAACCCATTGTACCGCAACCAATCAGTAGGGTTGTGCAAGGGCATCATGACATAGTGTGCCCTAGTCTTCCCACTATCAAACCTCCCTTTGAATGTGAAATCACCACCAAACTTGTCATGCAAACGGCCACAAAGGTCGTCGAAGCTAGGAGGTTTATCGAACCATTCCATTTCTTCATCCATGCCCTCAAACATACCATCTTCTTTCCTAACAATTCCTCCGTAAAAGACCTGAACACAACAATCCATCTACAAAGGCATTCCATGAAACTCCATTAAATCATCGTACCAAGTGCCACTACTACTATTAATGTGTATTCTAATTAAATATACTAAATACACTAACTACATACACTATATTTAATAACTATACTAACCTATACTAACTGTACTAACTATACTAACCTATATTTTACTATACTAATTTACAACTAACTTATTTACTAACTATATTAACCTATACTAACTATATTAACCTATACTAATTTATACGCAACTATGATTTACAAACTAATTTACAACTAATTTACCAACTAATTAACAACTACACTAGTTTAGCATGTCAATTTAGGGAATTACTGTAACACTTCAAGTGTTTAGTCCTTAATTACATTGCATTTGCATTGCATAAGCATAAGCATGCATCATTCATGTTTGTTATTTTATGTGATGCAACACATGTGATTATTCTAGGGTTTGTTTGATTTATTTCATGAAGTATTTGATAGTTGGTGTAACAAAAAGGTAAGGTAGCCAATCATGACCTACAACACCTTAGTTATACTTAGGGTAACATTTGCAACAAGGTTCATGTTGACCAAAATTACAAAATTGCCCTCCAAGAGAAGTTTGACCACCATTTGACCCTAGAAGGCTCTGGTTTGACCAATTAAAAAGTCCATCTTAGAAATCTTGCATGGAGAAGCAACCTTAAGTAACGTTGTAGAGAATTTCATGAGGAACAAAAGTTCTAATATGGCCATCTCATGAAAATGACCAGAGCATGCTCAAAAATGGCCCACAAGTCAGCTTGAGTGGTGATCAACACTTAGAAAAATTCTAAGTCTGGAAATTGGACTTTTCAGTTTCACTGTACCTCACTTTAGCAACTTGTAACTCACAAACCAGGCCAAACCAGCCTTTGAGCCAATTGACAAAGTTGTTGTCCACACATAGCTCTACAACATTGTCAATATCACCATCACCTGGTTCTCAATAGTTTAGGAGATTTGGTGCCTAGAAAATCGGGTTTCAGTCGGCATAGTGACTGAAACTAAGTTTCAGTTTTCAGGTGACCCACTTTGGAGCTCTGTAGTTTCAAATCTAGGCCGAACCAGTCTAAGCTCCAATTGACAATTTTGTTGCCCTCACATAGCTCTACAAATTTGATGTTATCACCTTCGGCTAACTCGAGCTGTTTTCGAAGATAATCACCGTTGAAATCGCGCTGTCAGTCGAACGATGATGGCCTTCATTCAGACAACGGTGTCGCCATTCAGTCGGACGGCCGACCGCGTTGTGGCGCTCGGGCAGAGCTCGGTGGCCGCGTGGCGCGCGTGTTCTGCCGACGCCCCACGTCGCCTGCGAGCTCAGCATGAAGACCAGGACGACCCGCTTCCCCCTCCATTTCCATCGCCCTCCTTCCCCAGCTCACCGGTAAGGCGACCGAGCGTCCTCCGCCCCCACAGCCGGCTCCGCCGCCTTCGGTTGCGCCAACCACCGCGCCACCACACCCGAGAGCTCACGAACAGCACCGCCTGCCCATACTCTACAACCTCCGCACATTGGGTCAGCCGTTGGGTCAAGGTAGAGGGCAAATCACCCAATCAAACCTCGGCGGTGCGGAGCTCCGCCATGGCCGCCGCCATTGCGAGCTCACCACCGACGTCCTCTTTCACCCTCCTCTCTCTGTGGTCAGCGTTCGGAATAGTGTAGGCCTTCCTCTAGCTCTAGGCATGACCTTACAGCGGGATGCGACCTCGCCGGAGCGGAACACGACGACCACCGTCGTCGCGCTCACCGCACCGCGTCACGGCACTCCGTGGCCAGGGTAGTTAGGACCTCTTCCAAACCTCCTTTCTACCTCAATAGATTCGCCCGGGCGTAATGTAGCTCGTACCGAGCTTAGATATGGCCGTGCGGCCTCACCGGCGACGGCATACCCTCACCCGACCCTCACCGGCCGCCGCTCACGACGGCGAGCCCTCCCGCTCCAACCTAAGCTCTTCCACTAGCATGAATCGAAGCGTTACGGAACGGGGAACGCGTGGGTGGGCTCGATTTCCCGAGCGAGCTTCCCTCCGACGAGCTTGGGCTCGCCGGAGCTCACGGCTGCCGCTCCCCTGTCTCCGGTCACTGACCGCGGCGGCCCGCCTGTCAGTGTCGCGCGCGGGCGGGAGCGCTGAGCGGGCCACGCGCACGCGAGTGTGGGCCGAGTTTTCCGGGCCGGCCCAGTTCATCCGAAATGAAATTCATTTTTATTATTTTGTCACTGATTTTTGTACAAGTTGGAAAAATATAGATCTAGGATTTTAATGATCCAAAAATCATGAGATAAATTTTGTTAGGGTCTACATGATGTGTAGTATTTTAGAAAAATATAAATCTGGAATGTGATGTTTAATTTCTAGGAGAATTTAATAGATCCTTTAAATGTGTTTTGGAATGCATGCAAATTTGTTAAATTTATAACTTGAGCTGTAGTGTTACATAAATCATAAAATTTGGTGGGTAGGTTACTCTATGCTAGCCCTAGCTCTGGTAAAAATTTGGGCATCAGTGCTTAAGTACTTTTCAAGTTATAATGCTATCTTGTTATTTTAGGAAATGCTTAAAGGAATTTTAGTAATTTTTCTACAAGTGCAATGCTCTTATAAATTTTTGGAGAATGTCTTGGTATCTTGAAGTGTCTAAGAAAAATATGAAATCTGTTGTTTGACACATTTCAATAGGGTTTCCTATTTATGCAAAAATCAGCCTTATTAGCTTGTGAATTTTGTGTAGGGAGTTTCTGTGAATAAATTTAGTTCAAATTTTTACAGTAATCTCTTTTTGGGTCAAAGAGTCCTCTGTAATTTTTGTAGAATTTTTGGAGCAGTTTACATATATGTTTGAAATTCCACTTAATTACTTAAGTAAATTAAGAAATGAGTTTAAATAAATATTCTAGGTGGCCACACCTTACTTTCTGGTGTTTTTGTGACATTTGCGAACTTGAAGTAGTATTAGTTTGGTCTTAGAGAATGTTGGTCACATCAATAAATATTTAACCTTTGTAATTTTAGGTTTTCTAGACAGCTAGTAGTAATTCTAAATTTGGCTTTGATAAAATTGGTTGCTGGAAAACTTATAAATACCAAAGTTGGAGTAAACTTGATGAACTAGCTTGTGTCAAAATTTGGAAGCATTTGGCTTAGTAGTTTGAGAGTTACTGTTGTTTAAAGTGGCAGTTCAAAATCTGCTACTCTCTGTTTTGAGAGGACAGATTCTGGAACTTGTGAAGTTTAACATGGAAAACTTAGGAGTTTGGAGTTGAGGTCTGAAAATGAATTGTAGTGCATTTCTTAGGCTTTCCAGATTGTCTTAGATCATATCTTTTGGAATTGTAAATCTTCAGTTGTGATAAAAACAAGTAGCTGCTGTCCAGAATGCTTACTGTGGTGTTTTGCTGATTAATATGGTGTATTATCCTAAGACATGCTACTTTTGTAATTGTTAGGTGTTAGGGCCTTAACTGAGGATGAGCAGCTTTATCTTAGGTTAAGTAGATTAGGTGAGTACTTCTCTACTGGAGAAGAGATTTGCACGTACTAATAAAATAACTTGAATAGAGTATTTTATTCTGAAATGCATTTCATTCCGAGCATGTTGCACCCATTTATGCATCCATTATATTTATTGTGCATTCATGCAATAGGTGCACCGGAGGGGGTGACACTCCTCGAATTTGAGCCTGTGATTCCGGAGGAGAACCAGGAGCAGCAGGAGCCCGAGGATCCAGCAGGCGAAGGAGACGCCGCTGAAGACTTGCCGGAGTGCCCTAACCACCAGCCTTCAACTTTTCTGAAAGGCAAGCCCCGGTGCATGCTGAACCTACTGTTTTATAAATTAATCTTGAGTACTTTTCATTGTTTACTGCATTAAGTTGTAGGAGTTATATGAAAACACTTGTTGCATTATACCTGTCCTTGTCCAGATATCGTACTTAATCCTATATTAGGTTAGGCACGTGTTAATGCTTAGCCCTGCTTAGTTCGGTAGAAGTCGGGTGATTTCCGGTCATCCGCGAGATGTAGGAAGGAGTCACGAGTGGCTTTATGGCTATCGTGGATGGAACCATGCCTTAAAATGAAATTGAGACCGGGCGGGAGTTCGATAGTACAGCCGCAAGACACTTCACGTCTTGGGTGTGGAGCTATGCCCGTCTGAGTCGTTTAAGGACCGATTCACTGTACGTCCTTGAGTCATGTTGAACGCAGTCTAACACTTAGTTGGCCGGATAAGTCGTTCCGACCGCGAAGTCGAGTAGTATGGTTCAGGCCGGGAATCGAATGGTAGGTTGCATCTTGGAGGAGAGAAAGGATGTGCTTGGGGACATTGGCGTGAGACCAAGGGGGGGTTAGAGTCCCTATCACCTGGCAGAGTGTCGCCCTTGGGGACGCGACATTATTCGGGCCCGCGATTCCTGAACTGTACAAAAGATGACCTGAGCAGCCTTCGCCAGGCGTGACTCGGTGAGTGTTAGAAATACCCCTCCAGCTGGATAGGAATTCGATTCGAATCGCCGTCGCTCCCGGTTAGTGAGCACTTGACTTGAGCAGCGGCAACGTAGAACTCATTAAGTGAACTGGTGGTTAAGGGAATGATACAATGTTGCCATAATGATATACCTGCTATGGATATAATAATAATGTTGTTTGATTATAATCAAGTGCATGTTTAGTACAGGTGCTAAGATAGATGACAGGTAAATGCTAAAAATAACTGCTAGTACAGATTATAAGAGTTTCAATTATTTATGCCTTTATGCAAAAATGTTATGTCAGCTAGCCTCTTGTGTAAGCCTTGCATAATCCTTGGTGTCATCTTATTTCTGGTTTCCGACGGGTAAGTCTAGCTGAGTACATTCCAGTACTCAGGGTTTATTCCCTCCTGTTGCAGATGACATGCTTTATCAAGGATTCTGCCAGACGTGTCTCCACCCTGCGGGTGATGATGACTAGATCACAAGGGCGTGATCGTCTTTATGTACTTTCCTCATGCTTTTGCGGGTTGTCGATCATCCGGACTGGCAGTACTTAATTAACTAGTGTGTGTTATGCTTCCGCTACTTTCAAACTTAGTTTGTAATAATTGCTACTCCGTTTGTGTAAACTTATTTCAGCACTACTTGTGAAATGTAACGTATGATGTTGTATGTTGAATGATGCGATCCTGGTTGTAAGCGAGTTGGTTTGAAATCCTTCGTGGTTTCGATTGACTACCGGGATTATATGGGCTCAAGTTCGAAAATTTGAGCGCTTCGGTGCTTGTTTTTGTACTTGTGCTCTTATAATTTGGTCGGTTCTGTTACAGCTGGTACCGGAGCATAATTCAACATTAAACACATCTTACGAGTAATTAAAAACAAAAGTATTTGTTTGCGAAAAGGGTTAAACACTAAAAATTATTTTTAGGTATGCCAGTGATCACATCCCTTAGCCCAAATAAGGACTCTTAGGTGGCTTATTATAAAGACTAACTTGGGGGCCTTGTTTGTTTGTATTTCGTCGTCCATACGGCGTGATATTGTATGGATGCCATCCACTTGGGTGGTAATGTATGGATCAATTGCCTCGACGCTCTGGTAAGTGTGAGTTGTGAGAGCATGATCGTCCAACCGGCGATCTAGGGGAGAGTAGTTTGGTGACTTGCATACTTACGTGTTTAAACCATGTAATTATGTAAGCACTTAATTGTGGGAACCTTATTATCGGGTAGCTTTGATACTGAAGTATATACATCTGGGGATGTGTATATGGAAAGTATTTAATTTACTGCTTTCTTGGGTGCATATATTGGGAATTGTTGGGCTGCAATGAAATTTTCTGCAGGTACACTAACAGCGTAACGAGTAGACCGATAGTTTCGCTTATATGAGAGAACGTATGTATGCCACCGCCTAGCGTTAGAACTTTAGGTTTCTACTAAGGTGAGAGGGCGTACGAAACGTGCATGCATCATGTTTAAATATATCATACATATCATTTACTCCCTCCTTAAAAATTTCTGTACTCCCGACTAAAGTAAATTTCGTATCCCCTAAATGATCCTCACTTTAAGTCGTATCTTATCTTGTTTCTACAGATGGCACGTACCAAGAGGACCGCTCGTAAGTCCACTGGGGGTAGGGCACCGCGTCACCAGCTCGCTCCACGTGAGCCCCGCCCTGAGCCTACTGAGGTGGAAAGGCTGAGGGCAGATTTGGCTGAAGTGACTGCCGCCAGGAATGCAGCACGGCAACAACTGGAACAAGTGATTCATGATCGTGATCAAGAAACGCTTGCAGTCCAGAGGTTGATAGTGGCAAACCGCAACTGTCAACGCATGTTGGTCCGTGTGATGGAACAGAGGGATGAAGCCTGGCACGAGGAGAACGTTCTGAGAGCTCGTCAGTTTGAGCTCGAGCAACAGTTGGAGAACGCTGAAGAATACAATGATAATCTTTATGAAGAAGTGCACCGCCTGAACAACGAGCTTAATCCCCTGCTGCCTCAAAACAACAACGCCGATGAGGACATGGGTTCGGGAATCTTCATGGCTGAGGATGATGATGAAGTGGAGGTTGATGGACCACAGGATGCCCCACCTGCAGAAGCACCAGAGGAAGAGCCAGAAGAAGAAGAAGACGAGGAGTTAGAGCCTGTCAGTGATGAGGACGGCGGGGAGATCCTTGACACCGACTCGGAGGATGATGCTTAGAGTAGTCATCACGTGCCCATAATGTTAGGATCGTCTTTTGTGCCCTCCCCGTGAAGGAGTGAGGCCTTGTAATAACTTGACTGTGAGATGTAAGGTTGAACCGTATGTTTCCTAATGTAGTTTGAACCTGTTAATTTCGATCACAACTTGATGTCTTATTATGTTGCGTTCGATGATGGTGTCACGATTAGCACCCTTCGGTGCCGCGACGAAACCGAGGGCCTCCTATGGCGCGCGACATAAGGCTGCTGCTTGGCACGCGCAGGTATCGAGGTGGCTAGTCATGATCCACCATGGAACTCTTCATTGAGAAGTCTCTTTGTGGTCAGCTTGAAGTAGCCTTTCACAGTCAACTAAAAATCTTGAGATCTAATCCAAGTACCGTGCAAAAGGTCAAAAATCACGTAGATAGCAACGCAAACGGTCCGGTAACCGTTGTGCTCCCTGTGAGTGAGCCTTTATCAAAGAGCATCTTGTTGGATTGCCAAGTATGACCTCGTCTAATGATGCGCTAGAATGGGTTGTGCGGATATGATGAATTATTGTGCCTTAATCATTATGAGAAATCTATTCATACAGTCACTTTGACATTTCGCAATAATTCATCTACGAATTTCCCACATCGTCAGTGCTCATTGGCTATGCATTTTGCAGATGTCGTACAATCTACGCTGGGGTCGTGGAAATGAGGAGGAGGAACAGCCGCCCCCTCCGCCACCACCTACTCCGGCTGAGCTGATGCAGACAGTGGTCGAAGGGCAGCGCATGTTGGCAGATGCTATGCGCCAGCTGGCTAACCGGGAAGCTCGTCCTGGCCGCTAGGGCCCAGAGCCAAATCAGTACAGCGATTTCAAGGACTTTCTGGATACAAAGCCCCCGCTCTTTAAGGAAGCGGAAGAACCACTGCAGGCTGACGAGTGGTTGAATACCATTGAACAAAAGTTTCGTCTGCTACGCCTGACTGATGAGCTGAAAACTGAGTATGCTTCCCATCAGTTGCATGGTCCGGCGGGCATTTGGTGGAGCCACTACCGTTCCACACTGCCTGCCAATGTCCCGATTGCTTGGGAGCAGTTTAAGGCGGCATTCCGTGGAAATTATATCCCTCCCGGTCTTATGGCAATCAAGCATACAGAGTTTATGAGGCTGTCGCAAGGAAACAAAAGTCTGACTGAATACTTGCAGTCCTTCAACAACCTGGCAAGGTATGCCACGGAGTTTGTGGATACCGATGCCAAAAAGATTGCTAGCTTCAAAAGGGGCCTCGGCCCAAAACTGATGAAAACTATGGGCACTAGCAAATGTACTACTTTCAATGATTTCATCAGCGATGCTTTGACCCAGGAGAACAACAATACTATTTATTCTGCCTCTAAGAGCCGTAAAAGGGCCCTTGAGGCAAGTGCTTCTCAGTCAAGGGCCTCAGCGGCACCGAGGTCTTCCCCTCGCCCACCTGCTCAGAATACAAAGTTCCGTCCGCCGCAGAAGAAGCCTGCTGCAAAAACAGGGTTCCGTAAGGCTTATACCGTCGCTCTGCCAAAGGGGGCTTCTGGACAGAGCAGCTCTAGTGTTCCTCCTAGCAATATGCCTTGCTGGAACTGCAACAAGCCAGGCCATTGGTCCAGGAATTGTCCTTACCCCAAGAAGAATGTCAACCAAGGTGGCCGTCAAGGTCACGCCCATTATAACAGCATTGAGGAAATTCCATCTGGTGAGGTGGTCACCGCTGGTAAGTTTCTAGTTGACCAACACCCCGCAGTGGTACTTTTTGATTCAGGTGCTTCGCATTCCTTTATCAGTCCTAAGTTTGCATCCAAATTTGCACACAAGTTGCATACTGTTGAAGGTGTGGGTTATTGTATTAGTGCTGCAAGTGGGAATATTTCCACAAACAAAGTAGTGGGGAACCTTGAGTTTGAGATAGAAGGGCGAAGTTATTCGCTTGCCCTATTGGTTTTACCTGGTTTAGACATAGATGTTATCTTGGGCATGAATTGGATGAGTCAGAATGGGGTACTCATTGACACATCCGCTCGGGTAGTTATGCTCAGAGATCCTACAGATCAAAAAGGTTTTCTAGTACAACTTCCCAGAAAGGTTGAATTGTCGGGGGAAATTCATGCTGTGCAAGCAAAGGCGTTGGCTGAAATTTCCGTAGTAAATGAATTTCCGGACGTTTTTCCCGATGATTTGCCCGGACTCCCTCCGGATCGGGATGTGGAGTTTAAAATCGAGTTGTTGCCTGGAACCGCACCCATCTCTAGGAGACCCTATAGGATGCCTCCAAATGAACTAGCTGAACTTAAGGTGCAATTGAATGAACTTTTGAAGAAAGGGTTGATTCGTCCTAGCTCATCGCCGTGGGGATGTCCTGCTATCTTTGTAAAGAAGAAGGATCAGTCGTTGCGGATGTGCGTGGACTATAGACCTCTCAATGCAGTCACTGTCAAAAATAAGTACCCTCTACCGCGAATCGACATCTTGTTCGATCAGTTGTCTAAAGCTAAAGTTTTCTCCAAGATCGATCTAAGATCGGGCTACCATCAAATTAAAATTCGACCGGAAGATGTTCCAAAGACAGCCTTTTCTACCAGATACGGTCTTTATGAGTATCTTGTTATGTCTTTCGGCTTGACAAATGCCCCCGCACACTTCATGTACTTGATGAATTCGGTGTTTATGCCTGAATTGGACAAGTTTGTGGTGGTATTTATTGATGACATCTTGGTATATTCTGTGAATGAGGAGGATCACGCTGAACATCTGCGTATAGTCCTCACAAGACTGCGTGAACATCAACTATATGCAAAGTTCAGTAAGTGCGAATTCTGGCTTCGTGAAGTACCTTTCCTTGGGCATGTGTTGTCCGATGGAGGAATTATGGTGGATCCCGCCAAGGTACAGGAAGTACTAAACTGGAAGGCTCCTATCTCGGTTCACGAGGTCCGAAGTTTTCTTGGGTTGGCTGGCTATTATCGTCGCTTCATCCCGGATTTCTCCAAAATAGCCAAACCCATGACTCGGTTGCTGCAAAAAGACACCAGGTTTGTCTGGACTCCTGAGTGTGATGCGGCTTTTCACTAACTACGAACCCTCCTAACCTCGGCTCCGGTTTTGGCGCAACCGGATATCGAGAAACCTTTTGATGTTTACTGTGATGCCTCAGGCATAGGTTTGGGAGGTGTTTTGATGCAGGAAGGCCGAGTGATTGCATATACTTCCCGACAACTTCGGAAGCATGAGGTGAATTATCCAACGCATGACTTAGAACTGGCTGCAGTTGTTCATGCTTTGAAAGTATGGCGGCATTATCTGCTGGGAAATGTCTGCAATATCTACACCGATCATAAAAGCCTCAAATACATCTTCACTCAACCTGAGCTAAATATGCGTCAGAGAAGATGGCTCGAGTTGATTAAAGATTATAATCTTCAAGTACACTATCACCCAGGCAAGGCAAATGTGGTTGCGGACGCTTTAAGCCGTAAGTCTCATTGCCATTCCTTAATTGAAACTGATTTTTACCAATCTCGCCTGTTACATCCGGCAGTCCTGTACAACATCACTGTCAGTGGTACTCTCAGAAATAGAATCATTGAGCTCCAAAAGACTGATCCGGGTATCTTTCACATAAAACGGAAGATGAATGAAGGAGAGACTAAGCATTTCAGGTTAGATGACGAAGGTGTGCTGTGGTTTAAGGATAGGTTAGTGGTACCTAAGGACCGAGAGCTTAGAGATCAGATCCTGTCCGAAACACATTCGTCTAAGTTGTCCATTCATCCTGGTAGTAATAAGATGTATTATGATTTGAAGCCATACTATTGGTGGACCAAGATGCGGAAAGAAATAGCTGCATATGTGGCTAGGTGTGACACCTGCTGTAGAGTTAAAGCTGTGCAC
Source organism: Saccharum hybrid cultivar R570 (assembly GCA_038087645.1). Classification (NCBI taxonomy): domain Eukaryota; kingdom Viridiplantae; phylum Streptophyta; class Magnoliopsida; order Poales; family Poaceae; genus Saccharum; species Saccharum hybrid cultivar. Next base: position 193,769 of record JAQSUU010000647.1, on the reverse strand, counting down.
ATGAAAGCTGGGTTGCTTCAGCCACTTTCCATTCCAGGCTGGAAATGGGAAGAGATAAGTATGGATTTCATTGTCGGTCTTCCTCCTACTGTCAAAAATCATAATTCCATCTGGGTAATTGTGGATCGTTTGACCAAATCAGCTCACTTCATTCCAGTTAGAGTGGACTATCGTCCCACTGACTATGCTGAGTTGTACTTCAATCAGATAGTCCGGCTTCATGGGATACCTCGTATTATCATATCTGATCGTGGTCCCCAGTTCACTGCTCGCTTTTGGGAGCATTTGCATCACCTTCTGGGAACCAAGTTAGTGAGAAGCTCTGCTTATCACCCCCAGACATCGGGCCAGACAGAACGAGTTAACCAAATCTTGGAAGATCTGTTACGAGCATGCATCATTTCATCCAAGGGTTCTTAGGAAAAATGGTTACCTTTAGCCGAATTCTCGTACAATAACAGTTATCAAGAGAGTATTAAGATGGCCCCATTCGAAGCCTTATACGGTCGAAAGTGTCGAACTCCACTAAACTGGGTAGAAGCTGGGGAAAGAAGGTATTATGGCATTGATTTTGTCCAGGAAGCCGAGGAACAAGTCCGTACCATCCAGAAACACATGGCTGCAGCACAAGCGAGACAGAAAAGCTATGCGGATCGTCGTAGAAAACCACTCGAATTTGAAGTTGGAGACTTCGTTTATTTGAAAGTTTCTCCAATGAAGAGTGTCCAACGTTTTGGTGTTAAGCGGAAACTTGCACCAAGATACGTGGGTCCTTTCCAGATCATAGGCAAGAGTGGAGCTGTTGCGTACAAAATCCAGTTGCCTCCTGAGATGAGAGCCATATTCAACGTTTTCCATGTATCTCAGCTTAAAAAGTGTCTTCGGGTTCCTGAGGAACAAGTTCCTTTAGGTGATATCAGACTGGAATCTGACCTAACCTATGAAGAAAAGCCAGTCCGAGTGATCGATACTCAAGAACGAGTAACTAGAAGTAAAGTGGTTAAGTGGTACAAAGTGATGTGGAGTAATCAGGGAAGTGAGAGTGATGCTACGTGAGAACGGGAGGATTATTTGCGGGATGGTTATAAAGAATTCTATGAAAAATGGTACGCTTTCCAAATCTCGGGACGAGATTTTTATAAGGGGGGAGGGCTGTAACACTTCAAGTGTTTAGTCCTTAATTACATTGCATTTGCATTGCATAAGCATAAGCATGCATCATTCATGTTTGTTATTTTATGTGATGCAACACATGTGATTATTCTAGGGTTTGTTTGATTTATTTCATGAAGTATTTGATAGTTGGTGTAACAAAAAGGTAAGGTAGCCAATCATGACCTACAACACCTTAGTTATACTTAGGGTAACATTTGCAACAAGGTTCATGTTGACCAAAATTACAAAATTGCCCTCCAAGAGAAGTTTGACCACCATTTGACCCTAGAAGGCTCTAGTTTGACCAATTAAAAAGTCCAGCTTAGAAATCTTGCATGGAGAAGCAACCTTAAGTAAAGTTGTAGAGAATTTCATGAGGAACAAAAGTTCTAATATGGCCATCTCATGAAAATGACCAGAGCATGCTCAAAAATGGCCCACAAGTCAGCTTGAGTGGTGATCAACACTTAGAAAAATTCTAAGTCTGGAAATTGGACTTTTCAGTTTCACTGTACCTCACTTTAGCAACTTGTAACTCACAAACCAGGCCAAACCAGCCTTTGAGCCAATTGACAAAGTTGTTGTCCACACATAGCTCTACAACATTGTCAATATCACCATCACCTGGTTCTCAATAGTTTAGGAGATTTGGTGCCTAGAAAATCGGGTTTCAGTTGGCATAGTGACTGAAACTAAGTTTCAGTTTTCAGGTGACCCACTTTGGAGCTCTGTAGTTTCAAATCTAGGCCGAACCAGTCTAAGCTCCAATTGACAATTTTGTTGCCCTCACATAGCTCTACAAATTTGATGTTATCACCTTCGGCTAACTCGAGCTGTTTTCGAAGATAATCACCGTTGAAATCGCGCTGTCAGTCGAACGATGATGGCCTTCATTCAGACAACGGTGTCGCCATTCAGTCGGACGGCCGACCGCGTCGTGGCGCTCGGGCAGAGCCCGGTGGCCGCGTGGCGCGCGTGTTCTGCCGACGCCCCACGTCGCCTGCGAGCTCAGCATGAAGACCAGGACGACCCGCTTCCCCCTCCATTTCCATCGCCCTCCTTCCCCAGCTCACCGGTAAGGCGACTGAGCGTCCTCTGCCCCCATAGCCGGCTCCGCCGCCTTCGGTTGCGCCAACCACCGCGCCACCACACCCGAGAGCTCACGAACAGCACCGCCTGCCCATACTCTACAACCTCCGCACATTGGGTCAGCCGTTGGGTCAAGGTAGAGGGCAAATCACCCAATCAAACCTCGGCGGTGCGGAGCTCCGCCATGGCCGCCGCCATTGCGAGCTCACCACCGACGTCCTCTTTCACCCTCCTCTCTCTGTGGTCAGCGTTCGGAATAGTGTAGGCCTTCCTCTAGCTCTAGGCATGACCTTACAGCGGGATGCGACCTCGCCGGAGCGGAACACGACGACCACCGTCGTCGCGCTCACCGCACCGCGTCACGGCACTCCGTGGCCAGGGTAGTTAGGACCTCTTCCAAACCTCCTTTCTACCTCAATAGATTCGCCCGGGCGTAGTGTAGCTCGTACCGAGCTTAGATATGGCCGTGCGGCCTCACCGGCGACGGCATACCCTCACCCGACCCTCACCGGCCGCCGCTCACGACGGCGAGCCCTCCCGCTCCAACCTAAGCTCTTCCACTAGCATGAATCGAAGCGTTACGGAACGGGGAACGCGTGGGTGGGCTCGATTTCCCGAGCGAGCTTCCCTCCGACGAGCTTGGGCTCGCCGGAGCTCACGGCTGCCGCTCCCCTGTCTCCGGTCACTGACCGCGGCGGCCCGCCCGTCAGTGTCGCGCGCGGGCGGGAGCGCTGAGTGGGCCGCGCGCACGCGAGTGTGGGCCGAGTTTTCCGGGCCGGCCCAGTTCATCCGAAATGAAATTCATTTTTATTATTTTGTCACTGATTTTTGTACAAGTTGGAAAAATATAGATCTAGGATTTTAATGATCCAAAAATCATGAGATAAATTTTGTTAGGGTCTACATGATGTGTAGTATTTTAGAAAAATATAAATCTGGAATGTGATGTTTAATTTCTAGGAGAATTTAATAGATCCTTTAAATGTGTTTTGGAATGCATGCAAATTTGTTAAATTTATAACTTGAGCTGTAGTGTTACATAAATCATAAAATTTGGTGGGTAGGTTACTCTATGCTAGCCCTAGCTCTGGTAAAAATTTGGGCATCAGTGCTTAAGTACTTTTCAAGTTATAATGCTATCTTGTTATTTTAGGAAATGCTTAAAGGAATTTTAGTAATTTTTCTACATGTGCAATGCTCTTATAAATTTTTGGAGAATGTCTTGGTATCTTGAAGTGTCTAAGAAAAATATGAAATCTGTTGTTTGACACTTTTCAATAGGGTTTCCTATTTATGCAAAAATCAGCCTTATTAGCTTGTGAATTTTGTGTAGGGAGTCTCTGTGAATAAATTTAGTTCAAATTTTTACAGTAGTCTCTTTTTGGGTCAAAGAGTCCTCTGTAATTTTTGTAGAATTTTGGGAGCCGTTTACATATATGTTTGAAATTCCGCTTAATTACTTAAGTAAATTAAGAAATGAGTTTAAATAAATATTCTAGGTGGCCACACCTTACTTTCTGGTGTTTTTGTGACATTTGCGAACTTGAAGTAGTATTAGTTTGGTCTTAGAGAATGTTGGTCACATCAATAAATATTTAACCTTTGTAATTTTAGGTTTTCTAGACAGCTAGTAGTAATTCTAAATTTGGCTTTGATAAAATTGGTTGCTGGAAAACTTATAAATACCAAAGTTGGAGTAAACTTGATGAACTAGCTTGTGTCAAAATTTGGAAGCATTTGGCTTAGTAGTTTGAGAGTTACTGTTGTTTAAAGTGGCAGTTCAAAATCTGCTACTCTCTGTTTTGAGAGGACAGATTCTGGAACTTGTGAAGTTTAACATGGAAAACTTAGGAGTTTGGAGTTGAGGTCTGAAAATGAATTGTAGTGCATTTCTTAGGCTTTCCAGATTGTCTTAGATCATATCTTTTGGAATTGTAAATCTTCAGTTGTGATAAAAACAAGTAGCTGCTGTCCAGAATGCTTACTGTGGTGTTTTGCTGATTGATATGGTGTATTATCCTAAGACATGCTACTTTTGTAATTGTTAGGTGTTAGGGCCTTAACTGAGGATGAGCAGCTTTATCTTAGGTTAAGTAGATTAGGTGAGTACTTCTCTACTGGAGAAGAGATTTGCACGTACTAATAAAATAACTTGAATAGAGTATTTTATTCTGAAATGCATTTCATTCCGAGCATGTTGCACCCATTTATGCATCCATTATATTTATTGTGCATTCATGCAATAGGTGCACCGGAGGGGGTGACACTCCTCGAATTCGAGCCTGTGATTCCGGAGGAGAACCAGGAGCAGCAGGAGCCCGAGGATCCAGCAGGCGAAGGAGACGCCGCTGAAGACTTGCCGGAGTGCCCTAACCACCAGCCTTCAACTTTTCTGAAAGGCAAGCCCCGGTGCATGCTGAACCTACTGTTTTATAAATTAATCTTGAGTACTTTTCATTGTTTACTGCATTAAGTTGTAGGAGTTATATGAAAACACTTGTTGCATTATACCTGTCCTTGTCCAGATATCGTACTTAATCCTATATTAGGTTAGGCACGTGTCAATGCTTAGCCCTGCTTAGTTCGGTAGAAGTCGGGTGATTTCCGGTCATCCGCGAGATGTAGGAAGGAGTCACGAGTGGCTTTATGGCTATCGTGGATGGAACCATGCCTTAAAATGAAATTGAGACCGGGCGGGAGTTCGATAGTACAGCCGCAAGACACTTCACGTCTTGGGTGTGGAGCTATGCCCGTCTGAGTCGTTTAAGGACCGATTCACTGTACGTCCTTGAGTCATGTTGAACGCAGTCTAACACTTAGTTGGCCGGATAAGTCGTTCCGACCGCGAAGTCGAGTAGTATGGTTCAGGCCGGGAATCGAATGGTAGGTTGCATCTTGGAGGAGAGAAAGGATGTGCTTGGGGACATTGGCGTGAGACCAAGGGGGGGTTAGAGTCTCTATCACCTGGCAGAGTGTCGCCCTTGGGGACGCGACATTATTCGGGCCCGCGATTCCTGAACTGTACAAAAGATGACCTGAGCAGCCTTCGCCAGGCGTGACTCGGTGAGTGTTAGAAATACCCCTCCAGCTGGATAGGAATTCGATTCGAATCGCCGTCGCTCCCGGTTAGTGAGCACTTGACTTGAGCAGCGGCAACGTAGAACTCATTAAGTGAACTGGTGGTTAAGGGAATGATACAATGTTGCCATAATGATATACCTGCTATGGATATAATAATAATGTTGTTTGATTATAATCAAGTGCATGTTTAGTACAGGTGCTAAGATAGATGACAGGTAAATGCTAAAAATAACTGCTAGTACAGATTATAAGAGTTTCAATTACTTATGCCTTTATGCAAAAATGTTATGTCAGCTAGCCTCTTGTGTAAGCCTTGCATAATCCTTGGTGTCATCTTATTTCTGGTTTTCGACGGGTAAGTCTAGCTGAGTACATTCCAGTACTCAGGGTTTATTCCCTCCTGTTGCAGATGACATGCTTTATCAAGGATTCTGCCAGACGTGTCTCCACCCTGCGGGTGATGATGACTAGATCACAAGGGCGTGATCGTCTTTATGTACTTTCCTCATGCTTTTGCGGGTTGTCGATCATCCGGACTGGCAGTACTTAATTAACTAGTGTGTGTTATGCTTCCGCTACTTTCAAACTTGGTTTGTAATAATTGCTACTCCGTTTGTGTAAACTTATTTCAGCACTACTTGTGAAATGTAACGTATGATGTTGTATGTTGAATGATGCGATCCTGGTTGTAAGCGAGTTGGTTTGAAATCCTTCGTGGTTTCGATTGACTACCGGGATTATATGGGCTCAAGTTCGAAAATTTGAGCGCTTCGGTGCTTGTTTTTGTACTTGTGCTCTTATAATTTGGTCGGTTCTGTTACAATTACCTTGAAAATCTCGGCAACTCAATGCCCTAGCAAAGGTGGCCGCCGGCGGCAATGCGAACCGGCGGCGTGAGGACCCGGCCGACCGCCTCCCGCGCCCACTGCCGCGCCCCCGGTTGTGGCCGGTCATGTTGCCGGAGTGGGCGGCGCGAGGGGAGCAGGAGGGGGCAGGGGTGGCGCAAGGGGCGGACTCGCGGGCCGGAGGACAGGGCGGCGCAATGGGGCGGAGGAGGAGGGCGAACGAGGGGGCGGCGGTGGCGGCGAACGCGACGTCAGCGTTGCTATGGACGAACTGCGCGGAAGAAAGAAGAGGAGGAAAATGGGCCGGCGGCCTATTTGGGCCGCTCTGGCACCGAGATCTGTGGCGCCACAGAGCGCCACCGCAGCTACCACGTCACCCCAGCCACCTTCCCGCGGCAGCCACGTCAACGGCCTGTGGCGTCGCCATGCATGGCGCTACTGTGTTGAAATGTGGCGCCTTGGATGGCGGCGCCACCAAAATGGTTAGTTTTTTTTAAAAAAAATGCGGTCGTTTTTTGAAATATTATTAAAAAACGGTCAAAAATAAAAAAGAGTGCGCAGCAGACAACTTGAGGAGTGAGGACATGGACAAAGGTAAAAGCAAGGAACAAGTAGCATTCCCTAGCACACTTCTTTACACTTTGCTGAACTGAAGGTGTGAAGTTTGCTTGATTTGATTCCATGTTTAGATAAAGTTGAGAAAAGAAAGAGCGCTCACTCTTAACGCACAAGTTGTGCTCATATGCTCAATCTGCAGTCTGCACTGAGGTTAGCAAGCTGCGAGCCTACAACGAAAGACCATTCACATTTCATCATGGTATTCTCATATGCTCAACAAATGATATGTTGGTAGCAGAAGGCAGATCTCCACACCATAGTACAATTCCATAAACCACAAACAACTCAATTGTCTCTGCACCCCGCAAAAACCACTTCATCAAAGACCCCCATTTTTCTCGTCAACCTCCTTCTAACTAACTCTGTGTTGTCTATAGCTCTCCTGATTTATATGACAGGTTCGGGATAGCTACAAATCCGAATCCAAATAGAGCTCTGAGATGTCAAATAAGCTAAATAGGAATCCTAATCTCTATCTAATATCTATATCTATCTATACCTAATTAAGCCTCCAATCCTGACCGTCCTGAATAAGAATCCTACTCTACTATATCTTCCAATATATCTTATTATAATCTAATTTTTCAAACCAAAATATTAAAACATCATCTCTACGGCTCTACCTTAATATTGAAACATGACAAGTTTTTTAGTTTTGGTCTTTTTTATTTTCCAGTTTTTTCCAAGCATGTTGACCCTTGTTTACCTTTTTTTTGGCCGTAGAGGTCCTGTAGATCACGAACGTGAGGACGTGCCCTCGTGGGCCACAAGATGTTTTGATTTCTTTTTTATGTCATTTTTCGATTTCTTTCTTTCAGTTTTGGTTCATTTAGTTACGTCTAATTCTTTTCTTTTTTTTCGGTCCTGGTCTAGGTACAATTATGTTTTCTTTATTTTCAACCAAACACCGTTCTATGTTCTCCATCCACTTGTGGTAACCTAGATAAATAGAAATCCTAATACAAATAAATTCATCCGATGTTAACTAATCTGAATAGGAATTGTAATCCAAATAGAAAAAATAAAAGTACAAAAATTTGTATATGTGTATATACACCTTACCGTTATTCTATTAATTCTCGTTTTCTATTCCATTTTGGTTTAGGTCCGTCAACTTCTGATTTTTTATGTATATAGGAAAAAAAATACTTCTGATTTTCGAGCAGTCCAATACTTCTTTTCTATTTCGTTCTGATTTCGTCTTTGGCTCTCGGAATGTTCTATTACTTCTGAGTTCTGACTTTCTTTTTTGTTCCTATACGTTTGGTTTTGCCGCTAATACTTCCACCACTAATGTAGTTTTGATTAGGAACAAAACTTCATTAATGATCAACTAATGAACCAGTGTAGAGCAGTTTTTATCGATATCAGACTAAATAATGTGTCTCTAAACATATGCAATGCCCAGTGCAATCCCTGGCCAGTGCCCATGTAAAAAATCGAGAAAGATCTATCATAATCATCAATGGATAGACCAATTATTAAATCGAAAACTAAGTCCTTATCAACTTTGGTCAAAGATTCTTGCATAAAAAAACTTCGATTAAAGATTATAGCTACAAATTTTTATCAGTCCACAAAGAAAATCAGAAAACTCGATATTTAGTTGTACAACACATGGTTGGTATGAAATTAAATTTATGATATATTATTTAAAATTAATGTCTTTATGCATTAAAATCTGAGAAAAAAACAAAGGTATTTTTATCGGTCCACAAAGAAAATCAGAAAACTCGTTATTTAGTTGTACAACACATGGTTGGTATGAAATTAAATTTATGATATATTATTTAAAATTAATGTCTCTGTGCTTTAAAGTCTGAGAAAAAAAACAAAGGTACGTTATGGATATCGTAGTTGTCATAAAATAAATTATAACTTCAAACTTTTATAAAAAAGTAGAATATAAATAGATATGTATCGTCCAGTTTTGTTTTTTATGAATATTTGCTAACTTTTTTTTTCCTCCCGTCGATATGCTAGTTTAACCAAAAAGGGCTAAAAGAAAAGGAGGAGCATAGCAGCACGCAACTTGAGTGAGGACATGGACAAAGGTAAAAGCAAGGAACAAGTAGCATTCTCTAGCACACTTCTTTGCACTTTGCTGAGCTGAAGGTGTGAAGTTTGCTTGATTTGATTCCATGTTTAGATAAAGTTGAGAAAAGAAAAAGCGCTCACTCTTAACGCACAAGTTGTGCTCATATGCTTAATCTGCAGTCTGCACTGAGCTTAGCAAGCTGCGAGCGTACAATGAAAGACCATTCACATTTCACCATGGTATTCTCATATGCTCAACAAATGATATGTTGGTAGCGGGAGGCAGATCTCCACACCATAGTACAATTCCAGAAACCACAAACAACTCAATTGCCTCTGCACCCCGCAAAAACCACTTCATCAAAGACCCTATATAACTCTTTGTTTCTTCACCCGCCCAGCTCCTGATAAACTGAAATGGGGCAGGATGTATGTAGTTTACCAAAAACAAGGCGTGAAAAAAGCACAAACATCCGCTGCTCCAATAACACCCGGAAATAAACCAATGCACGCACGGACTTGACTTGTACAAATAGCGCGCGGTAGCAGACCAGACAGGACACAAGTTTTGCCCCAAAACAACTCTTACAAAACAGACCGACCATGAATGAAATGCAAAGACAATGCAAATGGGTAAAGGGAAAAGAATGCTAGGAAATTAACAGCCTACTACCAGCAGGGAGGGGTATGTCTGACATAAATGGACTTGGCCGCCCTGATCGATACAAAAATTAATCCCGTGACAATGCGTTCGAGCCCGCTCTTGCTTACTGGAGCAGCAGCAAGCAACTGGGCCTTTTGTCCCAAGTGACCATCCGACCAGAGTTCGATGCATGGGATGAATGCAGGGGGGAATGATAGGCCACAGTTCTTAGGCATGCCATGCCGAGGAAACTGTCAGCATGTCATGCGACAATAGAAGCTTATCTAACCTCCAATAAGAAATGAAGGTTGCAGATGCCTTCAGCAAAAGTTAGCAGGCGGCCAACTTGAACCCTCTTTTCTCGCAGAAGCAGGAAGCACGGGTTGACACATGTACTGAATGCATGAGTTAGTGAGGACCCTCCGACTCTGCTGTAAAGATGTTGGACTTCTCCGAAGAGCAGGTCTGGACATGATGCAATCAACGACCCAGACAAGATGACATGCGGATGGATGCAAGTGCAGACTCGAGACTCAGTGCGTCATCAACCCGAAACTGCACGGCTGATTGCTATCCTCGCCCACTCGGCAGATTCTTTCACCAAAGGATCATCTGATGCCAAGCATTCCTCTAAAAATGCCTGGCTTGAGGTGGATTGATTGATCAACGGGCCAGCATGGACACCCAATGTGTCGGCCAGATCTCCCAAGACACCTATTGCAGTCTTCATCACAGTATCATCCCTGCAAAAGAGGTATAACATCATAAAGCATTAGGTCAACAAAAACAGATGACTCATATAAGTTAGGAAGCAAAGGTAAAGAATCAGAGTGTGAAGTTTTGACGTACATATCCTTTCCATTGTACAGAGCATCAAGGAACTGAATAATATGTGGAGCATATGGCATCAGTAGTTGTGTCTTGGGTGAACTCTTAAATCCTTGCAGGATACCAGAGTAGGCTTCCAAGATTCCATTCCTTAGCTGGTTGGTGTAGTCAAGCATCTCATCATCAGTTGCGGTGGTATGGGCCGACAAATCAGCAGCACTTTGCAGCATAGGCATCGCATAGATCAAATACTTCTCGAAGTTCTCCCCAATTGCCAGTGCAATATCACCAAAGCACGAAAATATCGGTGGCTTCACAGATCTGTGCAGCTGGTTACTGGACAGGTCCTTCAGGAGCTGGGTCATGATGCCATCACAGAAGGGTAAAATTTTGTCTTCCAGTGCTCTGCAGAGATCACCAACAACGCCCACGGTAATGGCACACACCTGATACTCCTCAAAGTTCTGAAGTCCCATCTCCAAATACTGATAAAACTGTGCCATGTACTTTGCAAAGTTTGGACCAGCTGCATATGCCAATGCACCAATAGCAAGCATAGCCTCCTCGTGCACTGTGGCATTTCGACATGCAAAAACTCTCAAAAACAGATCCATCATCTGATCAGCATACTGCAAGAAAGAGTACTTAGTTGACTCCATCCCCCCCAACTTTTGGATAATGACCTGCAAGCAACCACAAAGGAGGCCCTGCAGTTCGCTCCTCTTCTCCCTCTCATCAGTTGACAGCTTTTCGGTTTCAAGTGTCTGATGGAGCTCCACCATGATCACAGGTACTAACTGCATAACAATAGGGGCCGTCTCCTCAGTGGAGCACCTGACAACTTCATTTAGGGTCTCATATGCTGCTGTTCGCAGCCGAGATTCTCCAGCATCCTCCCTGTGAGTGACCATAAGAAGGTTCTGAACAATATCTTGAAAGAAAGGGGATAATGGTGATGCAGATCCAGCATCCACATAGCCTTGTGCAAGGAAATAGAGGGCCCCACAAGCCTTTTCAGCCACATTTGGGACATCCTTCATGCTGTGAAGCAGCACAGTAAGTATTTGCTGACAATTCTCGGCCGTGATGATAGGAGGAGTTTCAAGTGCTGAACCATGAAGGAACTCAAAGATTCTCCCAAGTGTCCAAGCAGTTGTGTCCTTTACATGGTTACTGGGATCCTTCATCAGCGCGGACAGCATGAAGCCCAACGCAACATTAACAAGAGGAGCCAGTTTATCAGCTGATGGGCCCTCCAAGATAGATCCAAAGGCATATGTTGCAGCCTCTCTCTGTCTCCACTCAGACTTGGTTATGTTCTCCTCCACAAAAGGCATTACAAGAGGAACAATGTCATCACCAACAGTCCTTGCTACCAGGCCCAAACAAGTTCCCCCAGCCATTGCAAGATTCCAAGCACCTTCATCCAAATCTTGGTCTTCCTCTTGCTTGAGGAGAGTTTCCAACAACATCGGCACCAAGGCAGGAAGAGCCTGCTTGATAAAGTAGTAGCATGGAACATCAGAATCAGCTGTAAATTCACTGCTGTACTCATCCAGAATGTCAATTTCCTCATCACAAATGGAACTCCAGAATTCAATAGCCTGGAGTGCAACTGACTCCTCATCTCCCCTCACAGCTTTTGCAGTTATATTAAATATATCCTGCATGTATGTTGCCAGCTTATCATAATAAGTAGACGATATAGCCACCAAACACTCAAAGGCAGCCTGCCTTATCTTCACCTCCGGAGACTGAGTCGCTTCACAAACTACTCTCATGATATAGTCACGCTCCATGTCATTCGAGAAGTTAACCTGAGCAAAGCCCAAAGCATTATACAATGCCCGTGTAGCTGCAAGCCTCACATCAGAGTTTGCCTCAGAAGCATTCATACCCTGAACAACAGCTGTAAGTATTTTATTGACTTGGTCTTGGTCAACAGCATCTGGAGAAACTTCCTCACATAAATAGCCAAGTGTTTCAAGAGTTGCTTGCTTGACATTTGGCTGGACCTGATGTATGTTTGCGAGCAATGATCCTATAAGCTCTGGCCATTGCTTCTGTGGAATCTCAATACCAGCAACCTTGGCAATAACTTGGGAGGCAGTGGACCTGGCACTTGCAACAGGAGATGTGAGAGTTTGCAGTAACAATCCTTTAATTTGTGCCTTAGCACCAGCATCCAATGCCAGCCATCTCTGGAAAAGCTCATTCTTCCTGTGCTGCTCCTTTGCATCCAATGCATTCTTAAGAATCAAGCCAGCTAACCTGCGGCTCTCCTCAGGTTTCTCTTCATTGGCCAACTCGCTTGAAAGGGAGAGCAAGAATCCAGGGAGGTTCTGCTCCTGGAATTGCTTGAGGCTTTCTTCAGCATGTTTCCTAATTGCGCCATCAGCAGATTGCGCACTTAAGAGAACTTGAGTAACGTCGAGTGACATATTGACTCTGTGAATGCCAAAACAGGGAGGAATCAGAACAAATTTGTGGCACAAAACCATATGCACCAGCAAAGGGTAATTTAATCCATCCAATATAAATTAGACAACAACAGAAGTGCTCTGCTTGTAAAGCCCAACAAACACCAAACTGCTCCAAGTAAAGCCAAACAAGACATATCGCACCAAATTGTTATATCTTGTAAAGCGAGACAAATATACAGAGTCATTATTGCTAGGCATATCAATGCTAAACAGTGAAAGCAGAGGAACGAAATTAGCATGCTCTGTATTGTTGTAGCCACGAAATATGGTAATTCATTAGTAAGCATACCCACACAAATTGGAGAAATAATATCATGTCAGGAAAGCATGATAGATTCTTATACTAGTCCAGTAAAGGAATCAAGATGCCATATGAACAACAATGATCCGGTACTAGTCATCGATACACATGTAACCCCTTATTGGCACACGAGATCATAGACAAATTAGCAGTATATAACAAGTTAAGAACCTAATACTCTTTGGCATGAATCTTATTCAGCTCGCCCCAATAAACAAGAACTGACATTCGGATTGCTAGACCGTGTTTCGTGGCCTACAATCTAACACTGCAAACTATAAACCAACGAAGCTAGAGTTCTCCAAGCAAGCAAGCAAACGTATGTGGCCTTACAAAACTAAATGGTTGCAGTAAAATTGGCCAGCTGTAGAAATTACTACTTAACAGAAACTATACCGATACTACAATCAATATGGGAGGTACTATAGGACATAATGTCTCCCTTTTCAGAATTTAGCAGGTGGCACTACCACAAGTAACTGAACAGGAGTACTCTGAAACTGAACAAGAGTACTCTGAAGGAGCTAAGTTATACACAGGAACTGCAACGAAAACGGTAGGAATAGCACGTGGAAGTTCATGTGACAGATTCACTAGAAACAATCAATTATACAAAGTGAGTGCTAGGAATACAACGCTAGAGTTCTCCAAGCAAGTAAGATAACGTGTGTAGCCTTACAAAACTAAATGGTTGCAGTAAAATTGGCCAGCTGTAGAAATTACTGCTTAACAGAAACTATACCAAGACTACAATCAATATGGTAGGGGTACTATATACGACATAATTGCTCCCTTTTCAGAATTTAGCAGGTGGCACTACCACAAGTAACGGAACAAGAGTACTCGGTAACCGAACAAGGCTACTCGGAAGGAGCTAAGCTATACACAGGAACTGCAACGAAAACGGTAGAAATAGCACGTGCAAGCTCATGCAACAGAATCACTAGAAACAACCAACCATACAAAGTGAGTGCTAATTACTGCTTAACAGAAACTATACCAAGACTACAATCAATATGGGAGGTACTATATACGACATAATTGCACCCTTTTCAGAATTTAGCAGGTGGCGCTACCACAAGTAACCGATCGAGAGTACTCGGAAACCGAACGAGAGTACTCGGAAGGAGCTAAGTTATACACAGGAACTGCAACGGAAACGGTAGGAATGGCACGTAGAAGTTCATGCGACAGATTCCCTAAAAACAGCCAACTATACAAGAATAGCACGTGGAAGTTCATGCGATAGATAGATTCACTAGAAACTATCAACTACACAAAGTGAGTGCTAGGAATAGAACGTTGCAGTTCATGCGACAGATTCAATAGAGACAGTCAACTATACAAAGTGAGTGCGCATCAGATTCATCAACGCCTAACTAACACAGCTCAACTCTCCTCGTCTACGCCACGACTACTACTCCACAAACGAATCTAACTTCACACGGGCAGAAATCGCCCGGTCGACCAACTCTACCCATAAAAACTGACTCAGATCTAGCAACCTACGCGGGAACCAATCACGCACAGCGAAGACCCGAGCGAGCACGCAGCCGCCGACGAACTGACGGATCGAGACAACCGGAACCACACGCAAACAGGTAGCACGGATCGGGCCGGAGATCCAGGAGCGGATCGAGACCGGCCCCCTAGATCCAACTGGGGAGAGAGAGAGAGAGAGACTAGGGTTTTGACCTGCCACTTACGTTGCTGGACGAGGATTCGAGACCCCCGCGACGTACAGCCTGAGCGGAGCGGGAAGCCTCAGTCGACGGCGGCGGAAGCGCGCGGCCGGGGACCCGATCGGGGACGCGCGGACGCGTAGGGTGGAGGAGGGAGGGCAGGGGTGGAGGCGGGCGGCGGCGGCGGAGGTAGAGAGGAGGGGAGGGCGAGGTCCAGGCGAGGAAATCTCAAATAATAATGCGGGGAAAAGAAAAGCAGGGCATCTTTGGTGAGGTGGGACGTGGGGAGCGGGTTGGGCGCGAGCCGTGGGGGGATGGTGACCGTTGGATCTGGCACGGATGGCTGCGATGGGGGAGAGGGTTTTTTGATTGGGTGGGGCGATATTTTGGTAAAATGGTTTTCGTGTGGGTTTGGTTATTGCCTTCTATTGGCTTTGGACGCTACCGTAGTGGTGGTTTCGACGGCCCAGGTTGGTTTCGCGGTCGGTTTCCCGATGCGGTTTTAAGCATAGCTACCAGTAGAACCTTGCTAGTTCAGGCTGTGTTTAGCTTCCACTCAAAAAAAAATTATCTCATCACATCGAATATTTGAACACATGTATGGAGTACTAAATGTAGATAAAAAACTAATTGCACAGTTTGGTTGGAAACCACGAGACGAATCTTTTAAGCCTAATTAGTTCATGATTAGCCTTAAGTACTGCAGTAACACACATGTGCTAATGACGAGTTAATTAGGCTTAATAAATTCGTCTCGCGGTTTCCAGACGAATTATGTAATTAGTTTTTAATTAGTATCCGAAAACCCCTTCTGATACCCCATGAAACATCTAATGTGACACAAAAAAAAAAATTCTTTCACGAGCTAAACAAAGGCCTCAACTAAGCTGAGAGAACACAAATTTAAAAAGAAACTGAGAGTACACGTACAGTACGGGTGTATTTGGAGATGATGCCTGTTAATGGTACTAGAGTCGTGGTAGAAAGGATGAAATCGAGTTTATTTTAGAGCATGTTAAATGTTTAGTTGATCACCCGTGGGTGTTGTATGTTAATTTTGTGGATTTTTGAAAGTATACTATTTTTGTCAGACACATGAGAATAATTTGCATTTCTTATTTTTTTAATATATATAATATAATTGAAAATTAGGTTGGAGAGCCCCTCGATTACTTACTTTCCGTAAATAATTTTATGACTCTATAAAATAATAATTTAATTATGAAGTAGATTAGGTATGAAGTTAACATGTACCTCTTCATGAAATATCATTTGATAAAATCAGCTTGAACCACTTAAGGCACCACCAACACGGGCATACAACATCATTAGCCCTATAAAAAGTTGATCAGTCCACGTAAGTGAAGAGAGAGAGCAAGACTACCATCTACTGAGCCTCAGTTTGCTCTTAACCTGTCACTTTGTTGTATTTGAAGAGCTAAAAAGTTGAACATGCATATGCTTTTCCCTTACTTTGATACTCTCTCCTTGAGAAATGAGTTCTATCTCACCACAGCGATGGTTTCAACGTGTGCTTCTGCTGTGCGTCAGAAACTCAGATGAGGCGATTTTATGCTCCTGCAAGCCACTCTGACGACTTTCGAGGACACTAACTTGTATGATATGTCACATGTTCTATGACATGGAAGTTGAGGCAATACGCCACCGTGGTGTGTTGGGGCTAGACTTAGGGATTCTGCAAAACAAACCCTTACTATCTGCTCAGATGCCACACGTGAAGTTTGTTCGGAACAAGTGGGTTTTTTTCTTAAAAAAGCATGAAGTCCTAAATTTTGCATGGTTAGCCTTGCAAAATCGCTATTGGATAGCTGAGTGTTCGCGTAAACGTGGACTCCCACAAACAATATACGGTATCGTTGATTTGTTTTCCTATCAGGCTAACGAAAACGAGTGATCAAGTATTCATCTCCCTAGACCCTAGTCACTGTTGGCAAACTTGGGCATTCCGTGGTCGGTGCTACTTTGTCGGATGGCTCGCAATGCAACTGGATCCCAAGCATGGACAGTACATTAATTTGGTGGTTATCAGTCATGCCTTTCTTTCGGCACAAGCATTTGAAACATTATTATTGTTTGACTACACATGCTTCATCTGTTGATCTTTTTCTTTAACTTATCTTTATGTTCATATATGGTCCAAATACATTCATCGTATAGAAAAAAAAACAGTAATTTCAAAACGGCGTTCACTATTGTAGGCAGGGCAGCAGCGCGGCACTACTGCCCTAGGGGGTTAAAACGAACATGCAAAGCATTCGGCAAAGATTTCTTGTCTCAAGTGGGGTCACCTCCAGGCCCATTTTGAAAGCCCAGATCGACCATATTACAAGCATAAACTGTTCGGATTTAGGCCCAGAGGAGGCCCGAAGATGATTGAATGCTCGAGGGGGCCAGGACGCTGCTGCGCTTTGGACGACACACACAACAATATGGATTGGATTTCTCTCTAAACACTCGACGGCGTCTATCTCAACTTCAATTATCTCCTAAAAAAAATCTCAACTTCAATTCTTTTTTTAGCAACATCTCAACTTCAATTCTTCCATGTCGTTATAATAAACCCACTGCCGTTACATGTCTTTCACAGCCCCCACAGCGTTATTTAAAATAAAGTCCATTTTAACTTTCTAGAATAAATAAAATCACTTATATACATTCCTATAAACTATTGTTGTGGGATAATTTTTTCTCCTTATATATAAACTCTAATAAAATCGGACATCTTATCCCTTCCCCCTCAACTCTTAAAACCATTTATTTAAATTATCCCCTCTAATTAGAAGTGGTTTTTGAGAAGGTTCATTTTTAAAATTTAAAATCACTAAATACCTAATAAAGTTTAATAAAAACCATGGAAATCTCTCAAAGCAAGAAGGCCCAGTCAAGCAAGCAGGGGCGGACGGGACACGGGGTGAGCCGCAAGGTCCGCAACTGCCTCTCGACACGTATTGATAATCGACGGCTGTTGATGAACGCGCCCAAGTTTGAACTTTCATCATGAAAAAAATATCGCATGTTTAGTCGTGTCCGTGCATTTCTACGGGATAGCTAATATTTTGTACTAAAAATACACGAATCGCATGATAAGATAACAATACTGTAAAAATTAAATATCAACGTTAAAGTGACATTTAATCCAAAAATCAAAGTTTGTGAAATTAACACACTCACAGAGAGCGCGATGTCGCGGCTCACAAACTCTACTGTATAGATTTTTCTATGATACGGTTAAGATAATGTTTTATATCAGCAGGAGGAAATCTCTGATATCCATTTCTTTCGTGCGCCAATAAATCCACGAATAAGTTCTACCGCATCTTAATACCATTCTGTACATAGGTTCGAGTATATATATATATATATATATATATATATATGTAAATATTAGTGTCTGTCACATGGATAATACTGTGTGTCTTGAAAAATCTCCCACAAAACCTTTAAACAAAGTATGTTATACTCATCATATAAATATGTGTGGCTTTGGTCTATTTCACGCAGATATCCACTTGAGTGTTTGTGGCAAGATTCACCATCAGTAATATATAGAAATAGTTAAATCGTAGGTATTATTATTGCAAGCGACGATGACTCTGAGTTAGTTACTTATCTATGTCATCTGCAATGTTTTTTTCATGGATAAATTTCCATTTGAAGATATCCTCATTCCATCCAGGAATATGTATATTCACTGTGGCCGTGTACTGCAAGTTAAATCCAAGAGTTTGTCTAGCATACATCAATGTTGGTGTGTCTTTACACCACTCTTCAACAGGTCTAGAGTCAATCATTATAAGCATCTTCGCGCTGATCGAAAACATAAAGCATATTTGAAGTGTAACGGCTAACTAATGCAGTCGCCATCTCTAGAATCCTAGAACCATTAATCGCTCTCAGGCAAAGGTGAAAAGCTCTTCACAAGTTCGCATTCTAGCCATGAACACAATGCTGCCACTGCCCTTTTGGAGATCTGATGGTCCTCAATTTGTTATGCATCAGGATTAAAAGAGCTAAGCCTATCGCTGATGGTTGAGCTTTTCATGTGACTGATCATATATCAAGAATTTGATAGATGCTTATATCATAGTGTGAAGTTTCAATACACACTTGCCGAAGATTTTCAGAGATCTATATTTCTTAAGATGTTTCCTGTGGTCATGTCCAATAATTGCAGCAAGCAAATCACAACTTTGGTGGACGCTAGCACTCCAAAGCTAAACTGCACACAACTGAGCAAGAATGAGCATAGTTCATGATTAAACAGAAACTTCAGAACTGGTTGATGTACTTGCATTCAACAACATGCAAATGAAAAGAAGCAAAAGAACAAAGACTATCAGGGCTTCGAAGATGACCTTTCTGATTCCAAAAGTGTTCCTCGACCAGCTAAATGAATGAATATAAATTCTGAAACATACGCAAGGATTAAGCACAAGCAGGACATTAACGGCCAGAAATCTCATGTACCAAACAATTCAACACATTGCAATCAGAGTCACGGCCAAAATCGATAGTCAAAATTATAGTCAATGCAGTCACTAAGATTTAGTTTAGTTTAAGTATGCTCCTCAATTCTAGAAAGAAGCATTTTACTATAGAATGCACAAACAGCTTTGCAGCTCATGCATACCTAAAACAGGCTGTTATTGGATAGTATGAATTTTGTGAAGAATAATCAAGAGTTAGCATCTGAATTGGTTCAATCTTCTATATTTTATAGGACAATACAGCAGGAGAGCAGCTGTTACTATAAGGATAATACTCTCTGGACTGTATATATCTATAGTCTGAAAGAAAAATTATAAGGAACACAATTAATCAATGAAATCTTATTATCAAACTTGTCCCTGACAGCAGTGCTAAAAACATAAATCTTATATCATGAACATTTGTATATACTTTTTTATTCAAATCCTTAGTTAAAGATACTGCAGAACAATATGGAATAATTGAAAATTATTCTCCGTTCAGGAGAGGCTAGACGTATGCAGTATTGCAAAACATGGGTGTACTGCAGGGTTTGAAAAAATACCAAGCCTCACACAGCACAGCAGGCAAATTGCAATTGGCAACTCACTGCCTGACTGACTACCTGACTGACTACAGACCTATAGCTCTGGCCTCTGGTGAGCATCGTGGACGTGCGGGAACACAAGCAGGTCCCCTTCGTAGATTGGTGCCGCGGATCAGGTGTTGTGGTGGGCGTGCAGCGTCTTTGAAAGGGGTCAAAGTAAGCAGGCATAATACATGTACAAACATGTAATTAGATCAGATCCGAAGACAAACAGCCAGTTAGTTTCAGGGTTTGGGTGCTCCATTTCGCACAGCAGGAAGAGAAGAGAAGGGATTTGGCACGCCTGGTGGTATGTTCTCCGCGATCACCACGTCCTGGCCACGATCACCATGTCCTAGCCTGGCGAGGGAGATTGCGGAGACGCGGCTGGTGGAGGATGTCGCACGACGCGCAGAGTGGCGGAGTGGAGCGCTGGCGGATCGCGGAGGAAGGAGAGTCGCGCACGATGGATAGCGGAGCGCTGGCTTCAAGGGGACACGACGCCCTGCCGCTACCAGCGACGGCGGCCCGCACGACTTCGTCCTGCCCGCGATCGAGGTTGTTGTGCTTCAAGTGGCAACGAGTCGCGGAGGCCGGGGAGTCGTGCGCTCCTACGCCGTCACGGAGGAGACTGAGGCAGCCACGGATCGCATGAGGAAGGGAGTAGGATCCGCGATCAACGTGTTTCGTGGCAATGTTTCCTACTGGGTGATTGCAGGATCAAGGGGATCATGGGATCAACATGGCCCCACTTGGCGACGCAGATAGTTGCGCGGATTGGAGTTGCGGTATGGCACGGGGGAAAGGCAGAGCGACGACCCCAACAATTGTCGCACGATTCGGTTGTCTTAGTTTTGTTTTTTTAGTTGTAAGGTGACTAGCTTATAGATTAGGCCCCCTGCTGCGTTGACAATGAGATTGAAAAAAGAACGTGTGAAGGATGGTAGTATCCTCCGTTCTAAATTATAAGTCGTTTTAATTTTTTTGGTACATTCATTTTACTATACATCTAGATATAATAATATGCCTAGATACATAGCAAAATAGATGAACCAAAAAAATCAAAGCGACTTATAATTTGTAACGGAGGGATACATGGTAGATTGGTAGGCAAATGCGGCCAATGGAGAGTTCTTTAATTTGGAGCGACCAGCACTTTGGCGAGCAACATCGGTAATTGTAGGCTTGCACTCAGCGCATGACCAACGCAGCTGAATAGTACTGTTAGCCTCAGCCAAAAGTTGTATTCCATATAGGTAAAGTTGTATTCCATGTAGGTGAGGAAGAGACAAGGCAAACAGTCTCACAGCGCAAGCAACAAGATGCTATGGAGTATTTTATTTTAAGTCCCACCAAGCATGCAGCAGTTTGCAGCTTTTTTTTCACCTTGCTCGGATATTTGGACACATGCATAAAGTATTAAATATAGACTATTTATGAAACTAAATGTACAGATTGGGACTATTTTGCGAGACGAATTTTTTAAGCCTAATTAGTCCATAATTTGAAAATATTGTGCTACAGTAAACATGCTAATGATGGATTAATTAGACTTAATAAATTCGTCTCGCGGATTACTGATGGATTCAGTAATTTATTTTTTATTAGTTTTCCGAACACCTCATGCGATGTCCCTATGCGACACCTTTAATCAATGGATACAAACACTCCCTCGTCGCCCTGCTGGTTGCCGTGCGTGTTAGAGGCTATCATTCGCTGCAACTCTCGCTCGATTTGTTGCTTGAACTTTTGTCAGACGAGGAGGTCGTCTCTTCTGTAGGCTATTATGGCAGACAGCGAGGCTACCGTCCAATATGACGTGGAGGATAAATGTAGACGTGTTACTTGGGCCTGCACGACACAGTATAGCGCTGGGGCTGACCTCAGCATTCCTTGAGCTCCAGGTCACGGGCTAGTTTTGTTGGTTGCTCAGGCCTCGTTCACTTTCCATCCCAATCCAAAATATTTCATTTTTCACCAATCACATCAAATCTTTCGACGCATGTATGTGGCATTAAATGTAGGTAAAAAAAGATAACTAATTGCATAGTTTGTCTGTAAATGTCGGGACGAATCTTTTGAGCCTAGTTAGTCTATGATTGGACAAATTTTGCCAAATAACAACGAAAGATGCTACAGTAACTTTTCACCTACTTTTCGCGAAGTGAACACACCCTCAGTTCAGCGCGGGCTGCCAAGTGTCTATTGTTGGCCACGTGCAGTGCCAATTGTTGGCCACGTGATACTGTGCTCGTGCACTTTCCAGGAGCCCAAAAAGAAGCAAAGAAAGGGGGGTGTTCTTTAAGACCAGACACTGTTCGTGGGTGGCGAAGCTAGAGCAGAGGCACATGGCTTGTGCATGCATATAGATGTGTTGTGGGGGTGTATATATGGTGAAATTTTAATCAAATCTACTGTTTTTGTCCATTTTAGGGGTGCATTTGCACCCTCTGCCAGCAACAAAGCTTCGCCTCTGGTTCACTGCTTCAAACTCCTACACATTGAAAGAGTGAATTCAAGCATCAAGGATCCTGGCATCGGGGATGGAACATGCCTCGGTGCTTGCTCTGGGAGAAAAGTACATGGTCCCACTTGCAAGTGATATGGGGACTGCAGCTCTGGGAGAAAAGTACATGCTCTGGGAAAATAAAATGATATTTAATTTAATAGTTAAGCATCGTTAGCCACTGCAGCTCAAATGGAAAATGAAGCATCGGTCATCGTTTGGTATTTAAAGCATCGAATTGGATTTAGAACATTTTGGCTGCTCTAAGTAGATTTTTTTTCAGTAGACAAAAATCACTCTTGGCTCTTGTCAATCAAAACCCAAAGTTGCTCTTTTTTACCCCCTCCTCTTTCTTGTTTGACCTAATAATTTTCTCATGCTCCATTGCCATCCATCCTTCTTCCTCTTTCCATTCTGGTGAAAGAGTGAGGGTGTGGGCAAAGAGTTTGGCGCGCACAAGCAAATAGCAATGATGCATGGAATGATACTGATCATCAGCAGTTCCGCACGACATCCGATCCATTCATGATTTTTTGACCAGGGCCTTGTTTAGTCGGTGAAAAGTTAGAATTTTTCTAACTGTAGCACTTTTGTTTGTATTTGACAATTAGTGTCCAATTATAGATTAACTAGGCTCAAAAGATTCGTCTCGTAATTTATAACTAAACTGTGCATTTAATTATTTTTTATCTATATTTAATGCTTCGAGCATGCGTGCAAAAATTGATGGGATAGAAAAAAAAAGTGAAAAGATTTCAACTTTAACCTTGCATCTAAACAAGGCCCAGGTGCCACGACCTTGACGCAGCATTCATTTTCACACTCGCTCTTGACTAGTACACAATCGCACGTGCAATGCATACACGCAAGTACGTAATTACGTATAGTTACCAGTGCGCTGCTGCTTATCGCTGGTCTGATCTGATCTTACATTAATTTGGTACGCCGTCAAATTTACTAGTGCTACTCTGAACTTTGCTTGCATTCTCGTGATGCTGCCAAAGTTCACAACTCTACCACGCGCCGTTCACACACAACTACACAAGCACGCACACACACTACCAGTACTCCGATGCCCAAGCAACCAGCCGGTCGATCTCGATCGGTTATATTTATTCGTTTGAGCTAGTTATAAACGATATTTTTCTCTCACAATAATTTAACATAAACATCAGCGTAAGTTAAATTTCAGCGTAAGGGACGTAAGCCAAATTTCAGCGTAAGAACAGGGTAGCTCCTGAAGGTCGAATCGCCGCCCGCGATATACATATCAGTAGGAGACCGGCGGTGGCGGCGGGAACCGGGAGCCGGTGGCGAGGAAGCAGGCGACGCGGAAGCCGGTGACGAGCGCGGCGATCGCCAGCAAGGCGAACCCCGCGAAGCCGAGCCCCACCGCGACGTCGGCCCGCACGCACGCCGCCGCCCCGCTGCCGCTCGTCGTCCACCCTTCGTCTCGCCCTCCTCCGCCACACCCCGCCGCGTCCCGCGCCGCCGTGGCCGCAGCGGCCAGCGCCATGTAGCCGAAGCCCTGCATGCATGCGTGCGTGCGCGCACAAGCTTCCTGATCAGCTCCCACTCCCAGCGGGCGGGCGCCACGCATGTCCGTAGCCGATTGAGTGAGCACAGCATGTCGTTGTTACCTGGTCGTGGGCGAAGTCGAACCAGAGCTGCATGGCCTCCGGGAGCAGCGTGGCGCCCCTGGCCACCTCCCACGCGGCGGCGGCGGCCTCGAACGCCGAGTACACCGCCACGATGGCATCGGCCGCCAGCAGGAACCGGAACGGCGCGCGCCTGAGCGTGGCGGCGGTGGAGGCGGCGAGCGCGGCCGCGGCGGTGGAGGCGCACAGAGCGCCCACGCGGAGCAGCAGCAGGAGCACCGCGCCGGGCCGGCCCCGCCGCGCCGCCGGCTGCTTCTCCCCGCGCTCCGCTTCCACCGCCCACACGCCGTTCTGCAGCGACATCGTGGACGTGGTCTGCCGGTGCCGGCCTCGGCTTGGCTCAGCCTCAGCCTCAGCTCGGTCGGCGACGGTGACCCCCGGACCCCGGTCGATCTTCTGGCGTTCTCTGATGCTGGTATATATAGATGGGGGTTCACGGCCTCACGGGCGGCAGGGTGCCGACGTGGCTCGTCCGGGTCCCACATGGATGTGATCCGGTGACGGAGGTGGAGAAAAACTGAAAAAAAAAAAGGCAAAGTGGCGGCCAGCTGCCTGGCCAGGTGTGTGGCGAGCGGTTGGTGTGGACATGTGACCGGATTAATGGTGGCATCGATGGGGAGTATGCTTGTGACGCCATCCTAGGCCCAGTTCAGTTCCCAGAAAATTTTGTAAAATTTTTCAGATTTCCCATCACATCGAATCTTTGACATATGTATGAAGCATTAAATATAGATAAAAAATAAAACTAATTACACAGTTTAGACGAAATGGCCGAGACGAATCTTTTAAGTCTAATTAGACCATGATTGGACAATATTTATCAAATAACAATGAAACGCGCTACAATGTCATTTTGCCAAATTTTTCGGAACTAAACAGGCCCCTAATTGCAGGGCCAACGGACCAGCTCACAGGTTCTTCACTGGTGCTATCCGTACCAGAAAGAAAGGACACCGGAAATATATATATATATAGAGAGTATACTTTATAGCTAGCTACAGAACAGTTATCGCCGAGCCACCGACCGAACCCGACTCGTACGTGCCTGGTGCGCCAGCGCTCCTGCGTCCCAGGTCTGGCTCAGCGTAATTATAGGCAGCGTCATTTGCATGTTGCATGCAAGCTGAGCCGACCAAGTGACTGAGCCAAGCCGCAACACAGCCACGGTAAATTTGGAAAGTAATTGATGAGTCCAATCATTACGGTAATTTTGGTCCAATCTAGTTGACCACGTGCACACGCAGCCAGGACAATACAGTGAATGTGTTACGATAACACACAAGTGTACATGCACATGCAAGGATTACCGCTCATATATAAAGGAAGATGGTAATTAGGAAACAAAATTACTAGATTTGGTCGCAAAAATTTTGTTAGGAACCACGCATATATAAAGAGTAAGATTTACTATTAACTAATTATGGTAATTTGAATCTTCGGAGATGATAATTAGGATATGTTGTTACCACAAATTTGTGCCATGGTGCTATAAGATACCACTTACTATTGACTCGGCTAATTTACCATGAACCAATTACGATAATCAGAACAAGGAGTTACGACAATTTCAGATCTGTTTAAAGAAAATTTTGAAACAACCATAATGTCTTTCCAAAGACATGTACATTGATACATTTTTTCCATCATAATAAATAGAAATGTAAATCATATAATACACTATGTCCCCACATATTTTGAACAATGACACGAATCAAAATCCTGTGCGGCAGCATAAGCATCCCTACTGGATCTGGATGCCTATTTTGCAGCGGCACAAGCATCCCCAGATGCATGACCAATGGCCGGTGGTCAAATTGAAGTTGATGCAGAACACCTATTGGCTGTCCTCAAATATAATGAAGTCAAGCAGACATGGCCTACTATTTGTTCAGATGCCTTTCTCACCTGAAACATCATGATAAGAATAGTAAATATTATGGTTTTCTCTGGGAACCAGGACATACAGAAAAATTGTAGATCGGCATAATAACCATAATCTTTTCTCTAGTATCTCTTTCAGTTAGATTCATATGTACATAAAAGGTGGAGTATGTGAAAATAGACCATTGTGCCACACCTATCTAAATATATACTCGATTGTATATTTAAAGGCTTCAGAAATGCAGTTTCTGTATATCTACAGGGCGAGAGTTAGCACTATGATGATTAGAACGTATAATAAAGAAAATAAATAGGAGTTACCAAAATTTGTTAAATGGTTTACTAGAAAATATATGCCATTGTTACTAGAATTTATGCCTTGCTATCCTTGTGAATTGACAACTGATTTACGAGAATTTAGTGCATGATTTACAAGATTGAACCTTGAATGTGAATTACTATAATGCATGCCTTCCTGTCCTTGTGAATTTTACATTATGGTTTACGAGAACTTCATACATGATTTACTAGAATCTATGCCCTTGAATGAGTAAGATTTACTAGAATCTATGCTCTTCAGTACAAGTTACATAATATTTATGAGAATTAGTCTATATGATTTACACAGCAAACAAGGAAGACTAGTGTATATGATTTACACAGGAAACAAGTATCACAAGAATTGTATTACTACACAGATACATAACAACAATCTAAGTTGCGCTATAATTCAAAATTTTAGGGTCGTGCAATTTAACATTGTCAAACCTGCCATGGCATAAAATTGTTCAGATGGTATGATCACTACAACAATTCCAAAATCTTCACACCTAATCAGAGCAGCAAAAAACACTAATAAAAGTTGATCTACAGTGAAGCAATAATATATGACAGTCAACTGAAATGGATTAAAAATCCAAACTACTCGTGCCGACGAGGAATCAATTTTCAATACCCACGAAAGTGACGAATAAAAAAAAATCACTCCACGAGGAGTACTACTACTTACCAATATAGGACCCATTACTGACCAAGTGAAGCTTACGACAATTCTAGGTTAATCTACTACACAATCACGATTGCATTCCGATCCCATACAGTTTAATTAGTCGCCAGCTCTGATGAAACTATTAGAAATACAGAACCCAAAGCAAATTAATAAAAAATCATAAATTTCTCTCTGATTTACGACAAACAAATTTACAATAATTAAATAGCATGTACAGAAGCATGTATTGTGTTGGATCTAAAATGCGCTATCATCTTGTGCTATGCAATAACAATTTCTACTCATCAATCCAGCCAAAATATTATGAGGAGCCATATCACGATAAGATCTGAAACAAAGGTGTTCGTTCAAACAAAAAAGATTTGAATAAAATAAATTTATTACGGGATTAGTGCTAGTATAGTATGGAGCGGCTCACCTGGATAGTCTGTGTAGCTTTTTTCTTCACAACTGCTCGTCGGAAGCTCGGAGCAGTGCGGATCGAGCCGTCGGCTGTTTCCTTGCGGCCTTGAGGAACCACGATGGCAGCACTAGCAGCGCGCTGTCTCCACCCCGATCCCCAACGTCGCGCTCGTGATGATGGCGGTGATGTGGAGGAGGTCGCGCCCGCCGGCAAGCGGCAAGCCATGGCCTCCTCGGCCGTGGGGCGCAGGAGGCAGAATCGGCCCCGGCGTGGGATTTGGGAGCGTGGATGGCGACGGAGATTGACCAGTGGCGATGGGTCCACAGATCAACGCCGACGGCGCGGAGGCTGCATCAAAATAATTTCTGGTCATGCATCACACTGAGGATCCACCCATGGCTGCGGCCATCCCTGACGAAGAGACATACCGTGGATCGGAGATGAGGACCACAGGCGCGACAATAGGTCGACCCTGCGGCTTGTTCGAGCTCTAGGTGGGGGAGGGCGCCATCGGGCTGGAGGGAGGAGGGCGCTCGTCGGGCTGGGGGAGCCCGTCTCCGTGGAGGAAGTGCTGCCCGGCCGCCGGACTGTGAGGAGGGAAGGGGCGGTGATTTGGTTCGCGGTGCAAGAAGTTGCGGCAATTGAGGATAGAACGATGGGAGGAGGCGTGGAGCTACGGGGTCAGCGGTTTTGAGCCAAGCGGATTCGAGCCAAGCCTCTGAGAGCGTGAGCCACGGGATGACCCACCGGTTGCTTCGGGTGGGTGCGGATGCGGTTGGGCTGGCTGGCTGGCTAGTTAGGCCTGTCTATAGAATATGCTATTATGTAGCTAGCTATATATATATATATATATATATATATATATATATATATATATATATATATATATATATATATATATATATATATATATATACTCACGTGAGTATAAAGTAAGTTACCATAAAACCAAATCATTTCTTACTTCCAAATATAAAGATGCATAGTCCTTCGGAAAAAATAAAACAACTGCTATAATAACTAACACAATGAAGTGATGAACCAACCTTTTCCTTACGATTGTCTAGTGATATTTGAATCCATACTGAGGGGTGTTTAGTTCCTGTGCTGAAAAATTTTGGGATGGCACATTGGATATTTTATGGGATGTCGAAAGGGTGTTCAGATACTAATAAAAAAAGCTAATTACATAATTTGTCTAGAAATCACGATACGAATTTATTAATCCTAATTAATCTGTCATTAGCATATGTTACTGTAGCACAACATTGTCAAATTATGGATTAATTAGGTTTAAAAAATTTGTCTCACAAATTTATCGCAATCTGTGTATTTAGTTATTTTTTCGTCTATATTTAATACTCCATACATGTGTCAAACATCCGATGTGACGGGCTGAAAATTTTTTAGGGAGAAACTAAACACCCCCTGAGTAACTCCTCTTTCAACTCTAGAGTTCAATAGGTTTTCTCACATGCTCTGTCCATTCCAAATTGTAACATAACCTATGGCCTTGTTTAGATGTCCGATTCGGGGCATCTCGAATCACTGTGTTGCACTGTGCAGCATTGTAGCAATTTTGTTTTTATTTAGTAATAATTGTCTAAACATTGATTAATTAGGCTCAAAATATTCGTCTCACAAAGTACAATAAAATTGTACAATTAGTTTTTGATTTCTTCTGCATTTAGTACTCCATGCATGTGTCGGTATTTTGATGTGACGAGAAATCTTCTTTTTGCATAGTAAAATTTGAGGGTGAATTTGGATATCTTAACAAGACCTATATCTAGTGCGTACATAGAAAAGTCATTATGAAGTTCAGCTGGACTTAAAGCCAGCCGTCTCGATTGCTGCTTCTGCCCAGCTGAAGACTAAAAATAGGGGAAAAAAAATTACATACACGTATCCCACGCCAGGAGGAGGAAGCGAAGCGCAGACGGAACGGCTCGATTTGCATGTCACAACATGTCCACGTGGCGTGATATCACTGGACGCCCGCACCATGCCTGGTGCGGATGGTGCGTACATACTTTTTTCCAACAATACTGTACCTACAGTATTTTTCAGCCAAACAGTTTTAAGAATGGATGGAGTACGTTTTTTTTTTGAAAAGGGGAGTACGGGAATTTGGTAGAGATATTTTTGTTTTGTTCTGAGCCTGCGACTGTCCACGACGACGACTAACAACGGTATGGTACCTCGTGCTTGACACGACGCCTTATTACACTGCTACTAGTCCCCTGTTGCTATTGCAGTCATCATCCTATCGGCCAAACTGCCGTTGAAGAACGAACGATCGAGACGGCCGGCATGCATGATCGACGATGCACTCTCCGTGCTAGCTAGGTCCACACAGACCACAGTCTGTTGAAGAAGGAGCCTGTAGAGAAGTCAATGTGCGAGATGCATGGGTCAATCAACTCGATCATGGTGCCCTATCCGGCCGGCGCAGACGCGTGTGAACCTCCTGCTGCTGCTGCTCCAGACGACGGTGCGGACTAGCCTTTTCGCTTGAGATTATCAGAATATCAACCACGTCAGCCAGCCCTTCATCAGTAATTTTCTCTTAAAAAAATCAGTCAGATCAGTCAGATTTAAGTCAAGCAAACATGTGTGGAGAGGGAGATGGCCAGACCCAGCGAACGGGTGTGGAGAGGGAGATGGCCAGACCCAGATGGGCGACGGCCGCCGCGTGATCCCCGTGAACCTGGTCGGCGACCGCAAAGCCCAGAAAGCAGAGCGGAGTAGCTGATCGATAGAGCCGCGGCCGGCGTACGTGTACGTGTGGCCAGCTTGGCACAGAGCCGGCCGTTGTTGGTTTTTTTTTTTTTGCAATGCTACCGTACTTCAAATAAATCTAAACTATTGATTCTTTAATTTGTTTAATTAATTACTTATTTGTATCACAGATATTAATGCCTTTTATATAATTTTGATTAAACTAGCAAATATGCCCGTGCGTTGCAACGGGAGAAACAAAGTTATTGACAGCCTCCCCCTACGTTGTAGTTCTGATCTTTCATATAAGTCAGCCGAGAGTTTGTTGCCGACATGTTTGGCGGGGATTAGTTTGTCCATAGATGATTATGATGAAAGTTCTATCTCAACTTTCCATGATGCGCCCTTCAATAGGGATTGCACCGGTACATGCATATAACTTTGAGAGTATATTTATTTATACCGATCTCGATAACAAACTGTTAGAAATTACTAAGGGTTAAAACTTAAACAGAACTAGGATACCTAATCTTAGACTTAGATTAGTAGATCTCTTGAGTTCACCTTCATTAGTAGAGGAGGAAGTCAGGCTTTAGGTGTGGGGACCCATGTCTACTTGGAGCAGGCCTAGGCCCTGACGCAGAGTCAGGGAAGGTGTATCCCGTAGTTGTACGGTTGTCGCCGGCATCCTCCTGGCAGTGGTGACTCCCTCCTTGCCTGCTGGTGATGGCGATGAACCCGTCTCGTAGAAGGAAACATGGGGCAGTGGCTTTCCCTTTACTCTTGCGCTTTGGTTAGATCGGGTGCTTAAGGTTTTGGTGTGGCTAACCTCTCCTGTTCACATCAATTGTCAAGAAGGTTAGGGAACTTTCTTTTTTTTATAAGCACTGTGTAACGGAAGTCGCAACCAGGGTTTAGTTTTGTGACCCCAGTCAGGTCGCATACGTGAGGTTGCCTCCCTTAGGACTCGGTCACGTGACCCTTGGTGAGATCATCCTAACACAAACCACTCAAGATCTCAGTTCACGATTTGATGCATTATATGAAGCAAGTGCAAACATATATAACTGTTGGTTTTGTGTCAAATGAGAAATGCAATAGTTATGTGAAGTGTATACCCTTCTTTTTTTAAGGAAGTGCTAATGGTTCCAAGGCCTATATTGTTGTCTTTTTTACTTTCCTTTTCACATTTATTTTATACTCCTGGTTTTTTAAGTGGAAAAAACACAATTACTTTGAAGAATGGGAAACCGTCGGCTCATGACTCAGGCGGTAAAAAAAGTGAAAATCGAAAAAAGTAAAAAAAACGATGGCTTCGTTGAATCGAAGTCGCAAAATAGTCGTGAATAGCAAACCCTTTGGCTCTTGTACATAAGGCTGCTGTTCGATTGATTATTTCTACCTTTGATAAGCCGGAAGCAATTCAAGCGACCAGGGCGAAGATAAAAAAAGGTGGGCCCCGTGGATGTCGTACATGACGGAAATTATCATATCGTAGCTGAAAAGAAAAAAACGTGTAAACAAAAATGGCTACCCGTCTGTGCCGTGACGTGTGAGATGTCTTTTGTATTTAGATCACTTTTTATTAAAAACGGCTACCACACAATTATTAAAAGTCATTATATATATTTTCTTCTCTTATCTTTTTTTATTTGATTAGGATCAGGATTCCAAATATGTGTTCTACAACACATATTATATATATTTATTAGATCATTTTTATTAAAAAAAACGGCTACCACACACTTAAAAGTTGTAGTTCTCAATACAATCTACAACTTTGTAATTGAATTTTTTTTATTTGAACTCGTTTATCCCAAATATGTGTTCTAGGTTATTTATTTCAAAATCTATAAACTTAGAACATATATTTGGGACACTAAACAACTTCAAATAAAAAACTTTCCGACTACAAATTTTAGATCGTATTGAGAATTATAACTTTCATGTACACCATGTCAACATCCGAGATCGTTGAATAATTTTGAATTTCAAATTTCCAAATTTGTGCACTTACAACAATATTTTGAGACCCTAACAGTTTCAATTCAAAAACTTTTCAACTATAAAGTTGTAGATCCTATCGAGAGCTATAATTTTGATATAAAGTTGTCTTAATCCAAGCTCATATAAAAAAGTTATGAATTATTTTTGAAAAGTCAGCATGCCACATCTGCAAAAAAATAAAAATAAACATAAATATAAACCAACTGACATGTGGGCCCCACATGTAGGAGCCACTTCAACGCGCCATGCCAACATCCAGAGCGGAATTGAACCCATTTGGACCTGGATGACACCCGAAGCTACGTTCATGGATCCAAAATTGACATTTTGAGAGTAAATGGACCTAGATAGAACCCGTTGCCAACTTGAAAGACCGCCTGCGAATTTTTCTCAAGATACATACTAGAAAAAAATAGAGCCAACTGCTATAATAACTAGTAACATAATGAACCAACATTTTCCTTATGAGTGTCTAGTGACATTTCAATCCATATTGAGTAACTCCTCCCTCTTCAAATCCAAATCCGATACATAACAAAATCTATTGTATAAAAAAAGTTAAAGCAACTTATAATTTAGAACGAGGAAAATAATATATATTCGGGTGTATAGCAAAACTCATGTACATAAAAAGATCAGAAAAGTTAACAATTTAGAATGGATATATAGTACTATTTACGAGACGGCTTAGTAGAGATATTTTTGTTCGAGTCTGCCTGTCATCATCCTATAGTATCGGCCAAACTGACGTTGAAGAACGATCGAGACGGCATGCATGATCGATGCAATCTCCGTGGTAGCTAGGTCCACCGGCGGGGGCCGGCCAGGGCTGGCTACAGACGGTAGAGAAGTCAATGTGCGAGATGCATGGCAGCATGGGTCATCAAACGCATGATGATACTCGATCTATCCGGTCGCGCAGACGCGTGTGAACCTGCTGCTGCTGCTGCTGCTCCGATCCAGATGACGGTGTGGATCGGACAGCGGACTGGGCTGCGTAGAGGGAGATGGCCAGACCCAGATGGGCGACGGCCGCCGCGTGATCCCCGTGAACCTGGCCGGCCGGCGACGGCAAAGCGTAGAAAGCAGAGCGGAGTAGCCGATCGATAAAAGCCGCAGCCGCCGTACGTGTACGTGTGGGCGTGTACCTTGGAGCCGGGCAGCCGGGCGGTGTTTTTTTTTTTCCTTTTTGTGGAGAGAGCCGGCCGGTGGTTCTTCTGTCGTTTAACGTTTTTATTTTCGTAATTTATGAAAATACAGTATGGATCTCGTATAAGTTCCAAAAATATACCTAAGTCGTCTTTTCGATGGACGAAAAGCACTGATCGTCCTACCATAGAACGAAATGGTTCTACCGTGCAACGATTAGTTAGACAAATAATTTTAAAAAACTAATCATTCTACAGCTTCTACGTACAGATAGATGAAAGATGCATTTTGTTTTACGGGTAGACGAAAAATGTAACTTTTAGCTAAAATATATCTTTTCATGGGTTTCTTTTTGCCAGTGTTTTAGCTATGGGAATAACTTAAGTTAGAATAGCAATTTGTTTAACTTGAGGCGCCAAAGAAGGGGTGGGCAATGGCGGTGGGAGAGAAAAGAGAGAAGGACGTGAGGGAGAGCGAGGAGAAAAATAGAGAATAAATATTTTGTCTATTTACATATGGGTTGTAAATGTCTCGAGAGATTAAAAAGGAGATATTTTTCTCGCTCTGCTGCAACGCATCTCCCCTAAAACCAGAAAACTTGTTGTCTCGATCCCTTATATATAGCAGGTTTTAAGGGAAGAGAAAAAGGGACTTTGGTGGAGATACTCCGAGGAGTTGTTTTGATGGTTAGCACAAAATCAAACATATTTCTCTAAGCTATTAGCTGGAGGATTCAAATACAATTTGACTAATAAATCAACAAATAGGCACACTAACAAAAAGCCATTAGCTAGCTTCCCCTGGTGGTAGCTAACAAACAGTAAACGAAACGAAGTGTGTGACGCCACAATGATTTGTCAGTCGATCATAGTAGCGTTACAGGTCCAGCCGTCCAGCACCAGGACTAGGGAGATACCATACCACGCTGTCCACGCTGGTAGGTTATGTAGTGCACAAGTCAAGATTAAGGCCTTGTTTAGATGGATAAAGTTAGAAAATTTTGATACTGTAGTATTTTCGTTTGTATTTGGCAATTATTGTTCAATCATGGATTAACTAGGCTCAAAAGATTTGTTTCGTGATTTACAATCAAACTGTGCAATTAGTTATTTTTTATCTACATTTACTGCTCCATGTATGTGTCTCTAGATTCGATGTGATGGAGAGAGTGTAAAAACTTGGAATTTTGAAGTAATCTAAACAAGACCTAAGTGTGTGAATGTGTGATATGAGGCCAGTCTCAATGAGGTTTTATCAGAGTTTCATGGACATTAATTATGCTAACGTGGCACTATATTAATGAAGAGAGAGATGATAAGAGTTTCATGGGAGCAGAGAGAATTTCATGAGGATAAAACTCTTCTGCACTATTTTTAAAATCTTGATATGTTAAAAACAGTAACGTAAAATCCACACTAACTCTGGCCGGTACGGTTGTTGCGAGCATTCAGGCCTTGCCGGGCCCAACCCAAACTGATCCAGTGTTGCCCATATGAACGGATCGGAGTGTGGAAACGACAAGACGCGTGTGCAGTGCGCAAGTCAGCAAACGCGTACGTTACGTCGTCTCGGCTGCCAGCTCGTCGTGAAATTAGGCAGCAGGTGGGGTAGTATAAAGTTGGTTGGGCGTTGGGTTATTCCTCGTCTCCGGCGCGGCGGCGGCGCCGGTGGCGGTGGGTCCGTCCGTCTCCGATCTCCGGCGAGGCGCTGGCAGGGGCAGCTGAGCACAGTGATCACTTCCACTGATCAGCCTCCGCATTCCGCAAGGCCCACCAGACGATTCCTCACTCCAGCATCTCGGGCTGGGCTGGGCTCTTGTTGTGCTGGCGCTAGACAGGTCAATATTAGGGCCCATCTACGTGATGGGCTGAGATTTCGGTTCAGCTAAAAAAGGCCTAACGAAGGAAATGCGATTATGGGAGGGAAAAAGTCTACTTTTCCTCCCCAACTCTCACCAAAGTCCGCTTTTTCTCCCTCAACTTCAAAACCGGACGAACCACCTCCCTCAACTTTTAAAACCGTGCACTTTACCTCCCTCGAGCGGTTTTGAAGGCGGTTTTGCTACATGCGATATGCTACAGTAAACTGTGGTTTTGATACGGTATCCGTGTTTTTGCCTTTTTATTTTTTTATTTATTTCGGTTGAATCTTTGAAAAATCATAGTAAATCACCGATAAATCATAAAATAGAAAATCTAATTTTGTTGTACTCCACACGAGTAGATCTACATAGTGAACATATAATATGGTATGCTTTAGTACAAACTTTTTGCTACGAAGGTTTTGTCTTTTTCTTTTTATTTATTTGGCTAAATCTTTGAAAAATCATAGTAAATCACAGAAAAATTATAAAATAGAAAATCCAATTTTTTTGGACTCCACATGAGTAGATCTAGATAGTAAATATATAATATGGTATGCTTTAGTCCAACAAAATAATTATAGAAGCTGTAGCTATGAATTATTGCAATTAATTACAGAAAAACATAGATCTAAAGCTACAACAAAAATTTTGTACTAAAGCATATCATATTATATGTTCACTGTATAGATATGCTCATGTAGAGTCTAACAAAATTAGATTTTCTATTTTATGATTTTTCTGTAATTTACTATGATTTTTCAAAGATTCAGCCGAAATAAATAAATAAATAATACAAAACCTTCATAGCAAAAACTTTGTACTAAAGTATACCATATTATATATTCACTGTGTAGATATACTCATGTGGAGTGCAACAAAAATGGATTTTCCATTTTATGATTTTTTCTGTGATTTTTCAAAGATTCAGCCGAAATAAATAAAAGGAAAAGGCAAAAACATGGGTACTGTAGCAACCACCGTGTACTGTAGCGTACTGCCGTTACTGCAGTAAAACCGCCTTCAAACCCGCTCGAGGGAGGTAAAATGCACGGTTTGAAAAGTTGAGGGAGGTGGTTTGTCCAGTTTTAAAGTTGAGGGAGGAAAATCGGACTTTGGTGAGAGTTAGGAGAGAAAAAGTAGACTTTTTCCGAGCATGGCTATCGCATGGCCGGCCCTACGGTACGTGTCATTGGCACGGAGTGGCAATGTTTCAAGTGCCAAACCGGCAAAAACAACCAAACAGGCTTTTTCTAACAACGTCCCGGAATCTCTCAAATTTCATCCCTCCAATCGGCGTGTACTGGGTACTGGCTCAACTTGGACCGTTCGCGATACAAGGTGACTGAATTGCTGCTGAAAAAAGTGGCCTGGGTCTATATAGCCAGGATTAATCCAGAGCGTGACAACTTGACACTTCAATTACGAGCATAGGCAGTCACAAAATTCAACTGCCTCATAGAATACCAGACGATTAACGGAGGCGGTCGATTTTATTTACGGAAAAATAGATTTATGGAGGCGAGCACCTTAAAATAACCGCATCAAAAAATGACCTATTTTCGGAGGCGGTCTTCTTAGAGTGCCCACCTTTATAAATCCATTTTTGGAGGTGGCACACTATAAGGCCTACCTCCTAAAATACAGGCCCAGCTCCCAGCCTAGGCAGCCCATCTCGGCCTGATATCACGCTCATAGTATATATACCTAGAGCTAGGGTTTCACTCACTTATCTCTCTCATAGCCCCTCAGTCGCCCCCAGTGGCGAAACTAGAGTAAATTAGAGAGGGGTGCACTTAGCTTGTAGGTGCATAGACATCTTTCTATGGGGGGTGCATATATGGTGGAATTTTATACATAATCACTGTTTTTACAATTTTTGGGGGTTCATTTGCACCCCCTAATCTACATGTAGCTTCGCCCCTGGTCGCCCCTTCCCTCAGTCGCACCTACGCCCCCGACGCCCCACACCCGACGCCCCTCACTCGCTGCTCCCTCTCCCTCACCTCTCCCTCTCTCCCATGGCAGCCCCCCCTGAGGCTCCTCCCTCCAATCCCAGATGCCACGCCCGACCCCCTCCCTTTCCGTCTCTAAGATGTGGCGCCCGACCATCTCCCTCTCGTCCCCTCTCCCTCTCCGTCTATGAGATGTGGCGCCTGGCCCTCACCCTCCGGCGGCACGCGGCGCGGCAGCCCCAGGAGGGCAGCGGCGCTGGCCGCAGCCGGCCCGCACGCGCCCTCTCTACGCCTCTCTCCCTCCGGCGGTGCGCGCCCTCTCTCCTCCCTATGGTGGCGGAACGGCGCGTGGATGCCAGATCCGGCGACGTCGCTATGCGGGGAGGCCGAATCCAGCTACGGCATGCACCGAGAGGTCTTCGGCGGCGCCCTCTCTCCTCTCCTCCCTCCGACGGCGCCCACACGTGACGACGGTGGAGACCTACTAGATCCGGCAAGGAGGCGGCCGGATCTGGCGAGCACTACCGGATCTGGCAAGCGGGCGACCTCCTCCAGCGAGCGGACGCGACGGCGGTGCAGATCAAGCGAGCGGAATGACGGCGTGTGGATGGGCTCGGCGGGCCCATGGATGGGCTTGGCGGGCCTGTCCATGGATTTTTCCTTTTTTTTCCTGTTTGATTTACGGAGGCGGGCAAAGCAACCGCCTCCGTTAATCCAGCATTAACGGTGACCTTTGATTGAAAGCGGTTGCAATGCCCGCCTCCATTAATCTAAAGTGCCCGCCTCCATTAAAGTTATTGTAGTTGGTCAAGTCAGAAGAAATGGCGACATATATACCATTCTAAAAAAAGGCGACATACCCTTCAAAAAAATAAAAGGCGACATGTTCCTTTTCCATGTGTAGAAGCTTGGTACGAGGTCACCGACTAGCTCTCACGAATTCCACTGCAGGATCTCTAACAAGCAACCATAATCCAACTCTTTTTTCCTATTAGGGCTGTGTTTAGTTGAGAAAAATGGGGCGAAAAGTTACTGTAGCACTTTTCGTTGTTATTTGGTAAAATTTGTCCAACCATAGATTAATTAGACTTAAAAGATTCGTCTTGAACTTTACAGACAAACTATGTAATTAGTTATTTTTTTTACCTACATTTAATGCTCCATGCATGCGTTTAAAGATTCGATGTGATAGGTGGAAGAGGAAATATTTTGGGTTTGCATGGGAAGTAAACAGGGCTAGGGTTTGATTGGAAGTAGACTTTTATACTTTTATTACCACATTCTCTTATTACATATCAATTGCCAATGGCCCTATTTGGTACAACTCACTATAATTTATTTATGGTCAATATAAGCTAAAACTATAAGGCAATGCAATATATATATATATATATATATATATATATATATATATATATTGTGGCCATGCTTCTCTCCACAAGCCCATTGCACTAATTAAAACGCACAAATTTCCCTCATCTTTAGCACGTCCATCCATGTGCCAGGGCTTCAGTCGCCAGCCCAAACTGGTCGTCTTCATCGTTACCACTCTCGACGGGCCGTCGTCGGCCTCTAGCCACCTCGGGCAGCAAGGAGCTGAACGTGAACACGTCTGCCGTCAGTGTCACGCGCCGGCCGGCGGGTGTGCGAGGTTCCCTTTGGCGCCCAACACTTCACCTGCGTGCTTTGCGGGCTAACGACGTGCCTGTGCGAGTCTCAACTCTCAAGTCGTCGAGTCGAGCATTCATCTTCCATA
Organism: Saccharum hybrid cultivar R570; assembly: GCA_038087645.1. NCBI lineage: Eukaryota > Viridiplantae > Streptophyta > Magnoliopsida > Poales > Poaceae > Saccharum > Saccharum hybrid cultivar. Next base: position 155,027 of record JAQSUU010000647.1, on the reverse strand, counting down.
GCTAGGCACCGCACGTATGGAAGACGAGTGCAGGCTGCGGGCGGGCCTTATCTGGAGTTCCTCTCAGGCCTGGTTTACTTTGCAAAAAAATTGAAACTGATGAATAGTACCGCTTTCGTCTTATTTGACAAATATTGTTCAATCGTGGATCAACTAGGCTCAAAAGATTCATCTCGTGATTTTCAACTAAACTGTGTAATTAATTATTTTTTTACCTATATTTAATACTCCATGCAAACGGCTAAAAATTGATGTGATGAAAAGAGAGTAAAAAAACTTGGAATTTATATGGCATCTAAACGAGGCCTCAGTGAAGCTGTGGCTTCGAATGCTCTCTCCTTCCGTCTCTGTGAACACCCCACCAGCCATCTCAAGGCAAATCATGGACGCTGCTGCTGTTGCCGCTACCCTTGAGGTGATTAACTCTGGCCAACCACCTGCCGCCCCAGTCGTTACTGCTGCCTCGGCCGGCGGGTGTGGACAATGCTACGGCGCTGACCTTTTCCCAAGATGCTGCCCAGTGTTAGGTTTTGATCTTCCACCATTAGGCCCAACGGCCTTTTGGGCCCTGTTCTCGCGTCCTGATCGGGGGCGCCCAACTCTACATGGTTGGTGGGCCCCCGTCACACTGCGCTATATATAGAGGTGGGGGCCGGCCGGTTCCAGGTACGAGGTTCACCTTAGTCGTCACTCCCCACCAATATTCCTGATCCCGATCTGAGAGGGGCGCAGCCAGTGACGGGAAGTCGCCACCGTCTTCACTGCGCCACCACTTCACTGCACCGACTCCTCTCTCCACCGAACGTCGCTGCCGGAGCGCAGATGGCGTCCACGAACGAGACCCTGCCCGGCGCTTCCACCACTCCGACCGCTGCGACGACTACGGCTTTTGATGGTCTGTGATTCCTAGTCCGCACTCCCTTATCTCTCTCTCTCCGTCTCCCTCAATTCCAGTAGAAGGTGACTAGGTACTTGATTATCCTATATCTACTGTGAAATCACCCGATCTAATGAACCTAAGAAGCAGAGAATCTAACCATGGTACCGGAGCCACGGTTCACTGAGTAGAAACCTAGATCGGGATACAAAGAAACGAGAAAGAACTAGAACTCGATTCGGTTTTTCAGATCTGGAAAATATAGAACATGAAACCCTAACCCTAACTGAGAAACCCCATCGTGGTAAAAGAAAGAAAGGTCGGAGGTTGAAGGGACTTACCTGGACCTGTTGTCCTCACCGCCGGCGGTCTCTGCTTGCCGCGCGGGAACATGAACTGGACCACTGTCCAAACCGCTCGACGGCGGTGAGCTCAGCCTAGGGCGAGCTCGCACACCGGCGAGGGGTTAGGCAGTGGCGCCGTCGCCTCCCTCCGCCACCCACCATGGATGGCAGCTACTCTACCGAGCGGCACAAGAGAGGGAGGAAGAAGAAATGGAGGAAGAAGAAGTGGCGGGGTGGCCGGATCTGCTCCGGCGGGTACCCTACTCCGGCGGGTGCTCTCCCCCTTGCCGGTGGTGGCCGGTCGCCATGGGCGTCGCCACCGCCGTGTCACTGAGACAGACGGGGGATGGGGGAAAGAATGAAATGGAGATTAGGGTTTAGGTGCAGCCGAATCCACTGGGGATTTTGATCCCGCGACGGACGCGGACAACCGTCCGATTGGAATGAACAATCCAGATCAGCTCGCGACGAGCTGGGATCAATAAGGCCCAGGCGGGGCGAGCTCGGAGGCCGAATTGCCGGCCTAGGCCCAGGTTGCGGCCTGGGCGCGGAATCCCCTTCGACGAGTAAGCGGCCAGGCCAACTGGGCCGCCAAACGTGGCTGGACAGCGCACGCTGCTGGTGGGCCGACCCGGCCGCTGGGCCGAATTCGTTTTCCTCGGCCCAGATGAAAATGAACCTTATGAATTTAATTTTCCAGAAAACTATTTGATACCTTTTGAATGAATTTGAATAGAATTTTGATATGATTTTCCGTGCAATTTTGTCCAACGACATTTTGCTCACAAAATAGTGAATTTTTTTAGTGCTTCTGAAAAATAATAATATAAAATATTATTAATGTTTCCGCTGTGCATGATAATTATTGTTCTCTTTGATTAAATTTAAACCAACGGGATAATTTAATTTTAAGAGAAGTGATGAATTTCTGATAATTTTGATGAGATTATGATGTTGTTATTTTATGACCAACGTTGTTAATAACAATATTATAATATGATCCATGAGGAAATTATGCATTAATTTTACTTCTGCCCAACGGTGATGTAAAATGTTTGCATGGATGAATTATATGTTTTAATTTGACCAATGTTAAGTTAAAGCATACGATTTTATGTATAAATATTTCTCACTAACTCTGGTGTGGTTTCAGGAGGCAAAAGCAGTGTGAACATCGCGAACATCCCGCCGCTCAATGGTAACAACTACCGTGTCTGGCGGGAGAAGTATGAACTGGAACTTGCGTTGGGAGAGGTCGATTTTGCTATTACCTCACCGTGTCCTACTGAGCCAGAGGACCCGGTGAGAGGCGATGATGAATCTGACACTGATTTCGCTTCTCGCAAGCGTAATCATGCTGAGAAAAGAATGAAATATGATCTTGAACATAGGCAATGGACCCTCTTCGACCGTTAGTGCCTGTTGGTGGCTAGAGCCACCATAGAAGAACAAATAAGGGGTTCGATCCCTGAATGTGCCACTGCCATAGAATATCTTGAGCATATCAAGAATCAGTTTACTGGGTCTAACAGGGCCAAAGCCAGTTCACTGATTAAGAAGCTTGTCACTAAAAAAATACTGGTGGTGGCATAAGAGAGCACATTTTGAAGATGAACACTATGACATCTAATCTTAAAGAAATGAATTTGAAGGAAGATAAATTCCTGATTCATTTGATTTTTGCTTCTTTGCCAAAAGAGTATGAAACTTTTGTTGTGAACTACAACGTACAACCTGAAAAATGGAACATAGAGACGCTCATTGCAATGTGTGCTCAAGAGGAGGAGAGACTAAAGTCCTCACAGGGTGACACTGCTCATTTTGTGAAGGACAATAAGAGAAAGAACTTCAGTGGCAAGAATAAGCCACAAGAAAAACCTCAGTGGAATAATGCCTCTTCCTCCAAGTCACAGGGAAAGAAACCCCAGAACTCTGAGAATCAGCAGAACAACCCCTATGGTGCAGCTGAAATAGATCAATGCAAGCATTGCTTCAAGAGAGGACACTACAAGAGGGATTGCCCTGACTTCCTGAAATCTCTACTAAAGAGAGGTGAGAAATTTATTACATTTGTAGATGAATCCCTGTATTTATATTATGCAAAATCCACTTGGTGGGTTGATTCAGGAGCAACTACTCATGTTACAAATTCTTTACAGGGGTTAAGTGGGACGAGAACCTTGCAAAGAGGAGAAAGAACGATTAAATTTGCAAATAGAGTGCAAGCCAATGTTGAAGCCATTGGAGATTTATCTTTAAAATTGAATAATGGTTTTGTACTTAGACTTAAAGAAGTACTTTATGTTTCCTCTTTGCGTAGAAATTTGATAAGTGTTTCGAAACTTGATGATGATGGAATTGATTGTCATTTTGATAATGACAAATGTAAGATACTTATTAATAATGAATGTGTTGGTCTTGCCTTCTGACAAGACAAGATTTATTTATTATCTCTTGATAAGAATGCGAACAATGTATGCAATGAGAATATGAATGATTCCCCATCTGCGAATGTAACTAAGAAGCGGAAGCGAATTGATGATGCCTCTTCGAAATTATGGCACTGTCGCTTGGGCCATATTTCGAGGGGGAGAATAGAACGACTGATTAAAGAATCAATTCTTCCGCACTTAGAATTTTTAGATTTAGAACAATGTGTTGATTGCATCAAAGGAAAGTATGTCAAGAAAATTAAGAAAGATGCCAAACGAAACGCAGGAACTTTAGAAATAATCCACACTGATATATGTGGTCCATTTCCTGTGATAAGTGTGGATGGTTATGATTCATTTATAACATTCACAGACGACTACTCTCGTTATGGCTATATTTATCTAATTAAAGAAAGATCGGAAGCATTGGATAAATTCAAAATATTTAAAGCTGAGGTTGAAAATCAGCATAATAAGAAAAAAAAAGATAGTACGATCAGACCGAGGTGGAGAGTACTTTGGGCGACATACCCCATATGGCCAAATTCTTGGACCGTTTGCAAAGTTTCTACAGGAAAATGGTATAGTCGCTCAGTACTCCACACCGGGGGAGCCTCAGCAGAATAGAGTGGCTGAAAGATGTAACCGTATCTTAATGGATATGGTAAAAAGCATGATAAATTACTCCACATTACCGATTAGTTTTTGGATGGAGGCACTGAAAACCGCCATTCACATACTTAATCGAGTACCAAGCAAATCGGTGCCTAAAACACCATATGAATTATGGACAGGAAGGGAACCCTCACTTAACCACTTGCGTGTGTGGGGCTGTCCGACTGAGGCAAAAGTGTTTAACTCAAACATAGAAAAGTTAGACTCCAAGACAGTCAGCTGCCATTTTATTGGCTATCCAGAAAGATCAAAAAGATATCGCTTCTATTGTCCTGACAGATATACGAAGATTGTAGAAACAAGACACACTGTGTTCTTGGAGGATAACATGATCAGGGGGAGCATGGTAGCACGAGAAATTAGCCTACAGGAGAAGCGGGTACATGTACCCACTCCGATGGTTGAAGAACCATTCTTTACGCTACTTGTTGCTATTGAGCCGACAGTGCAGGACACTATAGTACCAACACCTATTGCAAGTTCTCCCGTGGCGACAATGAATGAACATGAAGAACCTGTCTTTGAGGAGCCTGTCCTTGAGGAACCTATAGAACCAAATGTCGCGCATGAGGAAGAACAGCAACAACCCAATGTGGAACAAGTGCCAGAGGCACCTAGAAGGTCTCAAAGAACAAGAAGGTCAGCTATTTCTAATGACTATGAAGTTTATAAAACAGAAGAATTTCAGATGGGGGATGATCGCACCTCATTTGAAGAAGCCATGAGAAGCGACCACTCATCGAAGTGGTTTAAGGCCATGGAAGATGAAATGAAATCAATGAGTACCAATAAAGTTTGGAACTTGGAAATTATTCCTAAGGGAGCCAAAACAGTAGGTTGTAAATGGATCTACAAAATAAAATATGACTCCCAAGAGAATATAGAAAGATTTAAAGCGCGACTTATGGCGAAAGGCTTTACGCAAAGAGAAGGGATTGATTACAATGAGACGTTTTCTCCAGTCTCATGTAAAGATTCCTTCAGAATTATAATGGCACTTGTAGCCCACTATGATTTGGAGTTACATCAAATGGATGTAAGGATGGCGTTCCTTAACGGGGATTTGAAAGAAAATGTTTATATGGCACAACCGAAAGGTTTTGTTGTAAAAGGAAAAGAAAATATGGGATGCCGCCTAAAGAAATCAATCTACGGATTGAAGCAAGCCTCAAGACAGTGGTATTTGAAATTTGATAGAACAATAAAAGGTTTTGGGTTTAAGGAAAATGTTGAGAACAATTGCGTTTACGCAAAATTCAAGAATGGAAAGTACATATTCCTGATTTTGTATGTGGATGATATCCTGCTTGCCAGTAGTGATGTCAATCTACTAATGGAAACGAAGAAATTCTTGTCCTCAAACTTCGATATGAAAGATCTCGGTGAGGCCTCGTTCGTTTTGGGAATAGAGATTCACCGAGACAGAAGAAAGGGGTTCTAGGATTATCGCAAAAGACAAACATAGAAAAGGTTCTGAAGAAATTTAGTATGCATGCGTGCAGTCCTTCACCTGCTCCTATTGTCAAGGGCGATAGATTTAGGGAACATCAATGCCCCAAGAACGAATATGAGATTAATCGAATGAAAGCGGTACTGTATGCTTCAGCAGTTGGAAGTTTACAATATGCTCAAGTGTGTACATGCCCTGACTTAGCTTTTGTTACCTGGTTACTTGGCAGATATCAAAAGAATTCAGGAATAGAACATTGAAAATTAGTGAAGAAAGTCCTGCGTTATTTGTAGGGTACAAAAGGCCTCATGCTAACGTATAGAAGATCTGATTCCCTATAAATAGAGGGGTATTCAAATTCCGATTATGCGGGAGAAGAAAGAAAATCCACGTCAGGATATATATTTACTCTCGCAGGAGGGGCTATATCGTGGAAAAACTCTAAACAAACCGTAACTACATCCTCAACAATGTATGCCGAGTTTGTAGCATGCTATGAGGCAACGGGGCAGATGAATTGGCTAAAGAAATTCATACCCGGATTGAAAGTGATTGATAATATCAATGAACCACTGAGGTTGTATTGTGATAACAACCCAGCGGTACAGTATGCTCACAACAATAGGTCAAGTAGTGCTGCCAAACACATTGACATAAAGTACTATGTTGTGAAAGATAAAGTTCGGGATCATATAATAAATCTTGAGCATATAAGTACAGAGAAAATGCTCGCGGATCCGCTCACAAAGGGCTTACCACCCAACGTGTTCAGAGAACACGTAGCCGGCATGGGTTTAAGGGAAATCCTATGATTCCCGAACATATGAAGGGCCCAGAAGAAAGTTTCATTCCAAAACGGAGAAATGTGTTGTGGCTGTTAGTCTAACGGCACTAATTGCTGTGACGATGAGATAGTTCAATGCACTAACCTGTAATGGAATAGGATAGAAGTAAGAAAAATATGAATCAAAAGTTTTGAGTATGAAATTAAAGAACGAAGAAAATGATGAAAGATCAAGGGGGAAAATGTTAGGTTTTGATCTTCCACCATTAGGCCCAACGGCCTTTTGGGCCTTGTTCTCGCGCCCTGATTGGGGGCACCCAACCCTACATGGTTGGTGGGCCCCGTCACACTGCGCTATATATAGAGGTGGGGGTCGACCGGCTCTAGGTACGAGGTTCACCTCAGCCGCCACTCCCCACCAATATTCCTGATCCCGATCTGAGAGGGGCGCAGCCAGTGACGGGAAGCCGCCACCGTCTTCACTGCGCCACCACTTCACTGCACCGACTCCTCTCTCCACCGAACGTCGCTGCCGGAGCGCATATGGCGTCCACGAATGAGACCCTGCCCGGTGCTTCCACCACTCCGACCGTTGCGACGACTACGACTTTTGATGGTCTATGATTCCTAGTCCGCACTCCCTTATCTCTCCCTCTCTGTCTCCCTCAATTCCAGTAGAAGGTGACTAGATACTTGATTATCCTATATCTACCGTGAAATCACCCGATCTAATGAACCTAAGAAGCAGACAATCTAACACCCAGGACAGCCCCGTCTTGTCCCATATATATGCCGTGCCAGCTGCTCCCCTGGCGGACACCGAGCTTGCGGCCCCTCTCCCCAGTCTCGCACCTTTCCCACAAGACGTACGCGACGCGAACGTACAGCGCCCTGTACCGGAGCCGAAGCTCTCCTCTCCAGTCTCCGGGCAATGTCAAGTCAGCGTTTACTCTCTGCCACACCAACCGATTCGTTCCTACCGTCATGCGCTCCTCGCTTCAAAGGGCTCAGCCTCCATTCCCAGTCCTCCTCCTTTCAAACCACCCTCATCATCCACAAGTCACCACTCGTGCCCGGCACGCCAATGGCTCACTGGCCTTCGCCCACCTCGGGGTCTCTAGCTAGTCACTCCTCAAGCGATTCCTTCGCGGGCAGCGGCAGGCTCAGCGGCGGGATGGTGACGGCGGAGGGCGGGACGCCGACACCAGATCTGCCGCCCCTGGGCATTTGGTCGGGATTGCGTCTGATCCGCGGCCGCGATGTTGTGGAGGAGTTCAATATTCCGGGACTCGGAGGAACTACAACCGGAAATCCTTCCAACTGCCGTCTGAACGAGACCGGGGTAATCAAATCATGCTCACTCGTTTTTTGTGTCTTCATCATCTACAGTGTATGTAACCCTAGTGGTACTAAAGAAATGTTAAGATCTTGTAACTGAGTTTTGGTGTGTGCTTGTAAGCTGCCACCGCCATCATGGGCTGGCTTCTGTTAAATCGGCAGGTGCATATGAAAAAGCATGTTGCATGTAGATGTAAGGTTCGTTGGTTGCAGTCTCTCACACTACACAAAGAGATGAATAGATCTGGTTTGTGAATATTTTAGTACCACTAGGGTTGTTTCGGTTATAAATTCTCAATCCAGGATTGAGGGATTGTTAGGTTGATCCCCAATCCAAAGGGATTGGAGGGGATTGAGGTGGGTTTAATTTTTTGCGATTGGGGATCAAGGGGATTGTATCCCCTACTTCAGCAGTGTGGACTGTGGAGTGGGAGCATGGGAGTTTGGCCGTCAAACTTCCTCACAAAAAAAATACTCCTAAACACTAACGCTGATGATGATACGTTGTCATTTGTTTCAGGTGCCTGGCGGCGGCGGCTGCTGCTTCAAAACCCAGGAGGAATACGAAGGCCTCAAATTCACACCCCAAATTCTACTATGCAAAAAGGAGATTCCCCATCACATCAAAATACTGGCAAATGCATGGAGTACTAAATGTAGATGAAATCAAAAACTAATTGCACAGTTTTATTGTACTTTGCGAGACGAACATTTTAAGTCTAATTAATTAATTTTTGAACAATTTTTTACACTAAAAACAAAAAGTGCTACGGTACGCGGGGTGGCACTGTGCCGAATCGGCCACCCCCGAGTCGGCAACTAAACAAGGCCGAAAAGATAATCGTACCAGCGCTGAGTTGTGAGCCGGTGGGCAACCCAGAGATGGCCGCTGCTGTGGAGGATCTGAAGCACGAGATCGTGGCGCAGACGTTGGCCATCGCCCAGCTAAAGACAGACATTGAAGATGTCAAGGGCTTCAAGGGCAAGCTTGGTGCTGGCGACAAGGTTCAGAAGGTTGCCAAGACTGATTCGATTGCGCTTCAGGGAAAAGCCATTGTGAAGTGGTTCTTCGTGGCTAATGTAGGCCTCGTTTAGTTCCAGGGGGTGTCGTATGGGGTGTTCGGATAATAATAAAAAAACAAATTACAGAATCCGTCAGTAAACCACGAGATGAATTTATTAAGCCTAATTAATTCGTCATTAGCATGTGTTACTGTAGCACTTCATTGTCAAATTATGGACTAATTAGGCTTAAAAGATTCGTCTCGTAAAGTAGTCAAATCTATGCAATTAGTTATTTTTTAGTCTATATTTAATACAACATGCATGTGTCCAAACATTGGATGGGATATGGTGTAAATTTTTGGGGAAAAACCATAATTGTCCTGCTCTTCGGCATATCGCCATGTTTGCCAAGTGACTAGTGACTAGTGCCTAGTTAGTTTGGCAAGTCCAGTCCCCTTGGGATGGTGGACTTTTCCCAGGGAAAGTAATCTATTAGCCACTAAGGGCATGCCCAGCGGGTAGCTACGTCGCTGGCCTTGTCCGACGTGGAAGGAAAAAAGCGGGAAAGAGAAGACTCGCTAGCGTCGATTGAATCGCTGATCGATTTCGCATGAACCGAGAAAAACACAAACGAACAGATGGGGCTGGTTAGGAGAGAGATTGCAAATCAATTGTATTTTATTTCTCACTCATCCACATCAGCCGGAGAAGTCGCCGGGTCTGTTGGGGACGCCCTAAGTTCTCCATAGGTGTAGATGGTGGACTTTGCATTCCTGAGTTTGCCTCCCCTTTACTTTTGAGGTGTGGGGGTAAGGGACTAAGGGGAAATTTTGGTTTGACAAGTGTTTCAGGTAGGCACAAGGAAGCTAGCCGCTAACCCACCGTTACTAAAGTGTAGTATATGGCCTGACCTGTTAAACAGGCAACTGTCGTCTTGATGGCAGGTAGAAGTAGAACCTGGACCTGCTGCTTAAGTGCTGCAGTGGTTGATGCTGTTATGAACTTATTAATATTAGGTGCAGCCCACTATGTTTCTGCTCTAAATCGTTGAAGGTCCTGAGAAATTGTTTCATCCGTTTGCTGTGTTTCGGTGCCACTGAATTGGTTCGTTGCTGCTTCTGAGAAGAGCTGGTAAACTTAGAAACTGCTTCGTGATGATAGTTTACTGAATTGCTGCTGAAAGACAGTGGCCTGGGCCTATATAGCTAGAATTAATCCAGAGCGTGACAGCTTGACACTTCAATCACGAGCTTGGTTATTGGTCAAGTCAGGTGAAAGGCGACATGTTCTATCTGTAGAAGCCAACCGTAATCCTACTTCCTCTTTTTCTTCGTATTAGGATTTTTTTTTGAAACTTTCGTATTAGGATTTGATTCAAAGTAGACATTTATTAGTAAATGAAAAATATGTCTAGGCATGTGCGCGAAAAAGTAGAGTTATTATCGCATTCTCTTATTACATATCTATTGTCAATGATCCTATCTGATCAAAATAAGATAATACTAGAAATAAAACGACACATTTTTTTTTATAAATTTTGTACCCACATTTCTCTCCACATCCCCATTTTTGTATTAAAACACATAAACTTCTCTCGTTTTCGGAGACACACGATTTTCCTTGAAACAAAAAACTAGACCCCCTTCTCGTACTTTTCTCTTGTGGACTGGAGAAAGCCCTAAGGACGTCCTCAATAGCAGTTTACAAATAACTAGCTAGATGAGTCCTGTTCTTCTTCTTTCAAAAAAAAGTCCCCTTCTTCTGTCTTGAATGCTTATAGAGGAGCTGAAACATTTATGATGGAGCATTCCTATTGATCCAGAATAAGGCTTTTTGTTTTTTTTTTTTTGCCGTTGTGTACATGTACCCTTGTGGTAGCCACGAATAGATCAAATTCCACCTCATCTATAGGTAACTCCATCTGACCCATCTTTTGTGTGGTCGAGTCAAAGAAAACTAGAGGCAGCATAGGGAAAGAGTGCGGGCAAAACGTTCCAGGTCTAGGGGACTCCAAGTCCTCCAAGATGGGTTGGCCAATCTACTTTCTTCCAACTAACCTTGCATTTGCCTCCTTTGAGCTCCTCACATTCTACCCACAAAAATGCATGTCTTGCTTTGTCCAAATTCTTATTGAACTATAGTTCAATTCTCCGCGCGTTGCCACAAGAACTAGTGGGGACTTTTCAGTTGAACAATGGCCAACGAAGCTGAATATTAGTGATATGGACTATTTTGTTGGAGAAGTTTAACATCTAAGATGACCACCAGAAACACTCGAGTCAACTGGTATTAGCGTTAAGTGACCGGTGCCAATACATGAAGTTGGATATCAGTGATCATTCAATGCAGCTACTACAAATAAAATGAGATAGATTGCCAAGCTTTATGAGGTATAAAATATATTATTATATGATAGATCTCTACACTCCTAAAATGCGAAATATAATTATGAGTTAAATGCATGAGTGTGTTAGATGATATGTATAGTATATGCATGAATACATGCATGCGTGTGTACCTAGATGGCGTCAACTCAGATAAGTATGCACAACCAGAATTTTCTACTTCTCCTAGTGAAGTGGGATTCTCCTAGTGTTTTAGTATTCAAAATTTAGTATAAACTTTCCCTACCAAATGTCTTCTAGTAAGATTTTCATGTGCTATGACTAGTGGTAGTGTTTTACTACTACTTAGAAACACTAAGAGAATTCCACCATTTTTGTAGGGATGGGTCAAAGTATGTGATGAGGAATCGGTCGTAGCTTAGAAGATAGAGATCAGAGTTTGTTGTAACTTGGTCCACACCCTGAAGTTGTGTCGGTTCTATATGTAAGCCACGGCGCGGCTGTTCCAGCCATTCACTCAATCAACACGCATATGCTCGTAACCCAAGATAGGGTATGTCATTTCTCCTATGCGCCACTGAGAATTTTACATGGTAATCAGAGCCATCTAATAGATCAATCTCCATGGCGAGCTCGTCCTCCGTCGGCAGTCACCTTTCCGGTCATTCCGTTGCGGAGAAGCTCATCAAGCTTAACCACACCCTATGGAAGGCACAAGTTAAGGCTGTCGTACGTGGCGCAAGGCTCAAGGGCCATCTCACCGGTGCCTCTGAGGCCCCGGAAACTCATCTCGTCACCAAGGTTGACGACAAGGAGGCGAAAACGCTGAATCCGGCGCATGAAGAATGGGAGGCGGCCAGTCAACAGGTGTTGAGCTTCCTCCTGTCATCTCTGTCCAAGGAAGTGATGACACAAGTCGCTACATGCGAAACAGCGGCAGAGGCATGGAAGATGATTGAAGGGATGTATGCATCTCAAACTCGTGCACGCATGGTCAACCTCCGCATCGCGTTGGCCACGACAAAGAAAGGTAACTTAACTGCTGCTGAGTACTTTGCTAAGATGAAATCCCTAGGTGATGAAATGGCAGCGGCCGGAAGAAACCTCGATGATGAAGAACTGGTGGAGTACATGATCACCAGGCTCGGTGAGGACTACACGTCATTGGTTACTGCTCTCACAGCGAGGGTAGAACCAATCTCTATTGGGGAGCTGTACTCGCAGCTGCTCAATTTTGAGACCCGTATGGATCTCACATACAAGAACTCCAGTGGCGGATCGGCAAATGCGGCAAGCTGTGGACACGGTGGTAACCGAGGTGGACCGCGTGGCCACGGAAGGCAACACCGCGGTAGCGGTCGCGGCCGTGGATCTCAGCATGGTCCTGGCAACGGTGGACCACCAAGAGGAGGTGCTCGCGGCTTCAACAACAAGAATAGTCGCGTGAATCCCCATAATACAGAAGACGATCGGCCCCTGTGTCAGGTATGTTACCAGAAAGGGCATATAGCATAGATCTGTTGCCACAGGTTTGAGGAAGGCTACGTACTCTGCTACCACCAGCTCCTACGCAGCTAACACCAACTGGTACACCGACACAGGAGCTATAGATCACATCACAGGAGAACCGGAGAAGCTAACACATTGGAGCAAGTACCATGGTGGTGATCAAATTCACACCGCCAATGGAGCAGGTATGGATATTAGTCATATTGGTCATACTACTGTTCATGCCCCATCTCGCAATATTCATCTCAAAAATGTCTTATATGTTCCACAAGCCAAAAAGAATCTTATTTCTATTCACAAGCTAGCTTCTGATAATGATGCTTATTTAGAATTTCATCCTAATTTCTTTTTGATTAAGGATCAGGCAACGAAGAGTACCATCCTTGAAGGGAGGTGTCACAAAGGGTTGTACCCCCTTCCTATACAATCAATAAAACATGCTTGCGGCGCCTCCAGAGTTCCTCTATCGAGGTGGCATAGTCGCTTAGGTCATCCCTCATCCGTCATCATGAAGCAAGTTATTAGCAATAATAGTCTTCCTATTTTAGACCAATCATCCAATGAGTCGGTTTGTGATGCTTGTCAACAAGCAAAGAGTCATCAATTGCCTTATTCTAGATCATCAAGTGTGTCTAATTTTCCTTTAGAACTCATTTTCTCAGATGTCTGGGTCCTGCACCAGAATCTGTTGGTCAAAATAAATATTATGTGAGCTTTATTGATGACTACAGTAAATTTACTTGGATCTATTTGTTGAAATATAAATCTGAAGTTTTTCACAAGTTCCAATAATTTCAAATGCTTGTTGAAAAACTGTTCAATAGAAAAATCCTTGCTTTGCAAACCGATTGGGGTGGGGAGTATAAAAAACTTAATTCCTGAAAGGCGTTGCTTGCATCATTTGGGTGCTCAGAATCCTTGCAGCCATCATCCTCACGATCATCACGCTTCTTGGACCTCTTGTTTTCCTCTTCGCAGTAGGCCTTAGTTAAGCCATAGCATTGACGCATTGTATGTTTGATATTCTTGTGTATGATGCATGGACCATTGAGGAGCTTCTCATAACGTCATAACTACGCTTAGCGCACGGTTGCTCGACCGAAGCGATGATGTTGTCCGGTTGGTGGCGCCGGAATTGCCCGGCCCTCGAGGTCTTCGGCCTATCATCATAGCGGCGGTTGCGGTCATCATAGCGTATTCTTCGCAGTGATCATCATTGCGACGCGGCGGGCGGTCAGAGCGAGTAGTCTGGACAATGTTGTCCTTGTGCCGCTGGTCGGCCTCTTCGGCGTCGGCGTATTGGTTGGAAGTTTGTAGCATCTTGCCACGGAATGCGGCGGCTTTCGGTTGAACTTGGAGCGTAGCTCGGGATGGTGGTACAACCCCTGGATGAATGCCGAGATGACTTCACCCTCATTGATGTTGGGGATGGAGTTCTTTGTTTCTAAAAAAACACCTGACGTAGCCGTGGAGAGGTTCGTCAGTCTTCTAATAAATCCATTCTAGGTCATGCTTTGTACCTGGTTGGACACAGGTGGCCTTGTAGTTCTCGACGAACATCCTGTTGAGATCATCCCAAGATCCGATCGATGGTGTCCGGCCCCAGACTTATGAGCCAATTCATTACGGATGGTTTGAGCATAATAGGCAAATAATTTGCCATCATGTCAGTGCTTCCTCCGGCAGCAAGTACGGCAATGGCATAGGCATGTAGCCACTGCTCGGGGTTAGCCTTGCCATCATAGGGTTCAACCCTAGAGATCTTGAAGCCTACCGACCACTAGGAGGCTCGTAGCCTCACTGTGAAGGGGTGAGGTTCCTCGGGATCGTCAGCAGCGGGCATTGCGGCGTTGGTGGCAGCGGGCAAGACGGCGTTGCCAACATTGGCACCGACGGCCGGCAGGAGAACAACGGTGGGGTTGCCAAACTCCTCGTCGTACTGCTGTTGATGAATAGCGTCCTATTGGTGGAGCTCATTGTGCTGCCTCTCGAGGTGATTATGGACATCATGGCGAGCGCTGAGGTGTTCACGAACATCGTCGATAGGCTGATTAACTTCTTCATTGGTGTTGCCAAGATTGACCTATGTTGGGCGAGGAGCACGATACCCTGGCTCACCGGGGTTGACGTGGTAGTTGCCATCTGGCCCTGTTGACGGTAGATAAGTGTCAATTTTAACCGTCAACATAGCATGAAAAAGGACTAAACAATAATTACCACTTAGATATAGGGGGTTTACTGACATAATTCCATGAGTTTTGGTGAATGTCTGTTTCTGCAGGGTGTCAGCTGAAAAGAACCAAGGATGGCCCACATGTTAGGTTTACATAGAGACAATAGGGCCACGCATAACTTTTCTGTAATCTGGAAGATACGAGAAGACTCTAGAAACAAACCGGAGGTGAATCCGGCTCAGAAGCCAGGCGGCCGCCCAAGGGTGGGGGCGGGTGCCCCACCTGCAGAGCCAATCAGGAGCAAGCTCCTAGATCATGCCTCCACCGCCTTTGAGGATGAATAATAATCGTTGATCAAGGTCGGTTTGATCCGAGGGTTGTGATGCTTCCTAGAGGGCTATATAAGCAAGGACCCTAGCCCCTGGAGGAGAGAGTTTAGAAACCCTAATTCATATTTTTCAGAGAGAATTTGCCTGAGAGAGGTCCCTTGAATGGATCTTTCTCTAGGGCACATACAAGAGAGATTAGCTTTGTAGTCTCCATGTGAGATTATAGTTCTTCTAGATTGAGAGAGTTAGAGTGGAGGGATGAGTTGGAGGAAGCCCGGCATGTCGGTGTCTCCTCTCCGGCTTGTACCTGCGGGATCAAGTCTCCTAACCCAAGGCTTGGTTCTAGGATTATTCGGTAATTTAACTTTCAATATTAAGTAAGTATGTTGTTATTATTGTTCTATGGTTTACGAGTTTACTTTATTCTCTTCCATGGTAGAGGGTAGGGTAATCGTCTGTAGCGTAAGCGTGGTGCTTAGGCTAGAGAGACTCGTAGATATCCCTTGTCTGGCCGGATCCGTGGTAGTAGCGCGGGACGTGACAATCCCGTTGCTTCCTTTGTACCTCACATCCCGTTAGAAGGATTGGTAGGATTAAGTGCCCTGGTCAAGCATCCTCTGTGGTGTCTCTTTTCCATCAGTATGTCCCCATAGACCAATAGTTTCATAGCTTACCATAGGTTAGAACCAGACTATCGTTGTAATCTTCTCTAATCGCTTATATCTTCGCTACCTTGTAGTGCGGCCCAGGGGTTAAGTATAGAATTAGGTTAGTCATCGTACGCTTTCTCCTTACGGATAAACAAATACGATACTCTAGAAATATCTCCCAGGTGAAATGCTCACCGATATCCGTGCGCTTGCGGATTCTTTTCTGTGTGTGTTAACAAATATCAACAGGGCCCCTCTGGCGCCGTTGCCGGGGAGAAAGACGTCAACTGAGTTAACCTCAAGTCCTGCTTAACCTTGTATTATACTTTTATCTTTTTCTCTTTTCCTTTTGCCTTTTCTTTTCTATCCTTATGGATAACCCAAATTCCACGCCTATCTATCAATATCCTGCACCCATGAACCAAAGCTTAGAGCCACCAGAACCCATGATTCTCACATCTACCTATGAGCTACACCCATGTTTGGTTGCAATAGGTCAAAACCAACTCTTTCCTAGAGCCAAGGTCCTATCTTCTAATCAAGAAGGTAATGAACCAAATGTCCTATGTTCTGATCAAGGAGATAATAAACTTTTGGCTACACTAAGGAAATCTTTCAAGCATCTTATAAATTTAGGTTTAGACCTAGCCTTACAAGACCCTGTTCTTCTTCAATATTTTTATACGGGTCTTGATAATATCGCCTTTGGAGGAGTTTTCCTTTCTTTGTCCATTAGTAAAGCAAGGTTTGTCCTTATTAGTAGACACAATCCTCGCACTAGCCTTCATGATGAACTCCTAGAGGTAAAGAAGGAATCATCCCCCAAACTAGAAGAGGAAGTTTTCATAGCCATGTTACGAACATTCCAACTCCATGATTTGGCTATCCATCTCAAACTAGTTGTACTCCAAAATCCTCTGAGAGAAGAAGAAATTCTACCCTTAGAAATCATTTCCAATGATCTTGGGAGGAGCATAAACTTCCTGCTTCATTAGATCCTTTTAGTACATATAGTTTGAATCTTTTCAAGAATGGATATCTTTGGAAGCTTTTCAAATCCAATTACTTTGAAGGATATTTAGAAAGACTTAAGGATGGCATGTCAAGTGATGCCATAGAAGGAGAGCAAAGCTATCTAGAATTCACTCCTATCTTCTCCCTTTCTATGCCCACATTAGATATGAAATTCGAACCCATCTTTAAACCCATCCTTGATTTCTATTAATCTTCCTATGCTCTTTCTCCTGAGTGATCCTAGAAATCCACCAAGACATCTAAAGCATATGATTCATCAAGACCATAAGGAGGATCGAGAAGAGCAACATCAATGGCAAAAGAGCATTAAAAACCTATGTGCTATTTCCATTGAATGTATAGGCGAGTCCTTATATGAGACCTACTCGAGAGGCAATACAAGGGAAATTTTGGACATTTATGCCGAATCACCCTTGGAAGTTAAAAATGATGGAGACTTCAATGAATAAGGAAGCTACTTTATAAAAACCCTATCAAGTCCTTGCTCATATAAGAAATCTCCTGATTCACTTAGTCTCTCTAACATTGCCCCACATGAGATCTTCAACCGCCTTATGCTCCCTGTTCCTAAAGATTTTAAAAGGGTGGTTGAAGACACATATGTTTATCATAAACATTGCAGATCTCGTTGTGTTGAATCTTGAGATTAGTACATATAAACTAGTGCTAGAGGGAAAACCACTCTGCCAATTCATATCTTGAAGGTTTCCCAAGGACAATATTAGTGTCCTAAAACAAGCACTGTTCAGACCATGACATGAGTATTTACCTTTCTGCTGCGCTACCCTTGTGAAATGAACATAGAGTTATAATTGTAAAAATATTCCTTCGGATATTCTTGTCACTAACTATTCCAGGTTGGAGCAAAAAGATTAAAGGAACAACAAATGCAAGGTATGTCCAACCAATCATTATGCAACATTGAATTACATTCATCCAATCTTAATTTTTGCAAAATTCAAGCTTGGGGGATATACTCCCATGAAAACATCTTTTGCCATGTTGCTAAATATCTTGGTTGTCTCTACCTTTAAGACATGCTCAATTTGCTAAACAACAATCATGCTCTTTCATCACTTCTTGAGTAAATCTCTATTATGCTTTAATGCTGCCTCCATTTACTATTGTATATGTTTAGGTTTGGAGTAGTTTCATTCATCTCTTAAATAAGGCATGGTGCTTAATTTAGGAGGTAGTGATCTTACTTTCAAAGGCTTTTAATTGCGTGCGGTTAGAATGCCTTCCTAAATCAAATTAGACGTGGTGTCTAGGTTGATTTTTGAGCCGATAGTATGCTATAGTAGATGTTGGATATTTTGTTAGACTAACCCCTGCAGAGAAACTCCCAAATTCAAATTGGAAAAGTCCTAAGATGAACTCATACTAGAGATGAAGAGAGACACAATAATCTTGCACAAGGGAGACACAACTCATTCATAGCCAAAGAGAAAGAAGAATAGTGCCACAAAACAAGATCCACAATCAAAGCACTCCTGGAAATTGACAAGAGGAGAGCATGCAACTTTCTGCACCCTCACTAGATTGAGAAGCTGATGCATAAGGAAGGAAGGCCAACTCCTTTAGATGATCCAACCATGATCTTCCTCCTATCATGCTCTCATCGCTCTACACGCTGGTTTGTAATCTCTCAATTAACTATTGCTTTATTTCTATAAGTTTGAGTTATTTCATAATGCCTATATATGAAAATCAAATATAAGATAAAATCAATCTTCTAGAAAAGAATTAATAGTGAATGTTTCTATGCTACTATGTTCAAATAAATTCTTCTGTAGCATAGAAACTGACCCTTAGCTTTGTGACAACAATGCCCCTATCATTACTTGTATACTCCTTCGGGTATATGTGTCCACTAATGTGTAACACCCTAGGTGTTTATCACCAATTAAGTAGTGGGTTTAAGCTCAATCATGATAGATTAGTGGAGGTGACGATGTCAAGGTCAAACCTATGGAAATAAGTCCTAACCTAAACTTGGATATTGCACCCTTGCTTACATATAGGCTCAATTAAAAGATATATGCTTGGGTGTTGTTATCAAAGTATCTTCACATGTCTCACATCAATAACTATCTATATTGATCCCTGGAAAAGTTTCATGAAGTTTGGAATCAAAAAGTCACATGAAATGATAAGTTATATGCTTGTTTGGATTATAACTAAAACTTGCCTTGCGTCCCATGGGAACTAGTGTTGTGCAACATACAAATGCAATATGTGCAACACATCTTGGACACATGTGGAACACCCTAGTGGAACATATGTAGCATGTATCTTGAAACAACCACATGAAACAACTATAGCATTTCACTTGAGTTCTATGTTTCAAGGCATGTGAGGCCTATACTTTTGTGCAACCTATGCATGGTGGGTATGTTTGGCCTCTACATCACCTTAACTACACTTAGGACACATCATAGAACAATGTTCATGTTGATCATTTTGCCTAATTGTGCTTCTAAGTGATGGTTGACCATGTATGGACCCTAGAACACTTTTATTTGATCATTTCAAAAGTGTGACTTAACAACTTTGTATGGCTGTGCAATCTGTAGCAAAGTTGTAGAAAATTTTATAAGGAACAAAAGTTGTAAAGGTGACAAATCTTTAAAAGGTGCACAACATGTCCAAAAATGTCTAACAACCCAGAAATTCCCTGCTGTTAGCCATCCTGAAAATTTTGAAGTGTTGGGGTCGAATTTCAGTTTCATGTACCTTACTTTAGAGCTTTATATCTTGCAACACAAGCTGATCCAGACCTTGATCCTTAAATAAAAGTTGTAGAACATATCATGGGGAACAAACTTTGTTTACTGTCCCTGAGCTAATTCAGTACTTAGCATGGTCCAATCGAGCTCACGAAATTGAATCCAATGCTATTTTTAGGGTTCGAAAATTGGCTAAATTTGGGATGCCTGAAAGTCGCGACTTCCGTTTTTGGGTACCTATCTTTGGTGAATTTTAGTTTGCAAACCATTTCGAATCTGGCCAAACTCCTTTAACCAAAGTCGGAGTACTCATGTAGATCTAGCTGATGGTGAAAATGGTTGATTAAATAAGTGCACGGTTTAGGAGTTATAAGGTAGAGAAGAAGACAGTTTCAGTCAGTTTACAATTGGACTGCAGAATCCAGTTTTGAGGTACCCTCCTTTGGAGCTTTGTATCTCTCCAACCATGCCGAATTAGACTTTGATCCTTTAATCAAAGTTGGAGTACTCCTGTAGCTCTACAACTTCTATTAGTGAAGTTTTTGCTAATTCGAAACGGATTATGAGATAGAGGGAGACGAAAAGGGTGTTTCAGTTGTATGTTTGAGGTGGTATTTAAAATTTTGAATCGGCAGTAGCAGCAGCCATGGCCACCACGCGTCGGGGTCTGCTGCCACGTGGCCGACGCTCTCTCGCATGTCCACCACGTCGCCGTGCACGTCGATTTGGAGAGCCCGAGCACTCACTTGTCCCTCCTGCTCGCTCACTCGCCCTATCTCTCTTGCCCCTCTCATTTTCTCGCTCTCAGCTCGCGAACACGGAGCCGCCATGGAAGCCACCGCGAAGCTCTATTGACATCGCGTTCCCGCAGCTCTGAGCCATCACAGCCACAGCCGCATGAACCGCCGCCTCCGCCTCGTTGTACTCCACCCCACACGCGCGCTCGCTGCGGGCCAGCGCCGCCGGAGGGCCGGCACCGCCAGCACGGCCGCCGGTGAGCCGCTACTCCGCGTGGCCCCACCTCCTCGGGCCACCTCGAGACAAGCCGTGGCCACCCACGGGTGCGCGTCGGCCTCCTCTTGCTTCCCCTCCACTTCCCCTGCCGCCGGCGAGCCTCCTCTGGCCGGCACCGCGAGCTCCGGCGACCCCTCCCCTGTAAAATCGCGACCAGGGGCTGCATGCAACAATTTGACTCAAAGAAGGGGCCTAACTGCAATGTCATAGACTCATATGAATAGTGCCTCGAGGGACCTATTTGTGGTGAATCGGATGAAACTTTGAAAATACATAGTAAATCATAGGAAATTCCTAAAATAGCAAATGATGACTTTTTGGAATCCTTGTGAAATTATATATGCAGTGGATCTATAATATATCATGTTTTAGTTTATATTTTTAGCTGTAAAAATAGATCTATGCTTCTAGGTTTTCAATGCTAGTTCTATTTGTCATTTTCATAACTGCCAATGTAGGGCTCCAAATGAAGTGAAATTTTTGTGGCATGCTACTATTATGATGTGTGATGTCTGATAAAAATTTCAGGATTTTAGGTCTGATAGTTTAGGAGCTATAAAAATAACAAATGCCATATGCTGCTTTGCTTCTATTCTGGACAGTGCTGCATGTATGCATTGTTTGGCTCAGTTAAGTTATGAATCATGCCTTCTTGATAATAGATGAGTTGTAGTACTTTTCATAATCATTTCAAAAAGCTAAAGATCACAATTTTTGGTTAAGTATATGTTTAGTTATAGTTGTTTAAAGTACTGTGGCAGTTTCTGCCCAAACCCAGACAGCATTGCTTTGTGTGCCATGTGTGACCTTGTTAGTTGCAGAATTAGTTCTAGATGTTTATAGAAAAGTTGTTCAAAATGTGTTAAGCTTTCTAAAAAGTCCAGAACCATAATTATTGGATTTGTGAAACTCGAGCTATAACGACTTAAAGTGGCATATCAGATTCTGTCCATATTTTGGACAGAGATGCAATTATTTAATTAATTGACCATGTTAACTGTAGAATCATCTTAAGATGATTACAAGAAAGTAGTAGGTAACTTTATAAGATTTCCATAAAGTTAAGAATCATGTTTGTTGGAGGTCTAGAACTCCATTTATGCTTCTCTGAAGTTTCTATCAGTTTTTTGTCTATAATTGTACCACTGCTGTTGGGCTGCATGTGTGGTGTTACTCGTGCAACTAGTTTCATGGTGTAAATGATGTTTACTGTGGTTTTGGTAAATACAAAAGTTGTAGATAATTATCTTATCTTGCTTGTGTTAAATTTTCATGATCCTAGGTCTGATAGTTTAAGAGTTGCATGCTTAATAAGTCTACTGTCAGATTTTAATTACCTTCTGTGTAGACTTTAAAGATTGGCATGTTTGGTCATGATAACTTGGGAATCATGTTGAGATGATTAAAGATTAAATGTAGATAATTTCATAAGATTTCCAGAATATCTTCTTGCAAGTCATTTGGATTTAGGGATCTCTAGTTATGATTGATTTACTGAGCTACTGTATGTATATCCAGAAAGTGACAGATTTTAGTAGTAGTGCTTTGATTAACTTTGCCATGCTAATGTGTTGAAGTGTGACTCATACCTTTGAAAGTACTTGGGTTGGTGCCCTGTGATCTTGAGGCTTGTGTCTTACTTGATGTGCTTGCCATCTTCTATGTTATGCCCTAATGTGGATTAAGTTAATTAGCTCTAGGTGTTTATGTGAACTTTGGTATACTTGTTTGATTACTTTGTTTATTGCACTTCTATGCATTCATACATATGCATTGTTGCACCTTATTTAGGTACGTTAGCTGAAGCACGTGAAGGACCTAAGGTGGAGCCAAACCCGAAGATGGAGTTGGTGGATCCATCCCGAAGATCGAAGGACCAGACAAGTGGTAGATTGGAAGATGCTCGCCAAGCGAACTCATGTGACATACACTAACTTGAGTCAGATCCCAGGCAAGCCCCGGAGCATTATAAGCCTCCTATCTTCAAATCAATTAATTCTATATATGTTATAAGTATTGTTGCATTAAGTGATAGGAGTTGGTTGGAAACTCTTGCTGCATTATATCATTCCTTGTCCAGATATATGAATCCTTGAATCCTACATAGACTAGGATCGAGTAGATGCTTAGCCCTGCTTTAAGCGGTAGAAGTCAGATGATTTCCTGTCACCTACGAGATATAGGGATATTTATATATGGCACGGTTGGCTATATTTGCTATCGTGGAATGGAACCATGTGTTAATAAAATGAAATGAGACCGGGCGGGATGACGATAGTGAAACAACAAGGCATGGAGGTCTTGGGTGTGAATCTATCCCCGTCTGAGTCGTTTAAGGACCGATTCGCTGTACGTCCTTGAGTCATGTTGAACGCAGTCTAATGCTTAGTTGGCCGGATAAGTCGTTCCGACCGTGAAGCCGAGTAATGTGATTCAGGCCGGGAATCGAATGGTAGGTTGCTTCTTGGAGGAGAGAAAGGATGTGCTTGGGGACATTGGCGTGAGACCAAGGGGGGTTAGAGTCCCTTCACCTGACAGAGTGTCACCCTTGGGGTCGTGACATCATTCGGACCCGCGATTCCTGAATCATATGAAAAGGTGGCTTGTGCGACCCTGGCAGGGGCCTGCGCGGTGAGTGTTAGAAATACCCCTCCAGCTGGATAGGAATTCGATTCGAATCGCCGTCGCTCCCGGTTAGTGAGCACTTGACTTGAGCAGCGGCAACGTAGATTCCATTAAATTGAACGGATGGTTAATTGGATCACGATGGAAAGGTTGCCTCAATTTATACCTGCTATGGTTAATATTGTTTGCTCATAATAAAGTGAGTGCTCTAGTACATGTTCTAATATAGATGTTAGGTTAATAATAATTAACTTGATGCTTAAGCATTAATGATTGATCATCTATATTAAGCTTTTTATGCAAAATGTTGCCAAGCTAGCCCCACTTCATATCAGCCTTGCATGATCCTTGGTGTCACCTTATTTCTGGTTTCTGACGGGTAAGTCTCGCTGAGTACTTTGTCATACTCAGGGTTTTATCCTCACTTGTTGCAGGTTGTGATGTATCATGGCGACTGCAAGAGTTGGTTGGCTCCTGCCTTGTGGCAGAGTGTGATCATGGGCATGATCCTTCTTATTTACCTTATCTCTAATGCTTTTGTTGGAAGTCGACCGGGGTACTGGCATGTATTTGAAATAAGAATAATGTTAGTTTCAAATTACTTTGCTTCCGCTACTTTTCAATGTAAATTAATAACTATGTTGAACTCTGATGTATATTGAATTACTTGTAAAATGGTTGTAACATGTGACTTGTTATGTTGAATCACTACGATCTTGGCTTGTATGTTGGTTGGTTTGAATTCCCTCGTGATTTCACTGGACTACCGGAGTTATATGGGCTCAAGTGCGAGAATTTGATCACTTCGGTGATTGTTTTTGTACTTGTGCTCTTATAATTTGGACGGTTCTGTTACATAATGATTCGCAGGAATGAAACAATAAGAAGAGCTAACCATCCAAGCACAAATTAAAGAGAGAACGAAACATGACATTACTAAATGTAAGAAAGGAGTGCAACAGAGAAGACATTGGCGTATGAACAAAAGAACAAGAACGACCAACGAAGGAAAGCTTCCACAAGATGTTATAGTGCCAGCACGCTCCAACATTAAAGGTAACATCCTAAGATTAGTGATCATCACATTAAAATCCTTTCCTTGATGCTGGTATACACATAAATAGAGAACCAACCATGTTTGAGTTGCAACCTCATTTGACCCAACCTAATTAACTCAACATGCTTAGTTCTCTAATTTTTGTTCCTGTCACCACTTTCTTAATCTTAACTCAATGATCTGAAATGATTGCACGTCTTTTCTTTGGAAGTTGATAGTAATAATCATGAAATCATTACACAATATGCATAGATAGACTATCCTTTCATAAGGTTAAGAAATTTGATCTACCCAATTGATTTAATGTTACATTCATGCTCATTGTTTGATCCTATCACCCATGTCAAGTTCAAGCAAAACACATAAACATCAACTTTATCTTGCTCAATATGTCTAAGGTTAGAGAAGAATAAATTTTTGGTTCTGTTGGTGTTTTTCCACCAATAGAGCCCATGCACTTGATCTCTGCCTTGTCTCTATGAGCAGGACCCACTTTAAACACAACAGTAGAGGAGCTTGTCAACTCTCCAAGAATCCTACAAGTGAAGATCCTTGATCTATGAACATGTACAATGAGCAAGATGCTGCTAGTTTCCACAACTAGTACTTCACTTCAAACTGCTGGAAGAGCAAGAAACATGGGTGACACCATCTCAAGAGGTGCAAGCTATCAAGGTCTCTACTATGGGACCAGATGGTGCACCTACAGAATGAACATGGTAAGAGGTCCTGTTCAGAGGACCTAAAAACACTGAACCCTTGCCGAAAGGTAAAATCGGTAGTTATCCATATTTATCCTTTTTCAGCATTGCATCAATTTCCCTTTTTGCATATTTACTTCCGAGCATTTGCATAATCATTCTTATTTTAGCATGTTTACTTTTCTGCATTAGCATTGCATTAGAAAATAAAATAAATATATGTTTGCTTTGCTGCATCATAAATTATAAGCCTCATGTGAATAATTTTGCGGCATGTAAGGACCCATAGGAATATTCACTGTGGTGGCATAAAATAAAAATAAATATGCATTCATCTTGTTAGACTTTCTTTGCATTATACAACAACAACATAGCCTTTTGTCCCGAGCAAGTTGGGGTAGGTTAGAGATGAAACCCAAAAGAGACGAAAAACAGGGAGACACATAAGTTGGGGTAGGCTAGACTTTCTTTGCATTATAAAAATATAAAAAATATTTACGAGAAATCCTATTGAAACTCTGTTTAAAAGAATCAAGAACAATCTTAAAAACTCTGGACAATTAAGGCTTGAGTGGTCAACCACTAACGTTTAATCTGTTCCACAAGTTTTGTTGTCTATTTGAGTTCCACAGGATTTGAAGGACCAAGAAGAGCCAACAAACAAGTGGATGTTCTATCCACTGGTGGAGCACTGTCTCAACAATCATTAACATCAATTAATGCTCCACTAGAGGAGGAAGAACATCCCCGCTGCCAGTCTGCTACTTCATAAGATTGAACAACTACGTTAACATCCAGCTTGGGGAAAGCACCCCCATATATCCAGCTAAGTATTTTCTTCTCTCAGTTTTACCTTATTCTTTATGAGTTTTCTTATTTAGTAATAATAATGTTCTAAAATAATAGAAATAAAATAAAAAGGGTGTGTCTAGTTTGCTTGTCTTTGTTCTTAAAGAAGTTATTAATAAAAGAAGAATCTCGAATAATCTCTTGCATGGAAATGATGAATAGTTGCCCTACCGTAATTTCTTTCAAGTACCTAGTTTTTAACCTCGAACTCTTCTGAGTTTTAGACACAGTTGTTTTGATCTAAGATTTGCTCTGAATATGAAACTCGTGGGTAGCGAATGCTTCATCTAAGTCTAGGTAGTTGACGGATATGATATGGAAAGGTTTTAAGCTGCTGTTTATCATGCTCCTAGACATACTAGAGTTCTATAGAATTTATCTTTCAAAATTAAAAATCCTGCATGATGAGTTTCTGTATGACGAGAGTTTAATTCCTAATACAGCCATTGAGTGTGGTCAGTCTGTGTTGACCCTAGGGGATTAGTCATACGGTTAAAATTAAGATTCACGTGCACTCCACCTATTTATGCTGCTTCTACCCTGGAGATATGCATTTAAATATTTTCTATTAGACATAACCCAACAAATTGTTTTGCTCCTATACTGGGAGTGAACAGAACCCTTCATCCATTGCTAGCCCCTTTTGTTATAAGCTCCAACATTTCTGTTGCTATCTCTTATCTATGTTTCCAAAAAGATACTTGAGAATTATTTCATCATATTCAGTTCCTTTAAAAAAAGAGAGAGAAAAAAATAAAAATAAAAAATAAAGAGAGAATAAAAGGACAAGGGTCCTAATTATGAGAGATTTTTCAGCAACCCAAGTTCTCAGCAAGTTCTTCAAAGTTTAAAAGAGGTATAAATTTCTTTCAAGGAGCAAAAGTAGAAATAGATATTCACCATTTTCCTCTACCCCTTCATTTCCACTTACATCCACCATCATTACCACTATATACATATCCACTCAGCCCATATTTAGGATCACACACATGCACATCTTGATTTAATTGTATGGCCGGACTTGTCCCTCTGGATCCATGTGTCTGACTATGCAATAAATGTTTGCAAGTATGGATTCCTTGTCTCCCACCTATGAGCTCCAGATAGATCTATTAGAAGTAGGGTGAGAGAGAAGGTATAACGTTACTATGTCTTATGCCAAAAATACCACATATCTTGAGAGAAGAGAGAAAACATACACCATAAATGCCTTGGTAAGGATCCAGAAATACCATAAAGGAGAGACTTAAAATGGTCATACACAGGAATCTCTGAGTTTTATTTGAAAACCCTGCAAAACTCCGTAATAATGATTGATTAAAGAGCTTAAGACATAGCGTTTGACTTGACCGTTCTATCTTTCAACTGCTCAAGACCCAAGTGATAGCTACAAGCCCCATGGTAAAAGGTAATATGGGTAAGTTTGAAAGTCAGAATAGTTTACTCTAATCCGGAGGAGAGTTCTTGTTTGAACGTATGTGTACTTTTGATGCATGAAAGTATTGTAGCAACTCCTGATCCATCACTGAGTTTATCTTTGCTCAGGGATGAGCAAAGGGTAAGCTTGGGGGAGTTGTTGACGGTAGATAAGTGTCAATTTTAACCGTCAACATAGCATGAAAAAGGACTAAACAATAATTACCACTTAGATATATGGGGTTTACTAACATAATTCCACGAGTTTTGGTGAATGTCTATTTCTACAGGGTGTCAGCTGAAAAGAACCAAGGAAGGCCCCACATGTCAGATTTACATAAAGACAACAGGGCCACACATAACTTTTCTGTAATCTAGAAGATATGAGAAGACTCTAGAAACAAACCGGAGGCGAATTCGGCTTCGAAGCCGGGCGGCCGCCCAAGGGTGGGGGCGGGCGCCCCACCTGCAGAGCCAATCAGGAGCAAGCTCCTGAATCATGCCTCTACCGCCTTTGAGGATGAATAATAATCGTTGATCAAGGTCGGTTTGATCCGAGGGCTGTGGTGCTTCCTAGTGGGCTATACAAGCAAGACCCCTGGCCCCTGGAGGAGAGAGTTCAGAAACCCTAATTCATATTTTTTAGAGAGAATTCATCTGAGAGGGGTCCCTTGAATGGATCTTTCTCTAGGGCACATATAAGAGAGATTAGCTTTGTAGTCTTCATGTGAGATTAGAGTTCTTCTTCTAGATTGAGAGAGTTAGAGTGGAGGGATGAGTTGGAGGAAGCCCAGCATGTCGGTGTCTCCTCTCCGGCTTGTACCTGTGGGATCAAGTCTCCTAACCCGAGGTTTGGTTCTAGGATTCTTCGGTAATTCAACTTCCAATACTAAGTAAGTACGTTGTTATTATTGTTCTATGGTTTACGAGTTTACTTTATTCTCTTCCATGGTAGAGGGTAGGGTAATCGTCTGTAGCGTAAGCGTGGTGCTTAGGCTAGAGATACTCGTAGATATCCCGTGTCTGGCCAGATCCATGGTAGTAGCGCGGGACGTGACAATCCCGTTGCTTCCTTTGTACCCCACATCCCGTTAGAAGGATTGGTAGGATTAAGTGCCCTAGTCAAGAATCCTTTGTGGTGTCTCTTTTCCATCAATATGTCTCCATAGACCAATAGTTTCATAGCTTACCATAGGTTGGAACCAGAGTATCGTCGTAATCTTCTCTAATCGCTTATATCTTCTCTACCTTGTAGTGCGGCCTAGGGGTTAAGTATAGAATTAGGTTAGTCATCGCACGCTTTTTCCTTGCAGATAAACAAATACGATACTCTGGAAATATCTCCCGGGTGAAATGCTCACCGATATCCGTGCGCTTGCGGATCCTTTTCTGTGTGCGTTAACAAATATCAACAGGGCCCCTCTGGACGTACTGGCCGCCACCCTAGAGGCGATCTAGGGAGGTGTGACTTCCCCCTTGCTCAGTAGGAGCGGGAAGGCTATCGTCCCTTAGAGTGACGGTGATTCGACGTAGTCGAGTGGGAGGGAGCCTAGTCGTTGCGGATCTGATTGAACTGCACCTTGGTTGCTTTAAGAAGCGTTTTGACCTTGGCGATCTCTGGCGTTTCTTGGAGTCTGGGCAACTCATTAGTGGCAACAGCTATATTGGCGCTTGGCGTCTGCTCAATGTCTTGCTCTCCAACACAAATAAAATTCTTGATCGAGGTTGCGAACGATGCATGGATTACCTCGAGGGTTGACCGGGTCGCCGCTGGCAGCGGCTGCTTCTTCTGTTTGGCGTCGTGCGCGATCGGCGTTCCTGCCTTCGTGAGCCCCACGCTCGGTGCTGATCTCACCATCCTGGGTGACGCTGTCGTGACTGACCATGAAGAGTTCCCCACCAAAGCGCCTTGGGACGATGGAGTAGCTAGCGGCAGTGCTGGTGGAACCCTCAGAGTCTGACACCGGCCTTTCCTCCAGGATGGAGAGTAGGGAATCCTCATTGAGCAGACGGATTTGCACCATGTTCACCACTGGTGCAAACCGATCGGCCTTAGGCGAATCAAGCTCGGTGAGCCCGTGGATATGCCCGATCTGGTCGACGTAAAGTTGTTGCATGGCGTTTTGATGAACATCCACCGCATTGACTAGCCCAAAGGGATGGGCGTTCACAGTGTCCTCCATTGGGGCTTCTCGATCAGCCTTAGGCAGATCAGATCCGGGGAATGGTCGGCGCTGAACTATGCGCCACTCTAGAGTAGCCGTGATGATCAGATCCTCATCTTGCCACCTTGGACGGCTCGGACAAGCGGAGTGCTTGGTGGCGACCGCCTGGTGGTGCTGGAGCGGCGGAAATTCGTCGCTCGCAGTAGATCGATCTAAGACCGACTCCACAAGTGACAAGCAATCGGCTAAGCCTTTGTCGACCCGATCGATAGATGCAATCAGATCGTCTTGATCGATGGGCTTCCTCGGCCGACAAGGCACTGGGCGGCGAGCTCTCGGTGAGGAAGATGACCCCAGAACGAATTCCGAGATTGAATCTGCTAGCGCAGGTGTTGGCACGATCGGTGCAGGATTATCCTGCACTGCCTCCACGATCTCCCCTTCACCATCGGCGTTGATGACCTAGGAGATGGATCAGACCGTGAAGGACTTGCCGGGCTTGGGGGAGAATGGAGAGCTTGAAAATGGACCATCTGGTTCACCATCAGAATAAGCACGCACACCCTTGCCTGGCGCGCCAACTGTCAATGAGATATCGCCGATAGTTAGGGGTGAAAGTGGTGCAGATAATTCTTCGCTCCAATCCGAACCGAATCCGACTTTTAAGGATATGGAGAAGAACTTTTAATATCCGCGCGGATATGGATAATCCGAATCCGATTCTGTGCGGATGCGGGATAGGATATGGAATCGGCAAAATCTGGAGGATATGGATTATCTGCAAATTCTATGAAGATTATCCGATGTTTAGAATAGGATATCCGATAATTCTTTTCCTAGACTAAAACCTAGGGAAATTTAGGATTTTAAAAAAAAGTTTGTTAGTTGAGAACTCTTAGTTTGCGATGTTGGTGTTTGACGTTATAAATTTTGAATTGAGATCTTGCTTGCTGCTATTACATATAGGCTAACAATTTATCATTTGTGAGTGAGGATAACTTGTTAAATATTAATTTTGTCGGTGTGATAGCCACAACAAGGAATGCAATATATGATTTTTGTCTACTACTTGCTATTAAATCTTTACAAATAATTTTTTTGACAAGTATAAAATAAGTATGCACATATTACTCGACTATTGAAATCCGTATTCGATCCGTTTCCGCTCCATATCTGTACTAGTTCCGACATCAGAAAAAAATCTGTGTTCGCATCTGCATCCAAGTATTATCCGCTCCGATCCGAATCCGATAAAGAAAAGCGGATTAGGATATGGGAAAAGTATTAGCCGCTCCGATCCGATCCGTTTTCATCCCTACCGATAGTCCACCCAGGGGTATACCCACGATGGTAAATTGTTCGGAAAGGTGTGCGTGAACAGGAACTAGATGGCAACAGAGACACAAGATTTAGATAGGTTTAGGCTGTCAGCTCGACTTAATACCCTAATCCAGTGTTCTGTTGGTTTGTATTAGAGTATGCGATAATGAGGGATGAGTTTTGAGGGGCTCCCTACCCGTCTTATATAGCCCGGGGTAGAGTTACAGGTCCGTTAGATCTAAATCTAGTCGGTTATTTGATAGAGATTATATGGAATACGATATCTAGCATATCCGATCATATCTATTTTAATCTTCAGGATTCCTTTCGGAAGTCTTGCGGTGGACGCCAAGCAATGTCTTGCACCGCATTTCTTGATCTTGTAGGCTGGACCACCCCTTGATGGTGCGGCCCATGTCTTGCACTGTGGGTATCCAGGGTCATACCCCCACAATGTCCAACCCTCTGAAATAGAACGACTAAGTTTTTTTTGGCGAAGAAATAGAATGACTAAGTTCCCGCTCTAACATAGATAATTAGTGGGTGATGACGTGAATAGCTTATATTTTAAGATAGAATTTATAGTGAGAGATATGGCTAAGATAAGATAAGATGGATAAAGAAAAAGACAAGCTTTAAAAATTGAAGATAGTTTGAGTTCTCTCTTCTACGAATGTCTAGATCCGTCACTAACGAAAGCAAGGGTCGTTCGCGGGCGGAAAGAGTTGGCGGAGGCGCGGCGACGGAGCCCTGGGTCCCTGTCCATGAGACTCGGGCGTCGGTGTTCCTGTTTTTTCTTGTCGTTTAAAATTCATAAATAAAAGGGATATCTAGTTTTTTTTTGAACCCGGATACAATATCTCATTCCCATGCACTGTGCACGAAAATACGGTGGGCACCGGGTTTCGAACCCGGGTGGCGAGCTACGCGCTCATTCCCAAATGGGATCTCTAGTTGGAGATTCAAAGCACAAACTCATTATTATAATACAGTTTGACATATTCATCATAACGGATTTTTGAAAGGAAAATCACATGCCCCGCGTTCGAATGAGAGGACGCATTTATCACCAAGTCATATTAATTTTCGAGGAATCACCAGCTTGTCATATTAATTTGTACCCCACTGATAATTCTTCTATTATATTCGGTTTTTATAAATAAATCCATATGAAGATGGGTTAGTAATTAATCCAGTCAAACATGTATTTCGTCTACACCTATGATCACTGATGAGGTACTTAATTAATCAAAAAAGAACTCAGACGTAGACTTTTTGAACCGCCGCATATATAATACATCCCAGTGGCTTTAAATTTACTGATTTACTGCTACAGCTAGCTCAAGATGAACAATCATTCTTTTAGATGCTCGGGAGGTATATAGTATAGATCATGTCAGCGGTGAATGGCTATACTCCAACAACAGCAAGCAAAGAAGTGCGCAAGCAAGATGTCTACTCCAAGACATGTTGTTTGCCGTCGTCTTGTCTTCCTCCACATCATATTCTCCGTTTTCCACCTTGCTCCCAGAACGCCGGGCGCCAGAGCTGCAGACACGATAGAGCAGGGCCGCAACATCACCGACGGCGACACGCTGGTGTCGGCCGGCAGGTCGTTCACGCTGGGGTTCTTCACTCCAGCTGGGGCGCCAACAACCAGGCGCTACGTCGGGATCTGGTTCACGGTGTCTGCGGACACTGTCTACTGGGTTGCCAACCGTGACCACCCTCTGAATGACACCTCCGGCGCTCTGGTGATGACCGCCTCCGGGAGCCTTGTCCTGCTGGACGGCTCCGGCAACGCGGTATGGTCTTCTGGCTCCACGAACTCACCTTCTGCAGGCGCGCGCCTGCTCGAGTCGGGCAACCTTGTGGTGCAAGGGCAGAACAACGGCACAGCTCTGTGGCATGCGTTCGACCATCCCTGCAACACCATGCACCAGCCCCAGGTAGCTTCCGGTACATCACCGACGCCGCCGCGGGGGCGCCGGAGAACGTGCTGTGGAGCGGCAACAGCACCAAGGTGTACCGAACCGGGCCGTGGAACGGCAAGAGGTTCAGCGGCGTCCCCGAGATGTCTTCCTTCTCGGACTTGTTCACCTTCCAGCTCACGGTCAGCCCGGGCGAGGTCACCTACGGCTACGTCGTCGCCGCCGCTGACGCGCCCTACTCCCGGGTCACCGTGACCGAGGCCGGGCATGTCCAGCGCCTCGTGTGGGACGCGAGCAGCCGGGCGTGGCACAGCTACTTGGACGCCCCGAGGGACGACTGCGATTACTACGCCAAGTGCGGGCCGTTTGGGCTGTGCAACAGCTACTCCAGGTCGACCTCGGTCTGCGGCTGCGTGCAGGGTTTCAGACCCACGTCTCAGTCGGAGTGGTCCGGCAGGGAGTACACCCATGGATGCCGCCGGAACGTGGCGCTGGACTGTACCACTGCCAACCAGAGCAAGACGACGACCAGCACGGACGGCTTCGCGGTGCTGCGCGGCGTCAAGCTTCCTGACACGCGCAACGCTTCGGTTGACAAGAAGGTTACATCGCTGGATCAGTGCAGGGATAGGTGCCTCGGCAACTGCTCGTGCGTGGCTTACGCTGCCGCGGACCTTGACGGCACCGGCTGCATCATCTGGACAAATTCTATGGTTGATGTCCGCACCATAGACGCCGGTCAGGACTTGTACCTCAGATTAGCAAAATCCGAACTAGGACCAGGTACGCATTTTCAACAATATATTACTAATACTATGCTGCCTCTATCCCACAAATTAAAGAGTGTCATTCTGATTTTATCTTAAGTCAAACAGTCTTTAGTTTGACTTATAATTAGTTTATACCTAAAAATGCCAATATTTAAGCTATCAAACAAAATATCATTACATTTATTATGAAATAAGTTTCTGTAATAAATCTCTGTTTGTGGTTAGTGTTTATAATCTTGTCTGTAAATTTGGTTAAACAAAAAATATTTTTACTTAGAACATATAAAATATTGATTTTGGAAAACAACACCAGATGTGACGACGACCAAGAAGAAGTTGCCTTTGCCGGCTGTCATAGTCATCGCTGCCGGGTCAATCTTTCTTTTGGTTCTAGTTGTGACTATGTTGTTGCGGTTGCGGAGGGCGGACCGCGCACCTGCTTTGCCTATTGGTAATCATACAAATAATTCCAAGAAACCTAACTATTGCTGTGCCATACTTTCTCTATTCGCTGGATAAATATAAGGCGCTACCTCACCCTAAATTTTACGTATTGAAGCCCCAGGTCGACATCCCGCTGGATTGATCATTCCTTCGATCGATTATCAAATCATAAAGGAAGCGACCCAAGATTTCTCGAGGAGTATAGGTCAAGGGGCTTTTGGAAGAGTATACGAGGTATGCATTGTATGACACAATATTTTTTTAGAATAAGTCTTTAAAACAAGACCCGTTTGGATATATTATTTAGCTAAAAAGATCGTTAACGAATATTTATCTCATGGAGATAGAATGTTTTTCTTACAACAAAAATTCATCCACTCAAGGATGGAGATAGAATGTTTTTATTGGGCAGAGACAATATTCTAGGTTTAGGAAACAATGTTCTATTTTTACAAGAAAAATGTTTTAAGTTCAGTAGAACAATATTCCAAATTTAGGAGTACAAAATTTTTGGTTCATGCGAATGGTATTATAATATTTGTGAAAATCGAAAAAAAAACCAATAAAAGATGATGAAAGATATAGGAAAACCTAAAATAAATTAAAAAACTTAGGCCGCCCCGTTTGGCACAGCTTAGCTTCACCAGCTTCATGAGCAACTTTCTAAGTGAAGCTGAGCTACTTTGAAAAAACTGTTTGGCAAAATAACTTCACCAACAGCTTCATGCATGGATGAAAGAGAGAAATGAGGGAGAGAGTTAGGATAAGCTACTTTTTTCAGCTTTATCTAACTCATGTCTTTGTGAGAGGAGGAGAAAAAACAGATTTACCCGTGAAGCTATTTTTGGAAATGAGTGATTGACAAAAAAAAACAGCTCATAACAGCTCTATTGTGAGCTATGCCAGGCCCTTAAATAGAAAGACAAAACTAATAAAATATAACAAAACATAACGAAAATTAAAATAATAAAAAAGGAAAAAGTCATGTGATAGATGAAAATAAAAAGAAACATCATATAAATACTACCCGAGCAACCTAAAATATACCACAAGACATCTCATACTACGTGCATAGTCAAAGATACATCGTGGAACATCCTATTTAGTCTACGGCCTTGTTCACTTCCCATCCCAACCCAAAATATTTCCTCTTTCACCCATCACATCAAATCTTTCGACGCATGCATGGAGCATTAAATGTAGGTAAAAAAGATAACTAATTACATAGTTTGTCTGTAAATGTCGGGACGAATCTTTTGAGCCTAGTTAGTCCATGATTGAACAAATTTTGCCAAATAACAACAAAAGATGCTACAGTAATTTTTCACCTACTTTTCGCGAAGTGAACACACCCTACATGAACATTCCAGAATAAACTATAGAACATCTAATTAGTACAATATGAATAACTAGAAATACATCATAGAATGCATACTATGTAAACATTACATGTATTTCACGGAATCATAAAATTAAAATGAATAATAAGTTATGAATATTTAGATGCTAAAACATGCTTTATTCTTTTAGAAAATAGAAAACCACCTTTGAAACTAACTAAAGGACCAAATTTTATCTGCTTTAGACAGTTGGAGGATGTCCAGTATTTGGTTTCATAGTTTAGGGTTGAAAATTGAACTACTGTGCAAGTTGAATGTTGAAAATACACTTTACCCTACTATTTTTCTATGGTAACACGTGCGGACATATATTTGTTAGTGCTTAATTAATTACGTTTTGTCCTAGATGCTACAGATCTACTGCCAATATAAATAGCTTCAGCTATCACATTGTGCTCAGATTTATCTTTTTCTTACTGTGCTACCTAGCTCGTTTCCAGGGCGTGCTACCCCCCAATGAATCAACCGTGATAGGAATACCAGTCGGGAAAAAGGTTGCAGTGAAGGTACTGAAGCAATCAGACATCAACAGCTACGAAAGAGAGCTGAATCTGATGTCTAAGCTGACCCATGTCAATCTTATTCCGCTGCTCGCTTGCTGCAATCATGGTATTGATGATATTGAGGGCACAGAGGACATGGTTCTGATACTAGTTTACGAATACATGGAGAAAGGAAGCCTGGACCGCTACGTATTTGGTATATAACAAGCTTCTTTTAAAATGAACTATTCTCTTAGCTTACTTGCTTATGCATACTTTTAATTTTGAGAAGACGACATATGTATGCGTCCTCCAACTTAGCTCAGCAGTCAGCACCATGCATGTCGCATTCAAAATCGATTGGTGCACCTGCTTTCCCTACGTCCTGGGCATATATATATGAGTCTAATGTCAGTAACGGTAGAAGTACGTACGAACCTCACCAGTAGTAACACGCATGTTGCTGCGTGTTACTCCAGTGAGCTAACACTTTGTATATGCAAGATCTCCCCTTAGCGTGTGGATAACTGAATAGTTTTGGATGTGCAGGTGATCAGGCCAAACGTGCTGCGCTAAGTTGGACACGACGCCTGCAAATTATTACTTCCATTGCAGAAGGAGTGTTTTATCTTCATGTTAGTTCTGACAAAAAAAAATATTCATAGAGATATTAAGCCAGCCAATATACTGCTTGCTGATGATTTGACGACCCCCAAAATAGCAGACTTTGGACTGGCAAAACACGTTACTGATCTGACAGCATTACATACACCTATTGGCCCTTAGTAAGATAAAACTCCACACGTTACGCCTCCGCATATATGATGTAACACGCTCGGTGTTACTTTGTAAATCACAGGTTAAAAATATTCATGAGCATTGCATTTAGTTAAGTGCATGAGCTGAAAATAAAAATCGAAATGCAATTCGAGTGTCGGAAATGAAAAATGGAAAACGAATAATATAAAACCCAGATCAGCAAGAATTCACTAACTAAAATTATCAAGTGCGAATATTCACGAATTTTATCTAACCAAAGCGAGAAAGATCAATTACTCGTGAATGACACGCTCCGACACAAGTCACCAGCCACTTGCACGCCTGACATGCACATGCTGCTTGCTTGCTGCTGCTTGCTATCTCCTCACCCGGTCTTCACGTCGAGTAATCAAAGCTGCTCAACCGAGCAGGAAGGAGAAAGGGGAGAGTGTGCAGCACGTCCAAATTATTTTCTCTCTGCCAAGTCTACTCCCAGAGTACACGAGTCCTTATTAGTCCCTTGCAAATTTTTTCACTCTGCCCAATGGCCGACTGCAGCTCGTAGAACTTACCGGCATGTCGTGCTGAGCACAAGAAATCGGAGCACACGTCGCACTGAGCAGAACGCCAGCAAGCAAACCAGAGAACACGCAGAAATACTGTAGCGCGCAGGAATCTACTGCACACACACAGAAAAACGCTGTAGCACGCAGAAACACTGTTCCTCCAGGGAAGTCACGCATAGATACTGTAGCAGCTCGGGCACTGTTCACCCGAAGAAAATTTTTGTCGCCGGTACGCTGCGAGGTTATTTAGAGTGCTGCCTCCGCTGAAGTGTGTCGCGCGCGTCAGTCATCCTTCTTCTGTGAGCTGCTGAGTCGTCCTGCTCCGTTGCTTATTGTTTCTTCCTCCCAAATCAAGTTTCTCTGTTCTTGCCCGAGTAAGCTGCGTCTATCGATTCTCTCTGAGCTGTAATCGATCGAGGTAACTAGTCTATATGAATTCCTTTATTCTCCTTGTCAGTATCGCACTTGCTCTGGAGCCAGGAGCTAACCATGACAGATAAACTCGAACATACGCTTTCCGCGTTCATGGTTCATTGCTTGCTTCTTGATAATTCATTCCACCAGCCCACTTGACAAGTCAGAAGACCAAAGCCTCACATTCTTGAGTAAGTCTCAGGAGACCAGGCCAAGAGCTAATTAATTCCTTGTTTATTTCGGAATTAATTAAACAGCCACCTTGTGTGATCGATATCTCCACCATACGATATCCGAATCACTCGATTCTTCTTGCTAAAATTATTATCTGCCTGTTAGTGTAGTTAGATCATACCTATCTGTGGTGATGCGAAAGTCTATTAAATCAATTAAAAGCGCTTAATATTAGTATGACAAATCTTGTATAAATTTTTGTGGCAAATGGGTAATAGCTTTAACTTTGAAACTTTTGCGGTAGCCTCATTATTTTATTAGGTGCTTGCTGTAGTTTTGTAGTCCTTGAATAGCTTACTAGATGTGATAGCTAAGTTTCTCTAGCCGTATTAAATATTAAATCGGAAACAAATAAAGAGTATGCAATTTAATGAGTAAAGATTAATTGGATCAGTTTACTCTTGCTTAGTAAGAATAGTAGACAGCCTGATATGTTAGTCATTAGAGCTAGCTTAGTAGCTTAATAATAGTTGTTGTTATTTTAAGAGCTGTTGTTGTCATTGCATTAAGTCATGTCATCATTCTTGCATATAGATCACGAGATAGTGGAGTACGTGGCTGCGGAGGAGCCAGAGTACGAGGAGATCGTGGAGGTGTACGAGGAGGAGGTCCCCATGCAGGAAGGAGCCCCGGAGCCATCAACCACTAACTTTGCTGCACACCAGGATGCCCAAGACAAGCCCCGGTGCATAACCTTTATTTTAAAATGATAATAGGATATCTATGTTATATGTGCATTTACGTTTCAGGAGTTCTGTTGAAACCCACTTGCATAAATATTACTACACAAGAGTCTTACTAGTTTAGGCAGTGTAGTGCCATGCTTAGGTTTCGTTAGCGTGAACAACATGATGTTGTTCACGATAGGTGATCATTATTATCACTATGGTTAACATGGAAATAAAGGCAGGTGAAATGGTGACGGGGCAGGGATGTGGTTTGGTAGTGGTGGATGTGACAAGGGGTGTTAGCGGCCAACAGGGCATCACTGGGTTATATTGTTTCCCTGTCCGAGTCGGTTAAGACCGATCGTTGCATTTGGATGGTTGTCAGGTCACAGATCTCCTTATCCCGAGCATATACTAGCGGATGGGGGCTAGAAAGACTTGTTATTCTCTTGTCATGGGTTCCGGCTCCATCCGGGCCAACTGAAGGTGGATTATATATGGGTATTAGGAGATCTAAGCACCGCGAGAGGGCGGGGGCTTAGAGTCCCAGTATGGACGAGGACTCGGTTCTCTTGACATGAGGATAATAGGTTGGTCCTGTTTGTACCTCGGTACGGGCGGGGCGTGTGTTTTTCGGGGTACCCAGCTGGGCTGCATTGATTCGCGAATCGCCGCGTAAGCGGTCCGATATGACTTGATCCTAACATCGTAGTAAGAACTGAAAGAGAAAAGGTGAATAAGGATGGATTTGTATTGACCAACTCTTGTTTGAAAATAACATAAGTGCTTACATAGATGGTTAGCTGATAAACTAAAAGATGGCAAATAAAAGAACTGTAATAAGGATCCATTAGTAGTAATGCTTTTCTGTAAACTTGAACTAGTAGCCAAAAAGCCTATCATGATCCTTGGAGTCGGGAAATTATTCCTAGTCGGGTAAGTCTTGCGAGTACATTGTGTACTCAGGGTTTATTTTACCTCTGTTGCAGGTGCTGCTTGAGGCTTTGTGTGGAGGATCGTCTGCTGGGCTCAGATGGATCTTTGCTACGCTCGCTAGATGTTTACTTCCGCTGTTTT
Source organism: Saccharum hybrid cultivar R570 (assembly GCA_038087645.1). NCBI lineage: Eukaryota > Viridiplantae > Streptophyta > Magnoliopsida > Poales > Poaceae > Saccharum > Saccharum hybrid cultivar. The sequence goes on along the minus strand of JAQSUU010000647.1, from coordinate 115,459 downwards.
AATTCCGCACTCTGAACTTGGTATTGTAATAACTTATTTCTGAAGACTATGTTGTATGGAATAAACTAAGTATTGTACTCGTTCTCATTATTGGATCCTGGATGAAAATGTGGATGGTTTCGAGTTCTCCCGTTGGGTGTGGTCGACAGAAACGGCTGGAATAGCCGCTGGCGGAGTACTTAGTGCCTAGAGGAAGGCAAGTACCTCCGTTAGTGTGTTATTTTGGGCGGTTCTGCCACATATGCTACTCTATCTGTTCCAAACTATAAGACATTTCAACTTTTCTATTTACAATGTTTTTACCTTGAGTTCTAAACAGAGTGTATATTATATAGCAAAAGTTATGTATCTTAAAAAAAATCAAAACACCTGATAATTTAGAATAGAGGAACTACTTTGTTCAATATAATTGATGTCCTATATATATTCATTTCATAAAGCGGCTACTCGGCTCCAGAGTGCTGGAATGGAGAAACAACAGACAAGTCCGATATCTACAGTTTTGGAGTGGTGCTGCTTGAGATAATAAGCGGCAAAGAAAACGGTCTCATGCAAAAGCTACTTCCACATGTAAGTATATAATACATGTACTTATAGTAAGGGTCTGTCTGATGCAACTTCCTTTCACTATTGGAGGGTTTTTTTTTTTTGCTTCGGCTCTACGAATAGTTTTACTGACGAAGCTAAAGCTGTCTTGGTAGAACGTTTGTTAAATTAGTTTTTATGGTAGACGAAAAGAGGAAAACGATCATAATACTCTTCTATTTTTTTCTCTCTATTTTCTTCTTTATTTATTTTCTTTGTTTTCTATTCTCCCTTGCCATATACTCCCTTCGTCCGGGAACAAAATGCAATTGTAGGGAGAAGCTGATGTCCCAGAAAAATGCTACTTTAGGTATCAACTAGCTGTCAAGTAGTTGTGTGTACGAGGCCCACTGCGCTCTTTTGTTCGGTGGCATGATTGAGGTGCAGGCTTTGAATGCATGTGTGTGCGAGAGAGGATTGAGTAGGGGCATATGCGTAATTTGGCATGTTGACTGAGTTGTCCTTAAGAATGCAGAATTGCATTCTTTCAGAGATGGATAGAGTACATATTCTCTTCCTCATCTCCTTGTCCGTTCTCTGCACCAACCCTCGATCGTCTGGAGCACCTAGCCGCTCGTCCAAGGCCCATGCCGGTGACTCCATCCCACCCCCTGTGCCTCTACCTCGCAGTGTTTCGTCCACATGGAGGAGCCAGCCCGTCTTGACGACTCCGCTCTGCCCTAGCCATGCCCCACCCACCACGCCCTACAGCCCCAGCATCTCGTTGCACGGAGTAGGCCTGTTCTGGGCTCCCGGTGATTCGCACGCGCTTTTCTGTAGGAGCCACCTACCCCGGTGCATCGCCTGCATGGAGGAGCCGCCCGTTCCCTACTCCACATGCGCACGAGTAGGGGCATCTCGGGGCAGGACCGCAAGGTTGAAGGTGGGAGCCGGGTGAAACTTGAATTTTTAGCTCCACCTCCTTCGTACAACTTCAGTTACCGTGATTTCAGGAACTCCAGGAGCTATTTTCCAGAGCCCATTTGGTGGGTGAGGCGTAGAAACGGCTCCCCAAGCTACTTAGGGAACCATACAAAACACTACCTTATATATCAGCTGACGCGACAATCTTGGGAGTGGCAGTTTGTACTGGTGTGTACTTATAGGTTTGCATAGAGATGGCAACAGGGGCCCGGTCCACGATTCTCCACGGGGAATTTCCCTATTAGTGGATGGGGATGGGGACAATTAATCTCCACGGAATTGAAACAGGCAAAATTTAATCCACATTGGGTTCGCAAGGACGGGGATGGGGAACCATCTTCCATCCCCATTCCCTCCGTACCCACCCCGTGAACTTCCTCTTGCTATAAAATAGTCCCTTGGCATGTTAAAATTCTACAAAAACACAACACATAGCCTAGTATATATAGCAAACTAAACCCTAAAGTAGATGTCTCTTGTAATATGAAATTTTGCTTGTTCAATTTATATTGATTTGACAGCATGAATTTGTATTTGCTCTCCAAATGTTTCATTTCATAACGGGGATGGGTTCACCACGGGGATAAATTTCCCGTGTGGGGACGTGGATGGAAGGAAGAGCTCCCTTGTGAGCGTCCGCAGGGATGGTGATGGATGGGATTTTTTTTTTCCTCCCTGCAGGGACGGGGATGGGGATCCATTCCCCGATGGGGAATTTACGTTGACATCCCTAGTTGTGCATACCAGTTCATTGGTAAAAAAAAAGAAACATGCCCTAGCTAGTAAAACACACTTAGCAATTTTTAAAATTTTTCAAACGATGCATACCCATAGTGTATCTATATTCTATAGATATGCTTTGTTGCAAAATTTAGTATACAAATCGGCTTTGTAAATAATACTGTAAGAAACAAATATTATGTGCACTTAAACTAGAAAACAATTTCTTAGAAATTTTGTCTTGCAGTACATATACATCTAAATTTTCTAGAATGACTTTGCATTTCAATTTAACGACAAAGTATATCTATTGATACACTATGGATATAATCATTCCAATTGTTGAAACTCCTATACATGTTTTTCTATAGGGTTTTCACGTTCTCACTGAGAAAAGAGGATTTGCACTGACTATTTTGGCTAAAAATGAACAAACTTTGTTCTGCAGGCCTGGAATTCTTGGAATAATAAAGGCGTCGTCCCCCTGCAGAATCTTATTGACCCAAAAGTGCCTCAGGAAGAGGTTGATCCCGTGCCCTTGTCAAGGCTAGAGAGGTGCATCCAGATTGGGTTGCTCTGCGTGCAAGAGTCGCCCAACAGAAGACCTGACATCTTAGAAGTTTTGAAGATGCTGAAAACCGAATGTTCAATACCAATACCACAGGGACCCACCCTTAGAGAAGTAGGCGAGGCATCAAACACAGCGTACGCAGATGGTGACATCCAATAAACTAGCAACGATTTCTTGAGAATTACTGTAATACGCTACTGTAGAATATGAGTTAGTGATACTCAGCGGTCCGACAACAATCATCTCTGCTTCGCGAAATTCAAATTGGTTAATTGTTATATTCAACAACTACATGTGAATCGAGATTACAGATGCATTCTAAAAATCTTTATCGTACATTTTATTAAATTTTTTTTCACTGACCAGTTCAACACCGATAAGATGTGGAATATGAGCAAGCAACCATCAATTTACTTTAATTATTTAGTTGTGCTAACTAGGTTTTAAACTCGAAGCCTTGAACTTTCAATAATGGGAGATTGAATAGGCTAAGGGGCTGTTTGGAAGATTAGTTTTGGACCTAAAACCAGTGTAAATTACAAGCCCCCAAAATTTTTACAGGAGAATTTAAGAAATGCTGTTTGGATGAGTTGTGAGCCTACTTAATTTACCATCGGATTGTGCTAAAACCGGTAAAAAAAATTTGTCTGTGAGGAGGTCTGGAAAAAATTATGACAACTATCGGGCTTGTCTGTTGGAGCCAGGCGATGCTCTGGACTAGAATGCGAACGCCGGCGATGGCGCGGTGACCGCGGCGAGAGCTAGTAGATGGAAACGCAAACACACGCGAGAGAGAGATATGCGCTGCCAACTGACGTAGCCTTTTTAGGGTTTTTTCTTCATGCCTTTATACACAATAAACGCCTAGGATCTCGCCCTGAACAACCAAGTCCTGCACCATGCCGCAGATCGCGCACGACGTCGTTGCACTGCGACGCCCGCTACGTGCAGCAATGTACGCCATGGCGCTAACAAACAAACCCAACTGGGCTGCGTTGTGGACCGAGCACGCCTCCAGCCACACGCTACCCGCTAGTCTAGCTAATGCAGATGAATGAACAAAGTCTTGTAAAGATGATGCAACAATTTAGCTAACAAATCACCCTCTAAACTTTTTGCAACTTGACGACGCCCAATGCCTCCCTCAGTTCCAAGAACCTCACTCGCCCCAACGCCTTGGTGAAGATGTTGGCGAGCTGTCCAGCAGTCCCGACATGATCGGACCTCCACGTTGCCGTCCTCAATGCATTCACGAATGAAATGGTGCTTCGTATCAATGTGTTTGCTTTGATCATGATGCGCTGGATTCTTACTCAGAGCAATAGTGGACATGTTGTCCATGAGTAGCTTCACCAGCACCTCCTTTGTTCCCATCAAATCACCAATTAGCCGACTTAACCATACACCTTGACAGGCGGCTGTTGCTGCTACATACTCGGCCTCATAGGACGACAGAGCCACAATCTTTTGCTTCTGCGACGCCCATGTAACCAGGTTGTTCCCAAGAAAATAGACAACACCAGTTGTGCTCTTCCTGTCCTCAACATCACCAGCGAAGTCACTGTCAATATACCCTAGCAGGAAGGGTTTCAGTTCAGTGCCTCTCTCATTCTTGCAGCCATACCCAATGGTCCCCTTCAGGTACCTCAGAATATGCTTCACAACAACCCAATGTTTTTTGCTTGGAGCCTCCATGTATCTACTGACAACACTCACCGAGTAAGCAAGATCTGTTCTAGTGTTGACAATGTACCTGAGACTACCAATTATGCTCCTATATGATGTAGGCTCCACAATCTCATCATCCTTTTTCTTGCTGAGTTTGAGCCGAGCCTCCATTGGAGTTGCACTTGAATTGCACTTCATCATACCGGCAGACTCCAGTATTTTCATTGCATAAGCACAAGAACTCTGACTCAATGTGATTTCACCGTCTCCTTACTTCACCTCTATGCCCAAGTAATAGCACAGGAGACCTAAATCACTCGTGCTGAACTTCTTCTTCATCTCTTGGTTGAACTGACTGATGTCACCGACATCTGGCCCAAAGATGATTAGATCATCAACATACACCCCCACAAGCAAAAAGGATTTCTTACTACTTCTATACACAGCATGCTCCAACTTGCTCTTCACAAATCCAAAAGCAATATATTCCTTATCAAGCTTGGCATTCCAGGCCCTAGATGCCCGCGTCAACCCATAAAGTGCTTTTCTCAATTTCAGCACTTTTATTTCCACTGCCAACAATGAAACCAAGAGGTTGTTGTATATACAGTGTTTCAATTAAGGGGGCGTTTAGATGACGACCAAAGCATGCCATGCCGCGCCACAGCTGCCACGCCGCACTTTAGCACCCCGTTTGGTTCGCTGCCGCAAGCTGCCGCGGTTGTGGCACGCGCGCAGTTACTACCATGGTTCCGTAGTTCATTTGCGCTGCCAAAACGTGCCGCAGGTGTGGCACCTGATTTCAGCGCCGCAGTTGAGGCGCGGCCACAGGTTTGGCGTGGCATTTTCGGGTAACAATCCAAACACGCCTCCATTCAGGAATGCTGACTTCACATCCATATGGTGTACTTGCCATCCACCTTGTGCTGCCAAAGCCAACAACACCCTCACTCTTTCAATTCTAGCAACATGTGCAAAAACTTCATCAAAATCCACACCTTGCCGTTGAGCATAGCCGTTTGCCACTAGTCTAGCCTTAGAGCATCTCCAAGAGTTCTTCATATGTTATTCCCCAAAATATGGTGTTTGACAACTCCTAAATTAATATGGAGAGAAAAAAAGAAGTCATCTTCAAGAGTTTCCTATATTTCTATCCTAAAAGTTTTTTTTCTCGGCACTTTTTCCTACGACCCGGTCTCATGTTTTGTATCAGAAACCCTGAATTTATTTCTATACGCATTTAAGCTCTTCCACCAGATCTTTCTCTCTTGCGCTTTTCTCACCTGGAACCGTGTCTTTCTTCCTTTTTACTAGACGGGCCGGGAAACTCTGGATGCGCGCTCCTAGGCCACGCGCATATAGGCGCGCTCGGGATAGATTTTTGCGAGGTTGGAAAAGATGGGGAGGAAGGATGCCAAACTGTTGGAGAGAGTTTTTTCTTATTTTACCAAAAAAAATTAAGAATGGAAAACCCGGATGGCAGACTGTTGGGCTCGCTCGACAATCTTGCCTTCAGGGTCCTTTTTCGCTTTGAAGACCCATTTCAGGCCTACGTCCCGCCCTCCGCTGCTGCACCCTGCCGCGTCCCGCGCCGCCGTGGCCGCCACGGCCAGCGCCATGTAGCCGAAGTCGAACCAGAGCTGCATGCCCTCCAGGAGCAGCGTGGCGCCCCTGGCCACCTCGAACGCCGAGTACACCGCCACGATGGTGTCGGCCGCCAGCAGGAACCGGAACGGGGCGCGCCGGAGCGTGGCGGAGGCGGCGGCGAGCGTGGCTGCGGCCGCGGAGTCGCACAGCGCGCCCACGCGGAGCAGCAGCAGGAGCACCGCGCCGAGCCAGCCCCGCCGCGCCGCCGCCGGCTGCTTCGTCCCCCGCTGCGCTTCCACCGCCCACCCGCCGTTCTGCAGCGGCATCGTGGACGTGGTCTGGCTGGCGCTAGCCTCGGTTTGGCTTGATCAGCCTCAGGCCTCAGCTCGCTCGGCGACGGTGACCCCGGTCGATCTTCTGGCGCTCTCTGATGCTGGTATATATAGAAGGCTCGCCGGAGTGACGGGGTCACGGGCAGAGGGTGCCGACGTGGCGCGTCCGGGCCTCTAGTGTCCCACATGGCTGGGGAGAAAGAGGCGGTGACGGTGGAGGAGAAAAAACTGAAAAAAGAAAAGAAAGGCAGAAGTGGCTGCCGGCCAGCTGCCTGACCAGGTGTGTGGCGAGCGGTTGGTGTGGACATGTGACCCGATTAATGGTGGTATCAATGGGGAGTATGCTTGTGACGCCATCCTAGGGCCTGTTTAGATGCCTGAATTCGGACCTGATTTGGGAAATGAACAGTGCCCGGTTACTGTAGTAATTTTGTTTTTATTTGGTAATAATTATCCAAACATTGATTAATTAGGTTTAAAATGTTCGTCTCGCAAAGTACAATAAAATTGTGCAATTAGTTTTTAATTTCATCTACATTTAGTACTCCATGCATGTGCCGACATTTTGATGTGACGGAGAATCTTCTTTTTGCATAGTAAAATTTAGGAGAAAATTTGGGATCTAAACAGGGCCCAGTTGCAGGGCCAAATGCATACCAACGGACCAGCTCACAGGTTCTTCACTAGTATTCCGTACCAGAAAGAAAGAACACCGGAAATATAGATAGTATATGCTCACGTGAGTATAAAGTGGCCACGTTCGCTTGACTGATAAGTCATGACTGAAAATAATGTTGGCTGATTTGTTGTGAGAGAAAAATACTGTTCATTCGCTAAAAAAATACGGCTCATAACACAAGTGAACAGGGCCTAAGTTACCTTAAAACCAAATCATTTCTTGCTCCAATTATAAAGATGCATAGTCCTCCGGAATCTAGTGATATTTGAATCCATACATTGAGGCTGTGTTTAGTTCTCACCTAAATTTTTTTTACCTCGTCACATTGAATGTTTGGACATATGCATGGAGTATTAAATGTAGACGAAAAAAATTAATTACACAGTTTGGTTGAAAACTACGAGACGAATCTTTTAAGCCTAATTAAGCCGTCATTAGCCTTAAGTGCTACAGTAACACACATGTGCTAATGATGGCTTAATTAGGCTTAATAAATTCATATCGCGGTTTCCAGACGAGTTATGTGATTATTTTTTTATTTAGTATATGAAAACCCCTGCTGACATTCCTTAAAACATCTGATATGACACCCAAAAATTTTTCTTTCACGAACTAAATCAGGCCTGAGTAACTCCTCTTTCAAAATTAGACCTCAATGGCTTTTCTCACGTATTCCGTCCACTCCAATTTAGAATGGATGGAGTACCATTTACGAGGTGGCTTGGCAGAGATATTTTTGTTCAGCGACTGTACGTCCACGACGATGATGACCAGTAACAACAGTACGGTGCCTCGCGCTTGACACGACTCCCCTGTTGCAATCACCATCCTATCGGCCAAACTGCCGTTGAAGAACGAACGATCGAGACGGCCGGCATGCATGATCGACGATGCACTCTCCGTGCTAGCTAGGTCCACTGACCACAGTCCGTTGAAGAACGAGCCTGTGTAGAGAAGTCAATGTGCGAGATGCATGCATGGGTCATCAACTCGATCATGATGTGCTCTATCCGGCCGGCGCAGACGGTGTGAACCTGCTGCTGGTGCTCAGATGACGGTGCGGACAGCGGACTGGACTGCGGAGAGGGAGATGGCCTGATGGCCGACGGCCGCCGTGTGATCCCCGTGAACCTGGCCGGCCGGCGACCGCAGAGCGCAGAAAGCAGAGCGGAGTAGCTGATCGATAAAGCCGCAGCCGCCGTACGTGTACTGTCGCTAGCTTGGCACAGAGCCGGCCGGTGGTTTTTTTTACTCCATTAAAGTCCCGAAACAAAGGTTTCGTAGCCAAACTGGCTTAAGTTTAACTAAGTTTACAGTAGATAATATTAGTATTTATGTTTCTCAATAAATTTACTTATAAAAATATATCATATAATTACTTATTTTGTATCATAGATATTAATGCTATTTTATATAGTTTTATTAAAGTTCAAATCGTTTAACTATTAAAAAATGAGAGTAATATTCTTTCTGGGACGAAGGGAGTAGCACAGAGCCGGCCAACCAATGGATCTCCACCTGATCCAGAAATAGACATTTTAGAACTCATTTGCGTCACTAGCTAGTAAAGCTAAAATTAGCATCAGCGGATCCAATCCGTTCATCTTAGCCTATTTAATAGCATAAGAGTAACAATTAATCGGAGGATCCAAGCAGCATTTTGGCTAATAAGTTTGTTAATAGCTCCACTAATAAATGACATTTAGCTACCTTTCCCTGCTAGCGGCTAACAATTACTCTCTCTCTCGCTTTTCTAGAGTCATAGTTTTTCAATGTATCTAAACGCAAGATATATTTAGGTGTATAAGAGCATCTCCAACAGTTTGACAAATTTTGTTTCTCAAATCTCATTGTTTGCCAACTCCTAAAATAATATAGGGAGGAAAAAAGATCTTATCTCCAACAGTTTGACAAATTTTGTTTCCAAAAACCTAAAAACCCGCTAACGAAACGAAAAGACCCGCTAAGCGAACGAAGAGCCCCGCTAAGCACGAGGAAACTACGATGCGCGGCCGGTGCCCCGCGCGCATATATGCGCACAATCGATCGAGATTTGCCAACTTGCCAAAGATGCCAAACCCAGATACCAAATTATTGGAGAAGTATTTTTCTCATTTTGCCAAAAAAATTTAGGATGCCAAACCTATATACCAAACTCTTAGAGATGCTCTAACAAAAACTACATACCCAGAAAAGTCAAAAACAACTTGTGACTTGGAACGGAGACTGTATTGTTTTGTCCTTTTCGTTTCGCTAAAATTTAGCTCTTATGCTGATGTTTATGAGAGAAAATCATTGTTCGTTCGCTGAAAAGTACTGTTGAAGTAGTTCAAACAAACAGGGCAAGTAATAGTCTAGATCCAAATGTGCTCTAATTGAAACACGCAGACTATATGCATGTGATGTAGAATTTTTTTCTGACGGCTTTTAGTGTTTTTTTTGCCCCTTCCCCTTGTTTATTAATTCACACAACGAAGTGTGATGTATAATGATTTGTCAGCTGATCATAGTACCGTTGTAGTACTCACTCCGTCTCGTTAAAAGTCACGTTTTTAACTTTTGGATATCCTGTTTGACTACTCGCCTTATTTAATTTTTTTTGTAAATTATAAAATAAATAAATCATTGTTAAAGTATCTCAAATGATAAAATAAATCATAACAAAATAGATAATATTTATATAAAGATTTTAAATAAGACGAACAATCAAACAAGATGACACGGAGTCCCAAACATCATTTTTAATGGGACGGAGGGAGTACGTCCAGCACCAGGACTTTGGAGCAAAGCTACTGTAGAGATATCATACCACGTGATGTCCACGCTGGTAGGCTATCCGGGGGCCGTTCACTTCCCATGTAAACCTAAAATATTTTCTCTCTCATCCATCACATCGAATCTTTAGACGCATGCATGAAGTATTAAATATAGGTAAAAAATAACTAATTGCATAGTTTGTCTGTAAATATCGAGACAAATCTTTTGAACCTAGTTAGACCATGATTGGACAAATTTTGCCAAATAACAACGAAAGTGCTACAGGATTTTTTTCTCCAAAAAAATTGGGATCTGGGCTTGTTTAGTTCCTGAAATATTTTGCGAAATGCTACTGTAGCACTTTTTATTGTTATTTGGTAATTAGTGTCCTATCATGGCTTAATTAGGCTTAAAAGATTCGTTTTGTCCATTTCGTCTAAACTGTGTAATTAGTTTTATTTTTTATCTATATTTAATGCTCCATACATATGTCCAAAGATTCGATGTGACGGGAAATCTACTGTTTTTTCGCAAAATATTTTAGAACTAAACAAGGCCCTGAACACCGCCCTAGAGCACAAGTAAGGTCCTGTTTAGTTTCCAAAAATTTTCAAGATTCTCTGTCACATCGAATCTTTAGACGCATGCACGAAGCATTAAATATAGATAAAAAATAAAACTAATTACACAGTTTAGACGAAATTTACGAGATGAATCTTTTAAGCCTAATTAGATCATGATTAGATACTAATTATTAAATAATAACGAAAGTACTATAATACTATTTCTCAGAAAATTTCGCGAACTAAGGCCTAAAGATTAGGCGTGATTGGCAGATGGGGTGGTGGTTGTTGCGAGCATTCAGGCCTTGCCGGGGCCAATCCAAACCGATCCTTTCCAGCGTGCCCATGCCCACACGACTCAAGATGTCAACGGGACCCGATCCTCGATTCCCCGCGGGAAATTCCCCTATTAGGGGATGGAAAAGATTTGTCCCCCATGGGGATGTAAATGGTACGAAATCATTCCCCGTCGGGTCTAGCGGGGATGGGGATGGTTGTGCGTCCCCCGTCCCCGATCCTCGCGAACCCGCACCGTTTAGAAGAGCGCCGGAAGCCTGGCTGAAATTTAGCTCAACATGGCCCATGTTGGCCCATCAACATATTGAGTATATAAGCAAACTCCTAACCCTAACTCCCAAAATCCCCCACACCGTAGCCCCTCACGGAGTCACGGCCGCCGGCTGCTGGGCACGCCGCTCCGCGGTCCGGCCTCCAGCGCGCTGCGCCTGCGCGCTCCAGCAGGCCAGCCTCCAGCGTCCATTGTTAAGGTGCCCTGCTTGCTGACCCCGGCCAGGTGCCCAGCGCACTAGGTCCTAGCAGGGCAGCAGCGAGGCGTAGGCCAGCAACAAGATGGACGCCGCCTGTTCCGGCGACGGCAAGCATGCGCTGCAGCCTGGAGCAGCTTTGTCTCTCTCTGCTCCTTCAATGCTCATGCGTGAATGTGATTGGCTAGAGGACGAAAGAAGCATAGATCTGAACTTCTTTCCCCTGTGGAGTATTAGTTAATTGTTCTTTTGTATTTTAGTTGGATTTGGATTTTTGAGATGGGAACTGATTGGATATAAGAAATTCTACTTGCTCAATTGAAATCTTAGTAGCATTGTTTCTTTGCGTTTTAGATTTGCTTTGTTCATCATCGTTAACTGGATTTTGTGACGGGGACGGGGACCCGCGGGGATTTTATCCCCGCACGGGGACGGGGATGGGGAAGAAACTTCCCCCGTTGTCATTCACGAGGACGGGGATGGGGGAGATTTTTCCCCCGCGGGGACGGGGATGAGCAGCTGCCCCCGATGGGGAATTCCCCGTTGACATCTTGACACACGACCGGATCGGAGTGTGGAAACGACAAGACGAGAAGCCGCGGTGCCGGCCGTACGTGCGCAAGTCAAAAAACGCGTACTACTCCGTCTCAAAAAAAAAAGAGTCGCTATGCGATCGTACTGGTCAAACTTTTTGACTTTAATAAAAAACTAGCAAATATGTCCGTGCGTTGCAACGGGAAAAATATATCAAATGTTTATGAAAAACGGAGATAGGAAATGCTGCATAACTATTTACCGTTTTTCTTTTTTTATTAAATTTGACTGTTATACTTTATTTTGTGACAATTATATGACATCTAAAACACAACAATTAAATAATATGACAATGTATAATTCTCAGGTTTCTAAGAACAAAAATATTTGCTCGTACATAAATCACAAAAAATATTTGCTCGTACATACATCTGTTGGTACAATTAAATATCAAGTTTCAAATTCTTTTGTAACACATGTAAAATTTTGAAATTTAAGTCGGCGTAGAGTTATAGTTATTGATATGTCAGGGCTGGTATGTTGATTATTATGAGAGGAGACCTCTCTCGATTTTTCACATCACGTCATAATCGGGGATTGCAGCGGTTCAATAATCGGGGATATACAGACCACATTGGGTTACAAACTACTTATGATCTAGTTTCACGGTTTGATTAGTTGGACTATCGACAGAACCAGGTTATAAAGAGTTTTGCTTTTAATCAAAATTACATTAATAACTTCATGGTGGAAAACATTTCTTTTTCAATGAAAGGTTATGAGTTCAAAGCCTGTTGTCTTGCTTTTATTCTTTATTTTTACTTTTATTATTCATCTATCAGTTTTTTTCGCATTCATATTTATTGAACATGTTGGAATGGGAGAAAAAAAGACATCCAAACGGAAAAAGAAATTGACCCTCTGCGTGACACACGAAAACTCACGGACGTTACTCCTACGCGTGACAAATGACTCTATCTCTTTTTCTTGATGAAAATTGGAACGTCCTAGACAGAGAAAAAGAAAAAAGATCGATACCAAGATGCTTCCGAGGTCGGTGGGCGTGGAAACAGAAAACAAATGGCTGACCATGCAGAATGGCAACAAAAGTCAGAACGACTATCGACTCCAGGATGGAGCAGAACGGAGCAAAACGAAAAGAAGCCGCAGAACTCTTGAGTCTCAGACGGGCACGAACATGGCGCGAGGGGCAGAACGGGAGCAATACGGAAAGCAGCGGCAGACCGACTCCCAGAAAGGCACGGATATAGAGCAAGGGTTGTGAGTGGACATTGGGCTGCCTAAATTGGGCCGCGAGAAAGCCTAGACCACCTGGCAGACAGAAATCTATGTGGAAACAAAAAAGTATATAGAAATTTTCATAATTTATTATTAGGTATAGATACGTACAATTTATTATTAGGTATAGATCCCGTGGGATCGATGACCGATGTACACACTCTCTCATATTAGCTTATATCTAGGTAGGGTTACCCCGTACCCTTCTTTAGCGGCGGCTTCAGCTTGGTCTTCGATGACCTCCGGCGTGGTTCCTCGTACGGACAAGATGAGGTACGTGGTGTTGGTCCCGGTGGCTTTCTATTGCCAGCCGGTTCTTTTGCCCCTGCAGGAGGTTTTCGGCGACGGTGGAGGTGTCGAAGCCTTCTCCGGAGATGGTTCTGTGGGATTTGTCTTTTCCCTGCTCGAGAAACCGGGTTGGTTGCTTTCCTCTTGGGTTGCTTTTGTCGCTAGGTGTTTCGAGGTCACTAGCGGTGCTTGTGGCGTCCGATCCCATACTCTTAGCGAGGATGGCCGCTGGCCATCATTTGCTCGGGCTTTTAGCGTTTAAGGCGCACATCTTGTTATGTGCCGATTGATGTAGCTTCAAAACAGTACGTTGCTTCTTTGGAAGCTTCTTCGTTGAGGTGGGATTCGGCTTCAAGCTGCAAGCTCGGCGTTCGTTTCAACGTCGAGTGGTGGCTCCATTCTCTGGCGACGAAGATGACCGGGAGATCTTTGTAAGGACCATAATGTAATTTTTATTTTATTCAGGGGTGTGTTTGTAAAGATGTATGTGCAATATTTTATATGAATCAATAAAAAGCAACCCGGTTTTCTAAAAAAAAAACCGAGAGCATGGCGCGGGCTAGTAGTGTATTTGGCGCATCCATCATGATTCATGAGTCTAAAGAAAAAAAATACCCCAGAGTCTTGCCACTTCAAACCATGGCTTCTTTTTTTTTTTAGCATACTTCAAACCATGGCTTGTGCGTACTACAGAACGAGTCATTTGCTCGGAGTGGCAATGTTTCAAGTGCCAAACCGGAAAAAACAGCCAAACAGGTTTTTCCAACAGCGCCCCGGGTATTTCTCAATTTCCATTCGTCCAATCGAACTGGCGTATCTTGGACCGTTCGTGACGATAGTTTACTGAATTGCTGCTGAAAGACAGTGGCCTGGGCCTAGATAGATATGATCGATCCAGAGCGTGACAACTTGACACTTCCATCATGAGCTTGGTTATTGGTCAAGTCAGGTGAAAGGGCGACATGTTCCATGTGTAGAAGCATGGTATCAGGTCACCGACTAGGAGTAAGTTGTAACGAATTCCACTGCAGGATCTCTAACAACCAACCGTAATCCTACTTCCTCTCCTTTTCTTCGTATATTAGGATTTGATTCAAAGTAGACTTTTATTATATGAAAAACATGCCTAGGCATGCGAGCGAAAAAAAGTAGAGTTATTATCGCATTCTCTTATTATATATCTATCTATTGTCAATGATGACACAACTTATCAGTTGTTTATACGGTCAAAATAAGATAAAACTAAAAGTCAAACAACACATTTTTTATATTTTTCTACCCACGCTTCTCTCCACATCCCATTTGTATTAAAACACATAAACATTTCTCGTTTTTGGAGCACGCACGATTTTCCTTGAAACACAGGACTGGACCCCTTCTCATACTTTTCTTCTGTGGACTGAAGAAAGCAGCGAATGCGGCAAGTTTTGGAGAGAAAGGAAGCAACCCCATATATCATCAATATTCAGATTTTTTATTATTTTTAATCATTTTTATTCAATATTTTAATAATGACCACTTTAAAAATACAGATTTAACCCTTTTGGTCGTGCCAGTGGGGCTGACGTGACCAAATAATGCTGTCGCGTCAACGCGTGTGGCGCGGCAATATGTGCCACGTTGGACGGACATTTCCGACGTGAAAAAGCTTGTCGCGCCACCATAGTTGTAAATTCCATTCCGGTACCGGCTAGAATGGCTGGAATGCCTCGTACCGACACCTAAACCGGTATAGAAGAGTCCAAATCCTGTACCGGGTCAAATACCGGTCAATACCGGCCAATACCAGCCGTGACTGCATGTATTATATTTTTCCATGTATGAACTTTGGAGTTTAAACTTTAAAATAATGTCTTATGAACTTATTGAATGATATTTTAATTTGGTAAAAATGTTAATTACGCCATAAGTTAAGTCAGAATATATTTATATGTATATTTATGTATAAGTTTATTCATATATTATTATTATTATTAAAAAGTCTGGAATGGTACACCGGTATGGGCCGGTACTGGAATGTTCTATTCCAATAGCCAAAACAGAAAGGCCTCCAGAATGGAATTTACAAGTTAGTGCGCCACTCCCGTTGACGTGACTATTATTTTGTTGTGCCATCGGGAGTGACGTGACAAGACTGAACTTTCGAAAAATCATAACTCTTTAATACGATATCGGATGAGGATGATTTTTATATGATCTATAACTTTCTGGTTCTGAGTTTTTTCATTTGAGAACCTTAAGATGCTAAAAAAATAGTACAAAATTTCATGGCATAATAATACGTAATAGCGCTCGCCACATTAGAAAGAAAATATGTTTTATGTATGGAGTCAAATGAAGATACTTTTTATACCGAAGATGTAGCTCTCAATGATATCTAGAACTTTGTAGTTTTGAGTTTTTACATTTGTGGTCCTTAAGATGCTCGAGAAAATAATATAAAGCTTCAGCAACATATTAATTGTGCCCAAAGACTTATCGCCTCAAGAAAATTATATTTTTCATGATATGTGTCAAATGAAGATATCTATTATATCAAAGTTTATAGCTATCTACGAGATGTATAAGTTTTTAGTTTTGAAATTATCATTTGAGATCCTTAAGATGCTCAAGAAAAAAAATATAAAATTTACCAAATCTTACTTTTTTAGAAAAAAATCATATCTTTCCATTTAATGTTGAATAAATACACTTTTTATATGAAAGGTGTAGCTCTCTATAAGATCTACATCTTTCATTCGAAATTATTTTTTGTGACATCAAATAAGAAATATATGTTTTCTTCTAAAAAGGTAAGCTTTTGTATGCTATTAATATGCCCCTTAATTTTTGTATTATTTTCTTGAACATCTTAAGGATCTTAAATGAAAAACTTCAAAACTAAAAAGAAGTTGTTCTAATCAGCAGCTACAACTTTGATATTAAAAGTATCTTCATCTGCCACCTATTAAGAAAAATATAATTTTCGTGAGACGACAAGTCCTGGTGCACGATTAATATGCTGCTAAAGCTTTATATTATTTTCTTGAGAATCTTAACGACCTCAGATGTAAAAACTCAAAACTACAAAGTGTAGATATCAGGTATAAAAAGTATCTTGATTTGACTCGATATAGAAAAGATATGATTTTTCTAATGTGGCTAGCGCTAGTACACAATTATTATGGTGCAGAACTTTTTTGAGCATCTTATGAACCTCAAATGACAAAACTCAAAACTAGAAAGTTGTAGATCTCGTATATAAATCATCTTCATCAGATGTCGTATTGAAGAGTTATGATTTTTAAAAAATTCAGTCTTGTCACGCTACTCCTGGTTGCGCGACAAAACAATACAATCACGCCAACGGGAGTGGCGCGACAAACTTTTCCACGTCGAAAATATCATCCAATGTGGCGCGACAAAACAATATAGACACGCTAACGGGAGTGGGGCGACAAACTTTTTCACGTTGGAAACGCAGTCCAACATGACAAATCTTGCCACACCACATGCATTGGCGCGATAGCGTTATTTGGTCGGGTTAGATCCGCAATTTTTTTCTAGATGCTGTTATTATTAAAATATTAAATAAAAATGATTAAAAATACAAAAAAAACTCAATATTCACTGTTCTTTTTTTATTTGATGTGAGACGAAACATCACACATAATTTTTATTGGGTTGATTCTAGTTGAACCCTAATCCCCCAACGACGGTGCCGTTGTGTATGGGTGGGGTGGAGGTTCGAGGATTTTCTTAACCTTGCGTGAGAAGCTCATCTTCTTAATGCACTGCTCGGGGGTTGTAGGTCGAGTTTTTTTTAATCCTCCGATGAATATTTGAAAAATATGAATCAATTAAGTATACCCGATCCCTTAAGTTAATTAGATATCCTAATTATGAACTAGTGATCCTATGTTTAAGGCCTAAGTGTCGGTGTTCGGACCCGAGGGGGTCCTAAACCAACGAGTAAATGCTGTGTGTCTCTTTCCTGGATGGTGATGCAAGGAGAACACACGGGGGTTTATCCTGGTTCGGGCAAAAGAAGGCCCTACGTCCAGCGGGGGGAGATGTTTGTATTTCCTTGCACCGAGGTGCTCGTGTAGGGGTTACAAGCATGCGAGAGAGGGTGTCGAGCCCAAGTCTCAAAGAGAAAAGAGGAAAAAGGCGGTTGCTTGAGATGTCGATCTTCTGTTTTGTGTTTTTCGTTCCGTCTTCGTCCCCCCCCCTCCGTTGAATCCTGGCCTGCCCTTTTATAGGGTGAGGGGAGGCTAAGATGACGGGGAGCCTTGAGGTGATGTTTCGTCGATTCCTGTTGAGTTGACTGTAGCGATGTGCCTTGGGAATGGCCGGCCATCTCTGGACACCCTGACGTTGTGGGAGACAAGATGACGAAATGACCCAGAGCGCCATGCCATACCGTCCTTTGAACTAAGTCGAGCGTCGGGGCTGGGTCGAGGCCGGGTCGAGGCCAGATGGATAAGGCTGAATCCCCGATATCGCGGAGAACAGGCCTTGTCTTATCCTCCCTCGAGGGTGATTGATGGTGAACAGTGCGCGGTAAGGTGGGTATAGTGACAGGTTTCACCTCCCATCACGGGATGGGTGGTAAAATAGTGAGATCTGACACGGGTATTGTTCCCACGTCGATCCTGGCCGCAGCCATGCCGGTAGGTGGTAGTAGGTAACCGCATTGAATGCTATGGTTTTTGTCCTGGGGTAGGCAAAGAAAAGGTGTCGAGGTGCTCGGTCCGGGCTCACGCGAGTCGGAGTTCTCCCCAGCGGGCGGTCGAGCCTCGCGCGGGTCGGAGCGCTGTCGAGGTACCTTACGGCATGGGATGGGGCGCGGTCGAGGCGCCCTGTCGAGCGGGCCTCGTACGAGTCGAAGCCAGGGCGCGGTCAAGGCGCCCCGTCGAGCGGGCCTCGTACGAGTCGGAGCCGGGGCACGGTCGAGGCACCCCGTCGAGCGGGCCTCGTACGAGACTGACTGGGTACGCGGTCGAGGCGGGCTATCTTTTATTGCGGTTTCGGTCGTGTTAGTTTTTTGGCGATAGGTGCGGGTACCCCCGTACTGTTGGTACCGACAGTAGCCCCGAGCCTTTGGGTGAGTGTGTGATCACTCTCCCAGAGGTTGGTCAGAATTGGAGTCGTAGCGCCGTGATTTTTTCTGGCGGGGGCGCGCGAGCGCACCCACCGGGTGTAGCCCCCGAGGCCTCGGTGGAGTATTGAGACTCCTCCGAGGTCTTATACGCGTTTGATTGGGGAACGATTCATTGCGGTCAAGCCCCCGAGCCTTGCGCGCGCGAGGTCGATCAGGGTCCCGGCCGTCTTTTGCTACGCGACCCTCACGCTCCTTTTCCGAAAAAAGAAGGAGGGGTGGAGAACGCCGTACTACCCTCGTTTGGGCGCGAGTTCCGACGATCTTCGGTGAGCTGCTAGCGGGGGAATTCGAGTGAGAGCCCGTGCCCCGTTCGTTAGAGGTCGGCTAGTGGCCCGGAGGCGCCCTCAAAGATGCCAAGAAGTGGTCGTGTGGATCTCGATTCCCTTCGACAGGATTCGAGGGCTCGATGCCTCCCCCGGAGGGATTCCTACGTCGACCTTCTCCTTCGGCCTCGAATACGTCCTGGGGTGCCTCGAGAGCGTGGCTTGAGCCCTTGGCCATGTACGGGCGCACCCTGGGTCGTCCCTAACTCTGTTGCTCGAGGGCAGCTGTCGAACCCTGTTCGAGGGCCAGCTTTCGCTCCCTCGAGACTTATTCCGGGCTCGGGGCCCGTTTCTGTGGTCGAGACCCCGAGCCTCGCGCGCACGAGGTCGATCAAAGTCTCGGTCGTCTTTTGCGACCCTCACGCTCCTTTTCTGAAAAAAAGGAGGAGGGGTGGAGAACGTCGTACTACCCTTGTTTGGGCGCGAGTTCCGACGATCTCCGGTGAGCTGCTAGCGGGGGAATTCGAGTGAGAGCTCGTGCCCCGTTCGTTAGGGGTCGGCTAGTGGCCCGGAGGCGCCCTCAAAGATGCCAAGAAGTGGTCGTGTGGATCTCGATTCCCTTCGACAGGATTCGAGGGCTCGATGCCTCCCCCAGAGGGATTCCTACGACGACCTTCTCCTTCGGCCTCGAATACGTCCTGGGGTGCCTTGAGAGCGTGGCTCGAGCCCTTGGCCATGTACGGGCGCACCCTGGGTCGTCCCTAACTCTGTTGCTCGAGGGCAGCTGTCGAACCCTGTTCGAGGGCCAGCTTTCGCTCCCTCGAGACTTATTGCGGGCTTCGGGCCCATTTCTGCGGTCGGGACCCCGAGCCTCACGCACACGAGGTCGGTCAAAGTCCCGGTCGTCTTTTGTGACCCTCACGCTCCTTTTCTAAAAAAAAGGAGGAGGGGTGGAGAATGTCGTACTACCCTCGTTTGGGCGCGAGTTCCGACGATCTCCGGTGAGCTGCTAGCGGGGGAATTCGAGTGAGAGCCCGTGCCCCGTTCGTTAGGGGTCGGCTAGTGGCCCGGAGGCGCCCTCAAAGATGCCAAGAATTGGTCGTGTGGATCTCGATTCCCTTCGACAGGATTCGAGGGCTCGATGCCTCCCCCGGAGGGATTCCTACGACGACCTTCTCCTTCGGCCTCGAATACGTCCTAGGGTGCCTCGAGAGCGTGACTCGAGCCCTTGGCCATGTACGGGCGCACCCTGGGTCGTCCCTAACTCTGTTGCTCGAGGGCAGCTGTCGAACCCTGTTCGAGGGCCAGCTTTCGCTCCCTCGAGACTTATTCCGGGCTCGGGGCCCGTTTCTGCGGTCGAGACCCCGAGCCTCGCGCGCACGAGGTCGATCAAAGTCTCGGTCGTCTTTTGCGACCCTCACGCTCCTTTTCTAAAAAAAGGAGGAGGGGTGGAGAACGTCATACTACCCTCGTTTGGGCGCGAGTTCCGACGATCTCCGATGAGCTGCTAGCGGGGGAATTCAAGTGAGAGCCCGTGCCCCGTTCGTTAGGGGTCGGCTAGTGGCCCGGAGGCACCCTCAAAGATGCCAAGAAGTGGTCGTGTGGATCTCGATTCCCTTCGACAGGATTCGAGGGCTCGATGCCTCCCCCGGAGGGATTCCTACGACGACCTTCTCCTTCGGCCTCGAATACGTCCTGGGGTGCCTTGAGAGTGTGGCTCGAGCCCTTTGCCATGTACGGGCACACCCTGGGTCATCCCTAACTCTGTTGCTCAAGGGCAGCTGTCGAACCCTGTTCGAGGGCCAGCTTTCGCTCCCTCGAGACTTATTCCGGGCTCGGGGCCCGTTTCTGCGGTCGGGACCCCGAGCCTCACGCGCACGAGGTCGATCAAAGTCTCGGTCGTCTTTTGCGACCCTCATGCTCCTTTTTTGAAAAAAAGGAGGAGGGGTGGAGAACGTCGTACTACCCTCGTTTGGGCGCGAGTTCCGATGATCTCCGGTGAGCTGCTAGCGGGGGAATTCGAGTGAGAGCCCATGCCCCGTTCGTTAGGGGTCGGCTAGTGGCCCGGAGGCGCCCTCAAAGATGCCAAGAAGTGGTTGTGTGGATCTCGATTCCCTTCGACAGGATTCGAGGGCTCGATGCCTCCCCCGAAGGGATTCCTACGACGACCTTCTCCTTCGGCCTCGAATACGTCCTGGGGTGCCTCAAGAGCGTGGCTCAAGCCCTTGGCCATGTATAGGCGCACCCTGGGTCGTCCCTAACTCTGTTGCTCGAGGGCAGCTATCGAACCCTGTTCGAGGGCCAGCTTTCGCTCCCTCGAGACTTATTTCGGGCTCGGGCCCATTTTCCACATACCTGGGGATATTCGTCCACGGATTCCTCCCTCGCTCGTTAGCCGGGCGCGTCTTTTGGGGAGGTGAGATCGGCGCGGTAGTGGGCGATGTGGCGTGTGGTCACGACGTGGGGGACGACCACGTGCCCAACTCCTTCTCGCGCGGCCGTTGGGCTTCCGCCTGGGCATATAAAGTTAAGGCCTAGGGGTCAGTCGACGCCGCGGTGGTGAAAGAAGAAGCGACGCAGGCCTGGGCGGCCGAGGCCGTGATGCGCACTGGCATGGACAAGGCTCGGGAGGAGGCTGCCTAGGCCCGCAGGGATCTCGAGCCCCTGTCCATGCGGGTGAAGGAGCTCAAGGAGGATGTCTCCCAGGTTAGCCTTCAGCGCGACACCCTCAACGTCGAGGTCACGACGCTAAAGGGAGCCATCCAAGAGAAGGACGTAGCTCTCGAGTCTGCTCGGCAGGAGATCGAGGCGCTAAAGGCAGCCATCAGTGACAAGGACAGCGCCTTCCTGGGGCTCGAGCGAACTTGCGGGGGGCTTCGCGACGAGGTCGTGGGCCTGCAGACCCACATCAAGGGTAAGTGTGATTGTTACGGCCACGATGTTGAAGGCCTCGCGTTGGGTATTAATTTGTTTGTCGTGTTTCAGAGCTGGAGAGAGAGAATCGAGAGGCCCAATCTTCTGCAACTCCTTCCAGAGCCTCCTCGAAGCCGAGATCCGGAGGACCCAACTTCTCCAGGGCGCGATCACCACCGTGTGTGACGGTCTGGGGGTCGAGCCCGACGCCGACACCGGGGAAGATGTTCCGGGGAACTCCTTCGTCCGCCGGATGGTGGCGCTGGGCCGCCTTGCCCGGGAGAAGATACGGGACAGCCTCCATCACGGCGTGAAGAGGGCGTTGGCCGTCGTCCATTCAGGGTTTGTGTTTGACATGAAGCTCATCGCTGAGGGTTTCATCACAGACCCAGATCGGATAGACGAGGAGAACGAGGATGCTTGCGTGGAGCTGATTGAAGCCGCCGAAGAGCCTAGGAGCCGTCTGGCCTCGCTTTTTGAAGCCGAGGTGGTTCCGCCTGCCGACGACGAGGGCCTATGAGCCAAATCTGGGCATGAAGGCCCATGTAATGAGTTAGTATTTCGAATTTTGGTCGTGGCGGCCGCGGAGGCCTTAAAAACTCGAAACATAAACCGGTTCGTGGTTGATTTAGTTTTACTCGAGCTTTTCTTCCCTTTATCGCTCGGACCGTGTTCTCGCGTGATTTACTTAGCACGCAGCTGCACCCTTTGGCGTAAGGGAGCAAGTGGAGGTACCGTAGCCTCGGAGGCGTAAGTGATCTCACGGCTCAACTGCCCTCGAGCTTCAGGGTGATGTTGCGGCCTTGTAAATCGTGTGAGAGCCTGATCTAAGCGACAGGGGGTATGTTCTTTTTTAAATTTAGGAACCATTGTTTAGATCTTCCTATCGTGAAGGCGTACCTCTAAAAGGTGTAAGGGGTGAGTGGAGGTACCGTAGCCTCGGAGGCGTAGGTGATGCTCCAGACTCGAGAGCCCTCTCGAACCTTAGGGTGCTCTTTCAGCGAAGTCGATCTAAGAAGCGGTTCTTAAATTTTTAAAAAAGAGCATAAGTTTTTTCGGGGACCGGGGGTTCCCCCCTTGCAGCCCCCGAGGGAGGGTCGACTCTAGGAGTGCAGGGTCGATCCTTCCTCATTACGAAACGAAAGTTTGAACATCGTTGTATTCTTTATTGACGAAAAAGAAAATACAGAGCCTCGAGGCTTTTTAAGGAAAGAAGCGACGTAGTTGTTCAATGTTCCAAGTGTTGGTGAGGATTTCGCCCTTCTCGTTGGATAGCTTGTAGGTGCCCGGCTTTAGTACTTTTGCGATGATGTACGGCCCTTCCCATGGTGGTGTGAGCTTGTGCCGTCCCTTGGTGTTCTGGTTCCGCCGTAGCACCAAGTCACCGACGTTGAGGTCACGCTTGCGGACGTGTCTGTCGTGGTAGCGTCGGAGACCCTGCTGGTACCTAGCAGAATGCAACAGAGCCACATCTCGGGCTTCCTCGAGCTGGTCGAGGGCATCCTATCTTGTGGCGTCGTTATATCTTTCGTTGTATGCCTTCAACCTTGGGGATCCGTATTCTATATCGGTTGGTAGCATAGCCTCAGACCCGTAGACTAAGAAGAACGGAGTGAACCCCATGGCTCGACTCGGCGTTGTTCTTAGGCTCCACAGGACCGAGGGTAGCTCAACAGCCCATCTTTTGCCATGTTTGTTTAATTTGTCAAAGATTCTGGGCTTCAGGCCTTGTAAGACCATGCCGCTGGCACGTTCCACCTGACCGTTTGTTTTTGGATGAGCCACGGCCGAATCTCCAAGGCGTGCTCGGCGACTTCCCTGGGTATGCCTGGCATATCCGAGGGACTCTACACAAAGATGTCGATGTTTACGCGGAGAAAGTCGACGAGCACTGCTTCCTATTTAGGATCGAGGGTGGCACTGATGCTCAGTGCCTTTCCCTTAGGACCAGCGGGGTCAAGGGGTAGGAGTTTGACATCTTCGGCGGGCTCGAAGCAGCCGGCATGGCGTTTTGGGTCGGGAATCGTATTGGCGAGACCGTCGAGGTCTGCAGCCAAGATCGCCGACTCCAAAACAGCCTCACCGTGCTCGACGCACTCGACGTCGCACTCGTAGGCATGTTCATATGAGGGCCCTACAGTGATGACACCGTTTGGGCCTGGCATCTTGAGCTTGAGGTAGGTGTAGTTCGGAATTGCCATGAACCTGGCGTAGCATGGGCGCCCTAGGATAGCGTGGTACGTTCCACGGAATCCGACCACTTCGAAAGTGAGAGTCTCCTTTCTAAAGTTGGCCGGTGTGCCAAAACAAACAGGCAGATCGACCCGCCCGAGGGGTTCCGCCCGTTTCCCTAGCACGACTCCGTGGAAGCCCCCGACGCTAGGTTGGAGGTGCGCTCTCTCGACCCCTAGAAGGTCGAGGGTCTGGGAGTAGATGATGTTGAGGCTGCTTCCGCCGTCCATGAGCACCTTGGTGAGGCATGTGTTGGCGATGACGGGGTCAACAACGAGCGGATAGACCCCGGGTTGGGGACGTAGTCTGGGTGGTCGTCACGGTCGAAAGTGATGGCCACCGCGGACCAATCAAGGAAGCGGGGTACTGCCGATTGTACGGAGAAGACCTCGCTCCATTCTCGCTTGCGCTGGCGCGTAGAGAGGCAGGTCGAGGGCCCTCCGTAGATCATGAAGCAGTCGTGGATCTCAGGAAATTCCCCGTCCTTGTCATCACCCTTAGGGTCCTCCTTGTCGTCCTTCTTGGCGCCGGCACCCCTGAAGTACCTGCGCAGCATGTGACAATCCTCGAGGTTATGGTTAGTGAGTCCCTTGTGGTAGAGACACTGCTCTTTGAGCATTTTGTCGAAGACGCCCCCGCCGGGGGGGCCTCGAGGTTTCTTGTGCTCGGTAGCAGCGACGAGCTCGTCGACCGGGGCCTCGAGCTTGCCCTACTGGCCTTTCTTCTTCTTGCGGTTGTTTCTCTTGGGGCCTCGGGTGGAACTCGTGGGATCGTCGACCTTTTGCTCCCCGCTTTCCGAGTTGCCGCCAAAGATTGCACCAACCGCCTCCTCGCCGACGGCGAAGTTGGTGACGATGTCCATCAATCCGTTGGCAGTGAGTGGGGTGTTACGGCCCAATTCTCGGACCAACTCCTTACAGGTGGTGCCGGAGAGGAAGGCCATAATTACGTCGGAGTCGGTGATGTTGGGGAGCTCGGTACGCTGCCGGGAGAAGTGTCGGAGGTAGTCTTGGAGGGATTCATCTGGTTTCTGCTTGTAGCTTCGAAGGTCCCACGAGTTGCCAGGGCGCATGTAGGTCCCCTTGAAATTTCCCTCGAACACCCTCACGAGATCGTCCCAGTCATGGATCTGCCGAGGTGGGAGATCCTCGAGCCAGGCTCGGGCGGTGTCGGAGAGGAACAGGGGGAGTTGTCGAATGATGACCCGGTCGTCGGTGGCCCCGCCCAACTGACACGCCAAGCGGAAATCAGCGAGCCAAAGTTCGGGTTTGATTTTGCCGTTGTACTTGGTGAGAGTCGTGAGGGGGCGGAACCGAGCCGGGGGCACCGTCTCACGGATTGCCTTACTGAAGACCCGAGGACCCGGGGGCTCGGGTGAAGGGCTACGATCTTCCGAGCTATCGTAGCGTCCGCCCCTGTGGACGTGGTAGCCTCGAGCCACACCGTCACCGTGCCTGCGCGTGCGGCGCTCGACGATGTTGCCACGGGTGTCTCGAGGCTCGCGGTCGTTGCCGGTGGGCTCAGGGGCCGGTGCTACCTGGTTTCGCCGGGCAGGCTCGGGGTGAACCGAGGCTTCTCTCTCCTGTCGGGAAGGCTCGAGGATCTGCTCCGAGGCTGCCTCGCGTCGCCTTGAGGCAGAGCTCTCGGCCTGCTGCATGGCGGCGGTCTCGAGGAGTTCTCAGATTTCATCTCAAGCCCGACGGGCGTCGGGGTTTGATGGCTCGGGCATGTTGCGGAGGAGCATGGCGGCAGTGACGATGTTCTGGCTGGCTCAGGCGAAAACCGGGGGGTCGTCCGCCCGGTCCTCGTCGATGCGACGGTTGACGTCGCGAGCTCTCCCACCAAGTGCATGTTCCGCACGCTCACGCTCGAGGGTTTGTTGGAGTAGATCCAGGTTTTCCCATTCCTCGTCAAGCCTGTCCTGCAACTCACGAATCCGTTCGAGCTGCGCTCCTTGATCCGCAAGGAACTGAGGCTTGTCTCGCTCGGCAGGAAGCTCGACATGAGGTGGCGTGTGCCTTCCTTCGACTGGCTCTTCGTCCTCTGATTCCGAAGTGCTTTCAACGTCAATGTTGAAGCACTCGCGGGTCGGATCATAGGTGTCGTCAGCCGAGTCAGAGTCAGGAGCGCCAAAGTAGTAATATGACGGGGGAACATGTGGCCATTGCCAATCGTCACTGAGGCGGCGACGTAAAGAAGCAGTCACATGGGCTCTGTTTTCGGTGTCTCCGTAGAGTCCCGATAATCAGAAGCCGGTGTGGATGCAACGAGGTCCAGAGTGGAGCATAGATGGTGCCCGGGGAGTTCCTCATAAGCACTCATGCGAGTGCTCACGGAGGATGCGTACACCCGGGCAACCGAGTCTAGCCCAAACGGGAATGGTGATGAAGATGTCGCTGCCCGTGCTGAAATGGATGCTCTAGATAGTGGTGTCTCACCGGACGGGGGAGCGGCGGGATTTTCCGTCGGCATGTCACCCTCAGCCAAGCTCATCCTTCCCAAACCTTCCAAAAGGAGATCTAGGCTGGCGCCTGGCTGGGGGGTGCTGGACCGGGGGACCCCATCACCCCCCGCGGGGTGAAGACGGTGGCTGTACCGAGCTCGTCGTCGTTGGGCGGCCCGCGCCCGCCTGGAGCGACGGTGCCGGTGGATTGCTCCCTCGGGCTGGGAGAGCTCGTAGTCCTCGTCGGTTGGGTGCCTGGGCAGAAGTAGGACCATGTCGTAGCCAGAGCCGAGCGACATGAACTCCAAACTCCCGAACCAGATCACCGTGGCCGACGGGATAGGGCGTTCCAGGTTAGCCATCCAGGAAGAAAGGCGAGAAAGCGACGTTTTCACGCAGCGATCCCCTACCTGGTGCGCCAACTGTCGGTGTTCGGACCCGAGGGGGTCCTAAACCAACGAGTAAATGTTGCGTGTCTCTTTCCTGGATGGTGATGCAAGGAGAACACACGGGGGTTTATCTTGGTTCGGGCAAAAGAAGGCCCTACGTCCAGCGGGGAGAGATGTTTGTATTTCCTTGCACCGAGGTGCTCGTGTAGGGGTTACAAGCATGCGAGAGAGGGTGTCGAGCCCAAGTCTCAAAGAGAAAAGAGGAAAAAGGCGGTTGCTTGAGATGTCGATCTTCTATTTTGTGTTTTTCATTCCGTCTTCGTCCCCCCCCTCCGTTGAACCCTGGCCTGCCCTTTTATAGGGTGAGGGGAGGCCAAGATGACGGGGAGCCTTGAGGTGATGTTTTGTCGATTCCTGTTGAGTTGACTGTAGCGACGTGCCTTGGGAATGGCCGGCCATCCCTGGACACCCTGACGTTGTGGGAGACAAGATGACGAAATGACCCAGAGCGCCATGCCATACCGTCCTTTGAACTAAGTCGAGCGTCGGGGCTGGGTCGAGGCCGGGTCGAGACCGGATGGATAAGGTCGAATCCCCGATATCGCGGAGAACGGGCCTTGTCTTATCCTCCCTCGAGGGTGATTGATGGTGAACAGTGCGCGGTAAGGTGGGTATAGTGATGGGTTTCACCTCCTATCACGGGATGGGCGGTAAAATAGTGAGATCTGACACGAGTATTGTTCCCACGTCGATCCTGGCCGCAGCCATGCCGGTAGGTGGTAGTAGGTAACCGCATTGAATGCTATGGATTTTGTCCTGGGGTAGGCAAAGAAAAGGTGTCGAGGTGCTCGGTCCGGGCTCACGCGAGTCAGAGTTCTCCCCAGCGGGCGGTCGAGCCTCACGCGGGTCGGAGCGCTGTCGAGGTACCTTGCGGCACGGGATGGGGCGCGGTCGAGGCACCCCGTCGAGCGGGCCTCGTACGAGTCGAAGCCGGGGCGCGGTCGAGGCGCCCCGTCGAGCGGGCCTCGTACGAGTCGGAGCCGGGGCGCGGTCGAGGCGCCCCGTCGAGCGGGCCTCGTACGAGACTGACTGGGTACGCGGTCGAGGCGGGCTATCTTTTATTGCGGTTTCGGTCGTGTTAGTTTTTTGGCGATAGGTGCGGGTACCCCCGTACTGTTGGTACCGACACTAAGATATAACAATTTTCACGTTAATGGTTTTTTCTCAATCATACAAAAGGTTTGTACGTCTTTATATTAGGGTAGAGAAATTATTCGGTACAATACGCCTTAACGGCGCCCTAGGAAGTCAATAAAGGCAGTGTTTAGTTCCTTCAAAATTCCAAAAAAATTTACAAGATTCTCCGTCACATCAAATCTTTGGACGCATGCATGGAGCATTTTTTATAGGTAAAAAATAACTAATTGCATAGTTTGTCTATAAATGTCGAGACGAATCTTTTGAGCTTAGTTAGTCCATGATTGGATAAATTTTACCAAATAACAACGAAAAGTGCTACATGAACTTTACACACACTTTACAACCATCTAAACACACCCAAAGATTTACATGGAAGGATTCACATTAACAGCTTTTTACAAAATAATATTTGAACTTATAGAATACAGCTGATACAATAGCCGAAATGGTATTTGACTCCGAATGATTCGATTCATAACCGGCAGCTGGTTTTCGCCTGCTGGCATTAATATCGAACTGTACTTTCCAACCAACTGAGGCATGGTGAAATTACGGAAGGGGGCCTCAGGTCATTTTATAATTCAACGGCTCCGACACCCACAAGTCACCACTCGTGCCCGGCACGCAAATGGCTCGCTGGGCTGCCCCCACCTTGGTCATCCTAAGTTCTTCGGTCACGGAGGTAGGAATAAAGCTTATGATTTTATTCTTAACAAGTTCTGCTTCAAATTCACCATTATCAAAGCCAACAAGCTTAACCATACTGGCAGACTCATATACATTAAGTCTGTTCTTGCCTTTATTTCTGTCTACTACGTGTACACTGTTCTTTTCTCTAAATTTTTTATGGAAAAGATCACCGCCATTATTAGAAGGTTCTGGTGGACTGAGATTCAAGATGTCAACCCTTCTAATCCTATTGCTTTCTGCTCCTGGGAGGATATTTGTCAGTCAAGGATAATGGTGGTCTTGGAGTCAGAGATCTCTACATGGTCAATAAAAGTTTAATCACTCATGCTGCTTGGAACATTGTTTCTAATCAAATTCCTTTCTTCACTAGTATCCTTAAGGCCAAGTATTTCCATAACCATTCTTTCTAGACTGCCAAGTCTAATGGCCCCCATTCTATCTTTTGGTCGTCCATTCTCCAAGTCAAAAAAAGATCTCATTCATAATTCCATCTATCAAATCCACGCTGGCAATAGCTCCATTTGGTCCTCCCCTTGGTACCAAATCTGGGAGTCCATACATGATCACCTTCTGCTGCCTGTTACCCACTCTCCTCTTCCTAGTGTGGTAGCTGATTTATGGTTTCCCAACACCTCCTCCTGGAACCTGGACCTTCTCTCTACCATTTTTTATCCTATGGGGGGTGCAGATTATTTCTCTGGTCTCCACTGTTCAGGATCAGCAGCAAGATGTTCTTCGCTGGGTTCCAGCAAAAAAAAGGTGACTGCACAACTAAAAATGTTTATAGATGTTTCATATCTCATTCTCAGGTTCACCTTCCGTTGACGGGATCAAGAAGCATTACTCCTCAGGCCAATCGAATCCTGCAGCGTATGTGGAGGATGAAGGATCTACCTCCGCTAATCAAGAATTTTTCCTGGAGGCTTATTAGACGTGCTCTTGCTAGTGGTGACAGAGCTGCCACATTCTCTGTCCACATAGATAAACACTGCAGTACCTGTGGTCTAATAGAAATTGATGCTCATTTATTCTTTCGTTGTGATTTTGCCCGTGCAGTATGGTTTGCAGCCACTCCATCTCTTAGAACTGCAGAGGATGATGGTGTCCAGGTAATCCTTTCCATAATCATTACTGACTCTATCCAAAACCAATCTCTAAAAACAATATTAACAATTCTATGGTATATATGGAAAGCTAGAAATGGTCTAAGATTTAACATAAGACAATGGACCACTTGGCAAGTGCATCATGCAGTGGCTGCTTTTATTAGCACTGCTTCCTTAAGGTCTATCTTAGGGGATGAACAGGTACAGCAACCTCACAGCCAGGTGACACGACATAGGGATGTTCAACCACTTCAATCAACAATGCCTCAAAGTTCCTATTGTCTCCTCCCCAACTGCAAGTGACAAAGAGGGACAATCTCAGCAACTAAGGGGGTGTTTGGTTTGGGTGTTAAAGTTTAATAAACACTGTAGCACTTTCGCCTTATTTGACAAAAAGTTTTCAATTTTGGACTAATTAGGCTTAATAGATCCGTCTCGTAAATTACTCCTAATCTGTGTCGACATGCATGCAATTAGTCTACATTTAGTACTCCATGCATTTGCCGCAACATTGATGTGATGGGAGTTAAACTTTAACCTGTTGTAACCAAACAGGGCCTAAGACCAGGCGGCTACACTACTGACTCATTGCTGCAAATGCCTTTTCAACAGCCCCTGACAGGTGCCACTTCACTACAAGGTATGCAAATCTTTTCTGCGGCAAGGCCTCAGGCGAGCAGACTCCCCCAGCAGGGTTCCACAACCTAGACGGATAGGTACACAATCCAGCTGCCGACTCTGATTACAGGTGTTAGATGCTATGTTGATGCCTCATTACTACCTGATCAACCGTCCCTGCCTCCTAGAACAGCAGGTCTTAGTGTGTTTTTTGTCAATCCTCAGGTACATCCAACACAGACAATCTACATCAAGGCGCTTGCCTCAGGGTTTACTCGGTGCTTATGGCAGAGGCAGCTGCTTTGGCTCTAGCAGCAACAATCAATGATCTCCTCCATTTCAACAACACCACCTTCTTATCAGATAGTCAGCAGTTAGTCCAATTTGTCAATGCAGCTGATCACAACCATCCTCCGGAATGGAGGATTAAACCTTTTACCTAGCTCTACAGCAGCTGCTCAGGTCGACGACTGGCAAGGATCTGCAAAATTAACAGGAGCCTCGATTGTACGGCGGACGCCCTAGCTAGACAGGCTTTCTATGCCTCTGTTCTTGTTCATTCATCTTTTGAGTTTGTCTGTTCTTACAATAGTCATACTACATGGTGTAAACATTCAGTCTGTTAGACTGATTGCAACTTCTTGTTGCTGAAATAAAATCGTTTGTTGTCAAAAAAAAAAATCCTTCGCGGGCAGCCTCAGCGGCGGGATGGCGCCGCTGGACGGGACGCCGACACCAGATCTGCTGCCCCTGGGCATTGCGTCGGGATTGCCTCTGATCCGCTGCCCTGAGTGCGGCGGCGGTGTTGTGGAGGAGTACATTCCGCGACTCGGAGCCGGAAATCTTTGCGAGCGCTACTGGGAAGAGACTGCGGTAAGGAAATCTTGCTCGCTCGTTTTTTGTGTCTGCATCTGGTTGTGGCTTCCATGGGGGTGACTGCACTGTATATGTGCTTTCGATCTGCCGCTTTAGGTTTTCGATTGTTGGTACAGTGTATGTAATGCCACCTTGAAGAGTGGCTGTGATTTTTTTTTCACCACAAGAAAAGTAAATAATGGCTTTGCGGATTAAACCGCCCCTGACTATGTCGAAAAGAAATTTTTAGATCTTGTAGTTGAGTTTTGGTGTGTGGACTTGTAAGCTGTCACCAGTGGCGGACCCAGCTGTGTTCTGGGTAGGCTCAGGACTACCCTAGATTTCCGGCGACCAAGGTAACAGAGCACTGTAGCGAGAACTGTAGCATACTGTGGAGCACTGTTCCTATACTGTATGCCTACCCAATGAAATGATTCTGGGTCCGCCACTGGCTGTCACTGGCATCAAGGGCTAGCTTCAGTTAAATCGGCAGCTGCATATGAAAAAGCATGGTGCATGTAGGGTTCGTTGGTTGTTGTCTCTCACAATATACACAGAGGTCAATAGATCTGGTTTGTGAATATTTTAGCACCACTAGGGTTTGTTCGGTTAATCCTAAATCCAAGGGGATTGAGGGCTTGTTCGGTACTTTGGTTCATCCCCTATCCAAAGGGATTGGAGGGGATTGAGATGGATTTTATCCCGTACAAGTCACAATACCTCTGAATCGCCTCTGATTGGGTATCAAGGGGGATTTCATCCCCTACTTCAGCGGTCAACTTGCTCAGAAAAAAATACTCCTAAACACTACTGCTGTCGCCTGATGATATGTTGCCATTTGTTTCAGGCGCCTGGCGGCTGCTCCTTCTTCAAAACCCAGGAGGAATACGAAGCGATCCTGAGGGATAGAGGCTTGCTTGGCCCTGCAGCCACTTCAGAGTAGGGGTCGGGGAGGCGCTACTACCTCACACCAGGGACAAGTGGCTTCCTCATACCAGAGCTAGTGGGCAACCCAAAGATGGTCGCTACCATGGAAGATCTGAAGCATGAGATGGTGGCGCTGAAGTTGGCCGTCGCCCAGCTAACGACAGACATTTTCAAGGGCAAGCTTGGTGCTGGGGACAAGGTTCAGAAGGTTGCGAACACTGATTCGAGCGCGCGTTGGGCAAAAACGACCTGTCAAGTGAAGTGGCTCTTAGTGGCTAATGCAGTTGTCCTGCTCTTCAGCATAGTGGTCGCCATGTCTGTCAAGTGACTAGTGCCTAGTGTTAGTTTGGAAAGTCCAGTCCCCTCCGGATGGTGGACTTTTCCCAGGGTAAGTAATCTATTAGCCACTTAGTTCTCCGTAGGGGGCTTTGCATTCCTGAGTTTGCCTCCCCTTTACTTTCGAATTATTATTATGTAGGTAAGCGGAAATTTTGGTTTGCCAAGTGTTTCAGGTAGGCACAAGGAAGCTAGCCACTAATAGGTCTCCTTTGGTTCATAGGAAAAATGGAGGAAAAATGTAGGATTGAGAATCCTATGGGAATTAGTACTGTTCATGTCTTTGGTTCACAGGAATGGAGCATGGGAATAGTGTAGGAAAATTTCCTTTGAATGTTGTTTCAGAGGAAAAACACAGGAAATTTAGCATCCACTCCAACCTTAGGAAAGCCAATCCTACAAAATTCCTCTACTCATCCTGTGAACCAAAGGACCCCTTGGTAAGAATCCTACGTTTTTACTACGGTTCATCCATATGATCATTCCTTTTGAATCCCTGTGTTTTGCAATCCTTTGTTTTGCAACTGTATTCCTATGTCGTTCCTATGTTTTTTTTTCCTATTCCTATGTTTTTCTTTCCTACGTTCCAAAGGGGCCTAACCCGCTGTCGATCAAGTGTAGTATGGCCTGATCTGTTAAACAGGCAACTGTCGTCCTGATGACAGGTAGAACCTGGACCTGCTGCTTAAGTGTTGCAATGGTTGATGCTGTTATGAACTTATTAATATTAGGTGCAAGCCACTATGTTTCTGCTCTAGATTACTGAAGGTTCTGAGAAATTGTTTCATCCGTTTGCTGTGTTTTGGTGCCACTGAATTGGTTCGTTGCTGCTTCTGAGAAGAGCTGGTAAACTTAGAAACTGCTTCGTGATGATAGTTTCTGAATTGCTGCTGAAAGACAGTGGCCTGGGCCTATATAGCTAGCATTAATCCAGAGAAAATTTGCTCATTGCCATCAAAACTTATACTAGTTTCTTGGTTGCCATAAAAAAATATAGGATTCTTTAACTCCCATCAAATTGTGATTTTTGATTCCTTAACTGCCATCACCATGAATCGTAGGTATATACTCTAAGAACATGACGTGTTGGGGCTATGTCCCTGCATCACCATGCCTCTCTCTGCTACTAGTTTGGTTTCCTCGGTAAATGGCAACGCATTTAGGAGGTGTTTGGTCCCCGCCGCACCCTGCCACACTTAATCTGTGGCACTCCACACGACGCAGGGCTGGTGTTTGGTTTGTTCGTAATATGCGGCCGCTACACGATTTCCTAGTGCAAAAGCCGCCACAGACTGTGGCGCACATATGTGCCACCGCCGCAACAACTTGCCACAGCTGCGTGTGGCTGGGCGTGGCCCAGAACCAAACAGCCCCTTAGTAACCTGGAACCACCAAGGCTCCGGCCAAAAGCCAGCCACGGCTGATGCATTGAAGATGAGATGATCTGAACCGCATCTCCGCTCCTTTTTCTCCCTAGGAAAAACAAAAAGGCGATCCAAAGCTAGAATCGCAGCTGCCGCACTGCACTGAACTGCACTGTGAGGCAGGCGGCGGGCAGGGCCAGGCTGCATGCCGAGTTTCCTCAGACCATGTGCGTCCAGTCAGGGCCCAGCGAGGTGTTTGGTCGGTGAGGAGACGCAGGCACGCGGACTCGCGGCGCGGCGAGGCGGCGGCACTCGGCCCTGCCGCGCGGACTCGCAGTCCAGGGCGGCGGCGGCGCCTAGCCGCGCGGGCGCGCGGCATAGGGCGGCGAAGGCGCCCGGCCACGTGGGGCTATGCGTTGCTCGTGCCGGCCATGGCGTCGTGCAAAGTGAGGCTCGCAGTCGGTTGATCGAAATCACCAAATCAGGAGCAAGCAGCGACGTCACGGTGATCGATCTTAGGATTTGTCATTGGGTATACGAGCAGCGGCATTGCTGCCTTGTTTTTTTTTTATACGGGCAGCACGCTATTTCATACGGGACAGGGGCACCATCGGAATCAAATTTCCAAGTGAACACGGACATGTAACACTGATGGCAATTAAGGAAACAAATTATCTCAACGAATGGCAGTTAAGGAAATAAAACCTATGCGATGGCAGTTAAGGAATCAAAAAATACAAATTGATGGTAGTTAAGGAATTCTCTAAATTTTGATGGCAACCAGGAAACCAGTATAATTTTTTATGGCAATGAGCAAATTCTCTCTTAATCCAGAGCATGACAACTTGACACTTCAATCACGAGCTTGGTTATTGGTCAAGTCAGGTGAAAGGGCGACATGTTCCATCTGTCGGAGCTTGGAATCAGCTGGTCACCGACTAGCTCTAACGAATTCCATTGCAGGATCTCTAACAACCAACCGTAATACTACTTCCTCCTTTTCTTCGTATTAGGATTTTTCTTTTTGAAACTTTCGTATAAGGCTTTGATTCAAAGTAGACATTTATCAGTAAATGAAAAACATGTCTAGGCACGTGCGCAAAAAAAGTAGAGTTATCGCATTCTCTAATTACATATCTATTGTCAATGATCCTATCCGGTCAAAATAAGATAAAACTGTTGATGGTGTAATTTGGCAAGAGAATATGTCATGATCAGCCAAATTATATATATTATTGATAATTAATCTAAATCAGTTGACACTTGCTTGAGAGTTGTAACAGGGCCAAAGGCGTTCCATGCATGTTGGAGTTCACGTGTGGAGAAAGCAAGCAAGGAAGGATTTCAGAGGCGTGGATCATAAGGATTTCACATTTGTTAATTATTTGGCCGAGTTAGCAATTATTCAAGTTCCAGGAGGACTAGGAGATATATCAGATTTGTTGGCCGAATCAGTTAAGAAAAGGAATATTTTATTCATTATTATCTACATGCAGATTTATATACGTGAAGAGTCAGACTATATAGAAGATGGGAGAAGATTGTAACTAATTGGCCAGTTTATATCCGGCCATTAGTTTTCCAGTTGATAGGATCGGACGCGTATGTAGTCCAGTCTGGAATCCTGGCCGGATACAGCTAGCTTGTCAAAGACCATGGCATACCCGTGTATAAATACTGGGTACATGGCCGATTGTTTTCTCTCTAGCCAATCGACATAATACATCTACTATTTTTCTTCGCTATTTGTTCTTTCTTCTACCTTAGGACAGTAGTATATGCCGAACCCTAACCTCCATTAGGGTTGGTGACCTTTGCCGTTTTGCGCTGGAAAACGATCGGCTCTCCTCCATAAAAGCGAGGAACCCCTTTGCTAGTTTGTCCTGGAAACTAGTCGCTCGTCATCGCGAAAGTACGATAGTTATCGTGTTGTTGCGCGGATCAATTTCGTGTGCCAACACAATTGGCGACTCCGCTGGGGACAAAATCTTTATCAAGAAGAAATAGAGGCCGATACTACCGCTGATTCATTCAGCCATCTATCAAGACGCCACCAGCAATTTCGTCAAAGGCCGACGTCCATGTTTGGTTCGGTTAATATTCAACACATCGATTTTCAAGAAGCAAGCCAAAGCAACAGAGTAGCTGCTCTTGTTTTATTTTTAATCGTGGAAGTGGACAGTTGAGACAGAAACCAGTAGCACTTTCTTCCATAACAGAAACTACAGGCGCTGGTTCCAGCCATAGTCACAAAAAACGGGTTCACCACCTTCGACCCTTGACCCGGGTTCGTCGACCCGGACCCGGGTTCACGGGTTCATTTTCGACCCGAGGTGTAAAAGTCTCTCGCAAGTAGCGTACCACGTACCACGACCCCGTACCTCGACCCCATCGACCCAGAAACTTTGTGACTATGGTTCCAGCTGAGCAATATCATCATCAATTTTGTTTGTCCGCGTCGGCGTAATCTGTAAGTACGGTATTTTATCTTGTTTGCAGCTACGATGGATTCATATAATATTGCTAGGCATGTTGGTAGACCTGTTTCATCGACTATTGATCTGTCGAATGGTAGTTTTAGCTACCCAGATTATCAAGTTCAGAATTATACAGAGCCGATGCAACATCATATTTATGCTTCTAATTTTAATCATGCAAGCAATATACAACATGAACTTTCCAATTCTAGTACATCGGCAGTATTTATGACACCAATGTCATCACAAACCCACATGCCGTTGTATAATCATGATGGCCAGTATAATAATGCTTATTCGGCCGATTGTTTTGTACCTAACACTAATAATTCTACTGTCTTAACTTCGGTTTCACAAAACCTTGGCATATATAACCGAAGTGTTGGCTTTAGTTCTAATATGCAACAACCTTTTCATCAAGAAGTACCATGCAGCACACCACCTTCAGCACCTATAGGTATCGGGGTTCCGTGTGAGCCGGTTCCAACTGTGTATTCTAATGTACCTCCGCAGCATATGTCGCATGCTCCACCCTCTTTGCCAGAGTTACAATCACATACCTATGCTTCATCTGTGCCATGACCTAATTCTCTAGAGCCATCTCAATTTTATATGAATGATAATTCGGTTATTGAAAGAGCCAAAGAAGACAATATTTGTTCCAATTCAATCACGCTCGACGATCTATCTGAAGATGTACAGCGGGAAATTGAACGAGAGCTCGAGGAAGAGAGGCAGGAGAGTCTACAAAGAAAATTAGCAGGCCTTCAGAAGGTGAAGAATGGCTTCATAAAAAAGGTAGCTGCATCAGACCACTCTGCTTCACCTAGCACCGAGGTAAGTAGATCACTTTCCTCCACCAAATTGAAAGAGGTACAGATCGCAAATACAATGCCTGTTTCTCAATTTAATCAAGTGTTTATATTAAATAAATCCAGTGATTATCCAAGGAGTTCTCGGTTATATGTCCTAGGCAATAACATTTTTGTGAACTCCACCTTATCTGTTTCAAAGTCAATATATGCTTTCTCACAATTAAGAGACATGTTTTATGATAATTTTGCTACTAGAAATATGAAATTGATAACTGATAAAATAAAAGAGTCTGATTTTAATGGGATCAAATGCGCTTCTGAGTTATCAAATAATGCAAGTTCAAGCAAGGTTCACATAGCCGAATTAGAGAGTAATTCAGGTGGTGTTAAAAATAGTGATAAAAATATGACTATTAGTAAAGATAAGAAGACCGATGTTAGTGTGAAAGAATGTAATTCTAAAGCATCGGACAACGTTCAATCGGCTATTATTGTCAAAGGTCAGTTGGATTCTATAGAACCTCAAGGGATTGGTGGGCATAGGTCAATTGAAAAAGGTAACCCAAAACATGTAATTAATTTTGAGGACAATAAGGTGTTGATTCGGCCAGAACAGGCAGTTTCAACAAAAGGCAAGAAAGTAGTGTTGTCTAGTGAAATCAGCAGTGATCTTTTACATGACAAGATTGAAAAGCCTAGCAAAGTTGTGAGCCAAAAGAAGAAAATGGTTTGGGTCCCTAAAATTAGCAAAGATATTAAGAGTGAGTCCCAAACATCTGTCCATAGCACTACGAAATCAAAAAAGCCGAAGGTGACGTTCCAACAGCTTTTGGCTAAATATGAAAAAGAAAAAGCCGACAAAGGTTCTAATCGGACTAATTATTTTAGGCATACTAAATCTTTTTCTAGGCAATATTTTGTTGATTACAAGCATTGGCAAGAAAATGAGTACACGCAAATGCCATATTTTCCAATGGAGCATATGTACTGGGACTCTAGGAGTGTCCACCTAATATGCCAATGTCATATCCATCACGTGGGTTTAACTGCCAGAATCCAGACTTTACAGAAAAAGCACATCTCCTCCATCATGGTTGGCAACCTGCTGGGCAGCTGTTTAGGCACCAAGTGCACAACAAAAGGAGATGGTTACAACAGCAGGGCACTGGACTGTTTCCATACCAAGATCACAGGCCAAGAGATACTATATTTGTTCATGGTGGAGAAGATATTCCAGTTAGTGAAGCTTTTAATTCAGAAAGATATAGTGTGGCAGGAAGTTCAAAATTGAGCAGTCATGCTTTGGGTGCCAGGAGGGTATCGTCTAGGTATGATGCTGGTCATGGAGCATATGGTGTTGTTGGACTGCCCAGACACAATGTTAATGGGTTGATCCAAATTGGTGGACAGCAGTTTAAGTGGGTGCCAATCAAGTCCAGAGATTGCAATCAACCTGTGACATGTTCAGATGCGCTAGGTGTTGTTCATGGTTCAGGGGACTCTAGGAATGATTCAAGGCAGCAGCAGCAAGGCCCTCATGCGTTTCAGAAAAAAAAGATATTATAGTAGAAAACGATGGCTTGCTTGCTAATTCAGAGTGTGACTTACAGAACAATTCAGAGAAGCCAGTTGCTATTACTAATACTAGTCAGAAGCCTGAATCGTCCAGTATTCCTATCAATTCAGTCATGAGAAGCAGTAGCACAAGGATCCCCAAGGATGTGTTTCCTGCAGGCTTTAAATTGAACATCGGCATGCCTATGCAGCATAAGAGTTCAGAAAGTAGGAGTAGCAAGGGGATTTGGTCTAGAGCTATATCTGATCAGCGGAGAACATTTTTGACCGAAGGCATCTGGTTTAGGCCGAAAATAGCAGCACCTCGCTACAGGTCAAGAAACTTGGGGGGCAGGAGGATTAAGTCGGTTGCATCAGGAACCAAACCAAAACCGCAGTGGTGCCCGACGGGTCTCACGTGTACACAAAAGCGACGGGTACAACGACTTCGAGCCATAGAAATTAAGGAAGAGCAAAAATTGGGCGATTTGGGATGTGACAAGAATAAGACTGCGATGTCCATTAGGAAGGTGTGGAGGCCAAAGCAAGTGAAGGTGTTGGGTAGCGATGATAAAAATAGAAGTTTGTTCGATGGAGGTTCATTGTCAAACTAGCATGGTACTCCGCATCACAAAGGTATGGATATGTCTTGTTGAGAGCGAAACTATATGAACACCTAAATTAAGGCCGATGCTTTATTTATTATCGTCCTGAGGAAGCTAAAATATTATATTGCTTGTAGTTATATTAATTTGTACTGGTAAAAATGACATATAGTTTAGGCTGAATTACACTGACAAGTTGATGATTAATCGGTTCATTAGCTAATGCAGCTATTAAACATTACTCTGACCGGATTAGATCATTACTTGATAATTAATTGGTTTGATCTATAAAATTAAGTGATGATTAATGTATATGATCTGTTCATTATTAAACCGAAATACTTGATTGAGATATAATGTATGTATTATTAGGATCTGCTAGAATTATATTTCGGTTGCTGTGGTGTATTGAAAAGAAATATATGCAAGGCCGATGGTTACTGTTTCATCGCCCTAAGAACAAGTACTTAGACGATAACTAATTTATGGTCCTTAGAATTAAAGTGTGCAACTGACATTATTACTATCGCCCTTAAAATAGGTAAACATTATACAGACCAAGAGTTCGGTTAGGGATAGTTAGTTTGCTTTGTTGTACTTGAAAATTATGGATGACCGAACTATATGATATATGAGGTGGTTATTCGGCTACTTGTTAAAGCAAGTTGATACTTGATAGTTCGTTTTGCCGAATAACAATAAATATTAGAGCTAATCATTTGGCCCAACAAGCATCTGGTTTCCAGGTTACTAGTGGAAAGTTTTAAATAATAGAAAAACCGATGCAAGCTATTGTCGAAAGTGAGACCCATCTGCAGGTTGGTAGTTCAGTTCTGGGTCAAATTGAGAGTTCTGGACATGAACAGATTAGTAGTTTTGGGGTACCGGGTGCATCAGGTGCTAGTTTAGTCTAGCAGCAACCAGTATAGGGCAAAGGAGATTCGGTATAGAGTTCACAAATAACTGAATCTGTAAATGAGTTAGAACCTGGTGATTGGAGAAGCCCTATAATTAATTATTTAAAGGATTCAAGTCAAACAAGGGATAGGAAAGTTCGGCGTCAGGCTTTGAAATATACTAGATGGATTACTTTTGAAGTGCTTGGGTTCTTATCAGTCTAGAATAGCTATGAGTGAAGTACATGAAGTCTTTCGAGCCATTGACGGAACTCTCAGGTACTTGCTTACATATATATACGGCCAATGATAGTTCATCGTTGCCTCTAGAGTGAAAATATGGGGTCATGGTTCATCATTGTCTCTCGAGCAAATTTTGGCCGATATACAATTGAATATCGACCTAGGTAGAAAAGAATTAAATACAAGATTTGGCTACTGTGCCATGTAAGCATGTTCTGAGAAAAGAAAATTAGCATAGCCGTTGCTTTAGTCATCATGGCTTTCAGATTTTGATGCATCAGATAAAACTTGTATGAAGGATTGCAGGTGGGTAACAAGCTTGTGCTGGTTCTAAAGAAGTAATAATAAAAGAATTATTTGAGCTGGCTCAGGTGAGTTTGTTTTTGCGTACAACTTAAAATTCGGTCTTTATATTTTGCCAAAGTCATCTATTAAACATTATTATGGTAGCTAGACCATGACCGAATTTGTGAGTAAGAGTTTATGTGTCTTCTGTTTTTTTTGCTAAATGCAATATCTCTGTGATATACAAGATGGTTATTCGCTGCTTGCTACATGATAAGTTGTTTTTTGCCGAATGATAATAATATAAAATATTATTGTTATTAGCATGATGATTGAATGTATTTGCTGAGATATTACCTCACATATACATATATATGGCCGAGACTAGCTCATCATTGCCCTTTAAT
Organism: Saccharum hybrid cultivar R570; assembly: GCA_038087645.1. Taxonomy (NCBI): domain Eukaryota; kingdom Viridiplantae; phylum Streptophyta; class Magnoliopsida; order Poales; family Poaceae; genus Saccharum; species Saccharum hybrid cultivar. Next base: position 74,427 of record JAQSUU010000647.1, on the reverse strand, counting down.
GAAATGTGGGTCATGACTCATGAGTTTGCACTGCTTTTATAACAAATTTTGGCCGATATACGATGGAATATTGTTCTAAAATAAAAGTAACAAATACAGCCGATGTGTTAGTCATCATGGCTAAGGTTTTGATGTTTATAATGTATTGCTAATTTTGTATGGAGAACTGCATGTGAATGGTGTCCTTTAGCCGGTTCATAATTGACGGGATCATGGACGTGCTTGTGTACTGGTTCGACGAGGTTACTTTACTGCTAGATATAACCTAAACATTCGGTCACCAATGTGGCAAAAGGTGCGTTAATGTTATATTGATCAAATTATTACGACCGAATCCGTGGACAAATTTGATACTTGTCAAAGTGTTTTCGGTAAATGCAATTGTACCGAAAACAGGGGGGCATGTGTTGATGGTGTAATTTGGCAAGAGAATATGTCATGATCAGCCAAATTATATATATTATTGATAATTAATCTAAATCAGTTGACACTTGCTTGAGAGTTGTAACAGGGCCAAAGGCGTTCCATGCATGTTGGAGTTCACGTGTGGAGAAAGCAAGCAAGGAAGGATTTCAGAGGCGTGGATCATAAGGATTTCACATTTGTTAATTATTTGGCCGAGTTAGCAATTATTCAAGTTCCAGGAGGACTAGGAGATATATCAGATTTGTTGGCCGAATCAGTTAAGAAAAGGAATATTTTATTCATTATTATCTACATGCAGATTTATATACGTGAAGAGTCAGACTATATAGAAGATGGGAGAAGATTGTAACTAATTGGCCAGTTTATATCCGGCCATTAGTTTTCCAGTTGATAGGATCGGACGCGTATGTAGTCCAGTCTGGAATCCTGGCCGGATACAGCTAGCTTGTCAAAAACCATGGCATACCCGTGTATAAATACTGGGTACATGGCCGATTGTTTTCTCTCTAGCCAATCGACATAATACATCTACTATTTTTCTTCGTTATTTGTTTTTTCTTCTACCTTAGAACAGTAGTATATGCCGAACCCTAACCTCCATTAGGGTTGGTGACATTTGCCGTTTTGCGCTGGAAAACGGTCGGCTCTCCTCCACGAAAGTGAGGAAGCCCTTTGCTAGTTTGTCCTGGAAACTAGTCGCTCGTCGTCGCGAAAGTACGATAGTTATCGTGTTGTTGCGCGGATCAATTTCGTGTGCCAACAAAAACTAGAAGTCAAGCGACATGTTTTTTTTATAAATTTTGTACCCACGCTTCTCTCCACATCCCTATTTGAATTAAAACACATACACTTTTTTTAGCCCCGTTCGGCTGCACTTCTTTTGGCTGATCTGTGCCTACTGCTGCAGCAGCCAGCCAACTAGCTTCAGCCGATAAGCAGCCCATCAGCCAGGCAGCAGCCGAGCACTTACCAATTCAATTCAAAATCCGGCGCCAAAGCAACTGCAGCCAATCAAAAAGTGGCGCCACAACTGGTGTCCAGATAACATTATAACAGCTCATTACCATCAGCACAGCCATTACAAGGATGATTATTACTAAGTGACAAATGTTCCAAAGTGTGTACAGTCCGCTACATCATACATATGGCCTAAGTGGACCCATTACAAAACTTGTAGCCCTTGGGAGCCACATACTCCTATCAAATAGCTAGAAGAAGGGACACATCTGCAATCTTCTTCATGCCATCCTGTCCATGTACACCATGCCGTTAATCATACGTGATCAGCTGCACGTACACAAATTTGCATGCTGCATGTACACAAATTTGCATGCCACCCACTTTAATCATACATGATCAACTAGATATGACACAACATCAACAAGACAACAACTCAAACATCATAAATTCACATAACTTTTCCCTTACAATAGGCCAAGTCCAGCCGCAATCCATTCACGAGCATTTGACATATCAGGACTTGTATTTGCTGTTACCCATTCATACAACTCGACGACTCCAGGTTCAGACATGGTGGTCACTGAAGACCTGCCTTCATTGTGCTCTAGTGCAAAATTATGCAGACAACAATCAACAACACAGGTAGCTGGAGGTGTGAATCAGTGAAGCATAGGAACAGAGAACCATTGTTTGAGTACAAATCTAATGTAGGTTGTGAAAAAGGATCACTATATCTAGACAAAAAGGGAGGCAACGAACCTTGAACGATCGGATCCGGTGTTGGAGCAGACAAGGAGGATGACAAACGGGTCGGATCCGGCGGTGATGACGGTGAAGAACCCACTGAGGATGATGAGATGGTCGGAGACGGGGCTCGCGGGGCAGCCGTCAAGCTGCCGCGGCGTGTATGAGGTCGAGGATGGCCGGATATGTAGGGGAGCGCCAGGAGAGGTACGGATGGCGTCGAGGGAGGACAGGTGAACGGTAGCGCCTATATGGTCGTGAGGGAGCGACGGTGGCGAGGGGCAAGGGTTGAGCGGGCAGACGACGTAGGGTGGTGACGGGCAAGAGTCAGACCATGACGACTGGGAGGGGCAGGGGTGGAGGTGGACGGCGGTCGGGTCACGCCGTGAGGGGAGCACGACGGATGGCGACGAGAAACCCTAGGAGGGGTGAGCGTATGTGAGAGGGAGAGGGAAGCGGGCGGGCGACTGCCGTTGTATACCTTAGCTGAACGGGCGGAGGTGGGCTGCCTAATGGCTGGGTTGATCATCCCAGTAGCATCAGCCCAGCCGGCTAGAAAACTTAGTAGCCGAACGGGCTATTTCTCGTTTTTGGAGCACTTACGATTTTCCTTGAAACACTGGACTGCTGCTAGGATTGGAGAAAGTCTTAAGCGCGTCCTCAATGGCAATTTGCAAATAGCTAGTTAGATGAGCCTTAGAAATGAAAAAAAGAACAATGTAGTGGAGGTTTATGAAATCTATGAGAAAGTTGTTTGTAGGAGATTGTGCTAAATTGTTTATTTGGGAATAGCCAGCTATTTGATCTCTCTCCTTGATAGCCAATATAATTCTTCCTAGACTAGTTATTTGAGAATTATTGGACGCCCTAGGCAAGTTTTGGAAAGAAAGAAAGCAACGCATATATCATCAATGTCTAAGGGATTTTTTTAATTTGATGTCAGATGAAACATCACGCATAATTTTTATTGGGTTGATTCTAGTTAAACCCTCATCCTCCAATGAATATGATTCAATTAGGTACACCCGAGTCCCTTAAGTCAATTAGGTGTCCTACTGAAGATAAACTCGTGACCCTCTGTTTAAGCCCTAAGATAGTAACAATTTTCACATTAACGGTTGTGTTCCAGAATATTTGAACTTAAGGCCTTGTTTAGATGCCTTTAAAATTTTAAATTTTTACTTTTCGTTCCATCATATCGAATCTTTAAACACATGTATAGAGCATTAAATATAGATAAAAATAACTAATTGCACAGTTTTGTTGTAAATCACGAGACAAATCTTTTAAGTCAAATTAGTCCATGATTAGACACTAATTGTCAAATACAAACGAAAGTGCTACAGTAGCCAAATCCTAAAAGTTTTTCCATCTAAACACCTCCTTAGGCTAGTCTTAGTGGGAGTTTCACGTTAGTTTCATTTGCATTAAATAGGTTGTCACATAAGCATTTTTATGACATGGCAGCGTATTTAAGAAGAATGAGAAGAAATAGGTTTTATCTAGATGAAACTCTCTTGGCACGATTACCCACTCTCTCTGAGTCTTGAAATTAAATGTCTATGAAACCCTGGAATGAAACTCTCCATTGACGGTGTGTGTTTCATTCAAGTTTTATTTCGTTTCATATGACGTAGCAATCTTAAAAATAACGTCATAAAACTCTCCACTGAGACTGGCCTTAGAGCATGGTGCTGATGCAATAGCCGAAATGGTATTTTAAAAATTCAATTCATAACCGGCAGCTGGTGCATCGATGTACTGCTGGCGTTTAGGTCTTGTTTAGATTGCCAAAAAGACCTAAAAATTTTTACACAGTACCCATCACATCGAATCTTTAGACGCATATATGGAGCATTAAATGTAGATAAAAAATAACTAATTGTACAATTTGTCTGTAAATATCGAGACGAATCTTTTGAGCCTAGTTAATCCATGGTTGGACAAATTTTACCAAATAACAACGAAAGTGTTATAGGAATTTTTCCCAAAACCTTTTGAGATCTGAATAAGTCCTTAGACTACCTGCAGTGGGTACTCTAAAACGATACTCTAAAGCTTTAGAGTATGAATATAGAGTAAAAATTGCTGCACTGGGTACTCTAAAACGATACTCTATCATTTCTCTCACTCTATATTTAGAGTGGTACAGTGCTTACTCTATACTCTATAGTGGCGGGCCCCACTAGCTAAAAAAGGGAAAAAATGTTATAACTCACAAACCAAAAATCTAAATTAAATTTCGATTGTACCATTAAATTCGTCTCAATAAATCCTTCAAAACTAGATCACACGTGGATATATTTAGATAAAGTGACGAGTGGGTCCCACAGTGGATAGAGTGGATAGAGGATGGATGTGTGCAGAAGAATTGAGTATAGAAGAGAGAATCTTATTGACTAGAACGTATAGAGAATGAATAAAAAGTCCATGAGTGCGGGTAGTCTGGTACCGGATTGCACTTTCCAACAAACAGCAGCAGCAACGTGTGCGTGTGGTGAAATTACGGAAGGGGGCCTCAAGTCATCATTTTATAATTCAACAGCTCCAATACCCGCAGACCACACCACTAGTGTCCGGCAAGCCAAATGGCTCACTGGTCCTCCCCCACCTCGCGGTCTCCAGCTAGTCGCTCCCCTACCCCCGGCGATTCCTTCGCGGGCAGCCTTCGCGGCGGGATGGCGACGCCGGGCGGGACGCCGACACCAGATCTTCCGCCGTTGGGCATTTGGTCGGGATTGCCTCTGATCCCCTGCCCTGAGTGCGGCTGCGATGCTGTGGAGGAGTACATTCCGGGACTCGGAGGAAGTAGAACCGGGAATCCTTCCAGGTGCCGCCGGAACGAGACCGGGGTAAGGAAACCTTGCTCGCTCGTTTTTTGTGTCTGCATCTGGTATTCTGGTCGTGCCCTTTATGGTGGCGACTGTGTTTCGATCTGCCATTTCTAGGTTTTCGATTCATTGTACAGTAGTGTCTAGTGTGACCTTGGAGAGTGGCTGGGATTTTTATCTGTTTACCAGAGAAATTAAATAATGGCTTGCGGATTAAACCGCCCCTGACCATGTTGAAAAAAAGATGTTAACATTTTGTAGTTCAGTTTTGATGTGTGAACTTGTAAGCTGCCACTGCCATCAAAGGCTAGCTTCAGTTAAATCGGCGGGTGCATAGGAAAAAGCATGTAGGTTCGATGGTTGCTGTCTCTCACACTACACAAAGAGGTGAATTGATCTGCTTGTGGATGTTTTAGTACCACTAGGGTTTGTTCGGTTAATCCTCAATCCAAGGGGAATGAGGGCGTGTTTTGTTCGGTTGATCCCCAATCCAAAGGGATTGGAAGGGATTGAGGTGAATTTTATCCCTGACAAGTCAAAATCCTTCTCAATACCCTTTGATTGGGGATCAAGGGGGATTTTATCCCCAGCTTGTGCAGAGTGGAGTGGAACATGGGAGTTGGGCAGTCAACTTGCTCAGAAAAAAAAACTCCTAAAAAAACATGGCTGATGATATGTTGCCATTTGTTTCAGGTGTGTGGCGGCTGCTCCTTCTTCAAAACCAAGGAGGAATACGAAGCGATCCTAAGGGATAGAGGCTTGCTTGGCCCTGCAGCCACTCCAGAGCAGGGGCAGGGGACGGGCTACCTCATACCAGCGCCGACTGGCTTCCTCATACCAGAGCCAGTGGGCAACCCAGAGATGGTCGCTGCTATGGAGGATCTGAAGCATGAGATGGTGGCGCAGAAGTTGGCCATTGCCCAGCTGAAGACAGACATTGAAGATTTCATGGGCAAGCTTGGTGCTGGGGACAAGGTTCAGAAGGTCGCGAAGACTGATTCGCTTGCACGTCTGGCAAAAGCCATTGTGAAGTGGTTCTTCGTGGCTAATGTAGTTGTCCTGCTCTTCGGCATAGTGGTCGCCATGTCTGTCAAGTGACTAGTGCCTAGTGTTAGTTTGGGAAGTCCAGTCCCATCGGGATGGAATTTTCCCAGGGTAAGTAAACTATTAGCCACTTAGTTCTCCATAGGGGGCTTTGCATTCCTGAGTTTGCCTCCCCTTTACTTTTGGATTAGTCTGTAGTTGTGGGGGTAAGGGGGAATTTTGGTTTGACAAGTGTTTCAGGTAGGCACAAGGAAGCTAGCCACTAACCCGCTGTCGTTCAAGTGTATGGCCTGGTCTGTTAAACAGGCAACTGTCGTCTTGATGACAGGTAGAAGTAGAACCTGGACCTGCTGCTTAGGTGTTGCAATGGTTGATGCTGTTATGAACTTATTTGGAAAAATTGTTATGAACTTGTTAATATTAGGTGCAACCCACTATGTTTCTGCTCTAAATCGTTGAAGATCCTGAGAAATTGTATCATCCATTTGCTGTGTTTGGCGCCACTGAACTGGTTCGTTGCTGCTTCTGAGAAGAGTTTTTTCTTTTTTCTTTTTTTGAGGAACCAGTGAGATTCCATTAAACCAGTGATCCAGCTAAATCGCTGGCCACCAAACCCATAATACAACCAGGTGGTACATCATGTGCTACATAATCATGTCCTAGCTGATAGGAAGCCCAAGCTCATGAGCTATTTGATTACATTCTCTAGGAACATGCTCTACTCTTGATGAGGTAAAATCATCCAGTAGCATTTCTTTCAGTTCGTGTACTAGGCCTCCTAGGACTGCCAATCGGTGATCTGCTGACAGTAATGCTAGCTTCACCTGAAAGCATCGGTCTCAAGATCGATTTTTTGTATCCCTTCATCATGTGCAGCTTTAATGCCCTGAAAGCAAGCTAAAAGTTCTGAATGCATTGCATTATAAACATACTCAGATCGTCCAGCGCCAGCTCGGATAACTTCTCCATTCTCATCACGGATCACAAATCCCCGGCTTCCGTTCTTTGTTGTTCAATCAAAGCTTCCATCTAAATTAACTTTGAGGAAGCCTAATGCGAGTATTTTCCATTTTCTAAAAAACAGAAGCCTGCTCAGGGTTACTCGGCTTTTCATGCAGCACTACTTCCTCGGCTTGCCTGCTAGATAATGCAGCTAGTTCAGAAGCATCTCCTCTCTTTTCTCCTTCTCTGATTCGGTTTCTTTCATTCCACCAGTTCGACATAAGGAACAAAACTTTTAACTGTATTGGCTGATCCAGCATCAGTATTTGCTCAACTACATTCATAACAGACCTCTGATCCTTCAGCTTCTCTCTTATATTGTCAGGCCCCATTTGGCGCCATATCTGTTTTACATATTTACATTTGAAAAACAGGTGTCCACCATCCTCATCCATCCTATGGCAGACCAAGCAATCTATTTCCACATCCATGCCCCTTCTTTTCAGATTTGTGCACGTGGCCAAGGAATTTGTAGCCATTCGCCAAAAAAAATGTTTTATTCTATTCGGACATTTCAGCTTCCAAATTTTTCCTCACAACTCCCCTCTTGATCACTTGTGGACGGACTTCCTCTTGGACTGTGCCTTTGAATGTCATCGCAGAAAAACTTATATGATGATTTGACAGAGAAAATGCCCTTTCCATCATAGTGCCATGCTAGGTTGCTAGGACATCGTCCATGCCTACATGCACATGCACGGGGATAGACAAAACGGCCTCTGCGTCCTCCTCCCAGAAAGTCTGGATCACCAACTCCTTATCCCATTGCTCTCTAATTGGGTTGATCAGATCATTGACATAGGTGAGCAGGTCTTGTCCCCTTGGAGTGATGGGTCTCGAGTCAATCGCCTAGGCAGCCATGGGTCATCCCAAATTCTGATTGTATCACCTGATCCCACTCTCCATATCACCCCTTTTTTAGCAGCTCCAACATCACGAGTTGGTAGACTTAAAAACTGTTCAATCCAAACATCCCAGGACAATTTTGTGGTGGGTTATAAGCTGACCCCATTTATAAAGGGTGAGGCATCACACAGCCAAAAGCATTGCAGATATGCATGTATACAATAGCAATTTAGTGTATTAAAAGAACACCAATACATACTGATATGCTATGAAGCAAAATGATTTCAAATATCATCTTGCGTGGGTGTAAAAAATAGTTAACGAAATGTGATTCTAGGGGTTTCAATTTGAGAGGGGGGAAGTACTTCAACTCAAGGTTAACCTATCAGGTCTTGCGGCTGGTGAAATTTCTCAAGCTCATAGTCACAAAGATGTATCAACATATTGCATCACCTCAGCACCGAGTTGGGCACAAGATTGACAACCTGAAATGCAAACTGCTCATTCTCTAGCCGTGCAAGCAAACAATGAAGCTCTTTAGTCAGCTAATTTCTCTGTTTGGTGCCCCCTCAGCTAAAGCCAACCGAGTTACAACTTACATTTGTTTGACAAAATCATGTCACGATCTGAGACATCCGTTCGACAATTCTACAATAATTAAAACAAAGCAAAGAGGAATATAAATATAAACATAATTATAGCAGCAGGGCCTAGTCGGCCAATATCATTTAGCACCAAAACATCCAAGTAAACTTCTTTAGGCATAATGCAAAAATCCAGACAGTGAACCCAAAAACTGACACAATGTTTCACCATAGTACCAGGCAACAACACATCCATACTGAAACTCATGTCCTTTAACCATCTAGAGATAGATAAACAAGAACGACGATAATAACTCTAGGTGGCCTTGTCAGCCTTGGCGGCGGTGGCAGCAGCCTGGCCCCTGAGCCTTCCGGTCCTCCTAGCGGCAATGAGACCAACCTTCTGGCCAGGGGGAGCGTCACGGCGGACGGTGGAGGCATGACCAATGTGCTGGTGGTTACCTCCTCCGTGGGGATGCTCCACGGGGTTCATGGCCACACCACGCACCTTGGGCCAGCTGTTCCTCTTCACGCGGTACTTGTGGTACGCGTTACCAGCCTTCAGCATCGGCTTCTCAGTCCTGCCTCCACCAGCGACCTGCCCAATCATGGCACGGCAGCTGCTGGGGACAATCTTCTTGGCGCCAGAGGGTAGCTTAATCCTGTAAGAACAGAGCTGAATTAGGCTCTTGCTGGGAAATAAGTAAGCAGACAAAGAACAGAAGGTAACTTGAATACACTGACAAGTGAAAAATATTGCCAATGGAAACTCTTTTATGATGACATTGAGTCCAAAATATGCCAGTCAAGTCTCAAGAGCTAGATTTTGGTTCAGACAAAGGTGTCTCAGATCGCAGGCTGGGAAGACGCATCGCTAGGCTTGGCTATTACTGAACATCTACAACATTGACTGATACGCTAGCTTGACCACCTAGAAGCCGGGTTCCCGATCCTCATCTGCGGTGATGTAGGCTTTACATTCTTCGTGTTTTGAGGGTTCAAAAAGAAGAAAGTCGAAAGAGGGGGTAACGTTTTAACGCTTGGGTGCCCTGAGTAGGCAGCCAGATTAGAAGGTATCCAATTAGAAAAACACTGCAACTGAATTATATAAAGCTGTAAAATGTAATACTAAGGCTGAAATCACAAGATGAGAAACAGCTTACAATGTCATCAGATATATAATGGAGATGTGTAAAGTAGAACAATAATAATCACAGCATATACAACGTAGCCATTGCAGAACCTACCAACCTAAGGTGTTTATTTGATTATCTGCAGTACATTGCAACCAATCAGCTATTTTACCTCACTACAAGACCATAAGTCAACTAGGACTTCTTTAACAATGTAAAACTGAATCACGTATAACAAAAACACCAGCAGGCAGATGATATCTGCCATACTACAGCACAAATCGAACCATTTTTCATTATTGTAAACAACTAAATCTAGCGCGCATAAGTACAAGCCTTAAGAACAGAGCTAAATCATTTTTGAAGAATGTTACCATGGATCCATCACATATCAGATTCAGTGACATAATTACTCCACGACAACATCAGATCTCATCATACGATTGGATGAAAAAGAGAAAGGAGGGATGGTGATCGTGTTCAGACCTCGAGGTGCCGTTGTCAGGGTTGTGGCTGATCACGATGGCGTAGTCACCAGAGGCCCTGGCGAAGACACCACGGTCACCGACGTGGTGCTCGACGTTGCAGACGACGGCACCCTCGGGGATCCCGCGGAGCGGCAGGACGTTGCCGATGGAGAGCGTGGCGCGGCGGCCGCAGTAGACGAACTGGCCCGTGTACATGCCCTCGGCGGCGACGAAGAGCTCCTTCTGGTGCTTGTACCTGAAGGGGTGGCGGAAGGTGACCTTGGCGAGCGGCGCGCCGCGGCCCGGGTCGTGGATGACGTCGGTGACAACGCCCTTGAGGTACCCGTTGCGCTCGCCGAAGTCGAGGGAGCGGAACCGGGCGGGGCCCTTGCGGTGGTGGGTGTGGGACTTGAACACGGACCCCGCACCCTTACGCTGCGCGCGGATCACGCGACCCATCTTCTCCGGCGGCGGCGGCGGCGGCGGCGCGTCGGTAAGGGGGATGCGGAAATGAGCGTGGTGCGGCTAGGGTTGGACGAGGGAGAAGAGAGAGCATTATATAGTGCTTGATCGGGTTTGGGGAGGGTTACCCTAGGGCGGACGGTGGAGATGGGGTTCATGGCTGGTTTGAACCGTCCGATGAGTGGTGGGACCGTCGTGTCAGTGTGATTGGAACGAGCGAGAGACTGAGAGAGGCTGCGGCCTGCGGGAGGAGCAGTGGGCTGGTTCTGATGGGCCATCTGGGTAAAATTGGGCTCTGGAAGTGAGCAAAACAGCCCAAGGCTGTATTCAGTTGCTTCATACTTCTAAAAATTTTACAAGATTCCATGTCACATCGAATCTTTAGACGCATGTATGGAGCATTAAATATATATAAAAAAATAACTAATTACACAGTTTGGTTGTAAATCACGAGAAAAATCTTTCAAACCTAATTAGGCCATGATTGGACACTAATTGCCAAATACAAACGAAAGAGTTACTGTCCTTCCAAAAATTTTACACCCCATCTAAACACAGCCCAAATTCGGTTCGGCGACCATTCGCCCCCGACCCCTGACCGAACGCTAACATCCTGTTCCCCTTTCACACTCCTGTACTAGCTATATGCTGTGTTTAGTTCCATTGAAAAGTGCACTATGCAAAAAAAAGATTCTTCGTCACATTAAACTTACGACATATGCATGGAGTACTAAATATAGATAAAATCAAAAACTAATTGCACAGTTTGGTTGTACTTTGCGAGACGAACGTTTTGAGCCTAATTAGTCAACGGTTGGACAATTATAACCAAATACAAACGAAATGCTACAGTGTTGCTGCAGTGAATTTTGGCACTCCAAATTTAGGAACTAAACACAGCCATAGTCTCTAGGGCGTAGTACGCTGCCGTGCTTGCTTTTTTTTCCTTCTTTTTTTCTACTTTTTTTAAAGGTTTATATATTCTTCTGATCTAGTTGAATTGAATCTTATGTTAAAAAAATCTCATGTGCATATATTTTTTCCACAGGTCTTTATGTGTAATTTTTACTCACAAATCTTGTGTGCACAATTTTGTTTCACACGTCTTGTGCATAACATAATTTTGTTCATAAATCTTGTGTTTGTTTCACCGTCTGTGCCTAATTTTATCCATAAATATTATGTGTTTATTTCACAAATATTGCGTGCATAAATTTGTTTAAGGATGTTACATTGCATGCTAATATGTATGTAATTATTGTTTTGTCCACAAATCTTATTATGCATAAATCTGTGTGCATAACATAATATCTTATACTCCGGAAGCCATCATGATAAATATAATCATAAGCTTGTGCCACAAACGTCATGCACAAAAGTCCTATACAAAAGTTATATATATGTTTTTCAAAAAAAATGAGAGAAGTTATTGAAACAAAGTTTCCTAAAAAAGGGAAGTCATGGAGGATGTCTCATCATTTCTCGGTTTTATTCCTGACGAACGTTCATTGATTAGTGGAGTCAACAAACAACTGGACGAGCATTCCTAAAGTTTTTTGTGCAAATGGTGGGCTAGGTTTTCTATGTATTACTCATCCAAGCATTTTTATTATTGTTTTCTAAGCTTTCTACTCTTAACTACCAACCTCCTTTTCATGGCAATTTTGACATCAGTGTCTAATGTTTGACCACTCTTTTATGTGAATATGTGTACAAATAGCCAACAATATGTGACACATTTAATGTAATTTTGATAATGATGAATCCAACGATGCATTTCTCACTTTATTTACTTAATAACTAAGCATTTAAACACATTTTGTCAAAGTGTCAATGATAAAAAGTTTAAAACATCAATGGTTCTCTTGAATCTTGATTAATGTTCTCATTGAATGAAATTTATCAAGATTCTAATCTTCTCATGGAATCTTGATCCGACAGAAACGAGGCTTTGAATTGGTGATTAGAATTGTTGATGTCCAAATGACAGCCATGAGATAACAACAGCTTCTTGACCACTATCATTAGAAACTCCAGTGCCTGAACCTCATCCTACACCACACCATGAAGCCGACGATGGCATGCAGTGCAGCGAAAGACACAAGCAGTTTAATGTGATCTCCAACATGCAAGGTTCAGATCACCAGCAGTTGCTATGTCATGACCATTGTCAGCTGAAAGCGTCCCACCAAATTGTTGCTCTCAAATTCACACCCCCACGCACGAAGCACAGAAACAACAATCATATATCAAAATGTTCTTTCAAGCAAAAGTAACTTTCCTAGTTACAGGTCCTCCGAGTTATGTCTGACAGGAACTGAAAGTAATAACCAACCAAAATTACAGGTCCCCTGTTCTAACTGATGCTCACTTCGTTGCAGTTTATGGTGTGGTGAGTAAATGTAAACTTGAAAAGCTTTCGCTCAGCTCAAACTACCAAGAGTTCCTCCAGGCAAAACCACCAGGTACACCGTCAACTGCGACCTATAAGTAGATCAGCGTCTCTTCTTGCTTGCTTTTGAGCTGCTCTTTGACGGGGTCGCAACGAGGTAGATAAACAGTCCAACAAACGAGACAACAGACACAAGTGACCCATATTTCGCCACAAGCCTCTGCACGTGGATAACAAATTTTTTTGGTTAGTGTCCAGCTCAAATGAATGCTAAAATCTACCTGAGCAGCTTATTTAGATGAGCTAGGAAAATTGACCAAAGCAGAAGGAAAGAAAGAAATACCTTAGCCTGAACATAGTATGAGAGCATATTCAGATTTCCATGCGGATGTACCACCAGAAACAGCATCCAAACATCAGTATCAGAAAGAAAGAAACATGAACTAGGATGTGCATGCAATGGCGTGATTACTTACCCATTCAAACTTCTTCTCTGGAGGTCTCTCAGCGAGAATATCCAGCGGGAAGATGGGAGTTGAGTAGGCCTCCTTCAACATATACAAAACATTGATTTAGCTAAATACCACACGTCAAGCAATAGCGATGTAGAAAATAAGAGGATAATACAAAACGCATAAGCATAACATAAGAAACACTACTCAATTATGTACAGTAGAGGTAAAAGGGGGAAAAACCTGAAGAGCTGTCTTTGTGGGAACACGGTATGTAATAATAGCTGGTGAACCCTGGAACCTGCCCTGTGTTTTGGTCTCCAGGACATATGTGTGTGATGCAGTGGCACCACTGAAAGAGTCAAAGTAATGAAATCATTTTCTGTACTGATGTACATGAACACATAAAGCAGAGATATGCATCACAAAATGTACTCACGGGTCAAGCCTTTCCAAAGTCTTCGATTTCTCTCCAGTGACAAGCTCAAACGCTTCTGTTGGCCAAGAGTCGTCATTAATGGACACATCATAGGCAGTCCTACAATAGGTATTACAATAAGTCCATGCAGATGGTATGAGAACATATGGGATTGATTTGCCATCATATGAAACAGGAAGGAACACATATACATCATGCAATGAATCCAAATCAAGAAAAATACCAAATTCGGGCACATCAAGTATTACTGGAACCATACAGAAATCAGTAGCACATGGTGATACCAACAATTATTGTAGGGCAAAGGGAGTAAATCCGCTGCGCATATACATACAGTAAAAATTCTAGGTCACTTTATCAGGCGATTTAATGTTTAATATAACCAACTAGTCCAAAAGTCATGTGTGGCTTCCAGATCTAGCCAGATATATACTATAAGCATGTGACACTACAGGATATATTGGAACAACAAGATATCTTTAGGTAAGCTGAGGAACACAAATTGTGATGTCCCATACAAAATGAGTAGTAAAAATAGAACGCATGCTCTGCAAAGGTACCAATTGCCTTAAACCCAAAGCAAACTTGATACGCAGTTCTGTGAATAAATAAAAAGTTCATTTCCTTTTGAAAGTGTGGACCAAAGAGTAACCTCCTTGGGAAACCGACAATGCATCAATTTCTGTATGAAATAAATTGCACCGCTCTCCTTTATGCAAAAACACATTACAAATAAAGATATCATTAACCATCTGCATGATGACAACATAAAAGTTCTAGTAAGATGTAGAAGACAAAATAGACGATGCAACGTTCCACATGGACCCTATGAACATTTTCTTTGTGACACAACCAGTACATGCAAGTTGGCACCAGTGATTTGGATGGAGTGATTGAAACGTTGGCCTTATTGGTTGTTTAGCTAGACAACCATTAGCATGTGCCGAATATGCACGAGAATCATTGATTAGTTCGCAATTGAGGACAACAAATTCTTGATCTAAAAGCAAGGACGGCACTCTTGATCGAGCAGTCAATTAAGAGCAAGGACAGCACTCTTGATCTAGTAGTCAATTAAGAGCAAGGCCAGCACTATTGATCTAGCAGTCAATTAAGAGCAAGCGCAGCACACAGGGCATAATAGTCTGCTCCCGTTTCCAGCAAGGGATTGGGAGAATTGGGGATCTATAAAAGCAGAAGAGCAAGCGAAGGTTGAAAATTATCAATTCTTCGCTTCTCATACACAATTAAGCAAATCTATCATTCAGATTTAGCGGACCTATACGATTACAAAAAAAATGGAAAACTAAATCCCCGGCTAAGGTTTAAGAAGGAAACCTCGCATCACTCGCTCAACGCACGACGCAGATCCAAGCAAGTGGAGGCGCGTTCAAATCACCCAGGAAAGAAAGGCATGCCGAGTCAGATCAGATCCCGGGAGCAACCGAAACTACTACAAGCAACAAACCGGATCGGCGGTGGGGGGAGTGCTGCGGTACTCACGCGGATCCCTGGTTGTAGAGGTCGAGGGAGACGGCGACGCGCTCGACGCCCGGCTTGGGGCGGGAGAGCGAAACCTTCTTGTGCGCGACGACGAAGGGCGCGTCGGCCGCGGCGGCGGCGGAGAGGCCGAGGAGGAGGAGGGCGACGAGCGCGAGGCACCGCGCCATGGCTGCGCTCTCGCCTCCGGCTTGCTAGCTTAGGGTTCGGTCTACGAGTCGAGGCGCAGCAGCTGCAGTTGGGACTGGATCTCGTCTCTCCTCGTCTGGTAATAGCCGAAGGCCCATCCGGCGGCGTGACGCGGCTCGTGAGGCTGCACGTGGGCCCCACCACGCAGCCGCCTCGCCTCGTCAGCGCGCGTGCGAACGCGTGGAGAGGCTTTTGGCTTTCTTTCAGTTTCAGCCAGCAAATGGGCAAGAGAATTGCTTGTTTTTTTTTTTTCTTTCGTCCCTCGTCAATTCTGATAAAAAGACGAAATCTCTCTTCCCATGTAAGTGCAAATTGATCCAGTAAATCACTCGAGATCCTGTAAAATCCTTCGTTTAGCATTGCAACATGTTCATTGCAAAAGCATCCTCAAATTTTCCTTATCCTTTCATAAATAAAATTCTCCAAATCAAAACTGCCATTTCCAATAGACAGTAAATTCAACCATGGCAGATTGACACGTAATGCATTTGCACTATCAAATGGCAAATGATTTTTGCAATACAATATAAGCATATTCGAGTGGAACAACGAGCTTCAGCTCCTTAGATTTCACGCGCTTGTGCTTTGATTCGTGGGCAACTGCAATCAGTTTCTTGAATAGGCAAGCATCGGAGCTCGGGCAGCTGGAGAGAAAATACGTACGCCGGAGCGGAAGTATTGTGTATGTGTATCTAGTTTATTTATAGATTAGAAGGGCCTCCCTGCAGCTTCCATCATCTCTTTTGCTCGGATCAGCTTCTCGATTTGCCTCACGATCTGAGAAGAAATCGAATTTACGTGAGAATATGTCCAATGTTAAAATCAGTTGTATTCAGAAGTTACAAAGTGTTGTGCCTAATTGTCCAAAATAAAGACATATGTGGTTTGAAAGGAAATAAAATATCGCTGACTTACTTCAAGGACCATGTCCTCAAGCGTGACCAAGTCAACGCTGCTGTACCCCCGCTGAGAAGCCACACCTGCAAGGTGTTGAGGCATCTCAGAAAAAGTTACACCCAATTCTAAATATTTACTACCATTTATTAATTGTAACTAAAAATGAATGAAAGGCGGTTTGAGGATCTATCTTTACTTTGTACTGAAACAGTAATATCAGAAACTCCATAGCGCTCTTTCAGTTCATCGTACCGTTGACGGAGCTTGCTCATCGCCTACACATGTAGATAGATAGTAAGGTCAAGTTTAAAATACATGCTAATAACTAACTCTCCAGAGGACGTGGCAGCATGTTTCACAAATAACACTTGAATTTCAGTATCAGTCATCACATCCATAGAGAGCATCAAACAACTGGCTATTGGAAATATAGGGTAACCTGAGAAAAAGAGTCTGGATCAGTAGTAGCTTGTGTTCCTGTGCTCTTCAACATGTCATTTGCTGCCATTTCGAGAGGAACATCAATCCAAATGGAGACACCATGCCTCAGCAGCCCCCTGGAGGTTCATTAAATAACAAACACCAGCATCGGTAGACTTAACTAATAACTTAACATGCGTGGCAAAAATAATAGACAATGGAGATACATCCATACATACAGATTGGTTGAGTTCATGACAGCGCCATCGCCACAACACAGCACAAGGCTACCCATGGACGTGAGTTGCTTTAACCCTTCGGTCTAGCAGCGAGACAGAAGAATGAAAATTGGTGCTAGGTAATGTAGGGGCAGTAACATTTCGGGCAAGAAAACTAGTAAAAAATAGAGGGAGGGAGAAAGAAGGAAAAACACCTCGACTTCAAGATAAGCCTTCTCATCAGATTCTTTGAAGGCTCTGAGGGCGTCCTTGCCACCAAGAACATCCTCAAGCAGTTCCTCACTGCAGAGGTAGCGGTATATTATGGAATTCGCGAGCAACTTGGCGATGTTGCGCTTGGCTGTGCAATCCGTACCTATGCATGAAGGAACAATCCAGTAAGTGTTTGCATCTTACTGGCCTGGACTAGGCCTATTTGTTTTTGCACCCCCCAAAATGTCAAAGAGTATTAGAGTGAGATGTCATGGTTCTAGTAAACTCAGATGGAAAAAAATAACATGGATCAGAATGAACACACTCCATGATGAGGCGGAGAGGTGGACAAGGAATTGTACTGCTGTACAACAACAACAACAACAACAACAACAACATAGCCTTTTGTCCCAAGCAAGTTAGGGTAGGCTAGAGATGAAACTTAAAAGAGACGAGAAACAGGGAGACACATAAAGGGACATAAATGGCACAAGACAAAAAGATATCACGGTTCAGGCACGTTGATTGCCAATCTCCAAGCGCTCCTGTCCATAGCTAAATCCTTGGAGATATTCCACTCCTTAAGATCTCTCTTAACGGACTCGTCCCAAGTTAGTTTAGGTCGACCTCTACCGCTCTTTACATTATCGGCCCGCTTTATAACTCCACTACGCACCGGCGTCTCAGGAGGCCTCCGTTGGACATGTCCAAACCATCTCAACCGATGTTGAATCAATTTCTCCTCAATTGGTGCCACCTCAACCCTATCCCGAATATCGTCGTTCCGGACTCTATCCCTCCTTGTGTGCCCACAACACCAACGCAACATACGCATCTCTGCTACACTCAGGTTAAATTGTACTGCTGTCATGCTAGTTAATAACACCCAGGTTAAATTCATGCATGAGCATGAAGGTTGCAGCAGATTTAGAATAGCAGGCTGGACATGGCACTTTGAAAGAAATTGCACAGGCAGTGTACATCTTGGCCTAGAGGAAAACTTGGAAGGTTGCAGGCTTGCACCAGAGCTCTTCAGAACAGACCTGGATGAAAAGGGCCATCCCATCAACAATTGTAGCATTTTGCTAGACCTTTGGTCCCCTATTCAAGGCACAAATTTAACACATGAAGAGGAGATGACATCCTGGAGCTCATCTGCTCAAGGGAACTACTCGCAAATCAGCTTATAAGGCACAATCGTTTCGTTACAACAACAATAATAACAACAACAACAACCAAGCCTGTCAGTCCCAAGCAAGTTGGGGTAGGCTAGAGTTGAAACCCAACAAGCACCCTCAGTCACGGTTTAGGCACGTCGATAGCTGTTTTCCAAGCACTCCTATTCAGACACAGATCTGCACAATCGTTTCGTTGGTTAAAAAAAATTGGATGCTGATTTGGATGTGATAGGTTGAAAACAAACACAATGCAAGTTCGAAAACAACTGTGGCGCCTACTGCAGAACACAGTGGTCACAATGGACAAGCTAGCTACTGTCAAGGGTTGTAATGTCAATCAATTTTGCAAGCTCTGTAGGAACCAGGAAGAAACAGCCCTTCCCCTCACAGCAATCTACCTTTTCTCTCAACTAGTTTGGCAGAAAATTGCAGGCTGGGAGTGGGACTACAATTAATTAGCTAGGCAACAACAAATCCCTATCCTAGTGGAGATCAACCGTAACTGTTGGAACACCATGACAGCAGAAGGAATTGGACACTCAACTAGAAAAAGTTTGGCAACTTGTCTTCTGTCTTGTCTAGTGAAGACATTCATTTGCTGTAAATTGTGGTAGTCGAAGAAACTGCTGAGATTTAGAATTCAACAATGTCCTCACACCAATGACAGTTGTTTTCTCTTGTGCTGTTTAGATGCATACTGACCTGACATTTGTATCTAGGCAACTTAAAAATACTCTGTCCATTATAATGATCATAATGAAATGGAAGATCACATCGCATATATTGATATCTATTCCCGAAAGATTGTCATAACCAAGACCTGGTCTATGCGAAGGTTTGGCTAAAAAATGTTGGCTGGATTGAGAACAAGCCCAATTTTTACGAGGAGTTTCCTCACTTTTGGGCTAAGTGTATTGTTTGTTAGTTTGTTGTGTTACCAGTTTAAACTGTGTCTAAATTTGATTGTTGTAGCTAGCAATTGGTTTGGTTGGGGCCTTCTAATCCCCCAAAAAAAATTCCAAAGGAAGCTGAGAAGCATACCAACAATATAGATTGGCGTTTTCCTGAAATCGCCGACGGCCTCCCCAGTTTTCCTCTGCAACCAAGAAAACCATGCAAAGTCCGTACATAAGCAGGACAACGATTATTTCAAGAAATAACAGGGAGATAAATAGATGACAGAAACAGGGGAAGGGGAGGGGATGGGATGGAGCCTACAAGTAGATCGACGGATGGGTTGAGTTCCTCCAGAGGTATTTCCGAACCTGCAAAGGGAATAGAGCGAGAGGAATGGGAAATGGGAACACCAGAAAGACGGAACGGAGGGATAGCAGCACTGTACTTGGGAAGGCGCGGAGACGATGGCGCTGGATGCAGCGCCCGATGGAGAGTGACGCCGGCGGTGTGGCGGACGAGAAGCGCCTCGGGGAGACGGAGGACGGCGAGAAGAAGCCTGTCGCCGCCGCCGTAGCTGCTCGCATCGCCATGGTGGCTGTCCCGTCTTCGCTCGCCCTCCTCCCCGGCTCCCCGTTATCCGCAAGGCGTAGCCGAAGGAGGCGAAGATCCTCTGAAGTCGACTAAAGTGACTTATCTCTGCAGTCGCTGTGCATCTAGCCGCTCACTCCCATCTGACGGTGGAGCCAGAAATATGAGCTGCCCCACTTGGCTTGCTGGGCCGGCCCAACATCAGGCACGACCACGACGCACGAATTTTTTCTGGCGCGAATCCTCACTGCTTTGGCGCCGGGCTCACGTTTCTGACGCGAGCGGTGAAGGTCGTGCGGCGGGCTCAGGTTTCTGCTTGTGCTCTCCATCGGCAAACTGGTGCCAAAATCTCTACACTCGTGTCATCTATTGCTCTCTATCGGCAAACCGGCAAACTGCTTCTTCTAATTTGATTGTTTTTTTGTCCTCCCTTATTGGATTGTGCTTGAATTGATCGACTGAAGGAAGACTGGTATGAAGCTTGAAGGAAACATCAACTTGCTTGTATCAAATTAAAATTTGCATATTCAAGATGGAGCTTGCAGTAATATGCATCATTTTGTGCATCTTAATGAAATTGCAGTAACCAGCAACATCTTTTGTGCAGCCATATGAAATTGCAGTAACCAATGACTTCTTTTGTGCATTGCATTCACAATAGCATTTCAAATCAATTTACAACACAATGGCGATATTTACAGCTTCTATAGTCACAATTTGTTTGCTAGCACCTAAATAATTTACAGAAGGGATTCCCTTTAAAGGACCGATAGCAATTACAGTCTCTTTCCATCAATCTTTTACAGTCCACCGATGGGCCTGACCATAGGGTGTAGGGGCTGCGACCACCAAGCCGGGCGTCGCGGTGGCAGAGAGGGGAAGCGCCGGTGAGGTGGGGAACGCCACCGTCACAACCAGCCACGCGGCGGCTGCGTCTGCAGCGACGCTCGGTGGAGGGCAGGGAAGGCCGACGCTCGCGAGGTGAGACCTCTGTTGCCAGCGCTGATGCTGAGGACGCTGGATCAGGGAGGGGAGGGGAGTGCTGGCGAGGACCTCCGAGGGGAGCACCGGTGAGGACCTTCGAGGGGAGCGCCAGCGAGGATCTCTGACCGCAGCGAGAAGGGGAGCGCCGAGTCGCCGACCCGGACATGGGAGGAGTCTACGGCAGAGTCGAACTAGTGGACCAAGGGTCGCTAGCTATTGGGCTGGTTACATGCCTGTGAGATTGGTTTGTTTCCTTGGTTTACAGTTGGATGGGAATTGGATGGTTCAGATCAGTGACGGCAGAGACAAGTCACTTTGCTTGGCTTCAGAGGATCTTGTTCCAAGGCGAGGCCTCTGCCTACGATGTGAGAGTGGATGGTTCTTGATCGATACGCCTCGTGGGCCCCACATTCTAGAGGGACACGTTCGAGCACTAATTGCCAACGGACAAATTCAACGCATAACAGTCTTTCTAATCTATGTTTTTAAAGTTTTTTTCCACTTACGGCTTGTTTTTCTATAAACTTTTCTGGAATTCCTAATTATATTTTTTATTTTAAACTTTTCATGCAGATGCAGTGTTAAAAAGAAATATTTTTCATAATCTTTTGAGAATATTTACCTCATATATAAAAAAAAGAATCGAAAATATATCATGATTTTTTCAAAAAAGCTGAAAAAGAACTTTCAAATGCACATAATTGTCCACATGTTTTATGATGTACATCGAGTCATTGACAAGTCGAGCAGGCTATGATTGCTCGAGTATGCCTTCGTCTGGTTCTCCCAAGCCGGTCACTCCACACTCGATAACGTCAATAGAAACGACCACTCAAGCACGTCCTTGACGGGCTCCTTCAAGCTAATCATACCATCTTGAGTATGTCGTCAACTAAGACTACTCGAGTATGCCTTTGATGGGCTCCCTCGAGTAAGTCACGTCGTTTTCAAGTGTAGCAATGGTTCAACAATAAAGCAAACTCGATGGTATTTCACAATGTGTTCAAGTGAAGGCCAAAATTGTGTTAGAAGATTATGGAAACAAATCTAGTTCAAGCACAAGAAAACAATACAAATAGAATTGATGAAATGACTTTCATGTTGTGGGATATCATGACATCTTGTGAAAGCAGGCATATTTGGCAAATGCCAAATGAAACATGAGAGGAATGAATATGGTTTGGTCTCATATATGTGGCTTGCTTTACATGAACAATAAGGTATTGATCAAGAGTGATGCTATTATGGTAGATATTGAACTGATTGTTAGGAGTATTAAGCCAAAATGAAGAGGATATAATGAATCATGAATTGGCTTGTCTATATTGATGTTCATCAAGATATGTGATCAAAATAATATGACTCAAGTCATGAAAGCGTGATGGACAATACTTAGGGTATGAGTTGGATATGGATAATGATTGTTATGGGACTTCAATTGAATGCTTAATGTTGGTTCAAGATATGATGTGACTTGACGATGTCTCAATAGGGTGAAAATAGCAAGGAAAGGACTTCAAGAGACTAAGTGAAGGGCAAGCGATGGCTTGGACACCGAGGTACCATGGTAAAAGTGAAGAAGAGAGTAGTTGCATTGAGTTGTTGTACTAATTGAGCTATAAGGAGTATTATTATGTGGAGGATCTAATCTTTGTTGATTCATAAGTGGAAGTGACTTGAATCCATGAACTCAAGAAGAGTGAGAGAAAGATGTTTGCAACCCTTATAAAGAGATATTCAGAAGAAATAGTGTTTTTAGTAAGGTGGCCTGTGTTGTTTTTGAGAGTTGCGGAAGTTTCATAGAATTATGAGGAAGTTCCGCATTTTTACACAAAAGTTCTGCACTTTACAAATCATAATGACTAGTTTTAGAGCTCCAATGACTAGTTTTAGAAGTGGGGGTATATATACCCATCTCATTTTGGTAACTTTGAGTATGTTATTTATTATGTAGCCACCTCACCACCTTAGGAGACCTCAATAGTCCTTCATAGGAAACTGGAGATCTATAGGGGATTATTTATCTCTGTCGATCATTAAGTACTTAGAACCCCTAATGGGGGATCTATTTATAGCCTGGTTCGCTAATTGCATTTTTAATGAGGATAATTTTCTGGCATCATGGGAGAAATGTACCAAAAAGAATGCTAGAAAATTGATTGGAATGCAGAAATCATTTGTTTTTTTTTGATCCGTGTTTGACATAAATTGAAGATATGCGATTTTTTAGTTGATGAAGATAAACTTTATATAATTCTTTTAAGCTTTCATAATTTGAAATTCAATTTTTTATGTTTTCCGAATGGTCTTGGATGGAGAAATGACCTGAATTTAATTTATATTCATCGAAGAGATCTGAGTCTTTGCGATTGATAACTTTTTCATTTGAAATCATTTAAGGATAGAAACTTTTGTTCTATTTTTTTGTAATTTAAAAATTCATTTTTTAAAGTTTTTCAAATAACCTTGAATGGAGAAACAACCTAAATCAAAATTGTAGTAATCAAATTATGAAATTCATTTTTTATTTTATAAATATGATCTCTGATAGAGTTAGGATATAAATAAAGTTGTAGTAGTAAAAGAGATCAATAATTTTATAGTTGATGGATATTTCACTTGAAACCATTTAGAGCCAAAAAAATCTAGTTGTCATTATAATCAAAGAAATATAAAACTTTTTAATTTAAACTTTTTCCTTTTGAGTTTGTTTAAGATGTTATATATATATATATATATATATATATATATATATATATATATATATATATATATATATATATATATATATATATATATAATTTATTAAAGTGAATACAAAAGGATTGTATCAGACTTTGAGGTAGAGCGGTACGAAAGGAACTTGCGAGGCTTGAGATTGTGAGCTCAATTTCTGTGGTCGCATGTAGCTTTTTTTATTCCGGACCACAAGCGTGCCGTCGTGCCAACTCCATGGGGGTTACCTCTATCCTCACATGTTCCTCCCCTAGCCACTCCACCCATAAGACACTTTCTGCGTTCATTTAGGATATATGTCCTCCTCATTTTATGTTCATCCGATTTTAAAATGGGTATTTGGAACTCTAAACAAATTTAAATGATAAAGTTGTCAACTACAAAGTTTTATATTATTTTGGATCTATAACTTTGGTTTTAGTCATTTCTCTATCAAGGTTGTTTGAAAATTTTGGTTTTTAAATGTAATTTTCTTTAGATAGATGATTCCAATGAATAAAGTTGTCAATTAAAAAGTTGCATAAGTTTTTGAGATCTAAAACTTTTGTTTTGGTTATTTCTCCATCCAAGGTCATTTGAAAAATTCAAATTTCAAATATGAGAAATTCAAATATAATTTTCCTTGGATAGATGATTTTAAATGAAAAAATTGTCAACTATAAACTTGTATAACTTTTTGATATCTATGACTTTCGTTTTGATTGTTTCTCCATCTGAGGTCATTTGAAAATTTTGAATTTGAATGTGAGAGTTTTAAATGTAAGTTTCCTTGGATAAATGATTTCAAATGAAAAAGTTGTCGACGACAATGTTGTATAACTTTTTGGGATATACAACTTGCTCATTGTTGTTTCTCCATCCAAGATCGTTTGAAAAATTCAAATTTTAATAATAATTTTATTGTCCAGTGCACATTTTTTGAGGTGGTTCTAGATCCAACCGCCTCTAGAAATTGATTTGTAGTGGTGGCTAGATCTAGAACCGTCCCTACAAATATATTTCTAAAGACGACTCATTTTGGAAACCATTTTTAGAGACGGTTTTAGATTGAGCCGCCCTAAAAAGGAGATGTCTCCACAAATGCTTTTTGTTGCTGCGCCAACCTTTCAAAAATCGGTGAATCCAGAGAGAGTTAGCCCACATAAAATGATAGTGTGTGAGATCTAATCTCTCAAATCTAGACTCCCAAGACATGCATTGAGAAAAATGACCATCCATCATTATATGTACTATTTTTGTTAGGCTTCTAAAAATATTAAAGTCACATCCTATTAATATAGGCTTAGTCTCTATATTGCAAAATGCAAATTTGAACCATTTTAACTAGGTAAGCTTCTCTGAGTCCCTCCAGAGTGCTGCTCCATAAATATCAATTACAACTCATTCAAAGCGATCTTTTTTTGTTTTTTAAGCACTACTACACAACTGACCTTTCGTCGATCGCCCAAAATGCCTTTAGTCTCGGCGATTTCGGCGACCGGGACTAAATAGACTTTTAGTTCCAGTTGGTATTACCAACCGGGACTAAAGGTCCCTCGCCAATGACTCTGTTGTCAGGCGCTGTCGGGAGGGACCTTTAGTCCCGGTCGGTTCCACGAACCGGGACTACAGCTTTTGTCCTGGTCCGTGGCACCGACCGGGACTATAGGACTGAGTTTAGTCCCGGTTGGTGTTACCAACCGGGATTAAAACCTCTCCTATAAATTGAACCTCCCTCTTCTTCCTCCCTGCTCGAGCCCTTCCTTGTTCATGTTCTTGTTGCTTGTTCTTCCATTGTTTTTGCTTGTCTCATCTCCGGCGATCAATCCACTTCAAACGCTTCTACGCCGTCGTCGATTTGTTTGAAAGGTTGCTAGCTTCATCCTCCTTTGTTTTAGCAGCACCATATGTAAATCCATCTTATATATGGCTATTTTATTTCATATTGCTAGCTCCAATCACTTTTCATGTTTAAATTTTTATGAACGATGCTAATTATAGTACCTAGAAAGTAGTATACACATATAATGTTTAGTTCTATTATAGACTTTTTTCTCATGCTGAGCTTTTAATTATTTGATGCCATATAATGTAAATAATGACACGCCATTGGATGTACAATGCCGATCGCTGCTCCAACGAGTTCATTGAGGGCGTGCGAGAATTCTGCAGAGTGGCAGAGGAAAACAAGCGGGATGGTTTTATGTGCTGCCCATGTGCCGTGTGTATGAATTTGAAAGAATTTTGTAGCTCAAAAAGTATTCACTTGCACTTGTTCAAGTCGGGTTTCATGCCAAACTACATTTGTTGGACCAAGCACGGAGAGACCGGGGTTATGATGGAAGAAGGTGAAGAAGAACAAGCGGACCCTGACGATGTTTTTGCTCAATACTGTGATTTTGCGATGGAGGAAGTTGAAGAAGAGGCGGATGCAGAAAACAGTATCGCTGAAGATGACGATGCTCTTGGTGATGTCATTCGTGACGCACAGAGAGATTATGAAAGTGAAAAGGAGAAGGCTAAGTTTGACCAAATGCTATAGGATCATAAGAAGTTACTCTACCCGTCGGTCGAAGATGGGCAGAAAAAGCTAGACACGACATTGGAGTTGTTACAGTGGAAGGCAGAGAATGGTATATCTGACAAGGCATTTGGGAAATTACTGAAGATTCAAAAAAAGATGATTCCGAAGCCTAATGAATTGCCCACCACTACATACGAAGCAAAAAAGATCGTCTGCCCTTTAGGATTACAAATCGAGAAGATACATGCATGTCATAATGACTGCATCCTGTACCGTGGCGTTCACGAGAATTTATATGAATGCCCTGTTTGCCATGCATCACGGTACAAGATCTTGCAAGATGATCCTGGCGATGTTGAGGATGAAGAACGTCCGAAGAAGAGAATCCCTGCCAAGGTTATGTGGTATGCTCCAATAATTCCACGCCTAAAACGACTGTTCAAAAACAAGGAGCACGCAAAGTTGTTGCGATGGCACAAAGAAGACCGTAAGGTGGACAACATGTTGAGACACCCTGTAACACCTCAGGTGTTTAGCTCCTTAATTGCATTGCATTTGCATCAGCATAAGCAAGCATCATTCATTTCATGCATAAGCTTATAATATATAAAACATACTTTGGAAACATTGCCACATATGTTTATATTTCATGTGAAGTAAGAAGTGAGTAGTGTGCAAAACATAAGTACCTTATGTGCAATTTCCTTTGTGAGACATGTCAACCACTTTAGTGTAACATAGTTAGCAAATGTTATGCAACACACTCATGCAACATGTGCAACATGAGCTTGCAACATTTGGGTGAAAGTATGGAATTACTTGTTCCAAAGTATGTGACACTAGGAACTTTGTGCAACCAATATATAGAGTGACTAATTAGGTCTTATAACACCTTAATTACATTTAGGGTAAGTAGTGGAGCAATGTTCATGTTGACCAAAATTACCAAATTGCCCTTCCAAATGTTGTTGACTAAGTTGGACCCCTAGAGTGATCTGGTTTGACCAATTAAAAAGTCCAGCTTAGACGTCTTGCATGGAGGAGCACCCTTAAGCAAAGTTGTAGAGAATTTCATAAGGAACAAAAGTTCTAATATGGCCATCTCATGAAAATGATCAGAACATGCTCAAAAATAGCCCACAAGTCAGTATTAGGGGCTGTTTTGGGACTTAGCAAATTTTGGCTAAGTGTGAAGCTGAAAACCGTTTCACTGTACCTCACTTTGGCAACTTGTAACTCACAAACTAGGCCGAACCAGTCTTTGAGCCAATTGACAAAGTTGTTATCCACACATAGCTCTACAACATTGTCAATATCACCATCACCTAGTTCTAAATGGTTTAGGAGATGTGGTGTCTTGAAAATAGGGTTTCAGTCGGGTTCACTGACTGAAAACACGTTTCAGTTTCCGAGTACACCCCTTTGGAGCTCTGTGGTTTCAAATCCAGGCCGAACCAGTCCAAACTCCAATTGACAAACTTGTAGCCCTCATGTAGCTCTACAAAATTGGTGTAATCATCTTCGACTAATTCGAACCGGTTTGGGAGATAATCATTGTTAAACTTGGCTTGTCAGTCGGTTAATGCGGGGTTTGAATTCAGTCGGTCAGACATCCGAGTGAGCTGTCCGACCGGGGCAGACTGTCGCCGCCGCGTGTCCTCCACGCGCCGCACGCGACCTGGCGCCTTGGCCAGCTGCCGAGCGCATAGAAGGGCGCCTCTGCTATCGTTCCGGCCTTACCCATCCATTCCCTCCTTCTTTCCTCTCTCGTTGGCAGAACGGAGAAACCGAGCCGCCATTGCTGCCACCCGCTCCAACGTGCTCGCAAGCGCTCGCCACCGCATCACCACCGGCCAAACTGTGTCTCTCGCTCCGCCTCGAAGCCCGCTACCTCACCGTCCACTCCTCGCGGCCAATCGCGCCTTGGTAGGGTCACATTTTCGTTTTCCTCCGCCGCGGTACCTCGCCGGAGTTCCTCCGCGCGACGGCTCTCCATGGCCAGAGGTCTCTGGGCGTCTCTGTCGCCCACTTGTAGGTGCGTTAGGGTCGAGGTAGAATAGGGATGCTCATCGGGGGTTAGGGTTGGGATGTCAGGCTCACCGGCGGCGAGATTTCGCCACCACCGTGCCGGTGGTCCGCCATGCCCGACGGCGAGCACCTTACCGTGGCTCTGCCGCCCCGTTCTTTCCACCAACCGATGTAGTTCGATGACGTGGTCATGCTCATACGTCCAATTTCGTCGGCCGGCTCACCGACGGCGAGCTCCGGCGACCGCAGCTCCGCCCCTCCGCCTCTCTCTCTCTGACCGGTGGGGCCACCTGGTCAATCGCACGCGCGCGCGGGCGGGAGCCGTAGCAGGCCGCGCGCGGGAGCAGGCCACGCCGCGAGTTTTGGGCCGCGTCTTTCCCGGGCCGGCCCAGTAACCAATCCGATTTATTTCATTTCTTTTATTCTGTCACAGTTTTAGATAATGTTTAGAAAATGTAGATCTAGGGTTTTACTTGCCCAAAAATTATGAGATAAATTTTGTTGGGATCGACAGGATGTGTAGTATTTTAGAAAAATATAAATTGGATATGTGATGTTTGTTTTCTGGGATATTTAAATAGGTCCTTGAAATGTGTTTTATATCACATGCAAACTTGTTTAAATCATATCTTGAGTTTCAGTGTTCCAAAAATTATGAAATTTGGTGGGTAGACTAATTTATACTTGCTCTAGCTCTGGTAAAAATTTGGGCAGTAGTGCTTAAGTACTTTTTAAGTTATAAGGCTATCTTGTTATTCTAGGATATACTTAAATGAATTTTAGTAATTTTTCTACATGTGCAATGTTCATATAAATTTTTGGAGAATGTCTTGGTACCCTAGAGTGTCTAAGAAAATTAAGAAATCTGTTGTTTGACACTTTTTACTGTGCTTTGTTATTTATACAAAAATCAGCCTTTTTGGCTTGGGAATTTTGTGTAGGAAGTTCCTGTGAATAAATTTAGTTCAAATTTTTACAGTAGCCTCTTCTTGGGTCAGAGAGTCTCCTGTAATTTTTGCAAAATTTTAGGAGCAGTTTACATATATGTTTGAAATTCCACTTAATTACTTAAGTAAATTAAGAAATGAGTTTAAATAAATATTCTAGGTGGGCACACCTTACTTTCTGGTGTTTTTGTGACCTTTGTGAACTTGTAGTAGTATTAGTTTGGTCTTAGAGAATGTTTGCCACATCAATAAATATTTAATCTTTGCAATTTTAGGTTTTCTAGACAGCTGATAGTATTTCTAGGTTTGACCTTGGATAAAGGTGGTTGCTGGAAAACTTGTAAATACCAAAGTTGTAGTAAAATTTGTAAATGAGCTTGTGTCAAAATTTGGGAGCATTTAGCTTAGTAGTTTGGGAGTCATTGCTGTTTTAAGTGACAGTCCAGAATTGACTGCTCTCTGTTTAGAGAGAACAGATTCTGGAACTTTGAAATTTTGACTAGGTAAACTTTGGAATTAAGTGCTGTGGTCTGAAAACATTTTGTGGTGCATTTCATAAGCTTTCCAGATTGTCTTAGATCATATCTTTTGGAGTTGGGATTCTCCAGTTATGTTAGAATCTTTGAGCTGCTGTCCAGAATGTCTTACTGTGGTAACCTAAGTAATATTACTCTTGTATTGTTAGGTGTTAGGGCCTTAACCGAAGAAGAACAACTGTATCTTAGGTTGAGTAGCTTAGGTAAGTACTTCTCCACCGGAGAAGAGATTTGCACGTACTAATAAAGTAACTTGAATAGAGTATTTTATTTCTGAAATGCATTTCATTCCGAGCATGTTGCACCCATTTATGCATCCATGATATTTATTGTGCATTCATGCAATAGGTGTACCGGAGGGGTAACTCTCCTCGAATTCGAGCCTGTGATTTCGGAGGAAGTCCAGGACCAGCCAGAGGAGCCAGCGGAACCAGTCGGCGAAGGAGACGCCGCTGAAGACTTGCCCGAGTGTCCTGACCACCGGCCTTCGACCTTTCTGAAAGGCAAGCCCCGGTGCATGCTGAACCTACTGTTTTATAAATTAATCTTGAGTACTTTTAATTGTTTACTGCATTAAGTTGTAGGAGTTGTATGAAAACAATTGTTGCATTATACCTGTCCTTGTCCAGATATCGTACTTAACCCTATATTAGGTTTAGGCACGTGTCAATGCTTAGCCCTGCTTAGTTCGGTAGAAGTCGGGTGATTTCCGGTCATCCGCGAGATGTAGGAAGGAGTCACGAGTGGCTTTATGGCTATCGTGGATGGAACCATGCCTTAAAATGAAATTGAGACCGGGCGGGAGTTCGATAGTACAGCCGCAAGCCACTTCACGTCTTGGGTGTGGAGCTATGCCCGTCTGAGTCGTTTAAGGACCGTTTCGCTGTACGTCCTTGAGTCATGTTGAACGCAGTCTAACACTTAGTTGGCCAGATAAGTCGTTCCGACCGCGAAGTCGAGTAGTATGGTTCAGGCCGGGAATCGAATGGTAGGTTGCATCTTGGAGGAGAGAAAGGATGTGCTTGGGGACATTGGCGTGAGACCAAGGGGGGGTTAGAGTCCCTATCACCTGGCAGAGTGTCGCCCTTGGGGACGCGACATTATTCGGGCCCACGATTCCTGAACTGTACAAAAGATGACCTGAGCAGCCCTCGCCAGGCGTGACTCGGTGAGTGTTAGAAATACCCCTCCAGCTGGATAGGAATTCGATTCGAATCGCCGTCGCTCCCGGTTAGTGAGCACTTGACTTGAGCAGCGGCAACGTAGATCTCATTAAATGAACCGGTGGTTAAAGGAATGATACAATGTTGCCACAATTCATACCTGCTCTGGATATAATGATGATAATTGTTTGATTATAATCAAGTGCATGTTTAGTACAGGTGCTAAGATAGATGACAGGTAAATGCTAAAAATAACTGCTAGTACAGGCTATAAGAGTTTCAATTACTTATGCCTTTATGCAAAATGTTATGTCAGCTAGCCTCTTGTGTAAGCCTTGCATAATCCTTGGTGTCATCTTATTTCTGGTTTTCGACGGGTAAGTCTAGCTGAGTACATTCCAGTACTCAGGGTTTATTCCCTCCTGTTGCAGATGATATGCTCTACCAAGGCTTCTGCAAAAATTATCTCCACCCTGCGGGTGACGAAGACTAGATCACTTGGGCGTGATCATCTTTTATGTACTTTCCTGATGCTTTTGTGGGATGTTGATCAACAAAACTGGCAGTAGTTAAACAACTGGTGTGCGTTTTCTTCCGCTACTTTTATAAACTTGGTTTGTAATAATTGCGACTCCGTGTGTGTAAACTTATTTCAGAACTACTTATGAAATGTAACGTATGATGTTGTATGTTGAATGATGCGATCCTGGTTGTAAGCAAGTTGGTTTGAAATCCTTCGTGGTTTTGATTGACTACCGGGATTATATGGGCTCAAGTTCGAAAATTTGAGCGCTTCGGTGCTTGTTTTTGTACTTGTGCTCTTATAATTTGGTCGGTTCTATTACACACCCTGCAGATGGGTCCCAGTTGAAAGTCCCTAGTTTGGTTTTGGCTAATTGATGAAACCTAGGACTAACCTTTGTATTAAGTGGATGATTTAGATAAAGGTGGTCATTGAATATGAGACATGACATTGACTCATTTGACCAAGATGATGAAGACCGAGGTGATTCTTGGCTCGATGGACCGGTTGTGAAGGTGAAGGGCAAGTCGAGGCTTCAAAGCGAAGGACCATGCGATGGTGAAGCTTGAGCAAGACTTGGCGCCGACGGACCGATGCAACGGTGAAGAGCAAGTGAAGTCAAGGTCGATGGATCGAGATGGTCATGTGGTGATATGAAGTGGATCATATCTTTTGGAAAAACAAAATGGGCTCAAGGCAAAGGTATAACCATAGGGCCATTTTGTTTTGCACTCAAGACACCATAGAGGGTGTGAGTGGTTTAGGATCGATAGCCGAACTATTAAGAGGGGAAGTCTTATCGGTTATTCGATGCACGGGTGCCACTAGGTGAATTCATGAAGTGCATTGCATGTAGGGCCTAGTGAGCTAACTGGAAAACCTTCAAAAATGTTTATGAAAAAGGCTAACACACGTGCACAAGGTGGTGATCACTTGTTGGTGTTGGCACATTTGCTAAGGCATTGAAGTTTGAGCGGTAGAGAGGGTTTGGGTCTCTCTCTCCCTCCCGCCGAGCTTGCGAGCACGGGATTCAGGCGTTTTTGGGAACTTGAAATGCCTATTTTCCACTACACCGGAAGTCAGAAAAGAAACGGAGGCGAACGGAGGTCACAGAGGTGACCGGACGCTGCACCGGACGTGGTCATGGTATGACCGGACGCGCCCGGTCAGTACAGCGCAGACGCTGGTGTTAGGGTTTGTAACTGGCGCGTCCGGTCACTCGCGGGACCGGCGTGTCCGGTCTGTCGCCCAGAGGGAACTGCGGTTCACGAGGATGATCGGACGCGAGGCGCGTCCGGTCACACATGATCGGACGCGTCCGATCGTTGAAGGAGCTTACTGGACTCTAACCGGACGCGGGTACTGTCGCGTCCGGTCGTTGCAAGGGGCACGTCCGGTCGTTGCGAGGGGCGCGTCCGGTCGTTACTTCGCGGGCGCGCGGTGCTGAGCGATCGGCGCGTCCGGTCGTTGACTAGAGCGCGTCCGATCACTCGGGACTGGCGCGTCCGGTCGTTCTGAGAAGCGCGTCCGGTCATAGGATTTGACCATTAGGGTCAGTGACCGTTGGAGGATCGGACGCGGTTGAGCGCGTCCGGTCAGTTATGACCGGCGCGTCCGGTCATCCCGAAAAGACCCAGTGAAGGGGTATAACGGCTCTATTTGGATGGGATGCTTATAAATACTTGTTGGCTGGCCCTTGGGGAGGTCACTCGTGATTTCTAACATTCTTGTGCATCCTTTGAGCTAGAGCATCTCCTCCCACTCATCTCTCTTGCTTGATTGCAAATCAAAAGTGAGATTGAGTGATCCCAAAGTGCATTGCATAGCTTGAGGGCATCTAGTGGCACTTGTGGGTGGTTTAGCCGGTGGATTTCTTGTTACTCTTGGAGAGTACCGCTCCTAGCCGGCTTGGAGATTGTTGGAGGCGTTGGCAAGAGAAGGTGATTGTTCTTGGCCACCTCCGGTTGATTGTAAGAGGTTCTTGTGCTTTCCTCGGCGGGACGCCAAAAGCAACTCTATTACATTGCGCGTGTCATTGAGTTACCTCACTTGAGAGTGGTGTCTTGCGGTGCCTTGCGGGGCGTGCCTTGAGGGGCAAGTGACTTGAGGGTCACACCGAGGAACCATCTAAGTGTTGGTCGACACAACCGGTGACGTAGCTTGTCGGTGCACAAGTGAACACCGGGTGAACAAAAATATTATGTCTCTTGTCTCCCGGTGATTGATCTTCATATTGTGTTGTTGTCAATATTGATTGGTTGTATATCATCTTGGTGATTGGCAACATCTTCACTCCACCGTCGGTATAAGATTCACAATCCTATCTCTTGCTTTTACATTTACTAGATTATCTTGTGTAGCTCTAGTGGTAGCCTTTGCTAGTGTTGTTAGCTTGCTCACTAGTGTAAGTTTAGTGACATAGCCCTTGTGTGAACTAGAGATCATAATCTACTAGACTTGTGGATAGGAGGCTTGCATCACAACCGTAGGCTAAGCAAAACTCGCTTTGCGCCGTTTGTTATTCTAACAAGTTTGCTTAGTGTTTCTTATAGAAATTTTTATAGGCTATTCACCCCCCCTCTAGCCATCTAGGACCTTACAAGTGGTATCGGAGCCGTGGTCACCGTTTTAATCAAGGCTTAACATCCTTCGATGTGAAAAATGGCTCAAATTGTGTTCAATCATGTTGGGGGCAAGCCACCATTCTTTGATGGTGTTAGTTCTTTTGCTCATTGGAAGAGAAAGATGACAATGTACCTTGGTTCTATTCATGAGAGAGTTTTGCAAGTCACCGAGAATGACTTTGTTATCATTGATCTCGATCATCTCACCGATGAAGATAGAGCAAATAGAACATGCAATAGAATGGCTCTCAATACACTTTACCATGGTATTGACACAAAAGTATTTGAGGGCATCAAGGACTTAGAATTGGCATATGAAGTATGGACAAGGTTGAGTGAAACATATGAGGGCACTAAGGTTGTGAAGAGTGCCAAGCTATATGGGCTCAAGAGTGAGTTTGAGAACTTCAAGATGAAAGAAGAAGAAACAATCTTAAAGATGTTTCATAGATTGCAAGTAATTGTGAATGATCTCAAGAGCTTAGGGCACAAGATACAAGACCAAGATTTTTGCCACAAGTTCTTATTGAGCTTACCAAGAAAATTCAAAATGTTGATCATGATGCTACAAAGAGATGGGCTTGAAACAATGAAGCCTAATGATTTGCTTGGAGAGGTATTAACATATGATAAGTATGATCAAGATGTTGATGAGAAGGAGAAGGAGGAAGAAAAGAAGAAGAAGACCGTGGCGTTCAAGGCCATCTCCTCCAAGGGCAAAGCTACCATCATTGAAGAAGAAGAAGAAGAAGAAAATAGTGAAGATGAAGATTATGAAATTGATGATGAGGCATTTGCTTTTGTAGTCAAGAAAATGGGTCACATGTTCATTAAGAGAAGAGGCTTCAAAAAGAGAAATGACAACTTCAAGAGCAATGAGCAACAAAGGAAGTGCTTCAATTGTGATAGCACCGAACATCTTCAAGCCGAATGTCCCTATGACAAGAAGAAGAACAATAAGAGGGGCAAGTTTGAGAAGAAAAAGAGAGAAGCCAAGATGACTTTCAAGAAGGGCAAGAACGGAGCCTATGTGGTCACTTGGGAAAGTGATGATGATGATGATGATGAAGAAGAATCATCCAACAAGGCTTTTGCTTCCATTGCTATCAACAAGAAGCCTTCACTATTTGATTCATCCTCTTCGTGCTTGCCCTTTTGATTCTTGCTATGTGCTTACCAAAGCAAGAATTTGTTAATGCTATACCTTTTGATTCTTGCTATGTGCTTACCAAAGATGTGAAAGGTGTGAAAGCTAAGTTTATTGGTACACCCATTGTTGGCCCAAAGAAGAAGGCTATTTGGGTACCAAAGAGCTTAGTTACTAACCTACAAGGACCTAAGAAAAAAAGGGTACCTAAGCTTCATTGATTTGCTTGTAGGTCAATTACAAAGCCGGAGGAAGGCATTGGATTATTGATAGTGGGTGCACTCAACACATGACCGGTACATCAAGAATGTTTGACTCAATCAATGACAATCATAGTGGTGTTGATTCTATCACATTTGGCAATAACAAGAAAGGCAAAGTAATTGGCTTGGGCAAGATTGCAATATCAAATGACTTGAGTATCTCCAATGTGTTGCTATTTAAAAGCTTGGATTTCAATCTTCTATCCATGACATAAATATGTGATCTTGGTTACAAATGTATCTTTGGGGTTGATGATGTGGAAGTCATTAGTATGGATGGTTCAAATGTGGCATTCAAGGGCTTTAGATATGAGAATCTCTACCTAGTTGACTTCAATGCTAGAGAAACTTCTTTGACAACTTGCTTAATCTCCAAATCAAGCATGGGTTGGCTTTGGCATAGAAGGCTTGGTCATGTTGGCATGAAACAATTAAAGAAGCTTATAACTCACAATCTTGTCAATGGTTTAAAAGATGTTGAATTTGAGAAGAATAAGCTTTGTAGTGCATGTCAAGCCGGGAAGCAAGTTGGAAGCTCACATCCAAAGAAGAGTACAATGAGCACATGCAAAGCATTTGATTTGATGCACATGGATCTATTTGGCCCAACAACATACTCAAGCATAGGTAGTAATAAGTATGGCTTTGTCATAGTGGATGACTTCACAAGATTCACATGGGTATTCTTTCTTAGTGACAAAAGTGAAGTGTTTGACACCTTCAAGACATTTCTCACTAGAGTTCACAATGAGTTTGAGATTAGAATCAAGAAAGTGAGAAGTGACATTGGAAGTGAATTCAAGAATACTAGAATTGAAGAACTTTGTGATCACTATGGCATTGGACATCAATTCTCGGCCAAGTACACTCCACAATCAAATGGCCTAGTTGAGAGAAAGAATAGAACATTGCTTGATATGGCTAGATCAATGCTTCATGAGTACAATGTGAGTCAATCCTTTTGGGATAAAGCAATCAATACCGCTTGCTACTACATCAATAGACTATATTGTCATCCATTGCTAGAGAAGACCCCATATGAGCTACTTCATGGAAGAAAGCCCAATATTTCTTACTTTAGAGTGTTTGGTTGCAAATGTTATATCTTGAAGAAGGGCACTAGATTGGGAAAGTTTGACAAGAGATGTGATGAGGGGTTCCTACTTGGTTATTCAATTACAAGCAAAGCTTATAGAGTTTGGAACAACTCAAGTGGCATTCTAGAAGAAGTCCATGATGTGCAATTTGATGAAACCAATGGGTCACAAGATGAAGAAGAGAATCTAGATGATGTTGGTGGAACTCTATTGGTGGAAGCAATGAAGAACATGGACATTGGGGACATTAGAGCAAAGCAAGTAATTGATATTCAAGATGATGATAAAGATCAAGTGCTCAATTCTCCATTCAAGCTAGCTAGTGACTCTCAAGTGCAAGATCATGGTGCTAGTTCATCTCATCAAGATACATCAAGTGATCAACCAAGCTCAAGCAATCAAGTGCAAGTACTCCAACCACAACATATTGCAAGAGATCACCCCATTGATAGTGTTATTGGTGATATTAGAAGTGGTGTGCAAACAAGATCAAGATTGGCTATGTTTTGTGAGCATGCATCATTTGTGTCAACCTTATAACCAAAGAAAATAGAAGAAGCTTTGAAGGATGCCGATTGGATCATGGCTATGCAAGAAGAATTAAACAATTTCACAAGAAATGATGTTTTGGAATTGGTAGAAAGGCCAAATGACTATAATGTGATTGGAACCAAGTGGGTGTTCAAAAACAAGCAAGATCAAGATGGCATTGCGGTGAGAAACAAAGCAAGACTAGTTGCTCAAGGTTACACTCAAGTAGAAGGTCTTGACTATGATGAGACATATGCTCCCGTGGCAAGATTGGAAGCAATAAGGATTCTATTGGCTTATGCTTGTGCACACAACATCAAATTATATCAAATGGATGTCAAAAGTGCATTTCTCAATGGGAATCATCAATGAGTTAGTCTTTGTTGAGCAACCTCCCGGATTTGAAGATGACAAGAAACCCAACCATGTGTACAAGTTGAAGAATGCTTTATATGGCTTAAAGCAAGCACCTAGAGCATGGTATGAGAGGCTAAGGGATTTCCTTCTCTCTAAGGGATTCAAGATGGGCAAGGTTGATACAACTCTATTCACCAAGAAGATTGGGAATGATCTATTCATAGTGCAAATATATGTTGATGACATCATCTTTGGATCAACCGATCAAGCTTATTGTGAAGAATTTGGTGCTATGATGGCCAAAGAGTTTGAAATGTCTATGATTGGTGAACTTAGCTACTTCCTTGGTCTCCAAGTCAAACAACTAAAGAATGGGACATTTGTGAGTCAAGGGAAATACATAAGGGACATGTTGAAGAAATTTAGAATGCAAGATGCATAGCCAATTTCAACTCCAATGGGTACAAATGGCAATTTGGATAGTGATTTTGATGGCAAAATGGTGAATCAAAAGGAATATCGGTCTTTGATTGGAAGTCTACTCTATGTCACCGCATCAAGGCCGGATGTCATGTTTAGTGTTTGTATGTATGCTAGATATCAAGCCTCACCTAGAGAGAGTCATCTCACGGCCGCAAAGAGAATATTGAGGTACTTGAAGCAAACAAGAGATGTTGGACTATGGTATCCCAAGGGGTCAAAGTTTGAATTGATTGGATATTCGGACTCTGACTATGGGGGTTGTAAGATCAATAGAAAGAGCACAAGAGCACATGTCAATTACTTGGAAGATCACTTGTGTCATGGTCCTCAAAGAAACAAAACAGTGTGGCAATCTCTACCGCCGAAGCCGAATATGTGAGTGCGGGAGTTGTTGTGCACAATTGCTATGGATGAAATCAACTTTGAAGGATTATGGTCTCAACTTCAAGAATGTGCCATTGCTATGTGATAATGAAAGTGCAATCAAGATGATACAAAACCCGGTTCAACATGGAAGAACAAAGCATATTGACATAAGGCATCATTTTATTAGAGATCATCAACAAAAGGGAGATATTGCCATTGAAAGTGTTGGCACCGATGATCAACTTGCCGATATTCTCACCAAGCCACTTAATGAAAAGAGGTTTTGCAAGCTAAGGAATGAATTGAACATTCTTGATTTCTCAAACATGAGTTGAATGCACACCACCCACTTATTGACATGCCCTCTCCTTCGACATTGCAAGGTAAAGTTGATTGACATGTCATTCATCCTATGCTAAGGACTTGCTAGAGCATATAGACATAATAAGTGGTACGCATGAGCTTTCATGACAAATCAAATGAATTTGATGGATATATGTTACCACTATTGCTTCTATGCTTATTTTGATCTAGTGGTGGCATATGACATGTTTGTGAGCTTACAAACCTAGTGTTGAATCTAGAAGATTTGCTATAAGTGTTTAATTCAACATAGGCAAGATAACCCTTATTTTGAGGAGTGAAGAAGCTTGTCTTTGGTTCAAATCGAATTAAATATCTTTGGCAAGTATTCTAGGTTAAACCAAATTTAATAAATTCTAACCTACTCCATCAAATATTGTTTTTCTCTTCACAATTTGATCCCATTTTTGGGTAAGTTGTTGACAAAGGGGGAGAGAAAAAGATTATTCAACATGATAAAGGGGTAAATAAAATTTTTTATGCACACAAGTAGGGGGAGCAAGCTCATAAACAAAGTTGTTGCATTTGTTTGTGCATTCTTATATGACTTGCTCATTGCACATGTATTTAAATTCAATATACATGCTTGTGTGGTGCAATGCTAGTATAGAACTTGAATGATGAAATGATCTACTAGCATGCATAGGAATAGTTTACTTGTGGTATCTAGACTTGCCTTAAACTTTACAAGTGGTCCAAGAACCTTTACTATAATGTTGATCTCACGGGGTTCTTGAGTTGTGATGGATGTCTAGTTACTTCATGATGCTAAGGATGGTGTAAAAGGCAACTCCGACTGGTATCACGCTTCAAAGGTTCATTTCTTACACCTTAGCATCATTTTGGTAGAATTACTCTCTCAACACTTCTATCAATGTATATGTGCAAAGCTTTCAATCCAAACTCTATGCACATATGTAGGGAGAGCTAATGCTATCAAAACCGAGCTTGTGATAATTGTCCAAACTTTACTTGTGAGCAAAATGATTGGACAAGTATGACAAATTCAAAACTTTTATTATCAAAATTATCTTTGTGAGGGTTGTCATCAATTACCAAAAAGGGGGAGATTGAAAGTCCCTAGTTTGGTTTTGGCTAATTGATGAAACCTAGGACTAACCTTTGTATCTAAGTGGATGATTTAGATAAAGGTGGTCATTGAATATGAGACATGACATTGACTCATTTGACCAAGATGATGAAGACCGAGGTGATGCTTGGCTCGATGGACCGGTTGTGAAGGTGAAGGGCAAGTCGAGGCTTCAAAGCGAAGGACCATGCGATGGTGAAGCTTGAGCAAGACTTGGCGCCGACGGACCGATGCAACGGTGAAGAGCAAGTGAAGTCAAGGTCGATGGATCGAGATGGTCATGTGGTGATATGAAGTGGATCATATCTTTTGGAAAACAAAATGGGCTCAAGGCAAAGGTATAACCATAGGGCC
Source organism: Saccharum hybrid cultivar R570 (assembly GCA_038087645.1). NCBI lineage: Eukaryota > Viridiplantae > Streptophyta > Magnoliopsida > Poales > Poaceae > Saccharum > Saccharum hybrid cultivar. Next base: position 34,450 of record JAQSUU010000647.1, on the reverse strand, counting down.
ATTTTGTTTTGCACTCAAGACACCATAGAGGGTGTGGTGGTTTAGGATCGATAGCCGAACTATTAAGAGGGGAAGTCTTATCGGTTATTCGATGCACGGGTGCCACTAGGTGAATTCATGAAGTGCATTGCATGTAGGGCCTAGTGAGCTAACTGGAAAACCTTCGAAAATGTTTATGAAAAAGGCTAACACACGTGCACAAGGTGGTGATCACTTGTTGGTGTTGGCACATTTGCGAAGGCGTTGAAGTTTGAGCGGTAGAGAGGGTTTGGGTCTCTCTCTCCCTCCCGCCGAGCTTGCGAGCGCGGGATTCAGGCGTTTTTGGGAACTTGAAATGCCTATTTTCCACTACACCGGAAGTCAGAAAAGAAACGGAGGCGAACGGAGATCACAGAGGTGACCGGACGCAGCATCGGACGCGGTCATGGTATGACCGGACGCGCCCGGTCAGTACAGCGCAGACGCTGGTGTTAGGGTTTGTAATCGGCGCGTCCGGTCACTCGCGGGACTGGCGCATCCGGTCAGTCGCCCAGAGGGAACTGCGGTTCACGAGGATGATCGGACACGAGGCGCGTCCGGTCACACATGATCGGACGCGTCCGATCGTTGAAGGAGCTTACTGGACTCTAACCGGACGCGGGTACTGTCACGTCTGGTCGTTGCGAAGGGCGCGTCCGGTCGTTACTTCGCGGGCGCGCGGTGCTGTGCGATCGGCGTGTCTGGTCGTTGACTGGAGCGCGTCCGGTCACTCGGGACCGGCGCGTCCGGTCGTTCTGAGAAGCGCGTCCGGTCATAGGATTTGACCGTTAGGGTCAGTGACCGTTGGAGGATCGGACGTGGTTGAGCGCGTCCGGTCAGTTATGACCGGCGCGTCCGGTCATCCCGAAAAGACCCAGTAAAGGGGTATAACGGCTCTATTTGGATGGGATGCTTATAAATACTTGTTGGCCGGCCCTTGGGGAGGTCACTCGTGATTTCTAACATTCTTGTGCATCCTTTGAGCTAGAGCATCTCCTCCCACTCATCTCTCTTGCTTGATTGCAAATCAAAAGTGAGATTGAGTGATCCCAAAGTGCATTGCATAGCTTGAGGGCATCTAGTGGCTCTGTGGGTGGTTTAGCCGGTGGATTTCTTGTTACTCTTGGAGAGTACCGCTCCTAGCCGACTTGGAGATTGTTGGAGGCGTTGGCAAGAGAAGGTGATTGTTCTTGGCCACCTCCGGTTGATTGTAAGAGGTTCTTGTGCTTTCCTCGGCGGGACGCCAAAAGCAACTCTATTACATTGCGCGTGTCATTGAGTTACCTCACTTGAGAGTGGTGTCTTGCGGTGCCTTGCGGGGCGTGCCTTGAGGGGCAAGTGACTTGAGGGTCACACCGAGGAACCATCTAAGTGTTGGTCGACACAACCGGTGACGTAGCTTGTCGGTGCACAAGTGAACACCGGGTGAACAAAAATATTATGTCTCTTGTCTCCCGGTGATTGATCTTCATATTGTGTTGTTGTCAATATTGATTGGTTGTATATCATCTTGGTGATTGGCAACATCTTCACTCCACCGTCGGTATAAGATTCACAATCCTATCTCTTGCTTTTACATTTACTAGATTATCTTGTGTAGCTCTAGTGGTAGCCTTTGCTAGTGTTGTTAGCTTGCTCACTAGTGTAAGTTTAGTGACATAGCCCTTGTGTGAACTAGAGATCATAATCTACTAGACTTGTGGATAGGAGGCTTGCATCACAACCGTAGGCTAAGCAAAACTCGCTTTGCGCCGTTTGTTATTCTAACAAGTTTGCTTAGTGTTTCTTGTAGAAATTTTTATAGGCTATTCACCTCCCCCTCTAGCCATCTAGGACCTTACACCAGTGTAGAGAAATAGATAGAGAATTCCCAGACTTTACAGATGACGCAAGAAACCTAAGGTTCGCATTGAGTATAGATGGATTTAATCATTTTGGGGACCAGAGCTCTAGTCATAGCACTTGGCCCATTACTCTATGTATCTACAACCTTCCTCCATGGTTATGCATGAAGCGGAAGTTCATTATGATGCCAGTGCTCATCCAAGGCCCGAAGCAACCTGGCAATGACATCGATGTCTACCTGAGGCCATTAGTTGAGGAACTCTAGCTGCTATGGAGCAAACCAGGTGTGCGTGTGTGGGATGAGTACAAACAGGAAGAATTCGACATACGAGCATTGTTGTTCATGACAATCAATGATTGGCCAGCTCTAAGTAATCTTTCAGGACAGACAAATAAGAGATATAATGCATGCACCCATTGTTTTGGTGACCTTGAGGCTGTCTATTTAAAAAAATGTCGAAAGGTCATGTACCTTGGCTATCGTCGATTTTTTGCTAAGAACCACCAGTTGAGAAAGAAAGGCAAACATTTTAAAGGTACGGCAGAACACCGGTCCAAGCCAGGCAACCGAGATAGGGAAGAGGTATTCAAGATGGTCAAGGATTTGAAAGTAGTGTTTGGAAAGGGACAAGGTAGTGAACCTGTTCCAAAAGACGCTTCAGGGCACGCCCCAATATGGAAAAAGAAGTCAATATTTTGGGACCTACCATATTGGAAAGACCTTGAGGTCCTTCACTCGATCGACATGATGCACCTGACAAAGAATCTTTGTGTCAATCTCCTAGGGTTCATGGGTGTGTTTGGAAAGCCTAAGAATACCCTTGAGGCACGAGAGGACTTGAAGCGCATGAAAGAACGAGACAACCTGCATCCAGAGAAGACAGATGATGGACGTCATTACTTAAGACCTGCTAGCTACACTCTTAGCAATAAGGAGAAGGAAAGCATGTTTTAGTGCCTAAGCAGCATCAAAGTCCCATCTGGGTTCTCGTCCAATATAAAGCGTATAATAAATGTGCCGGAGAAGAATTTTGTCAACTTAAAATTGCACGACTGCCACGTGATTATGACGCAACTGCTTCCGGTTGCCTTAAGAGGAATTCTACCTCCACATGTATGTCTGGCCACTGTGAAGCTATGTGCATTCCTCAATGCAATTTCTCAGAAGGCAATCAATCCTTTTGATCTAGCTACTCTACATAATGATGTGGTTCAATGTCTTGTCAGCTTTGAGTTGGTGTTCCCTCCATCCTTCTTTGATATCATGACACATCTCCTAGTTCATCTGGTCAAAGAGATTAATATCCTGGGTCCTGTGTTCCTACACAACATGTTTCCCTTAGAGAGATTTATGGGTGTACAAAAAAAATATGTTCACCAGCGGGATCGGCCAGAAGGAAGTATTGCCAAGGGATACGGGACAGAGGAGGTCATTGAGTTCTATGTGGACTTCATTCCTGACCTTGACCCGATTGGTCTTCCTGAATCACGGTATGAGGGGAGACTTTGTGGAAAGGGTACACTAGGAAAGAAAATATATATCAGCTAGGGTGATGATTCTTTCAATAAAGCGCACTACACAATTCTTCGAAACTCCACTATGGTGGAACCGTATATTAAGAAACACATGAATTTTGTACGATCCGAGAATCCTGGGAAGAATGAGGCTTGGATTACACGTCATCACATGGAGACATTCGGCGATTGGTTGCACAAAAAATGTCAGGGTGATAAAACTATTGGAGATGAACTGTATTTGTTGGCTAGGCAACCAGCGTGGCACGTCCTCACGTACAAAGGGTATGAGATAAATGGAAATATATTTTACACCGTATCCCAAGATAAAAAGAGTACCAACCAAAACAGTGGTGTCCGCGTGGATGCTACGGAACCGAATGGGAACATAAACACATATTATGGTCGCATAGAGGAGATTTGGAAACTAGACTATGCACATAATTTTAAAGTCCCTCTATTCCGATGCCAATGGGTGAAGCTGAACGGAGGGGTATCAGTCGATAAGGAGTACGGAATGATAATAGTAGACCTCAACAATATTGGGTATAGAAATGATCCATTCGTCCTTGCTGCTGATGTGAATCAAGTGTTCTATGTGAAAGACATGTCTACAAAACCCAAGTGAAGAAAACACGACGAGAAAAAAACCAACGAGCCAAAGCGCCACATAGTTCTTATAAGGAAAAGAAACATCGTGGGAATTGAAGACGAGTCAGACGTGTCAGAGGATTATGAAAAGGATGAATGAATCCCACCCTTCTGTGTGGCAAAAGATCCAAGCATCCTGCTCGCTGCTGAGAACACTCCATGGTTACGGAATGATCATAACCAAGGGCATTACATCAAGAAAAACTTTACCATTGTGCCCGCTTGATATAGGTAGTGAACTCAAATTAATAATGTGTATTTGACATCTTGTGTAATATAATTGTAACATTATGTGTTGAAAATTCAAATTTGAGTGGTTCAAACTTTGCTATATGTGGGAATTGTGGATTTTCAACTACACTTTGCCAACACTTTGTCAAATGTAAAAATGGTCTATGTATGAAATGTAGATCTTGATGAGTGGAACAATATTGGTATTCATGACTTTTCCAAATTCAAAATTGATGGTTCAAACTTTTACAAATGAAAAGTTGACCATTAGACCAAATGTAGGTTTTGATGAGTGGAACAAACTTTGTATTCATGAGTTTTCCATTCGAGACCATCCAGGGTTCGGTCAAAGTGTGTGTTTCTAAAAACCAATGTTTTGACTTTGGTCAAACTTGGTCAAATGACCTATTTGATGACTTCAAATGAAAAACTTTTGAATACCAAGTTGTTAGAGCTCATCAAGATCTACATTTCATACGTGGACCATATTTTCATCTGGATAAATTTGAGCAAGTCCCAGACACATGTTTTCAAAATCGAAGACATGTTTTGGTCAGACTTGGTCAAATGACAGACTAAATGACTTGAAATGAAAAACTTTGGAATATCAAGTTGTTAGAGCTCATCAAGATCCAAACTTTTTATATAGACCATTTTTCTATTTGAAAAAGTTTAAATATACAATACTCACCAAATCTTGAATCTCACACAAACTATATGAAACTATATGTGGGAATTGTGAATTTTTAACTACACTTTGCCAACACTTTGTCAAATTCAAAAATGGTCTATGTATGAAATGTAGATCTTGATGAGTGGAACAAACTTTGTATTCATGAGTTTTCCAGTCGAGACCATACAGAGTTCCGAAAACCGGCGTTTGGCTATGAATTCTTTCAAAATTCAAAATTGAGTGGTTCAAACTTTTACAAATGAAAAGTTGACCATTAGACCAAATGTAGGTCTTGATGAGTGGAATAAACTTTGTATTCATGAGTTTTCCATTCGAGACCATATAGGGTTTGGTCAAAGTGTGTGTTTCTAAAAACCAATGTTCTGACTTTGGTCAAACTTGGTCAAATGACTTATTTGATGACTTCAAATGAAAAACTTTTGAATACCAATTTGTTAAAGCTCATCAAGATCTACATTTCATACATGGACCATATTTTCATCTGGATAAATTTTAGCAAGTCCCAGGCACATGTTTTCAAAATCGAAGACGGATTTTGGTCAGACTTGGTCAAATGACAGACTAAATGACTTGAAATGAAAAGCTTTGGAATACCAAGTTGTTAGAGCTCATCAAGATCCAAACTTTTTATATAAACCATTTTTCCTATTTGAAAAAGTTTAAATAAACAATACTCACCAAATTTTGAACCTCACACAAACTATATGAAACTATATGTGGGAATTGTGGATTTTCAACTACACTTTGCCAACACTTTGTCAAATGCAAAAATGGTCTATGTATAAAATGTAGATCTTGATGAGTGGAACAAACTTTGTATTCATTACTTTTCCAGTCGAGACCATCCAGGGTTCCAAAAACCGACGTGTATCTCTGAAAATTTTAAATTTTCAAATTTAGACAATTAATGTCACGCATTTGGATAATTATTATTGAGGAAACAAAAGTTTAACGTGCAAATGACCAAAAAACAATTTTTTTGTCGAAAATCAACAATTTTATATATTTTAATTGCCCATTATATTTTTGCATTAACACAATATTCATTATAAATAACATTTATTTTCGATAATATGAAATATTTGAAAAAAATAGTGTTTACAATTTATGTAATGCACAATAGAGTCAAGCTAAACTAATGTGTATTTTTGAAAAAAATTTATGATAAATATTTAATTTTCTATGCATTTAGAAAGATGAAAGGAAAAAAGGTGAAAAATAAAATCCACCAAATTCTGACGCCTAAACAGGCGCCAGAATTTGGTGGAGGGACCTTTAGTCCCGGGCCTGGCCACCGCCCGGGACTAAAGGGGCTTTAGTCCCGGTTCGTGGCTGGAACCGGGACTAAAGCCCCTTTAGTCCCGGGCGGTGGCCAGACCCGAGACTAAAGGTCCCTGGCCTATAAAGCCCGGCCTTCTTCCTCCTCCTCCCCACCCACGCGTAGACACACGAACCGCCGCCGCTTGGCTCTCTATCTCCCGAGCACCGCCGCCCGCCGCCCTGAGCGCCGCCCCGAGAACCGCCGCGCGCCGCCAGGTTCGTCTCCGCGCGCCGCCCCATTGCTGCTGCTTCCGGCGCCGCCGCCCACCTGCGGCATATATATATATATATATATATATATATATATATATATATATATATATATATATATATATATATATATATATATATATATATATATCTCTGTGTGTATATATATATGTATATATCTATATATGTATATATATATATATGTATATATCTATATATATATGTATATGTATCTATATATGTATATATCTATATATGTATATATGTATATTTGCATCGATTATTCATGAACAATATGTATATTTTAGAAGAATTTAAGTTAATATACATGTTGTGTCCATTTTGGAAGCCTCAACCTTAGCACTTAATATATCTAGGAAAACTATTAAACCTGAAATTTGAATAGTTTTTCCATGAGTTAAAATTATCTATTTTAATTAAGAAATACAACTTGTGATATACTTACTTGTTATTAGATGTATTAAGTTAGTAGGAGTTGGTCAATACCGTTGCTGCATGATTACCTTGATCTACACTTATATCCAGATGATATCCCACTAATATGTGTAAGTCGATCTCTTATGCTTAGTAATGCCTAAACCCTAAACTGTAAACCCTAAACCCTAAACCCTGAACTATAAACCCTAAACCCTAAATATTTTTGTAGAAATGGCCGACCCGAGAGAAGACGAAGAAATATTATTGAACATGATCCACGACAGCGCTGAAGAAGGTCATTATGACGATCGTGAAGGCAATGAGAACCCTGAGGGCATCGATGATGGTTCTTAGTACTTGGTCGACTCGAATGACCAAGACAATGTTGGCGAGGTCTGTAATATATACAACCTCCTATGTTTATATACATGAAATTCAAAAAAATTTCCTTTATTAATTGTCTTGTTTCTGCCTACATAGCCCTCTGTCTCAACAACAACAACCACGGGGACCAGCAGAAAAGTACGAGGCCCGAAGAAGCTGATGGAGGGCCGGTTGGTTATCACGGATTTCGACGAGAGAACAGGCTAGCCACGTGGACCCCATGCAAGGGCCTTTGTCAACCACTTATGGTACCTTGCCTAGGATAGGATCCCGATCAATGTCCGTGAATGGAAGAAAAATAAGCAACGCCCAGAAATCAGTTATGTCTCCGACCGTGACAAGGAACTAGTTTGGGGTGACGTGTTGCAACATTTCACGCTAGACACAAACGATGAACAGTTGAAGGAAAGAGTTCAGGATTAGTCTATGAAGAAGATGGCCACACAATTCCAGTGCTATAAGAAGAATCTATATAACAACTATATCAAGAAGAACAAGACTCCGGATTTCAACTGTAAGCACTTTGTAAAGCTACGACCATTTTGGGACGAGTTTGTACAGTTCAAGACGTCGAAAGAGGGTCAGCAATGGGCGAGAAGGAACCAAGAGAATGCCCGACACAAGACCTACCACCATAGGATGGGATCAGGTGGCTACCCTACTGCCATTCCTAAGTTGGAAAAAGCCGAGCAAGAGCTAATTGACAGGGGGTAGGTGCCAGAATCCCTCGACTGGCCTGAGCGCGCCAAGCACTGGTTTTTCGCTCACGGAGGCCGCCTAGACCTAGAGATCGGAAAGGTCATGTATGGGGAACGTATCCAAGCTGTAGCAGAAAGATTTCATCAAGCCCACTCCGTCGCTCAAAGTGGAGAGTGGCAGTCGAACAGAGATAAAGATGAGCTGACATATGCCCTGGGGAACCCTGAGCACGGTGGACGGACGAGAGGCTATGGCTCCATGTCATGGGAGCATGACTTCCCTCAGGACAGAGAAACTTATAGAAGCCGCCAGAGAAAGAAGGAAGAGGACAGAGAACGGCTACGCCAGTTGGAGGAGGCTGTTATGAAGACCAGTGAAGTGGCTCGTAAGGCACTAGAGCGGGAGGAAGCGCTTAAGGCCACTATGAATGAGCAAATTAGAAAGGCCATGGAGGAAGTTGTAAGTTCCCACCTCCAGAGCTTGTCACAGCCGGCCGCCAACATCAGCCCCGGCTCAGCTCAGTTGAAAAGCAGTTGTGCCTCTACGGAGGTGCCTGTGAGGCAAGATGATGACGCAGGGATACGCTTCCTGGTGGATGACGTCACCGCTCCGTTGACGTCCTGTGAGCTGCATATTCCGGAGGGGAATGCCACAGTCAAGGTGGCTACCGGTGTTATCTCCTATCGACCCCACCAAGACACCAAGAATCCACTCGGTCGCAATATAACCCGGATATGCTAGTGTCTCAGTGGATAGAGTGGTCAAAGACCATGAAAATGTGGCTCTGGATATCGAAGGTGGTGATGGGGAGAAGACCCTAGGTGATGCGGAGAAGACATTCATATGTTGGAAGAAACGGTACATCATTATTCCTAGGGCGCTGCCACCACAACCGAACCCTAGGTGTGGATGATTGTGAACACAATTGCTTTTCAATAATTATGTACTGTATCTAATTACGGTTCACTCATGTATATACCTTGTTTGTTTTTTTTTCAAATCTAGGACCTCCCCAAGTCCGTCTATCCATTCACCACATGACCACAGTGCCGTGGGACATGACAACGACGATGATTTCATACAAGCAGACAAGGCTGCATCCCCACCGCTGGCTGTATCTCCTCCACGACATACTCCAATGCTGCCAGCAGCCCAATCTCCTCCACAACAGCAAGCTCCAACCGCGCCTCCGCCAATGCCGACAACGGCCGCCTCATCGGCACCGGTTGGTCCATCGAGGAACAAGAGGCCCGCTGGCTCATAGAGATCGGTCCCACCACCTCCGCCGAAGAAACAAGTTATGGTCATGAAGATCCTAAAGATGACCAAGCTTCCATACAAGAAGACTGATGAAGAACTTAATGCTTCAATCAAGGCAGAAGTGAAAGCGTTCTTCGAAAAGACCAAAGCTGACGCACGAGCAAAGCAAGAGAAGCCATACCTAATGTATTCTCGTGTAAAGCTACGTCAAGTGGTGCAGGCTATGCAAGACGAGAAGTGTGCCGCTAGTAAAAAACCAGCGCCGCAACTATCAGACTATGAGCGTACTATCACAAAGAAAATCAAGGAGGACAAAAGGAAACAGAAGGCAGCCGGGAAAGATGTTGCACAGCTCGGCCAACAAGCGCAGCAATCAGTGCTTCCACTAGTGGTTGAGAATCAGTATGGTTCCAACATGAACTTGATGCAAATGTCGGTACCTGATGATGTGGACTTAGATGAACTCGCCAAGTGGATGAATGTGACTAGGCTTTCATTAGAACAACTTCTCGGTCGGGAGGAACTGACAACTGTTAAAGAGGCCAAAGTTGTTGATGAATGGCGGAGGAAGTACGTATATGGCAGGAGTCTATGCAACCCTGCAAAGGTAAAAAATCTTGGTACACAAATATACATGCTGCATGAGTACTACTTGAGATTCTGTGCACAACATCAAAGTGAACAATATCTGGGCGTCCAAGTTAGAGACCGTCACTACTTTCGTGGAGATAACGTCATCTGGGTAGAGTTTAGTGAAATACACCAGCTTCTCTATATGGATGCTCTTGACAAATCTCTCATAAGCTGCTACTGTCTATAAGTGATTCTTCATTTTAATCAATAATCACACTCTAGCATATGTACGTATTCGTAATAACTATGCTCACGATGTGCAGACACATGATGAGAGAACTCAGATTGAAACAAGACGATCAAATTGGTTTTATCGATCCGTATGTCATGTATAAGGACACAAAGACTAAAGATCCATTCAATCTGAAGATCAAGGAAATGGAGAAAAACCTCTGGAGGTTCTTTTATAACCAAAGACATAAGGAGTTGATACTCTTCCCTTATAATATGGGGTAAAGTGTTGTGTTATATCATGTCTTAGTCAATCCAACATTAATATATATATATAACACAATGGATACTCATATAAACAAACGCAGGGATCACTGGATACTCATTGAGATTAAGATCAAGGAACAAACTATAAATGTGTGGGACTCAATGAGAAAAGAGCTGGCAATGTACCAAGACATGATCCAGAGGTAAGTTCTGTCATTCGTTAATTATTGTTGCCTGCTCCTTTAATTTACTATGCTATACCTAATCAACGACCGATTTATTGGGCAGGGCTTGGGCTTGGCTACAACAAAGATATCGTATGGATCTAAAAGTGCCACTCCCCCTCCTATTCTACATAAGTGGGTGTCCAGACAACCGTACGGAACCAATTTATGTGGATACTACGTTTGCGAGTACATGTGGTGTAGCAAATTTACACCTGCTAAAGAGATGCTAAAAGTAAGTAATATGTATATACAGTAAATTCATATCTTATTTATTTGTTGAAACTAAATAAATCTTATGTGTATTAATATCTTTTCCTTTAATTAATGCAAATGGAAGGAGTGGTAATGGAAAGAACAAGTGTTCAAGCACACAATACTCGTCGCAATCCAGGAGACGATCGCAGGTTTTATCAACGATCATGTCATCCCGGAAGACGGCGAGTTCCACCACAACCCTAGGTTGAATTTGAAGAGTCCAAACAAGAACGAACACTTGTATGAGCTTTGAGTGGCGGACAAACATTTGTGTAACTCATTAACCGGCGGCCGAACACTTGATTACTTGTATATTATTGTAAATGTAATGTGTATGTACGTATATGTATAGCTCTATAATTTATATATATATATATATATATATATATATATATATATATATATATATATATATATATATATATATATATAGTTTCATACTTTATTTGTGTGCAATAATAACGCTCTCGTATAGGTGCAACGTATACGGATAGTAGCAGCGAAGAATAAATTGGAAAACAATATAACTAAAAACCAAAATCAATAATGAATTGGAAAGAAAAAGAAAAAAGAACCTTTAGTCCCGGTTGGTAATACCAACCGGGACTAAAAGGTGCTGCGCCACGTCGATGCCTGGCAGCACCTTTAGTCCCGGTTGGTATTACCAACCAGGACTAAAGGGCCGGGCCTGAGAACCGGGACTAAAGGTGAGACATTTAGTTCCGAAACCTTAGTCCCGGCTCGCAGCCCGGGACTAGAGGTCCTTTTGGACCGGGACTACAGCCCCGTTGTGCAGCAGTGTAGGTTAAACTTAATGTGCAAATTTCCAAGAGTGATCGATGTTACCAATATCAAACAATTGGAGGTTAACACCGAACATGATGCCACCTGATTGTCCTCTAGGAGACATGGAGTGCCAAAAGAAATCTATATATACCACCACAAAAGCGATTAAGTTCGATCTCCGAGCTTCTACGTACAACACAAGAATTAATATATTTAGCACCGAACATTTCTATACATCAAGAACGAATGTTTGACATTTGGAGATTAGACGTGGATTTGCCATCCACTCATTGATAGCATCGCCCAATACATCAAGATGTTTATTTGGATGACCAAGTCACTGGCGACGGCTAAAATGCTACCCCTACCTAGTCATTGATAGCATCGCCCAATACGTAATTCTTCTGTCTTCGGAAGGTTGCGCCTTTGTATTGTATCCGCTCTTGCTAGACGTGAATTCCAACGTAAACATCACTGTTATGCATGACATTGACATCTGCTCTAAAAGAATATGCAATCTTTAATTGTTCCATTAAACATTAACTTAGCAAAACATATAGATGGATGAAGCAAGTCTAGTCAACTTGATTCATTCTGGACGAGATGCATGATCAAATAATCCGCGTGATAAGATAGATAAACTTCGTCAATAACATAGCTAGCAGATACTTAATTCATGAATAATCGTGTGTGTCTGTATATAAAACCTTGTGCTTATCCTATCAAAACTTTTTTTTTTGGATTTTACAAAAAAAATGCATATTTCAAAATACACCCATTTGCAAATTAAAAGGTTGCAATGTCGACATATTGACATTTGGTTCTTTTATTTCCCATCCAATAATTCTTCACTCATTTGCACGCATGTATATATACTCTTACCCTCCTTGTACTTCCCCATGCACACAGAGCAGACGCCAAGGAGGTCAGTACATAAAACAAAAATGGCGAGACCCTTGCTCTGGCTCGCGATCTCGTGCGCCGCCCTGGCGTTTTCCACCAGCGCGGCAGGCCTCCGGCTGGAGCTCACCCACGTTGACGCCAAGGAGAACTGCACCACCGAGGAGCGCATGCGCCGTGCCACCGAGCGCACCCACCGCCGTCTGGCGTCCATGGCGGGCGGCGAGGCGAGCGCGCCCGTCCACTGGAATGAGTCACAGTACATCGCCGAGTACCTCATCGGCGACCCGCCGCAGCAGGCGGAGGCCATCATCGACACCGGCAGCAACCTCATCTGGACTCAGTGCTCCACCTGCCGGGCGGCCGGCTGCTTCGGCCAGAACCTCACCTTCTACGACCCGTCCCGGTCGCGCACGGCCAAGGCCGTGGCGTGCAACGACACGGCGTGCGCGCTCGGCTCCGAGACCCGGTGCGCGCGAGACAACAAGGCGTGCGCCGTGCTCACCTCCTACGGCGCCGGCGTAATCGGCGGCGTGCTCGGCACCGAGGTGTTCACGTTCGGCCAGTCGGAGTCGTCGGAGAACAACGTGAGCCTCGCCTTCGGGTGCATCACCGCGTCCAGGCTCACGCCGGGCTCCCTGGACGGCGCGTCCGGCATCATCGGGCTGGGCAGGGGCAAGCTATCGCTGCCGTCACAGCTCGGCGACAACAGGTTCTCCTACTGCCTCACTCCCTACTTCAGCGACGCCACGAACACGAGCCTCCTGTTCGTTGGCGCGTCCGCCGGCCTGAGCGCCGGCCCGCCGGTGACGTCCGTGCCGTTCCTCAAGAACCCTGACGACGACCCGTTCAACACGTTCTACTACCTTCCCCTCACTGGGATCACGGTGGGGACAGCCAAGCTCGCCGTCCCCGCGGCCGCGTTCGACCTCCGGGAGGTCGCGCCGGCGAAGTGGGCGGGCACGCTCATCGACTCGGGCTCCCCGTTCACGAGCCTCGTCGACGTGGCGTACCAGGCGCTGAGAGATGAGCTCGTGCGGCAGCTGGGCGCCAGCGTCGTGCCGCCGCCGGCAGAGGCGGAAGGGCTCGACCTGTGCGTGGGCGCGGCGCACGGGGACGCCGGAAAGCTGGTACCCCCTCTGGTCCTGCACTTCGGAAGCGGCAGCGGCAGCGGCAGCGGCGGTGGGGACGTCGTGGTGCCGCCGGAGAACTACTGGGGCCCCGTGGACGACAGCACGGCGTGCATGGTGGTGTTCAGCTCGGGAGGGCCGAACAGCACGCTGCCGCTGAACGAGACGACCATCATCGGCAACTACATGCAACAGGACATGCAGCTGCTCTACGACCTCGAACAAGGCGTGCTCTCCTTCCAGCCGGCGGACTGCAGCTCCGTGTGATGATGCCATGCCACCAGCCGGTCTTACCTAGAGTGTACACCTGTTGGTACGTGCGCTCGCCATATGTCGTTTGTAGACCACCACGGGGTGCATGGTGACTATATATATGCCTATTTTTTTGTACTATGATAGTATATATGATTCTGTATTTTCTTATATGTTCAACCGTTACCATACATACATAAACAATTTAAGAGGCGCTCCGTCATTATTTTATATGGGGTTATAATTCTAGTCATCCCTACAAATGATTTGTAAAGAGACCTAGCTAACGGGCCATGGCTGAAAATCAATTTCAACTGATTAAGGTTGAGACATTTTCATTTTGGGTGGTATATATTTATAGCATGCAGATATTGAGGCAACAAACTCTAAAGTCATTTGCACACTCAAATAATGGAATAAAGTTTTAGACAATAAGGGGCAAGAAATAAATTGATTTGCAACAGAATGTAGGGTTAGGGTACTCCTAACCAAAAAAACTAGATGTTTCCTATGTTCATTAATTAAGGTGCCAACTAAGAAAAAACATAATGTGACACTACAATTAAAGAAGAGAGATAAGAAAATGGTAGAAACTATCCATCAGAACTGCCCTTATGCTCCTTCTAAAAATTCCAGACCTTCAGGACGACCAAGCAATCAAAACTCCAATCGATCCATTATGTCAATCCTCTTATCCTCACTACTATGAAGTGGATTAGCAGAAACAATCAAATAATATTTTTAAAGGCAGAGTGCATGCTCATCTCTGTGTAGAGGTCTATATTAATCACAAATTATAGAGGTGTTGTTGCATGCCTGACTATGAAATTAATTAAAAACAAAAAGGGCACTGGGCCCGCACACTGATGTTGCCCGCCGTACGTGGACCACATTGTCTCCTCCACCATGGCCTCCTCCATTGATGCCGGTGCCCTCTTCCTCCTTTGAAGACCTGTGCAGTGCATGCATTGTGGAGGGTCATGATGAAAGGATCTAGGATGGCTAGAGCGGACGCAGGGGGGCGGGGGGGGGGGGGGGGGGGGTTGTTGGGGTTGAATAGCCTATTAATTGAAATCCCTTCAAGGTACAAAACTAGACACAATTGATTAGTAGAAAAGATTGCCCTAATAGCGACTACCTAGCCTATTGCACCACAACACAAGCCTCCCAACAAATTTAGGAGCAAGGGGTTAATACTACTGTTAACATAAACAAAGTACATGAGGCTAGCTACTCAACTAATCGTGCTACACAAGTAAAGCAACTAGGCGAATTACACTACTTGTCTAAGAGAGTTACAACTACAATTACACTAGCACAAGAATAATAATGTAAATGCAAGCGTAGAGAGGCAAACCAACGAGGGCAAGCGACACAAGATTGGCCCCAAGGTTCGGTTGCTTGCTAGGAACCTATGTCTCTGTTAAAGCGAGTCCTTTTGATTGTTGCTTCACAAGCTAACAAAGCCCTTAAGCTTGACCCTCGATGTGGGTGCTCTCAAGAAGCCAACCAATCAAGGCACTCCAACTAGCCTCGAGATATCCACTAGAGTCTCCCATAACCAAGCTCAAAATGAGAACGTGCTAGGGATGTGATACAAATGAGAAAAGGAATCTATGGAGATAGTTCAAATAGTAAACTCAGAAGAAGTTCTATAGGGTTATGGAACGAAGCACAAAGTGATAATACACATCAGTTGTTCCTAAAAGGAAATGAGGTAGAGATATAGTCATCAGTTGTATAAGGTGGTTTTCCTAGGATCAATGATGACCACTAGTGTGGTAATAGGAGTCGTTCTTTGCCCTGGTAGTTAGTTAAACCACATATTCTTATATATAAATCAAAGGAAGCATGCACATTCCCGAGAAAATAACACATTATGAGGAGCCCATGGGTCGCTACATGCATGTAACACACATGGTCAAAATTTTGTTGTTAAGTTGTTGATGTGCGGACACATTATGCATGTGAGTTTAGGCATAAAATTCGGCAGAGTGAGCAATTGCGGAGTGCCCAAAATAGCCAAGGAAAAAGAATGAAAGGATGCATGCATGTATGTGGTTAGGCACAAGTGGCTGCGAACCACACAATTGTCGAAGATGGTAAGGTCAATCATATTTCTTATTATATAAGAGAAACATAAGTATATTCCTAGGTTAAGTGTACTGATCAAAATCAGAAAAGAAAAGCAACATGGCAACTAGAAGCCAGGGAGACAAAGGAAAAAAGTGGAAGCTTACAGTGACAAGGCGGGTGAATATGTCATGAAGGAAAGGCGTGCAAGCAAGCTTAAGGGACTAGCAATGAGAATCGTCCAAGAAGGTAGTCTAAAATAAAATAGAGGAAATGCTTGGGTGTTCAAGAAAAGATCGATTCCTTGGATGGATACAGGGACATGGAGGATGCAAATGAAGATGGAAAACTGAGTTGTTTACATAAATCGTATATTATTGGATGGTGCAATTTTAATCATTTAATACAACTTTGACGAGAAAGGGGTAAACATGGAGCACCTATCTTAAATCTGTATCATACTTGCATGATTTGAAATTACAATTGGAGACAAAACTTAGACCATGAGCTAGAAATTTGTCCATCTCCAATGAAGATGCAGATAGAGTTAGAAGGAGCATTGGATGACAAGAAGATGTAAGCATGTCATTGTTTTACTTTGAGGCAAAAGTAAATTAGCACAAGAAGATGTAAGCAGGTCATTGTTTTACTTTTAATTTAGAGGCAAAAGTAAATTAGCACATTATGCATTTATATTTTGAGGCATGAATGTAAGTAACGTGTTTGGACTGTATGCTGGTGTGATAAGAATAATAAACTATAGGGATAGCTTTTGCTACCATGCAAAAAAGTGTGATTAGAAAATTGCTAGAATTATAAAGTTTGGATTGAAATATGGCTCAATCAATGTTAAGCAAGAAAATTGTTCCATAAGATTTGTTTAATAAAATTGTTCCATAACATTGCTTTCCATTGATCGAGTCATATTCCAATTCAAACTTTATAATTCTAGTAATTTTCCAAGCACACTTTTTGCATGGCAGCAAAAGTTATTCCCATGCTTTATTATTCATATCACACCTACATACATTCCCAAACACGTTACTCACATTAGTGCCTCATAATACAATTGCATACTATCCATTTTCATTAAAAAAAATCAAAGGCATCAGCTCAACCTTTCTTTTGCTTGTGCTAATTTTGTTTTTGCCTTTAAATTAAATGTAAAACAATGACCTGCTTACATTGACTTGTCATCCAATGTTCCTTCTAACTCCACCTGCATCTTCATTAGAGACGGACAATTTTTTAGCTCATGGTCTACATTTCATCTCCAACTGTAATTTCAAATCCTAAGTATGATACAAATTTAAGATAGTTGCTCCACAAGTATCCCCTTTGTCATCAAAATTGTATTAAATGATTCAAATTGTACCATACAATAATATATGATTCATGTAAATAACTCACCTTTCCATCATTATTTGCATCCTTTATGTCTTTATTACCCATTCAAGGAACTTTTCTAGAACACCCAAGCATTTCCTGTATTTTATTTCAGACTTACTTTCTTCTTGGATGATTCCCATTGCTAGTCCCTTGAACTTGCTTGCACGCCTTTCCTTCATGACATATTCACCTTCCTCATCACTGTAGTTTCTACTTTTTTCCTTTGTCTCCCTGGCTTCAAGTTGTCATGTGTCAAGGGCGTCGAGGTCTTAGGAAAATGGACTGCTGCTACGAAGATTGTAGCCCCGATCGCTATGGCTGAGGCAAGGTTTTACCCCTCGGTGCCCTATTTTGGAGAAGGAGATTAGGGAATTGGAATTATTGATATTGCTTGTCCTCGAAATGAAGTCTCGTACATAGTTTATAAGGGCACTTGGCCAGCTAATAGAAAGAAGAAATCAAACTCCTAAAATTGGGCAATAATCTTGCCTTGCTAGCTGAAGACGCCCTGTTGTAGGGTTGAGATGGCGGACTAGAGGAGGGGTGAATAGTCATTTCTTAAAATTAAACACTCCAGCTAACCGAAACAAATGCGAAATTAAAAATATCGGTCTAGCTAAGACCACCCCTCTATCTAAGTTCTCAAGCACCTTACAAAGATCCTAAACAAACAACTAAGGTGCTGGGCTAGCTAGAGCTCACCTAATCAATCTAGCTTGCAAGGTCACACAAACCTATGCAACTAGTACTTCACACAACCGAGGGAGCTCCTACACTTGCTAGTGATGCAAAAGCACAAAGCTCCTAAGCCACTAGCAATGCTCAATAACAAGGCAACTAATGCCAAATTAGAGAGCGCAAATTACTTAGCTACACAAACTAAACAATATGACTAACAAGGTTACTCAAACCAAATTAGTTACGCAAGAGCTACTTCTATGCTACACAAACAAGAAGGTAACTAGCAAGCTACACAAGCTAACTAGTTATAATAGAAACTACACAAGCACAATGTATGAAATGTAAGAACAATGCTTGTGTTCAGGGATTGCAAACCAACGGGAAGAACAAAGTTGACACGATGATTTTTCTCCTGAGGTTCACGTATTTGCCAATACGCTAGTCTCCGTTGTGTCGACCGCTCACTTGGTGGTTCGGTGGCTAATTGGCATCACCCGCCAAGCCCGCACGTCGGGCACTGCAAAAACCTACCCTGAAAGTGAGGGTAGCTTAATGACACACTTTACTAGAGTTGCTCTTCGCGGCTCCCGCGGGGTGAGCATGGTACCCCTCACAAATCCTTCTCCGGAGCTCCGTACAAGCTTCTCACGGGCTTCAGCGGAGTCACAAGCCACCAAGCCATCTAGGAGGTGGCAACCTCCAAGAGTAACAAGCACCACCGGCTTGCAAGACGACCACCTAGTGCCACTCGATGCAATCTTATGATGCAATCGCACTAGAATCACTCACTCACTCGATCGGATGAACACTATCAAGCTCAAATGAGTTAGGGGGCTCCCAAGCACACCTACGCAAGCCACCAAGGCTCAAGGGTGCTCAGCAACAAGCCCAAGGCCGGCCAAGGGGCTATTTATAAGCCCCCACACGAAAAGAGCCATTGTACCCTTTCACCGGGCTCAACTCGCATCGACCGAACGCGCCGGTCGTGATGACCGGACGCACCACCTCAGAGTTAGGTCACTATGATCTCGCCATGTGTCCTCTCCTTCAAACACCGAGTGTCGATCTCCAATGGCTAGCTCTACGTGCCAACGGTAACCATGATCGGACGCACTTGAGCCTCGACCTAACTCGCAAGCGCCGCGTTAGATTGCACGTAGCCGCGCGCCACCGGGCCAGCGATCGGACGTGCAGGTGCCCCATGGTGACTCAACGTCAGGTCAGTTCTAGAGACAATCTAGAGCCGCTCAATCATGACCTGACACGTCAGGTGCTGCATGACCAGACGCTGGCCAGCGTCCGGTCCTTCTCCCGCTGCCACGCGTCATCGCCACGCCTCGTGCCACTGCGTCAGCCAACGACCGAACGCAGCATAGTGATCTGCCCGCGTCAGGTCACCCTTTGCGCCAGTGTTCGCTCACTGGAAAAATTGACCGGACGCACAGGTGCAACCTAGGCCAGCGTCCAATCACCTCCAGTAACCACTTTTGCCTCCATTTCTTCATCAAGTTGATCCGTTTCAAGTCCAACAACTTCTTCTTTATAAATGTGCCAACACCACCAAGTGTACACCACTATGTGTTTGTGTGCTAGTCTTTTCACAATCATTTTTAAGGAGTTAATCACTCAATTCACAACGCCATTCAATCCTAACACGTATGCAAAGTTAGATCATTTGAGTGGCACTAGATGACCAATACAAACAGGTTTGCCCCTCTTGATAGTACAGCCATCTATCCTAAACGTGGTCATAAACTTCTCTACACACTTATGACTGGTGAAATGAAATGTCTTAGGTTATACCTTTGCCTTGTGCATTCCATTCCATCTCCTCCAATATTGATGCAACACATGCACCAACCAATCACAAATGATATGATCCACTTCATATCATCACGTGACCATATTGGTTCATTGATCTTGACTTCACTTGCTTTTCACCGTTGCCTCGGTCCATTAGCGCCAAGTCCTCGACTTGCCCTTCACTCTTGCAACTGGTCTGTCAAGCCAAGTCATGTCTTGATCTTCTCCACCTTAGTCACATGACTCAATGTCATGTCTCATGTGCAATGAGCTCCTTCATCATCACATGTGTAAGCTTTGCAACATCTCCAAGCCATTTCACCTTAATGGCATATGTTGCTCACACACATGTACTTGTAGACTAATCACTTATGTATCCCACTTAAACACATATTAGTCCACTTAAGGTTGTCGCTCAATTACCAAAACCAAACAAGGACCTTTCACCTGTCCACTGCATGCGTTGTCCGCTGCATACGGATCTTGCCTTTTGGGATGATGATGTCGCTCGTCCACTGCATGCATTGTCCCCTGGAGGTGATTGGTCCTAAAACTAAGGCCGTGATTGGCCTCGCCTCTTCTTGAGTGTGCATCGAACGCTGGTGACCACACCTACAACGCCAATGGCTCGCCTCCGCACGTGTGTTTGATTTTGATAGTGTGCTACATGCATGCAACGACCGATGGGCTCCTCATAATGTGTTTTTTCTTGGGAATGTGTATGCTTCTTTTTTTCACCTGGGCAAAGAATGACTCTTGTTACCAAACTAGTGGTCATCTTTGATCCCTAGAAAACCAACTCATCCAACTGATGACTATATCTCCACCTCATTTCCTTTTAGGCACAACTCATGTGTGTTATCTTGACTACATTTTATGATAATGCTCTCCCTAGTGGACCAAACTTCCGCTCCATGCATTACATTTTATGATAATGCTCTCATAGAGCGCTTAACGGTTACTGATAGAACTGTAAATAGTGATGGTGCACAGACTTTTGGTTTCCAACATGTGAGATAGCTATCTCCTTCGTTATATTCTTCATTATTCCTTTTAACCATGTTAATAAGAGTCATGTTTTCATCACTTTGACTTTATCTCTACAGTTCAAGAGCTAGAATACCACCTGCTATGCTACTGCACATGTCCATGGTGGTCCCTTACAAGACACAAATGATGCTAGGCCATGAATGCCCCACTTTGACATCCAACGCCTCTAGGATTTGTTGTCTCAGCCGATACATGGTCTTACTGGCCTCGTAAAGAGAGAGTACAAGGTTTCTTTGCCTAGTTGGATGATATGCTCTCTCAGAACCCAAGGTCCATTGAGCAATATATGGGAAACATTGTGGAGCCCAGACTAAGCTAGCTGAGTAATGTCATCCAATCTTACATGAACTCATCGCATCACAATCCAACAACAATCCAGGTGAGACCTCCAGTACAATGCTTACACACAACGATCATGATACCCGTGATTTTGTCCACCGTACCCCGCCATCATCGCTAGGCAGCCTCTTGTTCTATTCGATAAATAAGTCATCTCACCCTTTGTCTGCTTGTTATGAATCAAATATAGTGACAAAAGTTTACTATTTATGCCCAAGTCATGAGATTTACCCTCATTGCAGCTTTGTTTCTGCTCGTACTTTACTTCCAAGCCAGATGCCTGACCATGCAACCAAATTGCAACACTCTAGGTATACTCTACTCCTGTTGTTGCATGTTTGCATCTCCTTTCTGTGATATTTGTATTTGTTTTGCTATGTCATTCTCATAATGTTTCATGTTGTGTACATTTGCAGGTCCTAGCTCACTTAACCCCACACCACTGACTGGCCCATTTGGCTCACCTGTTGATGGTGTAGTTTCATCCCATCACATTTCTGAGCATTTACCTGTTGACGGTGTAGTTTCTGGTTCGCCCCTCATAGTTTGTTTTCCTCTTATTGTCATTTACTTTTCCAGTGTTCGAACAACTTGAAGTTTCGTTTTTTAACAGGAATTCCTTCAAGGGATACAACAGATTTCTATCATGGTCCTAATTTATTTGGCACCTCAAATATGATCATCCATAGTCCTAATTTATTTGGCACCTCAGGTACAATCATCCATAGTCCAAATTTATTTGGCACCTCAGGTACGATCATCCATAGTTACAATTCAGTTCTTCTAACTTCAAATTGAAACCATAAATTTCATTGCCAATTCAGTTCTCTCTCCCAGCTGATCCAATTGTTCTTTCACAAACTCCAGTTCAGACCCTGATTATGCATTATGGCCCCATTAGCAAACGCCACCACGGACGACGGTAGCCCAAACACTTCTACAGAGGGTTACCATGCCTTTTTTTTGTCTTCATAGTTTTTTCTATATTTTATTTCTAGAATTTTTCATCCAACTACACTTTCAGCATGTGGGTTAAAAAGTTCTTCAATTTTTTTCGTCAATGGACATCAAGCCATCGACAATCCTCCGCTGCGAACATGAGTACATATGTCATATGTGATGCTCATGAGGGTACATCCACAAGTCCAAAATAATTCCACTTGCACATGATAGTTCATCTAAGGTTCTCTCACAACTTATACCACGCTTCTTTTTTTAACAACTACATTTCACTGATAAAAGTGTCCTATTATTTTCTTATTTCTAATACGCATTTACTAAGCTCTATTACTAGTTTTCTTAGTTTCCTCGTTTTTCCTGGATCAGTTGGTGGAAAAGGTGCCAATTTTTCATGTAGACATAGTTAATCATGTAAGTACACCTAGCAGTTCACACAATGCCACTCGTTTGCTATACATTCTAGTGCTTTTTTAGAATCAAAATGTATGATATTACATAAAATTTGAACTGTTGCAAGTAACTTGTCATCCGAATCAACTAAAAGGGAATTCCTTATAATTATGTAGCTCTTTTCATGGACATGGCATAATTTCAATATCAACCCCTCGTTTGATTTCAAACCTGTACAGTAGTATTTCATTGATATTCTACTGTTTTGTTTCCTGTTCTCTCAATAAATCCCACACTTTTATTTCAAGCTTTAAATTATATTGATCAAGCATCTTATCCTTTCTTTTTTTCTTCTTTTAGCCACAGGGCTTCTCTTCTATTGAAGCTAACCTTGATTCATCTGCCTCCCCCCATTCCCGTTGTGAGCATAACTCTCCTTATGGTTCAAATGCTCCCAAACTGCCTCAAGAATGTAGTAACACAACAATCGGAGAAGACACCACTTCTATATTCAAGTGGCAAATTCTTGATGATGTGCCTATGTTCAAGCTTCCTGGAAAGAGATTAACCAAGAAGCCAACCAAGTTTTGTTCACCCTTCAAGCCTGGCATTGTCTCTTCCTCCACCAGATTTAGAGATTTCATTGAGTATGCATGCCTTCCTGTGTGCAGATGACTCTTCATTGAAAAGGTTCCTTCTTATTTCATTTTGAAGATATCATACTCTTCCTTCCATTTTTCAGAACGCTTATTATTGAATCCCGTCCATGAAAAATTTGATGCACTTTGGGACACAATCATTGGCTGGCCAAGATATTGCACTTTCCTTTGGCGTTGGGAAGTGTTAGAGTTTGATCTCTCCGCCTATTGGACCCAACGACCCACTAGGGACCTTGATCCGCTCCTTGATCGGGGGAGCCCAACCCACCTATGGTTGGAGGGCCCCTGTCACATGCGGTAAATAAATAGAGGTGGGAGGCCGGGGCACGGATCACTAAGTTTGACCGCCGCCATTCTCCCAACGACAAAAACCCTAGACCTTATTCTGATCAAAGGGACCGCACAAGTGACGGGAAGCCCTTCTCCACCGCCACTGCATCCCCTTCTCTGCCATGGCGGACTCCAGCTCCTCAGCGCCGAAGACCGATGGTCGCTACTCACCCCTTAACTCTTTTTACTTTCATGTATCACTAGATTATATATTAGGTCATGTTATGCAAAGGTTGAAATCGATCTCTTCAATTAGCATGGTCTCGTTTAGTCACACTGTTAGTGATCCTAACTGGGATCTATTCAATGGTATCAAAGCCACCTAACAATGGATTAGATCGGGATCAGATAAGTGATAAGAAACCCTAACCTAGGGTTAGCCGCCGAGCGACATGTCACGAGCATCGTCCCGGGCTACTTAGAAATGAGAAGAAGGGGATTTTTAGTGCTCAAACCCTAACCCTAACCCGTGCGACTCAGTGATAACAATCATATCCGGATCGAAAAGGGAGGGGAAGATCAACCTCACTGGAGCAGTAACCGCCGCCGGTGGTAAGAAATCCGGCCGGCGAACCTTCAGTTGCCGCCGGCTTAGTTGAGCTGCGCGCGGGTGCTTGTCACCGCCTGTGAAGCCGCTCGACGGCGGCGTGCTCAGCCGAGGGAGAGCACGCCCGCCGGCGAGGGGGCTCACGGCGGCGCCACCCTTCTCCGCCATGGCGTCGTCGTCGTGTGCTTTTCGGCTGCTGCGGCTGCGCGTGAGAAAGGGAAAGAGGAAAGGAGCTAGGGTTTACGGTGCGGCCGGCTCCGTTGTTTTTATTGAAGCAAAAACGGCGGCCAGCCATTAGATCCAAGCCGATGGTCGAGATCGGCCGAACTGCTGGACGGGCCGGCGGAGGCATGCAGTCTGCAGCCGCTTTCTCGGCCCAGGCCCACGTTGCGGCCTAGGGCGTGGGAGGCAGTGCGTGCCGTTTTGATGGGCCAAGCAGGCCGCGTCAAGCCGGCTTATTAGCCCACATCAATTAGCAAAGTTCTTATTCTTTTTCTAGAAATACCTTTAGCATGTGTATTTTTTTCATGATTTCGAATTTAGACAAATTTTGATCAAATGTGATAAAATTTTTAGTGGCAATATTAGACATATTTCTGGAATTGAAAATTAGTTCACATTAGTCACGTTTTCCGCTGCTCAGTAAGTCTACTTGCTCCTCAATTAAATTCGAACCAACGAGAGATTTAGTTATGGGGCAAAATTTAAGAAATTAGAAAATTTTATAATATTGTTATTTTCTGACTAGAGTTGATTATATCAATATTATAATTGCTTAGTCCATTAATGTGCA
This sequence comes from Saccharum hybrid cultivar R570, assembly GCA_038087645.1. Lineage (NCBI taxonomy): Eukaryota > Viridiplantae > Streptophyta > Magnoliopsida > Poales > Poaceae > Saccharum > Saccharum hybrid cultivar. The sequence goes on along the minus strand of JAQSUU010000647.1, from coordinate 9,550 downwards.
TTATTTCTAAATTTTTCCCAACGGTGATATAGATTTAATGCACAGAGGATTGTATGTATTAATACTGACCAACGTTGTTTTAATACATGCAATTTCAATTTCAGTTATTTTCTTAGACTAAGTTTACTCACAATTTTTGTATCTAAATTTCAGGACTCACCAACTGGGTGCAGATGGTCCCGAAGCTCAACGGGACCAACTATAAGATGTGGCGTGAGCAGTATAAATTAGCCCTTGCCATGACTGACAATGACTTAGCTCTTAATGAACCGTGCCCTCAGGAACCTGAGGAGCCGGTCATTGCACAGAATGAGACTGATGAAGCGTTTTGCTACACGCAAGCATGAGCATGCGTCAGTGAGGATGTCCTATGATCTTGCTAAGAAAAAATGGGACAACTCCAATAAGAAATGTCTGACATTGGCTAAGGCTACTATTTTAGAGCCCATCAGGGGATCACTGCCTGAGTGCACCACCATCACTGAGTATTTAGAAAAAGTCAAGACTCAGTTTCATAGTACAACTAAGACTCAAGCCAGTGTGCTTATTAGAGAGTTCATCAATAAGAAATACACTGGTGGTGGTGTCAGAGAGCACATACTGAGGATGAACACCTTGGCATCTAAGCTCGCATCAATGAAGATGGTTCTTCCAGATCCATTTGTCGTTCATGTGATCATAGCTTCTTTGCCAAAGGAGTTTGAAGCCTTTGTTGTGCATTATAACATGACACCTGAGGACTGGAACATTGAGAAGCTTCTTGGGCAAGCCACTCAGGAGGAGGAAAGACTTAAGGAATCACGGGGAGACTCTGCTCTTTTCGTGAAGCATAACAACAATAAGAAGTTCTACCATAAGAATGCCAGACCACAAGGGAAACCAAAGTGGGATGGTAGCTCTTCCTCCAACGCTCAGGCACCAAACTCTCAGGGTAAAGTCCCTCAGAACCCTCAAACTCAGAATCCTCAGAACAATAATGGGGCTCAGGACCAAAACAGGCCACAGAACCCACTCCGCAAGAAGCCCTGGCTAGCACCAAATCAGTGCATGTTCTGTGAGAAAACATGTCACATGCAAAAGGATTGTATTGGTTTCTTGAAGTACCTCAACAAGAATGGTGAGGATTTAGTTACATTTGTAGATAAATCCTTGTATATTAGTTATGCAAAATCTACTTGGTGGATTGACTCAGGTGCAACAATTCATGTTGCCAATTCTTTACAGGGATTCCATACGAGGAGAACCCTGCAAAGAGGCGAAATAACAATTAAGGTGGCAAATGGAGTACAAGCCGACGTCGAAGCCACTGGCGATTTGACTTTAGCATTACTAGATGGTTTTGTACTTAGGCTTTCTGATGTACTCTATGTTCCTTCTTTGCATCGAAACTTAATAAGTGTTAGTAGGTTAGATGATGATGGATTGTCTTGCTATTTTAGGAATGGCAGATGTAAGATACTTTTTAATGATAAGTGTGTTGGTCTTGCCGTCCGATAAGACAAACTTTATTTGTTATCAGTTTCTGAGAATATTAATACTATATCCGTTGAGAATGAGAAAGTTCTCTCATCTACGAATGTAAATAGAAAGCGTAAGAAAGTTTAGATTGACTCTTCGAAATTGTGGCATTGTAAATTAGGCCACATTTCGAGGGGGAGAATTGATAGATTAGTCAAGGATGAAATTCTTCCGCCATTACAACTCTCAGAATTAGATCAGTGTGTAGATTGTATTAAGGGTAAGTATGTTAAGAAAGTTAAGAAAGATGCCAAACGAAGTGCAGGGAATTTAGAAATAATTCACACAGATATTTGTGGTCCATTTCCTGTTAAGAGTGTGGACGGTTATGATTCATTCATAACTTTCACTGATGATTATTCACGTTTTGGCTATATTTATCCAATAAAAGAAGGATCAGAAGCATTAGATAAGTTTAAGATATTCAAGGTAGAAGTAGAAAATCAGCATAATAAGAAGATTAAAATAGTAAGATCAGACCGTGGTGGGGAATATTATGGGCGACATACCCCGTATGGCCAAGTTCCAGGACCTTTTGCAAAGTTCCTTTAGGAAAATGACATAGTTGCCCAGTATTCCATGCCAGGAGATCCTCAGCAGAATGGAGTGGTTGAGAGAAGAAACCGTACCTTAATGGATATGGTAAGAAGCATGATTAGCTACTCCATCGTACCAGTAAGTTTGTGGATGGAGGCATTGAAAACCGCCATTCACATTCTTAATTGTGTTCCAAGTAAGTCGGTGCCCAAAACACCGTACGAGCTATGGACAGGCAGAGTACCCTCACTTAAGTACTTAAGGGTGTGGGGCTATCCTGTAGAGGCTAAAATTTTTAACCCAAATTTAGGGAAATTAGATTCTAAGACTGTTAGTTGTCATTTCATTGGCTACCCAGATAGGTCAAAAGGTTACCGCTTTTATTGCCCTGACAGGCATACTAAGTTTGTGAAAACCAGACATGCTGAGTTCTTAGAAGATTATTTGATAAGGGGGAGCAAGGTAGCACAGGAGATTAGTTTAGAGGAGAAAAGGGTTTATGCCCCTACTCCAATGCTTCAGGAACAATTCTTTGTGCTACCCATAGCTGTTGCACCAATAATGTTAGACACTGTAGTGCCAGCACCGGTTGTTAGTTCTTCGTTGCCGACATCCAATGAAAATCTGGAACCTGTCCTTCAGGATCCATTAGAACCACACGTCGAGCATCAGGAAGAATAACAACAACCCCAAATAGCGCCAAACAATCAGAATCTTAGAAGATCAGAAAGAGTTAGAAGATCAGCTATTTTAGATGATTATGAGGTTTATGAAATCGAAGAATTTCATATGGAGGATGATCCCACTACATATGAACAAGCCATGAGAAGCGAACACTCCGAGAAGTGGTTAGAAGCCATGAGAGATGAAATAAGGTCCATGGATTCCAATAAAGTTTGGGAACTGATGGAAATTCCTAAGGGAGCTAAGAAGGTTGGTTGTAAATGGGTTTATAAAACTAAGTATGACTCCTAGGGGAATGTTGAAAGACATAAGACGCGACTCGTGGCAAAAGGCTTTACTCAGAGAGAAGGAATTGATTACAATGAGACTTTCTCTCCGGTCTCTTATAAAGATTCTTTTAGAATTATAATGGCGCTAGTAGCATATTTTGATTTAGAATTACATCAGATGGACGTTAAGACGATATTCCTAAATGGGGATCTTGAGGAAGATGTTTACATGGCACAACCAAAGGGTTTTGTCATGGAAGGAAAAGAGAACATGGGATGCTGCCTAAGGAAGTCCATTTATGGACTAAAACAAGCTTCAAGACAGTGGTATTTGAAGTTTGATAATACAATAAGAAAGTTTGGGTTTAAGGCAAATGTAGAGGACAATTGCATTTATGTAAAGTTTAAGAATTCTAAGTTCATCTTCTTAGTCCTATATGTGGATGATATTTTGCTAGCAAGCAACGATGTCATTCTACTAATGGAAACTAAGAAGTTCTTGTCCTCGCATTTTGACATGAAAGACCTCGGCGAAGCTTCTTTCGTTCTGGGGATTGAAATTCACCATGATAGAAATAGAGGGGTATTAGGGCTGTCACAAAAGGCATACATAGAAAAGATTCTTAAGAAATATAGTATGCACAAGTGCAGTCCATCACCTGCACCCATAGTCAAGGGCGATAAGTATGGAGAACACCAGTGTCCCAAGAATCAGATCGAGCTCGAGCAAATAAGATCAGTACCTTATGCTTCAGCCGTCGGAAGCTTACAATATGCTCAAATTTGTACTCGCCCTGACATAGCGTTTGTTACCGGGTTACTTGGCAGATATCAGAAAAATCCAGGTGCAGAACACTGGAAGTTAGTTAAGAAAGTCTTGCGTTACTTGCAGGGCACTAAAGGCTTCATGCTAAGTTATAATAAGACTGACTCCCTTGAGATAGTGGGGTTCTCAGATTCAGATTATGCGGCGGATGAAAGGAAATCCACATCAGGCTACATATTCACCCTCGCAGTGGGAGCCATATCGTGGAAAAGCTCCAAACAGACTCTCGTCACGTCATCGACGATGTACGCTGAGTTCGTAGCATGTTATGAGGCCTCGGGGCAGGTGAGTTGGCTTAAGAAGTTCTTGCCTAGATTAAGAGTGGTAGACAACATTGAGAGACCACTTAAGTTATACTGCGATAATAATCCCACAGTTGAATATGCTCACAACAATAGGTCAAGTGGTGCTGCAAAACACATTGACATCAAGTACTATGTTGTGAAAGAGAAAGTTTAAGATCATGTTATAAGTCTTGAGTATATTAAGATGGATAATATGTTAGCGGATCCGCTCACAAAAGGCCTACCACCCAACGTGTTTAGAAAACACCTAGCCGGCATGGGGTTAAGGGAAAGCCAATGATTCCTGAACACTTAGGGCCCTTTAGCTAGAACTCTGTTTCAAATTAGAGAAATGTACTATATCCATCAAGTCCAATAGAAACTGTTTCTGTGACGATGAGACGCGCTCTACGCATTTCTTTATAATGAGACGGAGTTAAGTGCTAAGTATTTAAATTAAGAATAAGATAAGGTTAAGATAAGTTATTAGAAGAGATCAAGGGGGAGAATGTTAGAGTTTGATCTCTCCTCCTATTGGACCCAATGGCCCACTAGGGACCTTGATCCGCTCCTTGATCGGGGGAGCCCAACCCACCTATGGTTGGAGGGCCCCTGTCACATGCGGTAAATAAATAGAGGTGGGAGGCCGGGGCACGGATCACTAAGTTTGACCGCCGCCATTCTCCCACCGACAAAAACCCTAGACCCTATTCCGATCAAAGGGACCGCACAAGTGACGGGAAGCCCTTCTCCGCCGCCACTGCATCCCCTTCTCTGCCATGGCGGACTCCAGCTCCTCAGCGCCGAAGACCGATGGTCGCTACTCACCCCTTAACTCTTTTTACTTTCATGTATCACTAGATTATATATTAGGTCATGTTATGCAAAGGTTGAAATCGATCTCTTCAATTAGCATGGTCTCATTTAGTCACACTGTTAGTGATCCTAACCGGGATCTATTCAGGAAGTTCATAGACTTTGTGTTCACGGATGGATTTGTCAAGTGCATAGTTGAAGATGACTTGATTGTTCATCCTGAATGCCATGGGTACCGAATATTCCTACAACCTCTTGTCTCGGTACGTCCCTATATTTTCAAACTAATCATTTCACTTTTCTTTTCTTCTTATAACATTGATAACATTCCAATCATACCGTATAGAATATTCTTAAGTTAGAGTCCTTCAATTTTGACAAATCCCAGTCGTCTCAGTGCAGCTGGGACATTGTAGTACAAGCTATCAAGCGATGCCTCCTCCCCACGATTGACTTAAAAAGGCAAACATGGTATGTGTATCATGTGCACATTTTTTCTTCCTAGCTTTCATCCCAGTAGTTTACCGCTAAAATCTTATTTCTTTCGTATACACATCTTACAGATATTTCTTCCAGTCTTACATCTTCGTCACTGATCTGTATATTGTATCAATCTTGGCCAAGCCCGCGTCGATGTTCTAGACTTAATGAATTATAGTTCTAATCAACAATGAGGCCACATGGGATACACATCATTCACCAATGGCCCAAATACTCATGCAACGCCTTAGAGTTGCACTATCTTTAGCTGCATTCTGCAATTGCAAATTGGAGACGTGTGGCGTGTTCTATTTCAAAAGAATATAAACAACTTTGGCATATTGTCCACAAAGTTTGTTGAGTTCTATGATAGTGAGGGCCATGGTTCTCTGCAGACCACTATAAATCTGGTACGAACCCTTTTCCTTATTAATATATCCCTCATTTTATTTTTCTTGTTTCGTCTAACCCTTTTTTTTCCTTCTAGGATCGATCAAGGGAGTTGGTGGCTGGGCGCTCCTTTTAGGGGCGGTGCGTGCTTGGCAGCGGCGCACTGCTGGGCGCCGACAGTAGCGGCGCGTGGCCGGCCGTGTGACCTGGCGCGACCATTGGCGGCGGCGAGGAGAGGACAGCTGGACCGCTCGAGCGCAGGCGCAACGATCTCCGTCTCGGACTTCTCGGTGGGTGCGGCTGCGAGGAGAGATAGAGGAAAAAGTCCTTTTTTGTTTGTTTTTCTTTTCCCATTTTTTGCACATATATTATTATTATGTATATAATTATATGTGTATATATATGTTTAGCAACATATAAATTTATTCATGTACTAATACAAAAATACATCATAATTTGGGTTTGATTAAATCAGCTAAATAATTATTGCTATTTTTGTTTGGTTATTCGATTCTACAGAAGAAATCTAAATGATTTCACTATTAGTGCTTAAAAAAAAACTAAACCGAGAGTGTATAATACTTTTTAGAAAATAAAGTAGAACAAAGACAATAGAATTTTATATAGCTATATATCATTTCAATTGTGATCTAATGACATCCATATTTGATCTACCTTAATTGTTTAAAAAAAATTATATGTTTGTCTTTTAGGTCTTGATGGATAGTTTAGATGCGAAGGTTTCGAAGGAAAACGGAGGCCCTTTAGAAGATATTGTACAAATAGAAAATTCCAGCGAGCCTATGGATGATTCTGAATGGTTGGAAGAAAGCATTCATACAGAAATTACCCATGAAGTCCTGCCATATGACTAGGGCTTTAGTATTGATATGGCCCGTGATGAAAATGCCCTATCAACTTCTCGGGTAGATCCGATGGGAGAAAAAGGACTTCCCAAAATCATAATCTTACAAAATAAACCCAAAAAATCTATGTCGTCACCGGTTGCTCTAGAAGGTATTGACATTTTCTCTTTGATGGATTAACTTAGAAAAACTCCTAACTATTGTTGTATGCTTTTCATTTGTAGATATTATATATTAGGCACTGACTAGTTTACTTTTCATATTATATCTGCACCCGAGATGACTAACAATTTATTGAGCCCATTAAGAGCATCCCTGCTCACCCAGGGATGAGGAGGTAGTTCAGATAGATGATGCCTTGGTTATGAGGAAATACTTCGAGTGCCTTTTCCAACCCGAATCATATGTAAATGACTTAGGTACTAAGTAATTATCTCATATGTACGTAAGTATAAACATTCAAAACTTCTTATTACCATTGTGACTTAAATATGTAGGTCATTAATGCATACATATGCTTATTAAATGACCAAGATCATCTTAAGAAGAGATCCGATGGTAGTGTCTAGATCACACATCAATGCCCGTTTATTGTTAATTTGATGGATGAGCCAAACTGTGAACATGAACCAGTACTGGGATCAGCCGCTTTGCCGAGTGTCCAGGGCACTCGGCAAAGCCCTAAATACACTCGGCAAAGAGCACACGGCAAAAAAGCTGTCGGCAAAGCGGCCTTTGCCGAGTGTCTTTTATCGGACACTCGGCAAAGGCTTTGCCAAACCGAAAAAATCTGAAAAATAGGATTTTTTTAATTAGAGGAGGGATCCACCGGCCAGTCATATGGCAACTGCTCCCAAGTGACCAACCAAAGCAATTTTTTGAAACTTTGCGCCCAGCGAGAATCGAACCTGCGACCTCTCACACACGCGCGAGCTCCTCTACCACTACACCTCTCTTTCATTTGTGTCTATATTCCATTTCGGTTCCCCAAATATTATACCAAATTAAGTGTAAATTGGTTGTTTGAGGCCCTAAACAAATTCAAATTAAAAAGTTGTCAACTACAAAGTTTTATAACTTTTCGAGATCTACAATTTTCATTTAGGAAGTTTCTCCATCCGAGGTCGTTAGAAAAATTCGAATTTTAAAATTTTGAATTTCAAACGTAGTTTTGCATGACAAGATGATTTCAAATTAAAAAGTTGTCAACTATAAAGTTTCATAACTTTTCGAGATTTACAATTTTCATTTAGGAAGTTTCTCCAACCGAGGTCGTTTGAAAAATTCAAATTTTAAAATTTTAAATTTCAAACGTAGTTTTGCATGACAAGATGATTTCAAATTAAAAAGTTGTCAACTACAAAGTTTCATAAATTTTCGAGATCTATAATTTTCATTTAGAAAGTTTCTCCATCCGAGGTAGTTTGAAAAATTCGAATTTTAAATTTTTAAAATTCGGATGTAGTTTTGCATGACAACATGATTTCAAATTAAAAAGTTGTCAACTACAATGTTTCATAACTTTTCGAGATCTACAATTTTCATTTAGGAAGTTTTTCCATCTGAGATCGTGGTTCTAACATTATTCACAAATCATATATATCTCTCTTGTAGTTTCATAAAACTATATGAGAGACGTGTAGATTTTGTGAACAACGTTACTATCGCTTTGTCGAATGAAGAAATGATGAAAATAAACTTTATAGATCTTGAGAAGTTATGAAACTTTGTAGTTAAAAACTTTTTAATTTAAATTCATTTAGGGCTTCAAAATGTGCTTCGAAAAACTACTTTGTCGAGTGCCAAAAAAAAACACTCGGCAAAGACCTTCTTTGCCGAGTGTTTTTTTTAGCACTCGGCAAAACAACTTCTTTGCCGAGTGTTTTTTGGCACTCGACATTCTTTGCCGAGTGTTTTTTTTCACTCGGCAAAGCAGCTTCTTTGCCGAGTGTTTTTTTTGCCGAGTGTTTTTTATTTAGCACTCGGCAAAGAGCTTCTTTACCGAGTGTCCGAAAAAAAACGCTCGGCAAACCACATGCCACTCGCAAAGAACCGGATTCCGGTAGTGAACTAACGCTCGTGTTCCTTGTTTATTTTGCTCGATCCCTTTTGCCGCCGCCGCTTTCTTCTTCCTGCCCCACCTACGACATTGTACGTATCATTATTGGAGGCTGCAATTGCATCGGCTGCTGCTTTGCCTGCTTGCTTTCTGGAATCAGGATCTAGGGGCCGGGCGACAACCTTCAAATTGTGGCTAAAGGCCGGCCGGAATCTTCCTTAGAATAATGAGGTGAGAAGAGAAACATTAAATGGTCCAGAGGGGGAAACCCATCGAGATCACATCGTCTCGTCTATCTCATCGTCACCACATCTTGTCCATGCTGAGAGAATCATGGAATGGAAAAAAAAATTGAAATCAAACAGAAGTAGTAGTAGCAAAGCAACTAATGCAACAGTAACGGTAACGTACGGCTGTCTAGTTCGGAGGGAACGACTTGATCAAACCTTAGTTATACAGGCTTGATTGAATAGAGCAGCAGCTAATAATTAACAATGCGAAATTCCATCACCTAAATTAAACAAACTCCTACATGAAATGACATACAGCTGACCAACCAGATCAATGAAGAGGAGTAGCAGTGTGTGTTAAGCTCGCACACCGTACCTCATAGTTAAGCACGTTCTTCATCACTCTCTCATTGCTTCGCTTCCTTGCTCGTCCTCGTCCTCAGAGACGGAACCAGCGATTCTGACTAGGGGGGCCAAACAAATATGATCATATTTTTTTAGTGTGCTAAAATATATGTAATTATATGATTCAACAACTTTTTAAATATTTTACACTATTTATAACCAAAATCATAATATTTAAATAAAAAA